>JARNME010000058.1:0-171325 GCA_030179655.1 Scaptomyza flava | reverse complement strand
CCAAATGTTTCGATGCAGATCTATGTGGACTATCAATTGCTATCTTCATACACAATTTGGTGACTCTACCTCGAAGTTTGTAAAGGTGGGGAAAAAGGGCTGGGGCAGTATGGATGGGCGTGGCATCCAAATTTTTCATGCAGATCTTTGTCGAATGTCAATTGATATCTGCATACCAAATTTGGTGACTCTAGCTCAAAGTTTGTAAAACGTTGGGAAAAGGGGGCTGGGGGCAGTATGGGTGGGCGTGGCATCCAAATGTTCGATGCAGATCTATGTGGACTATCAATTGCTATCTTCATACACAATTTGGTGACTCTACCTCGAAGTTTGTAAAAGGTGGGGAAAAAAGGCTGGGGGCAGTATGGGTGGGCGTGGCATCCAAATTTTTCATGCAGATCCTTGTCGAATGTCATTTGCTATCTTCATACCAAATTTGGTGACTCTAGCTCAAAAATTGTAAAAGGTTGGGCAAGAGGGCTGGGGGAAGTATGGGTGGGCGTGGCATCCAAATGTTTGATGCAGATCTATGTGGAATGGCAATTGCTATATTCATACCAAATTTGGTGACTCTATCTCGAAGTTTGTAAGAGATGGTGAAAAGGGGGCTGGGGGCAGTATGGGTGGGCGTGGCATCCAAATTTTTCATGCAGATCTTTGTCGATTGTCAATTGCTATCTTCATACCAAATTTGGTGACTCTAGCTCGCAGTTTGTAAAAGGTGTTGAAAAGGGGGCTGGGGGCAGTATTGGTTGGCGTGGCATCCTAAGTTTTGATGCCGATCTTTGTCGAATGTCAATTGCTATCTTCATACCAAATTTTGTGACTCTAGCTCAAACATTGTAAAGCGTGGGGAAAGGGGGCTGGGGACAGTATGGGTGGGCGTGGCATCCAAATGTTTGATGCAGATCTATGTGGAATGTCAATTGCTATATTCATACCAAATTTGGTGACTCTATCTCGATGTTTGTAATAGGTGGGGAAAGGGGGGCTGGGGGCAGTATGGGTGGGCTTGGCATCCAAATTTTTCATGCAGATCCTTGTCGAATGTCATTTGCTATCTTCATACCAAATTTGGTGACTCTAGCTCAAAAATTGTAAAAGGTTGGGCAAGAGGGCTGGGGGAAGTATGGGTGGGCGTGGCATCCAAATGTTTGATGCAGATCTATGTGGAATGGCAATTGCTATATTCATACCAAATTTGGTGACTCTATCTCGATGTTTGTAATAAGTGGGGAAAGGGGGGCTGGGGGCAGTATGGGTGGGCTTGGCATCCAAATTTTTCATGCAGATCTTTGTCGAATGTCAATTGCTATCTTCATACCAAATTTGGTGACTCTAGCTCTAAAATTGTAAAAGGTGTGACAAGAGGGCTGGGGAAAGTATGGGTGGGCTTGGCATCCAAAATTGTGATGCAGATCATTGTGGAATATCAATTGCTATCTTCATACCAAATTTGGGGACTTTAGCTCGAAGTTTGTAAAAGGTGGGGATAAGGTGCTGGGGGCAGTATGGGTGGGCGTGGCATCCAAATGTTTGATGCAGATCTATGTGGAATATCAAATGCTATCTTCATACCAAATTTGGTGACTCTATCTCGAAGTTTGTAAGAAATGGGGAAAAGGGGCTGGGGGCAGTATGGGTGGAAGTGGCATCCAAATTTTTCATGCAGATCTTTGTCGAATGTCAATTGCTATCTTCATACCAAATTTGGTGGCTCTATCTCGAAGTTTGTAAAAGGTGTGGAAAAGGGGGCTGGCTGCGGTTTGGGTGGGCGTGGTATCCAAAGTTTTGATGCAGATCTATGTGGAAATTCAATTGCTATCTTCATACTAAATTTGGTGACTCTATCTCGAAGTTTGTAAGAAATGTTGAAAAGGGGCTGGGGGCAGTTTGGGTGGGCGTGGCATCCATATGTTTTATGTAGATCATTTTGGAATATCAATTGCTATCTTCATACTACATTTGGGGACTCTAGCTCGAAGTTTGTAAAAGGTGGGGATAAGGTGCTGGGGGCAGTATGGGTGGGCGAGGAATCCAAATGTATGATGCAGATCTATGTAGAATGTCAATTGCTATGTTCATACCAAATATGGTGACTCTAGCTCAAAGCTTATAAAAAGGTTTGGCAAGGGGGCTGGGGGATGTATGGGTGGGCGTGGCATCCAAATTTTTCATGAAGATCTTTGTCGAATATCAATTCCTATCTTCATACCAAATTTGGTGACTCTAGCTCAAAAATTGTAAAAGGTGTGGCAAGAGGGCTGGGGGAAGTATTGGTGGGCTTGGCATCCAAATTTGTGATGCAGATCTTTGTCGAATGTCAATTGCTATCTTCATATTAAATATGGTGACTCTAGCTCGAAGTTTGTAAAAGGTGTGGAAATGTGGGCTGGGGGCGTTATGGGTCGGCGTGGCATCCAAAGTTTTATGCCGATCTTTGTCGAATGTCAATTGCTATCTTCATAAAAAATTTGGTGACTCTAGCTCGAAGTTTGTAAAACGTGGGGAAAAGGGGCTGGGGGCGTAATGGGTCGGCGTTGCATCCAAGTTTTATGCCGATCTTTGTCGAATGTCAATTGCTATCTTCATACCAAATATGTGGACTCTAGCTCGAAGTTGGTAAAAGGTGGATTAACGAGGGTTGGGGGCAGTATGGGTGGGCGTGGCATCCAAATTTTTCATGCAGATCTTTGTCGAATGTCAATTGCTATCTTCATACCAAATTTGGTGGCTCTAGCTCGAAGTTTGTAAAAGGTGTGGAAAAGGGGGCTGGATGCGGTTAGGGTGGGCGTGGCATCCAAAGTTTTCATACCTGTTTCATCATGTTTTATACAGTTTGTTGGGGGTTGATAGTAGCTATCTTCTTACCAAATTTGGTAGTTCTAGCTGTAAGGATGTGCGAAATATATGGATTTATCAGTTTTGAGCTTTCGAATTTATTGATTTGCCAGCCCCCCAGTTATCGTATAGCCCCAATCTTGACACTTTAATTTACTATCCCATAGATAAAGAGAATTGGAAAGTTTCAAGCATCCAAATATGTCATGCAGATCTTTGGGGAATGTCAATTGCTATCTTCATACTAAATTTTGTGAATCTAGCTCAAAGTTTGTCAATTTCTATCTTCATCCCAAATTTAGTGACTCTAGCTCAAAAATTGTAAAAGGTTGGGCAAGAGGGCTGGGGGAAGTATGGGTGGGCTTGGCATCCAAAATTGTGATGCAGATCATTGTGGAATATCAATTGCTATCTTCATACCAAATTTGGTGACTCTAGCTCGAAGTTTGTAAAAGGTGGGGATAAGGTGCTGGAGGCAGTATGGGAGGGCGTGGCATCCAATTGTTTGATGCAGATCTATGTGGAATATCAATTGCTATCTTCATACCAAATTTTGTGACTATAGCTCGAAACTTGTAAAAAGTGGGGAAAAGGGGCTGGGGGCAGAATGGGTGGGCGTGGCATCCAAAGTTTTGATGCAGATCTTTGTCGAATGTCAATTGCTATCTTCATACCAAATTTGGTGACTCTATCTCGAAGTTTGTAAGAGGTGGTGAAAAGGGGGCTAGGGGCAGTATGGGTGGGCGTGGCATCCAAAGTTTTGATGCAGATCTATGTGGAAATTCAATTGCTTTCTTGATACCAAATTTGGTGTCTCTAGCTCAAAGTTTGTACAAAGTGTTGTAAGGGGGGCTTGGGGTAGTACGGGTGGGCGTGGCATCCAAATTTTTCATGCAGATCTTTGTCGAATGTCAATTGATATCTTCATACCAAATGTGGTGACTCTAGCTCAAAGTTTGTAAAACGTTGGGAAAAGGGGGCTGGGGGCAGTATGGGTGGGCGTGGCATCCAAATGTTCGATGCAGATCTATGTGGACTATCAATTGCTATCTTCATACACAATTTGGTGACTCTACCTCGAAGTTTGTAAAAGGTGGGGAAAAAAGGCTGGGGGCAGTATGGGTGGGCGTGGCATCCAAATTTTTAATGCAGATCTTTGTCGATTGTCAATTGCTATCTTCATACCAAATTTGGTGACTCTAGCTCGCAGTTTGTAAAAGGTGGTGAAAAGGGGGCTGGGGGCAGTATTGGTTGGCGTGGCATCCAAAGTTTTGATGCCTATCTTTGTCGAATGTCAATTGCTATCTTCATACCAAATTTTGTGACTCTAGCTCAAACATTGTAAAGCGTGGGGAAAGGGGGCTGGGGACAGTATGGGTGGGCGTGGCATCCAAATGTTTGATGCAGATCTATGTGGAATGTCAATTGCTATATTCATACCAAATTTGGTGACTCTATCTCGATGTTTGTAATAGGTGGGGAAAGGGGGGCTGGGGGCAGTATGGGTGGGCTTGGCATCCAAATTTTTCATGCAGATCTTTGTCGAATGTCAATTGCTATCTTCATACTAAATTTGGTGACTCTAGCTCAAAAATTGTAAAAGGTGGGGCAAGAAAGCTGGGGGAAGTATGGGTGCGCTTGGGATCCAAAATTGTGACACAAATCATTATGGAATATCAATTGTTATCTTCATACCAAATTTGGTGACTCTAGCTCTAAATTGTAAAAAGTGCTGAAAGGGGGCTTGGGGGCAGTATTGGTGAGCGTGGCATCCAAATGTTTGATGCAGATCTATGTAGAATGTCAATTGCTATGTTCATACCAAATTTGGTGAATCTAGCTCAAAGTTTATAAAAAGGTTCGGCAAGGGGGCTGGGGCATTATGGGTGGGCGTGGCATCCAAATTTTTCATGGAGATCTTTGTCGAATGTCAATTGCTATCTTCATACCAAATTTGGTGGATCTAGCTCGAAGTTTGTAAAAGGTGTGGAAAAAGGGGCTGGATGCGGTTTGGGTGGGCGTGGCATCCAAATTTTTCATGCAAATCTTTGTCGAATGTCAATTGCTATCCTCATACCAAATTTGGTGACTCTACCTCGAAGTTTGTAAAAGGTGGGGAAAATAGGGCTGGGGGCAGTATGGGTGAGCGTGGCATCCATATGTTTGATGCAGATCTATGTGGAATATCAATTGCTATCTTCATACCAAATTTGGTGACTCTATCTCGAAGTTTGTAAGAGATGGTGAAAAGGGGGCTGGGGGCTGTATGGGTGGGCGTGGCATCCAAATTTTTCATGCAGATCTTTGTCGAATGTCAATTGCTATCTTCATACCAAATTTGGTGGCTCTATCTCGTAGTTTGTAAAAGGTGTGGAAAAGGGGGCTGGATGCGGTTTGGGTGGGCGTGGTATCCAAAGCTTTGGTGCAGATCTATGTGGAAATTCAATTGCTATCTTGATACCAAGTTTGGTGTCTCTAGCTCAAAGTTTGTAAAAAGTGGTGTAAGGGGGGCTTGGGGTAGTACGGGTGGGCGTGGCATCCAAATTTTTCATGCAGATCTTTGTCGAATGTCAATTGCTATCTTCATACCAAATTTGGTGGCTCTATCTCGTAGTTTGTAAAAGGTGTGGAAAAGGGGGCTGGTGGCAGTATGGGTGGGCTTGGCATCCAAATGTTCGATGCAGATCTAAGTGGAATATCAATTGCTATCTTCATACCCAATTTGGTGACTCTACCTCGAAGTTTGTAAAAGGTGGGGAAAAAAGGGCTGGGGGTAGTATGGGTGGGCGTGGAATCCAAATTATTCATGCAGATCTTTGTCGATTGTCAATTGCTATCTTCATACCAAATATGGTGACTCTAGCTCGCAGTTTGTAAAAGGTGGAGAAAAGCGGGCTGGCGGCAGTATTGGTGGGCGTGGCATCCAAAGTTTTGATGCAGATCTTTGTCGAATGTCAATTGCCCTCTTCATACCAAATTTGGTGACTCTAGCTCAAACATTGTAAAACGTGGGGAAAGGGGGCTGTGGGTAGTATGGGTGGGCGTGGCATCCTAAGTTTTGATGCCGATCTTTGTCGAATGTCAATTGCTATCTTCATACCAAATTTTGTGACTCTAGCTCGAAATTTGTAAAAGGTGGGGAAAAGGGGGCTGGGGGCAGTATGGGTGGGCGTGGCATCCAAATTTTTCATGCAGATCTTTGTCGAATGTCATTTGCTATCTTCATACCAAATTTGGTGACTCTAGCTCAAAACTTGTAATAGGTGGGGCAAGAAAGCTGGGGGAAGTATGGGTGTGCTTGGCATCCAAAATTGTGACACAAATCATTGTGGAATATCAATTGTTATCTTCATACCCAATTTGGTGACTCTAGCTCTAAATTGTAAAAAGTGCTGAAAGGGGGCTTGGGGCAGTATTGGTGAGCGTGGCATCCAAATGTTTGATGCAGATCTATGTGGAATGTCAATTGCTATGTTCATACCAAATTTGGTGACTCTAGCTCAAACATTGTAAAACGTGGGGAAAGGGGGCTGTGGGTAGTATGGGTGGGCGTGGCATCCTAAGTTTTGATGCCGATCTTTGTCGAATGTCAATTGCTATCTTCATACTAAATTTTGTGACTCTAGCTCGAAATTTGTAAAAGGTGGGGAAAAGGGGGCTGGGGGCAGCATGGGTGGGCGTGGCATCCAAATTTTTCATGCAGATCTTTGTCGAATGTCATTTGCTATCTTCATACCAAATTTGGTGACTCTAGCTCAAAAATTGTAAAAGGTGAGGCAAGAAAGCTGGGGGAAGTATGGGTGCGCTTGGGATCCAAAATTGTGACACAAATCATTATGGAATATCAATTGTTATCTTCATACCAAATTTGGTGACTCTAGCTCTAAATTGTAAAAAGTGCTGAAAGGGGGCTTGGGGGCAGTATTGGTGAGCGTGGCATCCAAATGTTTGATGCAGATCTATGTGGAATGTCAATTGCTATGTTCATACCAAATGTGGTGACTCTAGCTCAAAGTTTATAAAAAGGTTTGGCAAGGGGGCTGGGGGAAGTATGGGTGGGCGTGGCATCCAAATTTTTCATGAAGATCTTTGTCGAATGTCAATTGCTATCTTCATACCAAATTTGGTGACTCTAGCTCAAAAATTGTAAAAGGTGTGACAAGAGGGCTGGGGAAAGTATGGGTGGGCTTGGCATCCAAAATTGTGATGCAGATCACTGTGGAATATCAATTGCTATCTTCATACCAAATTTGGTGACTCTATCTCGAAGTTTGTAAGAAATGGGGAAAAGGGGCTGGGGGCAGTATGGGTGGAAGTGGCATCCAAATTTTTCGTGCAGATCTTTGTCGAATGTCAATTGCTATCTTCATACAAAATTTGGTGGCTCTATCTCGAAGTTTGTAAAAGGTGTGGAAAAGGGGGCTGGCTGCGGTTTGGGTGGGCGTGGTATCCAAAGTTTTGATGCAGATATATGTGGAAATTCAATTGCTATCTTCATACCAAATTTGGTGACTCTATCTCGAAGTTTGTAAGAAATGGGGAAAAGGGGCTGGGGGCAGTATGGGTGGGCGTGGCATCCATATGTTTTATGTAGATCAATTTGGAATATCAATTGCTATCTTCATACTACATTTGGGGACTCTAGCTCGAAGTTTGTAAAAGGTGGGGATAAGGTGCTGGGGGCAGTATGGGTGGGCGAGGAATCCAAATGTATGATGCAGATCTACGTGGAATGTCAATTGCTATGTTCATACCAAATATGGTGACTCTAGCTCAAAGCTTATAAAAAGGTTTGGCAAGGGGGCTGGGGGAAGTATGGGTGGGCGTGGCATCCAAATTTTTCATGAAGATCTTTGTCGAATATCAATTCCTATCTTCATACCAAATTTGGTGACTCTAGCTCAAAAATTGTAAAAGGTGTGGCAAGAGGGCTGGGGGAAGTATTGGTGGGCTTGGCATCCAAATTTGTGATGCAGATCTTTGTCGAATGTCAATTGCTATCTTCATATTAAATATGGTGACTCTAGCTCGAAGTTTGTAAAAGGTGTGGAAAAGTGGGCTGGGGGCGTTATGGGTCGGCGTGGCATCCAAAGTTTTATGCCGATCTTTGTCGAATGTCAATTGCTATCTTCATAAAAAATTTGGTGACTCTAGCTCGAAGTTTGTAAAACGTGTGGAAAAGGGGGCTGGGGGCGTAATGGGTCGGCGTTGCATCCAAAGTTTTATGCCGATCTTTGTCGAATGTCAATTGCTATCTTCATACCAAATATGTAGACTCTAGCTCGAAGTTTGTAAAAGGTGGATTAACGAGGGTTGGGGGCAGTATGGGTGGGCGTGGCATCCAAATTTTTCATGCAGATCTTTGTCGAATGTCAATTGCTATCTTCATACCAAATTTGGTGGCTCTAGCTCGAAGTTTGTAAAAGGTGTGGAAAAGGGGGCTGGATGCGGTTAGGGTGGGCGTGGCATCCAAAGTTTTCATACATGTTTCATCATGTTTTATACAGTTTGTTGGGGGTTGATAGTAGCTATCTTCTTACCAAATTTGGTAGTTCTAGCTGTAAGGATGTGCGAAATATATGGATTTATCAGTTTTGAGCTTTCGAATTTATTGATTTGCCAGCCCCCCAGTTATCGTATAGCCCCAATCTTGACACTTTAATTTACTATCCCATAGATAAAGAGAATTGGAAAGTTTCAAGCATCCAAATATGTCATGCAGATCTTTGGGGAATGTCAATTGCTATCTTCATACTAAATTTTGTGAATCTAGCTCAAAGTTTGTCAATTTCTATCTTCATCCCAAATTTAGTGACTCTAGCTCAAAAATTGTAAAAGGTTGGGCAAGAGGGCTGGGGGAAGTATGGGTGGGCTTGGCATCCAAAATTGTGATGCAGATCATTGTGGAATATCAATTGCTATCTTCATACCAAATTTGGTGACTCTAGCTCGAAGTTTGTAAAAGGTGGGGATAAGGTGCTGGAGGCAGTATGGGAGGGCGTGGCATCCAATTGTTTGATGCAGATCTATGTGGAATATCAATTGCTATCTTCATACCAAATTTTGTGACTATAGCTCGAAACTTGTAAAAAGTGGGGAAAAGGGGCTGGGGCAGAATGGGTGGGCGTGGCATCCAAAGTTTTGATGCAGATCTTTGTCGAATGTCAATTGCTATCTTCATACCAAATTTGGTGACTCTATCTCGAAGTTTGTAAGAGGTGGTGAAAAGGAGGCTAGGGGCAGTATGGGTGGGCGTGGCATCCAAAGTTTTGATGCAGATCTATGTGGAAATTCAATTGCTTTCTTGATACCAAATTTGGTGTCTCTAGCTCAAAGTTTGTACAAAGTGTTGTAAGGGGGGCTTGGGGTAGTACGGGTGGGCGTGGCATCCAAATTTTTCATGCAGATCTTTGTCGAATGTCAATTGATATCTTTATACCAAATTTGGTGACTCTAGCTCAAAGTTTGTAAAACGTTGGGAAAAGGGGGCTGGGGGCAGTATGGGTGGGCGTGGCATCCAAATGTTCGATGCAGATCTATGTGGACTATCAATTGCTATCTTCATACACAATTTGGTGACTCTACCTCGAAGTTTGTAAAAGGTGGGGAAAAAAGGCTGGGGGCAGTATGGGTGGGCGTGGCATCCAAATTTTTAATGCAGATCTTTGTCGATTGTCAATTGCTATCTTCATACCAAATTTGGTGACTCTAGCTCGCAGTTTGTAAAAGGTGGTGAAAAGGGGGCTGGGGGCAGTATTGGTTGGCGTGGCATCCAAAGTTTTGATGCCGATCTTTGTCGAATGTCAATTGCTATCTTCATACCAAATTTTGTGACTCTAGCTCAAACATTTTAAAGCGTGGGGAAAGGGGGCTGGGGACAGTATGGGTGGGCGTGGCATCCAAATGTTTGATGCAGATCTATGCGGAATGTCAATTGCTATATTCATACCAAATTTGGTGACTCTATCTCGATGTTTGTAATAAGTGGGGAAAGGGGGGCTGGGGGCAGTATGGGTGGGCTTGGCATCCAAATTTTTCATGCAGATCTTTGTCGAATGTCAATTGCTATCTTCATACCAAATTTGGTGACTCTAGCTCTACAATTGTAAAAGGTTTGGCAAGAGGGCTGGGGGAAGTATGGGTGGGCTTGGCATCCAAAATTGTGAAGCAGATCATTGTGGAATATCAATTGCTATCTTCATACCAAATTTGGTGACTCTAGCTCTTAATTGTAATAAGTGGGGAAAAGGGGCTGGGGGCAGCATGGGTGGGCGTGGCATCCAAATGTTTGATGCAGATCTATGTGGAATGTCAATTGCTATCTTCATACAAAATTTGGTGACTCTAGCTCAAAGTTTGTAAAACGTTCATAAAAGGGGCTGAAAGCGGCTTGGGTGGGCGTGGTATGCTAAGATTTGATGCAGATCTATGTGGAAATTCAATTGCTATCTTGATACCAAATTTGGTTTCTCTAGCTCAAAGTTTGTAAAAAGTGGTGTAAGGGGGGCTGGGGTGGTACGGTAGGGCGTGGCATCCAAATTTTTCATGCAGATCTTTGTCGATTGTCAATTGCTATCTTCATACCTAATTTGGTGACTCTAGCTCGCAGTTTGTAAAAGGTGGTGAAAAGGGGGCTGGGGGCAGTATTGGTTGGCGTGGCATCCAAAGTTTTGATGCCGATCTTTGTCGAATGTTAATTGATATCTTCATACCAAATTTGGTGACTCTAGCCCAAAGTTTGTAAAACGTTGGGAAAAGGGGGCTGGGGGCAGTATGGGTGGGCGTGGCATCCAAATGTTCGATGCAGATCTATGTGGACTATCAATTGCTATCTTCATACACAATTTGGTGACTCTACCTCGAAGTTTGTAAAAGGTGGGGAAAAAAGGGCTGGGGGCAGTATGGATGGGCGTGGCATCCAAATTTTTCATGCAGATCTTTGTCGATTGTCAATTGCTATCTTCATACCAAATTTGGTGACTCTAGCTCGCAGTTTGTAAAAGGTGGTGAAAGGGGGCTGGGGGCAGTATTGGTTGGCGTGGCATCCAAAGTTTTGATGCCGATCTTTGTCGAATGTCAATTGCTATCTTCATACCAAATTTTGTGACTCTAGCTCAAACATTGTAAAGCGTGGAGAAAGGGGGCTGGGGGCAGTATGGGTGGGCGTGGCATCCAAATGTTTGATGCAGATCTATGTGGACTATCAATTGCTATCTTCATACACAATTTGGTGACTCTACCACGAAGTTTGTAAAAGGTGGGGAAAAAAGGGCTGGGGGCAGTATGGGTGGGCGTGGCATCCAAACTTTTCATGCAGATCTTTGTCGAATGTCAGTTGCTACCTTCATACAAAATTTGGTGACTCTAGCTTAAAAATTGTAAAAGGTTTGGCAAGAGGGCGGGGGGAAGTATGGGTGGGCTTGGCATCCAAAATTGTGACGCAGATCATTGTCGAATATCAATTGCTACCTTCATACCAAATTTGGTGACTCTAGCTCAAAGTTTGTAAAACGTTGGGAAAAGGGGGCTGGGGGCAGTATGGGTGGGCGTGGCATCCAAATGATTGATGCAGATCTATGTGGACTATCAATTGCTATCTTCATACACAATTTGGTGACTCTACCTCGAAGTTTGTAAAAGGTGGGGAAAAAAGGCTGGGGGCAGTATGGGTGGGCGTGGCATCCAAATTTTTCATGCAGATCTTTGTCGATTGTCAATTGCTATCTTCATACCAAATTTGGTGACTCTAGCTCGCAGTTTGTAAAAGGTGGTGAAAAGGGGGCTGGGGGCAGTATGGTTGGCGTGGCATCCAAAGTTTTGATGCCGATCTTTGTCGAATGTCAATTGCTATCTTCATACCAAATTTTGTGACTCTAGCTCAAACATTGTAAAGCGTTGGGAAAGGGGGCTGGGGACAGTATGGGTGGGCGTGGCATCCAAATGTTTGATGCAGATCTATGCGGAATGTCAATTGCTATATTCATACCAAATTTGGTGACTCTATCTCGATGTTTGTAATAAGTGGGGAAAGGGGGGCTGGGGGCAGTATGGGTGGGCTTGGCATCCAAATTTTTCATGCAGATCTTTGTCGAATGTCAATTGCTATCTTCATACCAAATTTGGTGACTCTAGCTCTACAATTGTAAAAGGTTTGGCAAGAGGGCTGGGGGAAGTATGGGTGGGCTTGGCATCCAAAATTGTGACGCAGATCATTGTGGAATATCAATTGCTATCTTCATACCAAATTTGGTGACTCTAGCTCTAAATTGTAAAAAGTGGGGAAAAGGGGCTGGGGGCAGCATGGGTGGGCGTGGCATCCAAATGTTTGATGCAGATCTATGTGGAATGTCAATTGCTATCTTCATACAAAATTTGGTGACTCTAGCTCAAAGTTTGTAAAACGTTCATAAAAGGGGCTGAAAGCGGCTTGGGTGGGCGTGGTATGCTAAGATTTGATGCAGATCTATGTGGAAATTCAATTGCTATCTTGATACCAACTTTGGTGTCTCTAGCTCAAGTTTGTAAAAGTGGTGTAAGGGGGGCTGGGGTGGTACGGTAGGGCGTGGCATCCAAATTTTTCATGCAGATCTTTGTCGATTGTCAATTGCTATCTTCATACCTAATTTGGTGACTCTAGCTCGCAGTTTGTAAAAGGTGGTGAAAAGGGGGCTGGGGGCAGTATTGGTTGGCGTGGCATCCAAAGTTTTGATGCCGATCTTTGTCGAATGTAATTGATATCTTCATACCAAATTTGGTGACTCTAGCCCAAAGTTTGTAAAACGTTGGGAAAAGGGGGCTGGGGGCAGTATGGGTGGGCGTGGCATCCAAATGTTCGATGCAGATCTATGTGGACTATCAATTGCTATCTTCATACACAATTTGGTGACTCTACCTCGAAGTTTGTAAAAGGTGGGGAAAAAAGGGCTGGGGGCAGTATGGATGGGCGTGGCATCCAAATTTTTCATGCAGATCTTTGTCGATTGTCAATTGCTATCTTCATACCAAATTTGGTGACTCTAGCTCGCAGTTTGTAAAAGGTGGTGAAAAGGGGGCTGGGGGCAGTATTGGTTGGCGTGGCATCCAAAGTTTTGATGCCGATCTTTGTCGAATGTCAATTGCTATCTTCATACCAAATTTTGTGACTCTAGCTCAAACATTGTAAAGCGTGGAGAAAGGGGGCTGGGGGCAGTATGGGTGGGCGTGGCATCCAAATGTTTGATGCAGATCTATGTGGACTATCAATTGCTATCTTCATACACAATTTGGTGACTCTACCACGAAGTTTGTAAAAGGTGGGGAAAAAAGGGCTGGGGGCAGTATGGGTGGGCGTGGCATCCAAACTTTTCATGCAGATCTTTGTCGAATGTCAGTTGCTACCTTCATACAAAATTTGGTGACTCTAGCTTAAAAATTGTAAAAGGTTTGGCAAGAGGGCGGGGGGAAGTATGGGTGGGCTTGGCATCCAAAATTGTGACGCAGATCATTGTCGAATATCAATTGCTATCTTCATACCAAATTTGGTGACTCTAGCTCAAAAATTGTAAAACGTTGGGAAAAGGGGGCTGGGGGCAGTATGGGTGGGCGTGGCATCCAAATGTTTGATGCAGATCTATGTGGACTATCAATTGCTATCTTCATACACAATTTAGTGACTCTACCACGAAGTTTGTAAAAGGTGGGGAAAAAAGGGCTGGGGGCAGTATGGGTGGGCGTGGCATCCAAACTTTTCATGCAGATCTTTGTCGAATGTCAGTTGCTACCTTCATACAAAATTTGGTGACTCTAGCTTAAAAATTGTAAAAGGTTTGGCAAGAGGGCGGGGGGAAGTATGGGTGGGCTTGGCATCCAAAATTGTGACGCAGATCATTGTCGAATATCAATTGCTATCTTCATACCAAATTTGGTGACTCAAGCTTTAAATTTTAAAAAGTGGGGAAAGGGGGCTGGGGGCAGTTTGGGTGGGCGTGGCATCCAAATGTTTGATGCAGATCTATGTGGAATGTCAATTGCTATATTCATACCAAATTTGGTGACTCTAGCTCAAAGTTTGAGAAAGGTTTGGAAAGGGGGGCTGGGGGAAGCATGGGTGGGCGTGGCATTCAACGTTTTGATGCCGATCTTTGTCGAATGTCAATTGCTATATTCATACCCAATTTTGTGACTCTAGCTCGAAGTTTGTAAAAGGTGGGGAAAAATGGGCTGGGGGCAGTACGGGTGGGCGTGGCATCCAAATTTTCATGCAGATCTTTGTCGAATATCATTTGCTATCTTCATACCAAATTTGGTGACTCTAGCTCTAAAATTGTAAAAGGTTTGGCAAGAGGGCTGGGGGAAGTATGGGTGGGCTTGGCATCCAAAATTGTGACGCAGATCGTTGTGGAATATCAATTGCTATCTTCATACCAAATTTGGCGACTCTAGCTCTAAATTGTAAAAAGTTGGGAAATTGGGCTGGAGGCAGTATGGGTGGGCGTGGCATCCAAATGTTTGATGGAGATCTATGTGGAATGTCAATTGCTATGTTCATACCAAATTTTGTGACTCTAGCTCACAGTTTATAAAAAGGTTCGGCAAGGGGGCTGGGGGAAGTATGGGTGGGCGTGGCATTCAAAGTTTTGATGCACATCTTTGTCGAATGTCAATTGCTATATTCTTACCAAATTTGGTGACTCTAGCTCGAAGTTTGGAAAAGGTGGGAAATTGGGCTGGAGGCAGTATGGGTGGGCGTGACATCCAAATTTTTCATGCAGATCTTTGTCGAATGTCAATTGCTATCTTCATATATAATTTTTTGAGTCTAGCACCAACTTGTAAAATGTGGGGAAAGGGGGCTGGGGGCGGTATGGGTAGGTGTGGCAACCAAATTTTTGATGCAGATCTTTGTGGAATGTCAATTGCTATCTTCATACTTAATTTGGTGACTCTAGCTCGAAGTTTGTAAAAGTAGGGAAAGGGGTGAATGGGGGCGGTATGGGTGGGTGTGGCATCAAAATTTTTGATGCAGATCTTCGTGGAATGTCATTTGCTATCTTCATACCAAATATGGTGACTCTAGCTCGAAGTTTGTAAAAGTTTGGAAAGGGGTGAATGGGGGCGGTATGGGTGGGCGTGGCATCCAAAGTTTTACTGCAGATCTTTGCGAAATGTCAATTGCTATCTTCATACCAAATTTGGTGACTCTAGCTCTAAAATTGTTAAAAGTGGGGAAAGGGGGTGGAATGGGTGGGCGTGACTCCAAAACTTTGATGCAGTTTTTTGGGGTTCGTTACCAGCTATCTTCCTACCAAATTTGGTGGCTCTAGCTCCACAAATCAGGAAAATACACGCATTCTCGTTTTTGACGAAGCGTTGGGGCATCTGGAAGCGGCAAGGCTGGTATTGGTGGGCGTGGCATCCAAAATTGCAGTTTTTAGGGGGTCATCATCACCTATCTTGGCACCAAATTTGATGGCTCCAGCTCAAAAACTGGGGGATATATATGCTTTTTTGACTGTAAAATGCGGGGGAGCTGGGGGCGGAATGGGGGGCGTGGCATCCAAATTTTTGATGCAGATTTTTTGGGGTTGCTAGTAGCTATCTTCTTACCAAATTTGGTAGTTCTAGCTGTAAAGATGTGCGAAATATGTGGATTTATCGGTTTTGAGCTATCGAATTTATCGATTTGCCAGCCCCCCAGTTATCGTAGAACCCCCATCTTGACACTTTAATTTACTTTCCCATAGATAAAGAGAATTGCAAAATTTCAAGTCTCTAGCCTGAAGGGTGTGGAAAAAAGTTGCGAACATACAGACGGACAGACGGATGGACACCATGACGGACATTGCACAAACCCAATATACTCTTTACCTTCGGTATCGAGTATAAAAATTGAAATAGTATTCTGTTGTTGTACAACGATTGTCTCTGCTTGTAAACGAATATGATGGTATTGGTGTTGCGGCAGAGAAAAGTGGACGTAAAAGACGAGGTCTCGCTCGTGAATTGACGAACGCTGTGTCTGTTGCTTTGCATTCGCATTTAACGAAAATGAACAACTGGGACACTGAAACAAGAATTTGGATTATTCGTCGCTATCACGCACTGGAGTCCGTAGTTTTGGTTCAAAGAGAGTACAGGCGCACATTTGGCGGCGATCCTCCGAGCCGATGGACCGTAATGAGGCTTGTAAACAGTTTTGCCGGGAATGGTACTGTCGCACGAAGACCTTACAGTAGAAATAATTCAGTTACTGAATTAAGAATTTCGATGGAGTTCTAAGGTTGGATGGTAGGTATCTTCCGGAAGCACTAGAGGGGGTATTCAACTGGCATAACTGCAATCTGAGTCCGTAACATATATCAAGTCCAACATTCAACCACTACAGTTATGCACCTTGTTTACTTGCGATAGGCCTAACTCCAGTAGGCCATCGATAAAATCATCAGAAGTGACTGGTAATGCCGCCGAAGGTGTGTCATTCACAGACCATACAACATGTGTCAGAATAAAATCACCAACCACTATCAGATTATCCGTATCTGTCAACAATGACGAAACAAGTTTCAGGGCACTCAGATGGGATGAGTAAATGTAAATATCAGAATGAGGAGGAATATAAGAACAAGTAACATAAAGTGAACGGCCGTTTAGTAATATTTTAACACATAAAAACTCTATCTCCGGAAGATCCTGAATCAAAGGATAGGCTGTTAACATATAATTTAGAAATTTTAGTGTTAAGGCCTCTAACATTTTGATAGGCTAAGCTAATTACATTTGTCAGATTTTTTCCGACGACTTGGAGGCAACAGGGTGGCTAACAGGCTGTGCACTAGTAATCCTAGTACCATTATTGATGTGCTAACATCTATACGCGCGGGTAGCGTAAAAGCACAAAAGTCAATTCGCTGCGTTATTTCGCCGAGTAACTCACACCGAAAGGCAGTCAAAAATTGAAATAGTGTGTGTTTGTTGTCCAACAATTGTCTCCGCTTGCAAACGAATATGATAGTATTTATGTTGTGGCAGAGAAAAGTGGTCGTTAAAAACAAACTCTCGCTCGTGAATTAAAGAACGCTGTGTATTGCTTTGAATTCGCTTTGTTTTGTTAGTGCTTAGTCATGATACAATTAATTAGGTAGTTTCATCCGAGAGAGCCAGTACGTACTGATTTGAACATGTGAGTGCGAGAGAGACAGCCATGTTGATCTCTTTATTTTTCTCTCTTGATTCTGTTAAGGGGTTGTTTTGTTAGTGCGACAGAGTTAGGTATAAAAAGTGTTTTGGTTGTATGCAGCCTATGCAATTTTGTAGTTTCTTAAAAATATTTAGCTAAATAAAATTTTTAGTGAAACGCTTTCGATAACATTAATTAAAAAGTTTTTTTCCACTCATAATCTTCAACTTTAACTCAAATGAAACATATATCAGAATCAAAACATGCTAAAAAGTTCCCGCCTATTTGGAACTTCCAGCTTGTTAAATCAGCTTGCCAAATTAGCAGGGCTGCAACAAAGCTTATCAAAAACAAGTAGAAACGTTGCAGTCGGACGCAACCGACTGCGGTATACTCGATACCAGTATTAAGACCGGTAAAAACAGGCCAGATTGCAAAGGGGTACGGATGCGGCAGAGGTGTACGCTGCCTTAAAGATTCTCCGATGCAGATGAGGATGTCACCAGCTATCTTCCTTCCAACTTTGGTGACTCTAGCTCAAAATTTGTAAAAGGTGGGGAAGGGGGGCTGGGGAAGTTATGGAAGGGTGTGGCATCCAAATATTTCATGCAGATCTTTGTGGAATGTTAATTGCTATCTTCACCAAATTTGGTGAATCTAGCTCAAAGTTTGTAAAATGTGTGGAAAGGGGGCTGGGGCAGTAAGGGTGGGCGTGGAATCCAAATTTGTGATGCAGATCTTTGTCGAATGTCAATATCTATCTTCATTCCAAATTTGGTGACTCTAGCTAAAAGTTTGTAAAAGGTATGGAAAGGGGGAGCTGGGAGTGGTATGGGTGGGCTTGGCATCAAAATGTTTGTTGTAGATCTATGTGGAATATTAATTGCTATCTTCATACCCAATTTGGTGACTCTAGCTCAAAGTTTGTAAAAGGAAGTGAAAAAAGGGCTGGGGGCAGTATGGGTGGGCGTGGCATCCAAATTATTCATTCAGATCTTTGTCGATTGTCAATTGCTAGCTTCATACCTAATTTGCTGACTCTAGCTCGCAGTTTGTAATAGGTGGGGAAAGGGGCTGGGGGCGGTATGGGTGGGCGTGGCATCCATATGTTTTATGCGGATCATTTTTGAATATTAATTGCCATCTTCAAACCCAATTTGGTGACTCTAGCTCGAAGTTTGTAAAAAGTAGTGAAAACAGGGCTGGGGGCAGAATGGGTGGGCGTGGCATCCAAATTATTCATGCAGATCTTTGTCGAATGTCAATTGCTATATTCATACCAAATTTGGTGACTCTAGCTCGAAGTTTGCAAAAGGTGTGGAAAAGGGGGCTGGGGGCAGTATGGGTGGGCGTTGCATCCAAATTTTTCATGCAGATCTTTGTCGAATGTCAATTGCTATCTTCATACCAAATTTGGTGACTCTAGTTCGACGTTTGTAAAAGGTGGTGAAAAGGGGGCTGGATGTGGTTTGGGTGGGCGTGGCATCCAATTGCTATCTTGATACCAAATTTGGTAACTCTAGCTCAAAGTTTGTAAAAAGTGGTGGAAGAGGGGCTGGGGTTGGTACGGGTGGGCGTGGCATCCAAATTTGAGATGCAGATCTTTGTCGAATGTCAATTGCTATCTTCATACCAAATTTGGTGACTCTAGCTCGAAGTTTGTAAAAGGTGGGGAAAAGGGGGCTGGATGCGGTTTGGGTGGGTGTGGCATCCTAATGTTTGATGCAGATCAATGTGGAATATCAATTGCTATCTTCATACCACATTTGGTGACTCTAGCTCGAAGTTTGTAAAAGTGGGGAAATTGGGCTGGGGGCGGTATGGGTGGGTGTGGCATCCAAAGTTTGGATGCAGATCTTGTGGAATGTCAATTGCTTTCTTGATACCAAATTTGGTGGCTTTAGCTAAAAGTTTGTAAAAGGTGTGGAAAGGGGGGCGAAATGGTAGAGTCACCAAATTTAGTATGAAGATTCGGCAAAGATCTGCATCAAAACTTTAAATGCCACGCCCACCCATACCGCCCCCAGCCCAACTCTCCCCACTTTTAACTTTTTTCTAGTTAGAGTCATTAAGTTTGGTAAGAAGATAGCAATTGACATTTCACAAAGATCTGCATGAACAATTTGGATGCCACGCCCACCCATACTGCCCCCAGCCCCCCTTTCCACACTTTCTACAAACTTCGAGCTAGAGTCACCAAATTTGGTATGAAGATAGCAATTGACATTTCACAAAGATCTGCATCAAAAATTTGGATGCCACACCCACCCATACCACTCCCAGCTCCCCCTTTCCACACCTTTTACAAACTTTTAGCTAGAGTCACCAAATTTGGTATGAAAATAGCAATTGACATTCCTCATAGATCTGCATGAACAATTTGGATGATATTCCACCCATACCGCCCCCAGCCCCCCTTTCCCCACTTTATACAAACTTCGAGCTAGAGTCACCAAATTTGGTATGAAGATAGCAATTGACATCCCACATGGATGGGCATCAAACATTTGGATGCCACACCCTTCCATACTGCACCCAACCCCCCTTTCCCCGCTTTTACAAACATTGAGCCCAATGCAGACGCCATATTCTTGGTTTTTGATATCCTTATATATTTTTTGTAGGTCATTTATAGGTTCAAGCTTGAACCAGTTGTGAGTTACAAGAAGAAAAACACCCATGCCAACTATTTTGATAGTACATTGTAGGTAAGAGGTAATAAGGAAAAAACAAAGTTTGCCATTTATTTAGGTATTTGTAGGTAGCAGGCAATAAGGAAAAATCAAAGCTCTCGTAATTTTCCCATATGTGTGAAATTGACACGCCAGGGACTCCTTTGTAACTTTTTCATTTGCAATGAAAATAACAATGGAAATATATAAATTTTGATTTTATGAAATTTCGTTAAAATTCGTTCAGTGAGCCAAAATTTTATTCACATTCGATAAGTAAAAAAGCCGCATAAGCATTTGAATTTCGAAATTGTGTCAAATTGATACAAGGGACAGATGCGTTTTAAAACCAGACCTGTTAAGTTGCCATTAGAATTACTAATCAATTAAATTATTATTGGAAAATAGTCGGAGTGATTATATAGTTCGCTGGTGAAAAATGTATGATTATTTAATGATTACGATTACAAATAATCAAAAATAATTGAAAATTACCATGAATTATTAAAAATAATGGAAAATAATTGAAAATAATCCTTTTAATATTTTCCATTATTTTGCATTATTTTCCATTATAGTAACAGTAGTAGTAGATACTTAACCCTTAAATTAAAACACCTAACGTATTCATACTTTTCGAAACAGTGTAAGACTCATATCTCGAACTGTTAAGCTAGTTCAATGCACTTCCTTATTAAATGCAACAAAAATGGGGAGAATAATGAAATAAAATCTTACTATCCATCAATTATAAGAAATTAGTAACGAAATTTTCTTAGTTTAAGCAATGAGTTTGGAAATATAAAAACCTAACATAATCACTAAAAAAGTAGAAAGGTTCATAGTTTGACAGTTAAAATATATTAAAGCAATCAATTATAAAGTGAAAAATCAATGTCCGATCGATTTCCCTGTTAAAATTTAGTTAACTTGTTAAGGACAATAATACAGTCTATCTCGTCTTAAGCGTAAAGCCTAATCAAAATAGCTAACTACATAACATAAAATGTTTAAAAGTCAGAAGAATACTAAGTTGAAGAAAACGATTAAATATAACACAAATTAAGATAGGGTATCAGACAACATCAATAGAAGAATTTTTGACGTCAGTAAATGAGTGCAAAACACATTCTTTATACATTTTTATCGTAAGAAGCATACTGGGAAAGAGTATAGTAAAACCCGTTTATAAGAAAAAAAAAATTAAGTCGCTAAGAACATCTTACTGTTTTCATTTTCTTTATTTTAGAAATTGATTTGATATGTGAGTTTGATGAAATAATTTTAGTTGAGTATAAGAAATAGTTTGACGGATATCTTAAATATGAAAAGTGTCATTTGATGAAAATCTTATAGCAAACAGAGGGAAAGTTAAGGAAATGATTATTTGATAAGCCTAAAAGATTACCCTAAAGTATTTAAAGAATGTATAAGCAAAATAAATTATTACTGAGATAGAACGGAATCCAATATATGGGGATTAAAAAAAAAATAAAAATCTAAATAAACGATGCAGTATAAATATTAAGATCAAAAGTATTTTGTTTAAACATGATTTATTGTACCATCTACACGAACTTATTTATGCTTTCAAAATAATGACATCATAAAAGCATTTTTAGATATGTACATAGTGAGTACTATAACTTAGGCTTATAATATTGACTTAAAAAAGCTTTTTATAAAGCCGAAACAAAATCATGGAGAATGACTTGTGTGTTCTACCGGCTATAACTATATGTCATTAATCTTAATGTTCGGTGTTTGTGTTTGCTAAATCCCTCAATGGAACAAGCTTAATATAAATCTCAAATTTAACATACTGCAAAACTCTAAAAAAAAAAATATTAAATAAAATTAAAACATACCCATAAGAAAAACATAATTTGATAGTTTATTAACAAAGTACACAAATTTTCATTGGTTTATTAAAAAGTCATACTAATTAGCTCTATAAAAGTAACAGAAGTCAGTGCAATAATCAAAGCAGATTTATGCAAATAAAGGTTACAAACGTAAGTAGCGAACAAGTTGGGTTTAATTAATCAATCAATTAACATACCACCTGCATTTCATAGACGCTCGTGTATAGAATCGCATAAGGGAGCGTGTTTTAATATAATAATACAAGCAGGATCACTTTCCCCTATAACACTTTCCCCCTCTAACACTTACTCATTCTTAACTCTAACTCTCTCTTTCTTTCTCTACCACTTTCCTCCTCTTACAACTTCCCCCTATAATATTTCAAACTAAATCTGCAAGTCTCAATACTCTTGTTTAAAAACAATGTGTTGATCTTGCTGCTGCTGCTGCGAAAAAAATTCCCATCCCTTGCTTACGTAACACTCACGAATGTTGTTGTTTTTGTTGTTGTTTGTGTTGCTTTTGATCATAACAATGTGGCCTACGAATGTACTGCCCTTTGACTAGCGTACTTCAAACAAGCACAATCTTGTCTCAATCTTTTTATCCGTTGATCACTGGTTTTCACAACCATAAACATTCATTGCTTATGTTTTTCTTGCAGGTGTGGAAGGCAACGCACGTCAAACAGGCGCCCTCTCGACTCTCTCTACTTATTCGTAGCTAAGAAACCTGCGCACAGTTGACTCTCTCTCTCTTGTCTACTAGCTTGTAGCTAAGAAACCTTTGCACACTTGAATCTAGCACTTAAAAGTTTCATAGGCAATGTACTTTGCTCACTGATCCTCATGGACGGTGATACCTATAACACATTAGCCAACTAATGTACTTGACCTTTGACTAGCACACTTCAAGCATGCACTAACATGTCTCTAAGTCTTCCTCCCTCTAACACTTTCCCTCTCTAAATCTTTTCCCCTCTAACACCTTCTCCCTCTAACACTTTCCCACTCTATCCTTTCCCCCTCTTACACCTTCTCCCTTTAACACTCCTCCTCTTACACCTTCTCCCTCGAACTCTTAATAATCTAAATGTACAAGTATCAATACTCTTGTTTAAAAACAATGTGTTGATCTTGCTGCTGCTGCTGCTGCGAAAGAAAATTCCCATCCTTGCACACATAACCCCACACGAAGGTTGTTGTTGTTGCTGTTGACAATAACAATGTACGTGTGCAGAGCAATGTATTTAAAACAGTAGCACACTTGACTCTAACACTAATTGGTTATATAGCTAAAACTGATCCTGTCATTTTCACAACCATAAAGCTCAAGCTATTGACCTTGCTGCTGCTGCTGCTGCGTAAGAAAATTTCCATCCCTTGTTCAAGGAGCCCCACACGAAGGTTGTAGTTGTTGTTGCTGTTGACCATAACAATGCAACGTACATCAAACAAGTGCTCGCTTTTCTCTATTCTCTATCCTTTCTTCCTTTGAACACTGCACCTCATGACCATAAACAGGTTTACAATGCAACGCACGTCAAATACGCGCCCTCTCGACTCCATATCCTCTGAACATCCTTCTCAAGAATCTTGTTATTGTTGTCCTTAAGAATGCCATCTATGGTTGTGGCTTGCTTGCAGGTGTATAATGCAACGCAGGTTTAACAGGCGCGCACTTGACTCCAAATCCTATGATCACTGATTCTCACAGATGGTGCTGATAAAGTGGTGGCCTAGGAATGTTAATCCTTTGTTCTCCAACCTAGTCTAATCAAAGGAGGGACACGATCATGGGAAAAAGGGTCATAAATTATCAAAAATAAGGGGCGAAAAAAGGGTCATAAAGTTTAATGGGGTCATAAATTATGATTGGGGGGTAATTAAAGTGATAGCTACTTCCTGTTCCAGAACCCCCAGTTCCCTACTACTCGGGAGGCGTTAACGCTATCTGTCACCAGCTATCTTCCTTCCAAATAAAGTGACTCTAACTCAAAGTTTGTTGGGGAAGGGGGCCTGGGGGCGGTATGGGTGTGCCTGGAAACAAAATATTTGCTGTTAATCCTTATGGGATTCCACCAGCTATCTTTCTTCCAAATTTGGTAACACGTGCTCAAGGTTTTCAAAGGTTCTTTAGGGATCGTTACCAATTATATTCCCAACAAATTTGGTGACTCTAGCTCAAACACTATGGAAGATACACGCATTCCCCATTGCCACATTGTTCAAATACAGTCAAACTTCCATATAACGAACTTCCATATAACAAAGTTTTCCATATAACGAATTAATTTCGCGAACTCTTCTTTTCGGTTTAACTTTCAGTGTGTTTTGTTTTCGAATTTATTTTTAGGACGAAGTTCGTACGCCCATGCATATTCTATTCCAATTTCGTTATTGTTTCATTTTATGTACGCATTACGTTTAGAATGCGAAATAAAACAATAACACAATTTTTCGTTTACTGCTTTGTTTTCGTGTTATGTTTTGCTTATTCTCTGATCTTCAACGATCTGAATGCAATCGTTACGGAAAGCTGTTTAAGTTTGTGGAGAGAAAAATTACATATATGTATTTGCTTCACTAAACGTGCTTTAAGTATTTATCGAGGAAGAACATTGGAAAAACGAAATAACTTATTTAAAATAAAACTACTTAAATCACACAAGTTTTCAAACATTTTTATGCAACAAAATTTTTATATAACGAAGTTTTTTCTTGTCCCCTTCAGATTCGTTAAATGGAAGTTCGACTGAATTTACAGCTGATTATTGATTCGAAATGGAGAGTGCAAGTAAGTACTTTTAAACAAATGTTTAGTTAAATTAGATTAAATTTTGTCCGGATTTTATTTTTAGTTAAAAATATTCAAAGATTACATATCACATTAATTCATTAATACGTGAAACACTTACTTTTTCTTACATTTATTTTTGTTGTTTTCACTTAATTTAAGTATCGTCAGTTAAAATTAAGGAATATCTATCAAGCACACACTAGGTAAAGCAAAATGCATATGTTTTAAGAAAATAATTATAAAAATATAAATGTTAGTTGTTAAAATGATCTTGTAAATTACTATAAAAACCATTATGTTTAAGTCTAATTATATGCTATGTTGTGACTAACGCGGCAAATTTAAAGCAGAAATGCCGTAGCGTTAGGAATGCTTAAAAATTCAAAAAACTAAAAAAAAAACAAGTGGAAACGTTGCAGTCGGACGCAACCGACTGCGGCACACTCGATACCAGTATTAAAACAGGTAAAAAGAGGCCTGATTGCAAAGAGGTATGGATGGGGCAGGGGTGTACGCTGCCTTAAAGATTCTCCGATGCAGGTGGGGATGCCACCAACTATCTTCCTTCCAAATTTGGTGACTCTAGCTGAAAGTTATTGCTGTTGAAAGGGGGGCTGGGGGCGGTATGGGTGGGCGTGGCATCCAAAGTTTTACTGCAGATCTTTGCGAAATGTCAATTGCTATCTTCATACCAAATTTGGTGACTCTAGCTCTAAAATTGTTAAAAGTGGGGAAAGGGGGTGGAATGGGTGGGCGTGACTCCAAAACTTTGATGCAGTTTTTTTGGGTTCGTTACCAGCTATCTTCCTACCAAATTTGGTGGCTCTAGCTCCACAAATCAGGAAAATACACGCATTCTCGTTTTTGACGAAGCGTTGGGGCATCTGGAAGCGGCAAGGGTGGTATTGGTGGGCGTGGCATCCAAAATTGCAGTTTTTAGGGGGTCATCATCACCTATCTTGGCACCAAATTTGATGGCTCCAGCTCAAAAACTGGGGGAGATATATGCTTTTTTGACTCTAAAATGCGGGGGAGCTGGGGGCGGAATGGGGGGCGTGGCTCCAAAAATTGATGCAGTTATTTTGGGGTTGCTAGTAGCTATCTTCTTATCAAATTTGGTAGTTCTAGCTGTAAGGGTGTGTGAAATATGCGGATTTATCGTTTTTGAGTTATCGAATTTATCGATTTGCCAGCCCCCCAGTTATCGTAGAACCCCAATCTTGACACTTTAATTTACTATCCCATAGATAAAGAGAATTGGAAAGTTTCAAGTCTCCAGCTTGAAGGGTGTGGAAAAAAATTGCGTTCATACAGACGGACAGACGGACAGACACCATGACGGACATTGCACAAACCCAATATACTCTTTACCTTTGGTATCGAGTAAAAAATAAATAAAAGTCCTAATCCTAATGATGCTTCTTTCTCCGAAAACATATACATATTTAATGTCATACTAATTTTTGTCCAGCTGTTTTTGATGTTCTTTGCTTCAGTTTGGATTTCTTATTGTAGCCGCGGGTATGTAATTCTTTTGGTCAATGTCTTCTTTGTGATTTAGCGCGTCGTCTCCTCATTTCTGTGTTCGCAAGCTCTCCAGCGTTAATCCCGTTCGCTCTCTTCTCTCTGTGTCAAGTACTTTGACCGCATCAAAATCAGCTGTGTGGTAATTTTCACTCAAATGTTGAGCTGTTGTCGTAATCTTTCTGCTCTTTGCGTCTTCTTCATGTTCTGTTATTTGTGTCGCGAGTGATCTTTTTGTGATTCCAATGTAAACTCTTTTACACTCTTCTCCCTCTTTTCGATTCCACTTGATTTCGTAAATTACATTGTTCTGCTTGTTTCTGTCAATTTTGTCTTTCGTGTTCGTAAACAAATTTCTTGTTGCTTTGTGAGCTTTGTAAGCATATGTGATGTGCTCTCTGCTGTCTTTTGGTATGAACTTCGTTAGCGTTGCTCTGTTCGTTATGTTTTCTATGTACGGGATGCTGATGTATTGCCTGCTTATCGTTTCTTGGGATTTTGTTGACGATTGAGATTTTTGACTTTTTGTGTTTTCAGGTTTAGCAGTGGCAACATTTATTAGTTTGTCTATCATCGTTATGAGTTCTTGTCATCGTATTCTTGATCAGCATCAACAGCCGAGACGAAATAGCCATGTCCGTCTGTATGTCCGTCTGTATGAACGCGTGGATCTCAGAGACTACAAGAGCTAGAAACTTCAGATTTTGGATATAAGTTCTCCTATACCATAAACAGAAGAAGTTTGCTTCAAATTATCGATTACTTTTCTTGTTTCCGATATACACATCCAATCGATAACAAAAAAATATCGAATTTGCAAATGTAAAAATGTGGGTTGAAGTAATAGTTAACGATAGAACTTTTCTGAAAATTTCATCCAAATCGGTTGAGAAACACCGGAGATATTAAATTTAATCGAGTGAAGTTAAGTCAGTAAACCAAAGTCTAATATAAATTTAACATATTTATTGCAACTGGGTTCCCGACTAGAGCCTTCTTCCTTGTTATCTATGGGATAGTAAATTAAAGTGTCAAGCTTGGGGTTCTACGTTAACTGGGGGGCTTCCTTACAGCTAGAACTACCAAATTTGGTGAGAAGATACCTAGCAACCTCCAAAAGCTGCATCAAAAACTTTGGAGCCACGCCCACACAATCTGCCCTAGCCACCCAAGTTTTAAAGTCAAAAAAGCCTATATCTCCCACAGTTTTTGAGCTATAGCCACCAAATTCGGTGCCAAGATAGGTAATGACACTCAGAAAAAAACACGTTCTAAAATCACGACCATTGGTCTTGATTTTCACCGGGCTCGTTCATAATTTTTCGTTCTTGTACTAAGAACGCTGGTAATTAAATGGTCATGATTTGGTCTTTTTAGAA
Source organism: Scaptomyza flava (assembly GCA_030179655.1). Lineage (NCBI taxonomy): Eukaryota > Metazoa > Arthropoda > Insecta > Diptera > Drosophilidae > Scaptomyza > Scaptomyza flava. The sequence goes on along the minus strand of JARNME010000058.1, from coordinate 144,089 downwards.
AGGATTTGATACATTTATACCAAATCAAGAACGAAGTTCGTAAAAAAGGAACATATGTACATGCTTATTTATCACCCGAACCTAATGCACTAACGGTAAACCCAAGCCGATGATCGTGTGTGTGCAGTTTTCTTTTGTGTTAGTAGCCGATCACGTTCGATCGCTATAAACATGTACATAGGTCGGCTGCTGACAAAAATTTGACTGCACATTCCAACTTAAGCGTTGAACGTGCGTGGAGGTAAAAAAGTATAACAAGTGAAATAAGTGAAAAAATATTGTAAATGGACGACGACGACAGGGAATAAGTTTCTCATTCGTTAAACGAACGAATACATACGCCTAACAAACGAACGAAACCGGGTGGTTTTTCCTACATGCTTGCTTAAGACTCTAAAGCAGTGATGGGCACACACAAATATTGTCACAGTTTTCACACGCACACAAGCACAATTTGCGTGCGCTGCTGCGAAAAAAACGAAGCGTAATCAATACAGTACACGCTGCAAGTTAACGTTCACTCATTGTGCTTATTATTGTTATACGTTGTAAGGAATTAATTTCAAGGCAAGGTAATATAATATCATCTACACGGAGATCAAAAATAGGTAACAAAATTGCTTTTGAGGTTGTTTTACATTGAAATTATTTTATCCATATTAATTTCTCCTTCGTACGTTTTGATTCGAAGGAGACCGGCTAAATGCTTATCTGTTATTCGATTTCTTTGTTTGTTTAAAATTATCTTCATTGTTGAAAAAGCAGATTCGCAATTATATGTCGACCCAAACATAGAATACAATTTATATATTTGATCTTTTATTTTTGGGTATTGGTCTTCATTAATTGTTTTCCAAAAATTAACGCCAGATAGCAAAGGAATAGAATAATCTTGTCTCATTTTTTCTAATTCCGTTTGTAGGTCAGGGTCTTGGTTTTCAATTTCACAAATTAAGGGAGACTCATACAAATTTATTATTTTCTTTATTTTATCAAAATCTTTAAATCGCATTTCAAAGTCAATAAATAAGTTTTTGAGAATTAAACTGTACTCTAATTTTTATCAAATGCTTTGAACTGAGTAAATACTATTGTTGTGTTTTTAAAATTTTGAATATTGTCGTTCTCCATTTGGCTAATAAGAATTTTAAGTTTTCTGCCGAAATATTGTACTATTGTTAATAATTTTGAAATAAGTTTGTGTTTGCCCTGGAGCTCTAAATTTAGCTCATTAAATATCCCTGTTATGTCGCATAAAAAAGCAAGGTCATATAAATAATTTTTATTTTTAATTTATTAACGAAATCTCCTCCATCTGCCTTCAAATTCTGTTCGAAGAACATGGTTATTTCATTTCTAAGATCGAAAAGCCGCTGAAGGCTTTTACCTCTACTTAACCATCGAACCTCAGTAAACAATAAGACATCACCGTAGTCTGCTTTTAGTTCGTCGAGAAGCGTTTTAAATTTACGGTGGTTCAAGGAATTATGACCACCCTTAATCTTATTTATTATTTTAATGGATATATCCATTGCTTCTCTTAAATATTCCCCTTTAGCAAATAGCGCCTGTTGGTGAATGATACAGTGAAAGGTGGGTATATTAAAATTGTTTTTTAATAAATGACCAACTAAGCCATTTTTGTACCAACCATCACCCTTGCCCCATCTGTACATAATCCGGCAAATTTCTCTCTACCCACAAGACTAAAAACTCTTGAAACTAAAACGTTGTATAACATTTCGCCGGTGACATTACTATGCAATGCAACGACGTCTAAGATTTCCTCAAAAGTATTAAGTTCTCTATCAACAGTTTTGACACATATGATTAGTTGACAAATGCTATTCATGTCCGTACTTTCGTCCAAACTAATAGAAAAATATTTGCAATTTTGTAATCTAGTTTTCATTTCCATGTAGATGAAATTACTTATATTTTCAGTCCTACGTGTCACTGTTCGTCGAGATAAAGGAATTTTTTTCAGAGTTACCAGTACATCTTGCCCTCTTCTACCAAAACATTTCCAAACGACTGAAGACATTTGTAAAAATAGCTGACAATTCTCTAACGGACAACATTGTTTTGCTAAAGCTAATGCAACTTCGTATGATGCTTTTTTGCAAGACAAGTTAATCTGTTGTGCATCATTATCATCATTATCATTATCATCATTATCATCATTATCATTATCATCATAATCATGATCATCATTATCATTATCATCATAAATATCAATAACAACATTTTTATCAATATCATTATCAATATCTTCAACAGCAATGAAACGCAGAAAATATTCCGCTTGCAATTGCAAAATAAATAAATTTCTCTGCTCTCCTGTATAAATTTGATATGCCTCGTGGCAAAAGGAAAAATGCCGTTTTAAATAAAATGTAATATTGCGACAAGCTTTAAAATTGCAAATCAAGCATTGCGCTTTGCCATCCTCATTTTCTATAAAGAAAAATTCATTCTCCCATTCGGGCATAAACATTTTGGAGCGAACTGTAAAAAATTTGTTTTTTGCTAATGCGCTGCGTGGTGCTTGCCTGTCAATAGTTCGCCTTCAACTAAAAGTACAATGCTAAGTCTAATGCGTGCTCTAATGCATGCTTCGGCACGACAACCGACGACGAACGAACAATCGTGTTCTAAAAATAGCTTTCAATGCTTATAGCGTACGTGTGATTTCGTGCAGTCGGCAGCGAAAAACCTAACTCACGCGCTGCCACCGCGCTGCCTCGTGTGAGTTAGAAATATTTTCGACGTCGACGTCTGCCCACCTCTGCTCTAAAGCAGTGGTGGGCACACACAAATATTGTCACAGTTTTCACACGCATACAAGCACAATTTGCGTGCGCTGCAGCGAAAAAACGAAGTGTGATCAGTACAGTGCACGCTGCAAGTTAACGGTTACTCATTGTGCTTATTATTTATTAATAAATAATGCCATCTTGAAAAATTTTTTTTGAAATAAAAAAGGTTTACTTAAAAGCGGACTTAGTAAAAAACTTTTGCTGACTAGTGTTCCTTGCTTTGCTTATTAAAAAATGTCGCGATCTATTTTGTATAATTTTTGCATTGTTGTGTTCGCCAATGCGTTTCTCATTCTCTAAAGTCAGTCGCTATTGAAAAGGTCGTCTTTGCTGCTGTCATGGATTTTCTGAACGTATGTAATAAGATTTTTATATGTTATTTTTGAATATATATGTGTTACAAATTAACAATCTTATTCTGTCTTTAATAACATTTAGGAAAATTGTGTTGTCTTTTGTTAGTTTATAAATTTTACGAATGTTTGTTTGTGCATTCAATAATTACATACATATATATTGCGGTTCATGGCGTAACCCTGCAGTACGCGGTCCCGGTGCTAGACTAGCGATATGCCTAGAACTCAGTGATGAGTACTGGTGCACACTCGCACCACCAGCAATGTATTTACCTAACGAATTTAACTAGAGAATGTCCGCAGAGCGTACCGAGCGGTACGGCGGTGCATTACCACGAGCTAACGATATCCCTGGGGCCAAAGGCTTAGGAAAATCGTTAGGACGCCCAAGCTAACATTTTCGTTAGGCTTTTGCTCTAGGCCTTTCGCAGTAGGATCATCGCTAGCTATTTCCCTGGGGCCAAAGGCTTAGGAATATCGTTAGGCCGCCCAAACTAACTATTTCGCTAGTACAAGTTGCTTACATGTACGCCAGTACAAAATATAAACGAAGACACATTGGTAATTAAAATATAAACAAAATTAATTTATTTTTAAGTTTTGAATAAAAAAAGTGCTACTTATGTTAAATGTTTTTAATGTTTTAAATTATTTGCTTAATTGAAGTAATTTATTTAGTATTTAAGTTTTAAGTTATAATTGTATAGTTCCTTAAAATTAAGTTTAACTGTGTAAAATGTAAAACCTGATTGTGACCAAGTAGTGCATTAATTTAAAAGTGTATAGCTTGTAGCACTAGGAAAATTTAAATAAAATTACAAATTACAAAAATTACTTAGGCTTAAAATTATTTTTCTTAATTATTCTCTTTTTTTGGAGTTGCATCGCCTTACGCAGCTCCGGCTCCGGCGGCCCTACATCGCACTTAGAAATTGCGTCTGTAATGTAAAAAGAGATTTTAACTTTATTCTACGTTTATTTCAATAATATTCAATTATGTACTTACAATTATGGTACAGTAATTGATTTATTAATTAATTAATTGATTGGTTGTAAAATTATGATGTGATGACCCGCACTCGCTCGATAACTTTTCACTAATGACTGCACCGAAAAATGCGCTCGCGACAATGCAAATTTAAAGACAAAAATTGACAAAATTCTGGCTATAACCAGTTAATTAACAGTTAACTTTGTCACACACGCTTTGTCTTGTTATGTACCTTTGTCGCTTTGATTGTTTTGTGTTTTTTGTTTTATTTGCTTAGCGACTCTATGCATTACTGGTCGCTAGGTAAATCGCTAGCTTGCAGTAATGCACCGTATGATTTTATTTCGTGTTTTTCGTTTTATTTGCCTAGCGACTCTATGCATTACTAGTGCCTAACGATTTAGCTAGCGACTAGTGATGCATCGTAGGGCTGGTTAGTTTTGTTTTTCGTCTTATTTTCCTAACGCCCTCTGCATTACTCGAAGCTAACGATTTAGCTAACTACTAGTGATGCATCACAGGACTAGAACTTGGTATGCCTTGACACCAGCCGTACCGCAGGGAAGTTATTTGTATGTATGTATGTATGTTTGTATGTAGGTAGCCCAGTTGATTTATTGGTTAATGAAATTAGTTTTTTTTACATATATATAGACAAGTATACAGGAATTAAAGATTGACAGCATCAGGAATAAATTGATACGTAAAGAATACAAATTACAGCAGAAAAGAGGCCGTAGCAAAATTTGGGATACGTTTGGACAAATAATTGATGAGAATGGTGAACAAATTGAAAATGTAATGGGGTGCACGGAATGTTTTGCTGTGCTAAAATACTCAAATTGCACTTCAAATTAGTTAAACACAAATGCTATGTGATGAAAAAAGAAACTACTCCGCAAATAATAGTCCAGGAAAAGCTTGTCCGTAGTGAAACAAAGCAAAAAATACTAGAAACTGTTACTGAATGGCATGTTAAAAATGGCCTTTCCTTCAACACAATACAAGATAGTGGGCTCAAAAAATTATTAGCTTTATTTGTTAGTATAGGCGCACAATATGGAGATAGTGTTGATGTTGACAAAGCATTACCCCACCCTACAACCATATCGAGAAAGGTGTCTGACATATATGAATTGGAGAGTCAAATAATAAAAGAAGATATTCGCAACGCTAAGGACAACGGTTATTCTATTTCTTCGGATGTGTGGACGGACAGCTATTTAAAGCAAGCATATGTTTCTTGCACTTTGCACTATATAAAAGAAGGCGCTATGGTTACTCGCTTACTTGCTATGAAATCGATGGGAGATGACGCATCGACAGGTGAATATGTCCTTAAAAGAACAAAATCAATAATATTTAAGCAATTTAAAAATTAATTTTTTGCAGGCGCTAACATCAAATTGAAGGTGACAAAGATTTGAACGAGTTTGCTTGCAACATGGATGAAGACAGAGTAATCGTCATTACGGATCGTGGATCGAACATGATCAGTGCATTTAAAAACAACCAGCATATTTACTGCATTAACCATCTTCTTAACAATGTTGTTGAAAAAGCATTTAAGGACATATCTGAATTGAGTGAATTATTGCGGAATTGCAATAAATTAGTTAGATTTCTTAAAAAGTCAGGCATGAATTCACAACTTAACACATCATTGAAAAGTTTTTGCCAAACAAGATGGAATACGGTATTTTACACCTTATACTCAATAGGAGAAAACTGGGACAACATTAGTAGTGTTTTAGATGAAAAAAATGAAAGTAACAGGCTGACCTCTATAAATCGTTCTAGTTTAAAGGCAATAGTCACCATTTTAAAACATACAGAAAAAGCATCAAAGGAGTTAGAAGGGGAAGACTACCCAACATTACATTTAGTAATAACACATATTTTTGATTTAAAACGTAAAACCACATTAGATTTGTCTGACACTGGTTTGGCTGAAAACTTAAAGACCGTCTTAGGGGATTATATGAATCCGTAATAGATCCATATATAACAAATTATCACAAAATTGCTTTTTTTCTGTTTCCTCCAACAAACGGACTTCTTAATTATACTTCAACCGAAAGAAATGAAATTATGGAAGAATGTAAGGAGCTTATGAGGTCATACTGGTCAGATACCAACTCTGAAGAAGAGCAAGCAGAAGATGTTGAAGAGCTTATGAAATTTTCTGGTCTAGTTCCAACATATAGCAACAACAATATTAACGAAGAAGTTGACTCAGAAATAGCAAGGTACATTGCCCTGAAAATTAAAATAACAAAGGACTTTAATGTTTTGCTGTGGTGGCATACAAATAAAATTCATTTTCCAATGCTTTTTAAAGTTAGCCGCAGAATATTATGTATTCCAGCGAGCAGTGCATCGTCGGAGCGTGCTTTCTCTCAAGCAAGGCTTTTAATTTCGGAAAAAAGAAACAATATCGCTACAAATAGCAATACGGTCAACGAAATTATGTTTTTGAACTTTAATATAAAAAAGAAACAATAATATAAAGTTAAATTATTGTTTCTTTCATATTTTTTACTTATTACTTAACAAATGAAGTTGTTTAAATATATTTAATTTTAATTTCCAATATAAAAAAATAACTCCAATGTATTAATTAAGAAATGAATTTCCTTAAATATATTTTATTTCAATGTACATATATTTCTTTCTTTTGACAGACAATTAAATAAATATGACATGAGTTTTCAACAATTATTGATTTATTTAGTTTATTTTAAATGTTTGATCGCTCTGCAGACATGATGAGTCATACATATAAAAATATATATATAAACGCTATTCGCATATTTCTTTGTGTACTTCTTTCTTTGTCGTAGCGCACAGCTACAGAAAACCACATTCGTATATGTATACAGTGGCTCAGCAATTACAGTTATTTTGCGTGATCGTCTCTCATTCTACGACCTTCGCTGCCCAATTTTTTTTGCGCAGAGGGCGTAGAATGACTCCCAGGTTTGTTTGGTTCTTGGTGTGCATGCTACTTCCAAGTCATGGTTATTGGTGTGCATGCCACTTCCAAGTCATGGTTCTTGTTTTGTTTGCTTAGCAAGACACAGACCAGAGAGCTGCAACGGGTAGAACATGTTCGCTCACACTCGAGTGCTTACTCCTGATCGTTGTGATTATACGTTTTCGGGTGCGATACTCGGAGTGAATCGTTTTGGTATGAGTATGAGATGAACAATCATTTCGTGCACAACGTATCCGAGCATGCATGTGATCGAAAATGATCGAATTTGTGAGTCTTCATTGTTCGAGTACGTTCGCTCACTGCATACCTACGAGTAACGGCACTCGACTGACTCGAGTCGAGACTCGAGTACAGAATTAGCAAATGTAAAAATGTATAAGCTGCGAGCCACTGTATGTACGAAGAATTTTAGAATAGCGGTAAACTCTGAACTGTATTTTTATATTTGGCATGCGCCTATGCTGAGAGCTGTTGAGAGCAATCAGTTACATATTGTCTTTGGTTAAATTTGGGTGCAAAATTTAATATGGAGCTAAAATCAATTAGCGAGAGCATTTCAAATGGTACATACACGTTAAGTGGCCAACGTAAGGGGCGCAGTATGATTTGGAACATACTAGCCGAAATTCAAAAGGAAGACGATTCCATATTGACTGGTTTTGTTTATTGCCGCTCGTGCCAAATGGTTTTAAGATATGTCAACAGCCAGACATCTAATTTGATGCGGCATAGCTGCGTTAAAGTTATTAAGCAGTCAATATGCTTGAAAAAGGTATCTGCGACGCACAGAAGCGAAGCCGTCGACAAGTGCACGTCGTGGGTAGCAGAAGACTGCAGACCATTTTCTGCAGTGCGCGGTTCCGGCTTCATGAAGATGGTCAACTTTTTTATTAAAATTGGAGCAACGTACGGCGAGCATGTCGATGTCGAAGATCTACTTCCGGACCCAACCACAATTTCGCGGAAAGTGAAAAAAACTGCGATGGAAGAAAAGAACAATTTAAAAGACGAAATTTCTGCGGTTGTGCGTCGCGGAGAAGCAGCAGTCACCATAGACATGTGGACCGACAGCTACGTCAGGCGCAACTTTTTGGGAGTGACTTTGCATTATCAAAAAGAATTTAAGTTTGTTGATATGGTAATTGGAATGAAATCCATGGATTTTGAAAGGTCGACCAGTGACAACATTCTAAAAAAACTAAAAAGCGTTTTCAGCGAGTTTGATGTGGATGACATAGGGCAAGTAAAATTTATAACAGATAGAGGCACAAATATTGTCAAAGCGTTGGAGAATAATGTGCGCTTAAACTGCAGTAGCCACTTATTCTCCAACCTTCTTGATAAAGCTTTTACTGCCACCTCTGAGCTTGAGTCTTTGTTAGAGTCGTGCAAAAAAATTGTGAAGTATTTTAAAAAGGCTAACTTGCAGCACCTTTTGCCGACATCCTTAAAATCACAATGCCCAACTCGCTGGAACTCGCATTACAGAATGTTAAACTCAATAAATGATAATTGGGCCGAAATTAACAATATATACATATACATATACATACATATATATACAATATCAAAAAATGATGAAAGTCGTAGACTTATAAATATAAATTTTGTGGTCGTCAAAGCTCTTGTGGACATTTGTGAAAATTTCGAAATAATTTTTAAGAAATTGCAGTTGAGTAATTCGCCGTCTTTATGCTATGTTCTGCCATCAATTTATAAAATTAAAAATCTTTGCTGCCCCACTGCTGATGAAATTCCAACAATTTCGGTATTAAAGAAAAATATTTTGGCGAATATTGACGCAGTGTGGGTCGCCAATTTAAGCATGTGGCATAAAGCTGCATTCTTTTTGTACCCACCAGCCATAAATATGCAACTTGATGACTTAAATGATATTAAAACATTTTGCTTAGCTCAAATAACGAACGTTGAAATATTTAGCGGAAACGACTCATTCTTACTGTCACCATCCACACCAACTTCATCTCAAACATCAATATTGTCACTTGAAATAAGTCAGCTAGAATATAATAATAATTTTGAATCAGTTTGCCAAGATACTCCCTCCAAAACAACAAATGATGCATTTTTCTTCCCAAATTTAATTAAAAATCCTGCCTTAGAGCCGATAGAAGTGCCTGAAGACGAGGTCGAAAGGTACTGTAAGGAAATTGTCAACATGACAGAACATTTTAATTTGATGGAGTGGTGGAAGAAAAACAAAAATAAGTATCCACATTTATATAAGCTTGCTCTGCAAATTCATACCATGCCAGCTAGCAGTGCAGCGGCAGAGCGATCTTTTTCGTTAGCTGGCAACATTATTACAGAAAAACGAAACAGGTTGGGGCCTGGATCAGTCGAGAGCTTGATTTTTTGAATTCTTTGTTAAACAAAATTTAAGCTCTAATTAAATTGAAAATTAATTAATAGATTAAGTTTTCCCATAATTTTAGTAATTTGAATTGTTTTAAGAAAAAAAAATTTGTTTTTTATTATTTTCGTGTTTTGAGTTGTTATTTTAAGAAAAAACGTTTCTTTTGTTATCAATGTATTGGAAAATGTTAATTAAATGAACCAACTTATTATTTTAATTGTATGTCTCCATATTGTGCCTTTTATTTAGCTTTCATACAGATCATTGAACATACACATGTATGATACTCGAGACTCTGGGTCCGCACTCGAGACTCTGGGTCCGCACTCGAGTCTTTTGTTGCGTTTAATCCAATCATTCTAAGTCACGTCGAACGCAGAGTGTTCGAACTCGAATTGATCGTGGGTAAAGCGATCATACCAGTTGCTTGATGGCGGGTATGCTGTGATGGTTCGTTCGAGTCCGATCGAGACCCTCAGAACTGCGAACGCACATACTCGATCGTACCCGATCGACCTCGCACTCTGATCTGATCTGATTCAACTTTTGACAAGAGTGAGCGCTCATACTCGAACATACCCGTTGCAGCTCTCTGACACAGACACAGATTTTACTCGTCTTCTTTTTGAACTCTTCAAAAAGTACCGAAACCAAATGCATTTGTGCAGGGCTCTAATACATATTCACGCAAATATTTACACACATACATACATATGTAAATATACAGCGTCGTTCCGTAGTGCGGCGTCTTCTTTTTATACCCTTAACCCATAAAATGGGTAAATAAGAGTATAATGGTTTTGTGCAAAAGTATGTAACAGGCAGAAGGAAGCATCTCCGACCCCATAAAGTATATATATTCTTGATCAGCATCAACAGCCGAGACGATATAGCCATGTCCGTCTGTCTGTCTGTCTGTCTGTATGAACGCGTGGATCTCAGAGACTACAAGAGCTAGAGACTTCTGATTTTGTATTTAAGTTCTCCTATACCATGAGCAGAACAAGTTTGCTTCAAATTATCGATAACTATTCTGGTTTCCGATATACACATAATATCGATAACAATAAAATATCGAATTTGGAAAATCTAAAAATGCTTACAGCTGATTTTGATGCGGTCAAAGTACTTGACACAGAGAGAAGAGAGCGAACGGGATTAACGCTGGAGAGCTTGCGAACACAGAAATGAGGAGACGACGCGCTTAATCACAAAGAAGACATTGACCAAAAGAATTACATATACGCGGCTAAAATAAGAAATCCAAACTGCAGCAAAGAACATCAAAAACAGCTGGACAAAAATTAGTATGACATTAAATATGTATATGTTTTCGGAGAAAGAAGCATCATTAGGATTAGGACTTTTATTTATTTTTATACCCTTAACCCATAAAATGGGTAAATAAGAGTATAATGGTTTTGTGCAAAAGTATGTAACAGGCAGAAGGAAGCATCTCCGACCCCATAAAGTATATATATTCTTGATCAGCATCAACAGCCGAGACGATATAGCCATGTCCGTCTGTCTGTCTGTCTGTCTGTATGAACGCGTGGATCTCAGAGACTACAAGAGCTAGAGACTTCTGATTTTGTATTTAAGTTCTCCTATACCATGAGCAGATTAAGTTTGCTTCAAATTATCGATAACTATTCTGGTTTCCGATATACACATAATATCGATAACAATAAAATATCGAATTTGGAAAATCTAAAAATGAGGGTTGAAGTAATGGATAATGATAGAACTTTTCTGAAAATTTCGTCCAAATCGGTTGAGAAACACCGGAGATATTGAACTTAATCGATGGAAGCTAAGCCAGTATACCAAAGTCTTATATAAATTAAATATATTTATTGCAACTGGGTTCAGGGTATCTTCTAGTCGGGCTCTCCCGACTAGAGCCTTCTTACTTGTTTTTTACACGCTTATTTTCTATACACGCTTCACATTTAGTTTTGCTGCCGACATACAACGAACATATGTATGTATGCATGTATAAACTTATTTTTGTTCATATACTTTTATGTACATACATAGTTGCATATGTAGCAAAGTACTCGCTTTTCTTTACAAACATTAAAAGTGTAATGTTTTTGTATACTAACTATAACCATAATGTGCATAAATTAAATGCATCTAATCGGTGTAAATCAATTTTACTGTGTCCGTTTATAGGTTTCGCTTGTACTTACATACATATAAACATATGTATGTAGATGCGAATACATATGTATATTTATGCTTACTGCTCTGCAACATTGAGAAACAAGTGGAAACGTTGCAGCCGGACGCAACCGACTGCGGTATACTCGATACCAGTATTAAAAATTTTGATGCCCATCCATGTGGGATGTCAATTGCTATCTTCATACCAAATTTGGTGACTCTAGCTCGAAGTTTGTATAAAGTGGGGAAAGGAGGGCTGTGGGCGGTATGGGTGGAATTGCATCCAAATTTTTGATGCAGATCTTTGTGGAATGTCAATTGCTATCTTCATAACAAATTTGGTGACTCTAGCTCAAAGTTTGTAAAAGTGGGGAAAGGGGGGCTGGGGGCGGTATGGTTGGGCGTGGCATTCAAATTTTTGGTGCAGATCTATTTGGGATGTCAATTGCTATCTTCATACCAAATTTGGTGACTAGCTCGAAGTTTGTATAATATGGCGAAAGGGGGGCTGGGGGCGGTATGGTTGGGCGTGGCATCCAAATTTTTGCTGCAGATCCTTGTGGAATGTCAATGCTACCTTCATTCCAATTTGGTGACTCTAGCTCAAAGTTTGTATAAGGTGGGGATAGGGGGGCTATGGGGCTGGGGGTAGTATGGTTGGGCGTGGCATCCAAATTTTAGCTGCAGATCCTTGTGGAATGTCAAATGCAGCCTTCATACCAAATTTGGTGACTCTAGCTCGAAGCATGTAAAAGGTGGTGAAAGGGGGGCTATGGGGCTTGGGGCGGTATGGGTGGGCGTGGCATTCAAATTTTTGCTGCCGATCCATGTGGGATTTCAATTGCTATCTTCATACCAAATTTGGTGACTCTAGCTCGAGGTTTGTATAAGAGGGGGAAAGGGGGGCTGGGGGCGGTATGGTTGGGCGTGGCATCAAAATTTGTGCTGCAGATCCTTGTGGAATGTCAAATGCTACCTTCATACCAAATTTGGTGACTCTAGCTCAAAGTTTGTATAAGGTGGGGATAGGGGGGCTATGGGGCTGGGGGTGGTATGGTTGGGCGTGGCATCCAAATTTTTGCTGCAGATCCTTGTGGAATGTCAAATGCTACCTTCATTCCAAATTTGGTGACTCTAGCTCAAAGTTTGTATAAGGTGGGGATAGGGGGGCTATGGGGCTGGGGGTAGTATGGTTGGGCGTGGCATCCAAATTTTAGCTGCAGATCCTTGTGGAATGTCAAATGCAGCCTTCATACCAAATTTGGTAACTCTAGCTCGAAGCATGTAAAAGGTGGTGAAAGGGGGGCTATGGGGCTTGGGGCGGTATGGAGGGGCGTGGCATTCAAATTTTTGCTGTCGATCCATGTGGGATTTCAATTGCTATCTTCATACCAAATTTGGTGACTCTAGCTCGAGGTTTGTATAAGAGGGGGAAAGGGGGGCTGGGGGCGGTATGGTTGGGCGTGGCATTCAAATTTTTGGTGCAGATCTATGTGGGATGTCAATTGCTATCTTCATACCAAATTTGGTGACTAGCTCGAAGTTTGTATAAAATGGCGAAAGGGGGGCTAGGGGCGGTATGGTTGGGCGTGTTATTCAAATTTTTGGTGCAGATCTATGTGGGATGTCAATTGCTATCTTCATACCAAATTTGGTGACTAGCTCGAAGCTTGTATAAAATGGCGAAAGGGGGGCTGGGGGCGGTATGGTTGGGCGTGGCATTCAAATTTTTGCTGCCGATCCATGTGGGATTTCAATTGCTATCTTCATAACAAATTTGATGACTCTAGCTCAAAGTTTGTAAAAGTGGGGAAAGGGGGGCTGGGGGCGGTATGGTTGGGCGTGGCATTCAAATTTTTGGTGCAGATCTATGTGGGATGTCAATTGCTATCTTCATACCAAATTTGGTGACTAGCTCGAAGTTTGTATAAAATGGCGAAAGGGGGCTGGGGGCGGTATGGTTGGGCGTGGCATCAAAATTTTTGCTGCAGATCCTTGTGGAATGTCAAATGCTACCTTCATACCAAATTTGGTGACTCTAGCTCAAAGTTTGTATAAGGTGGGGATAGGGGGGCTATGGGGCTGGGGGTGGTATGGTTGGGCGTGGCATCCAAATTTTTGCTGCAGATCCTTGTGGAATGTCAAATGCAACCTTCATACCAAATTTGGTGACTCTAGCTCGAAGCATGTAAAAGGTGGTGAAAGGGGGGCTATGGGGCTTGGGGCGGTATGGGTGGGCGTGGCATTCAAATTTTTGCTGCCGATCCATGTGGGATTTCAATTGCTATCTTCATACCAAATTTGGTGACTCTAGCTCGAGGTTTGTATAAGAGGGGGAAAGGGGGGCTGGGGGCGGTATGGTTGGGCGTGGCATCAAAATTTTTGCTGCAGATCCTTGTGGAATGTCAAATGCTACCTTCATACCAAATTTGGTGACTCTAGCTCAAAGTTTGTATAAGGTGGGGATAGGGGGGCTATGGGGCTGGGGGTGGTATGGTTGGGCGTGGCATCCAAATTTTTGCTGCAGATCCTTGTGGAATGTCAAATGCAACCTTCATACCAAATTTGGTGACTCTAGCTCGAAGCATGTAAAAGGTGGTGAAAGGGGGGCTATGGGGCTTGGGGCGGTATGGGTGGGCGTGGCATTCAAATTTTTGCTGCCGATCCATGTGGGATGTCAATTGCTCTCTTCATACCAAATTTGGTGACTCTAGCTCGAAGTTTGTAAAAGAGGGGGAAAGGGGGGCTGGGGGCGGTATGGTTGGGCGTGGCATCCAAATTTTTGCTGCAGATCCTTGTGGAATGTCATTTGCTACCTTCATACCAAATTTGGTGACTCTAGCTCAAAGTTTGTATAAGGTTGGGAAAGGGGGGCGGAATGGATGGGCTAGGCTCCAAAACTTTGATGCATTTTTTTGGGGTTCGTTACCAGCTATCTTCCTACCAAATTTGGTGGCTCTATGACCTCTATAAATCGTTCTAATTTAAAGGCAATAGTCACCATTTTAAAACATACAGAAAAAGCATCAAAGGAGTTAGAAGGGGAAGACTACCCAACATTACATTTAGTACAGTGGACGCTCGCAAATTAGAACCAGTTGGTTCCTGGGGTAGTTCTAATTTCTGAAAAGTTCTAATTTCTGGACGCATTTTTGAAATGTCGTATAAGGCAAGAAATGGCTTCTTTTCTGCTAAAAATGCTTCGAAGGGAATGTTATTTTAATTAAAATTAATTTGTTTTCAACATTCAAGAAAAATAATGTTTTGTTCATTCATAATTGAGAAAAAAAAAATTCTTAAATAACTTTCATTTAGATATATTTTTCTTTTATTATTTAAAGTAATCTTGCTTACTATAGTAGTCTGTTATGTTAGTTTGTTTTTAGTTTTCTTTAAAGTAGACAGCACAATGTCTTTACGGAGCTCCAAAAGATTAGCCATGTGCTTACTACTATGCTTCTCACTATTTTTGCACCATTTCAGCAAATTATTGACGCTTTCCATTGCCGTACCATCTGAAGGTGTTTGAGTGCCATCGACGTCGGCGTCTTCCTGGTCATCTGAAGCCTCATCTTCGCTACTGACTTCCTGTACCCCAAACGCGTCTTCATTCCACATTTCGATTTCCTCTATTCCGATGGAATTTCGCTGTTCAATAGCTTCTAAGAGGGTTTGGTTAGTAAGCAGAAGTTCATTACATTCCCGATTACTTCCTGTCAATTGTGCTAGCGGCAGATCATCGTCGCTGTCGTAGTGGTCTGCGTCCCAGTTTAGTAGCTTGGACCATGCATTTTTTATTACTCTTTGTGGCACTTCATCCCAAGCTTGTTTGAGTAATGGGATTGCATCACGGATTGAGTGCTGCTTCAAAAAATTATTTACTCCGCCACCTTCAGCAACTAATTGAGCAAGTAGTTTGCTTCTGTATATTAGTTTTGTTAGTTTTATGGGGTTTTGGTCCATTGGCTGCACAGCTGCTGTCACGTTTGGTGGGAAGAAATAGGCAACTATGTTTCCATCGGCACTTTGTAGTTTTTCTATTGGTGTATGAGCAGAGCAGTTGTCAATGAGCAAAAGTGCCTTCGGTGGCAAATTATTTTCTTCTGAAAATCGGTTGACCTGCAAATGGAAAATATATATTTTTTAAATCCACTCAAAGACTTGTCAAGGACTCGTGACAGGCGGGGAGACCTCTGTTATGTATTTGTAAATTCTATTCACCTCTTTAATAAATATGTCGTGAAACCAGTCATGAAATATTCGCGACGTCATCCAAGCATTTTTGAGAAGTCGTAATGCAGTGGGTTGACATATCCTTTGAAGCATCTTGGTTGTTTTGCTTTTCCAATCACCAATGGCTTTAATTTATGTGAGCCATCACTATTTGCTCCGAGTAGAATTGAAATGCGTTCCTTTTGTATTTTGCATCCAGGGGCATTCTTTTCGCAAGCGGCAACGTATGTTCTGTCTGGTAGGCAACGGAAAAAGAGTCCACTTTCGTCGACATTATATATTTGTGTCTCCATTAGCTCCATTTCAGTGACCTTTGCTCGAAATCTGTGTATAAAAGGAGCAACCGCCATTACATCACTAGACAGTATCTCGCCACTAATTTTTAAAAAACGAATGCCATGTCGATTTTTGAATTTGGTGAACCAGCCATCGCTTGCACAAAATGATCGTTCATCCTTATTGGGATACACTTCACTAAATATGGTTTTAGCTTTCGCTTGTAAAATTGGTCCAGTCATAGTGCACTTCTTTTGCCGTTGATTTAAAAACCATTCATATAGACGTGTTTCCATTTCAGGATATTCAGCATTGTGCAAGGATTTATTTTTTGCCTCCTGGTATGTGTTTGATACGGCATTCAAGATTAACTCCTTTTTCGATTTAATATAACTGATGGCAGATTTTGCCACATTGTAATCTAAGGCTAAACGGTTTGCTGGAACGCCTTCATCGAGTTGTTTTACTATTTTTGCTTTAGTTTCCAAAGACAAAGTGTTTTTCTTACGCTTATTCGACATTTTAAATTAGTTTTCTCTTAATCCCCGAATATGTGCTTGCTTGTCAAAAGTTTGCATGTGAATGACCAAATATGAGTGCACACAAATAGAATCGGAACACACGCAGTTGGGTGAATCCCCTTTTTATATGCAATTTGTTAAAAGGTAAACCAAAACAAAAATTCACCAGAAAAAAAAACGCTCTTAAACACACGCAGTTGGGTGAATCCCCTTTTTATATGCAATTTGTTAAAAGGCAAACCAAAATAAAAGTTCACCAGAAAATAAAAAAAAAAACGCTCTCAAATTAGAACCGCGGTTCTAATTTCAGAGCGTTCAATGCAATTAAAACACGGGTTCTAATTTCTGGAAGATTCTAATTTCCGAGAGTTCTAATTAGTGAGCGTCCACTGTAATAACACATATTTTTGATTTAAAACGTAAAACCACATTAGATTTGTCTGACACTGGTTTGGCTGAAAAACTTAAAGACCGTCTTAGGGGATTATATGAATCCGTAATAGATCCATATATAACAAATTATCACAAAATTGCTTTTTTTCTGTTTCCTCCAACAAACGGACTTATTAATTATACTTCAACCGAAAGAAATGAAATTATGGAAGAATGTAAGGAGCTTATGAGGTCATACTGGTCAGATACCAACTCTGAAGAAGAGCAAACAGAAGATGTTGAAGAGCTTATGAAATTTTCTGGTCTAGTTCCAACATATAGCAACAACAATATTAACGAAGAAGTTGACTCAGAAATAGCAAGGTACATTGCCCTGAAAATTAAAATAACAAAGGACTTTAATGTTTTGCTGTGGTGGCATACAAATAAAATTCATTTTCCAATGCTTTTTAAAGTTAGCCGCAGAATATTATGTATTCCAGCGAGCAGTGCATCGTCGGAGCGTGCTTTCTCTCAAGCAAGGCTTTTAATTTCGGAAAAAAAGAAACAATATCGCTACAAATAGCAATACGGTCAACGAAATTATGTTTTTGAACTTTAATATAAAAAAGAAACAATAATATAAAGTTAAATTATTGTTTCTTTCATATTTTTTACTTATTACTTAACAAATGAAGTTGTTTAAATATATTTAATTTTAATTTCCAATATAAAAAAATAACTCCAATGTATTAATTAAGAAATGAATTTCCTTAAATATATTTTATTTGAATGTACATATATTTCTTTCTTTTGACAGACAATTAAATAAATATGACATGAGTTTTCAACAATTATTGATTTATTTAGTTTATTTTAAATGTTTGATCGCTCTGCAGACATGATGAGTCATACATATAAAAATATATATATAAACGCTATTCGCATATTTCTTTGTGTACTTCTTTCTTTGTCGTAGCGCACAGCTACAGAAAACCACATTCGTATATGTATACAGTGGCTCAGCATTTACAGTTATTTTGCGTGATCGTCTCTCATTCTACGACCTTCGCTGCCCAATTTTTTTTGCGCAGACGGCGTAGAATGACTCCCAGGTTTGTTTGGTTCTTGGTGTGCATGCTACTTCCAAGTCATGGTTATTGGTGTGCATGCCACTTCCAAGTCATGGTTCTTGTTTTGTTTGCTTAGCAAGACACAGACACAGATTTTACTCGTCTTCTTTTTGAACTCTTCAAAAAGTACCGAAACCAAATGCATTTGTGCAGGGCTCTAATACATATTCACGCAAATATTTTTACACATACATACATATGTAAATATACAGCGTCGTTCCGTAGTGCGGCGTCTTCTTTTTATACCCTTAACCCATAAAATGGGTAAATAAGAGTATAATGGTTTTGTGCAAAAGTATGTAACAGGCAGAAGGAAGCATCTCCGACCCCATAAAGTGTATATATTCTTGATCAGCATCAACAGCCGAGACGATATAGCCATGTCCGTCTGTCTGTCTGTCTGTCTGTATGAACGCGTGGATCTCAGAGACTACAAGAGCTAGAGACTTCTGATTTTGTATTTAAGTTCTCCTATACCATGAGCAGAACAAGTTTGCTTCAAATTATCGATAACTATTCTGGTTTCCGATATACACATAATATCGATAACAATAAAATATCGAATTTGGAAAATCTAAAAATGCTTACAGCTGATTTTGATGCGGTCAAAGTACTTGACACAGAGAGAAGAGAGCGAACGGGATTAACGCTGGAGAGCTTGCGAACACAGAAATGAGGAGACGACGCGCTAAATCACATAGAAGACATTGACCAAAAGAATTACATATACGCGGCTAAAATAAGAAATCCAAACTGCAGCAAAGAACATCAAAGACAGCTGGACAAAAATTAGTATGACATTAAATATGTATATGTTTTCGGAGAAAGAAGCATCATTAGGATTAGGACTTTTATTTATTTTTATACCCTTAACCCATAAAATGGGTAAATAAGAGTATAATGGTTTTGTGCAAAAGTATGTAACAGGCAGAAGGAAGCATCTCCGACCCCATAAAGTATATATATTCTTGATCAGCATCAACAGCCGAGACGATATAGCCATGTCCGTCTGTCTGTCTGTCTGTCTGTATGAACGCGTGGATCTCAGAGACTACAAGAGCTAGAGACTTCTGATTTTGTATTTAAGTTCTCCTATACCATGAGCAGATTAAGTTTGCTTCAAATTATCGATAACTATTCTGGTTTCCGATATACACATAATATCGATAACAATAAAATATCGAATTTGGAAAATCTAAAAATGAGGGTTGAAGTAATGGATAATGATAGAACTTTTCTGAAAATTTCGTCCAAATCGGTTGAGAAACACCGGAGATATTGAACTTAATCGATGGAAGCTAAGCCAGTACACCAAAGTCTTATATAAATTAAATATATTTATTGCAACTGGGTTCAGGGTATCTTCTAGTCGGGCTCTCCCGACTAGAGCCTTCTTACTTGTTTTTTACACGCTTATTTTCTATACACGCTTCACATTTAGTTTTGCTGCCGACATACAACGAACATATGTATGTATGTATGCATGTATAAACTTATTTTTGTTCATATACTTTTATGTACATACATAGTTGCATATGTAGCAAAGTACTCGCTTTTCTTTACAAACATTAAAAGTGTAATGTTTTTGTATACTAACTATAACCATAATGTGCATAAATTAAATGCATCTAATCGGTGTAAATCAATTTTACTGTGTCCGTTTATAGGTTTCGCTTGTACTTACATACATATGTACATATGTATGTAGATGCGAATACATATGTATATTTATGCTTACTGCTTTGCAACATTGAGAAACAAGTGGAAACGTTGCAGCCGGACGCAACCGACTGCGGTATACTCGATACCAGTATTAAAAATTTTGATGCCCATCCATGTGGGATGTCAATTGCTATCTTCATACCAAATTTGGTGACTCTAGCTCGAAGTTTGTATAAAGTGGGGAAAGGAGGGCTGTGGGCGGTATGGGTGGAATTGCATCCAAATTTTTGATGCAGATCTTTGTGGAATGTCAATTGCTATCTTCATAACAAATTTGGTGACTCTAGCTCAAAGTTTGTAAAAGTGGGGAAAGGGGGGCTGGGGGCGGTATGGTTGGGCGTGGCATTCAAATTTTTGGTGCAGATCTATGTGGGATGTCAATTGCTATCTTCATACCAAATTTGGTGACTAGCTCGAAGTTTGTATAAAATGGCGAAAGGGGTGCTGGGGGCGGTATGGTTGGGCGTGGCATCCAAATTTTTGCTGCAGATCCTTGTGGAATGTCAAATGCTACCTTCATTCCAAATTTGGTGACTCTAGCTCAAAGTTTGTATAAGGTGGGGATAGGGGGGCTATGGGGCTGGGGGTAGTATGGTTGGGCGTGGCATCCAAATTTTAGCTGCAGATCCTTGTGGAATGTCAAATGCAGCCTTCATACCAAATTTGGTGACTCTAGCTCGAAGCATGTAAAAGGTGGTGAAAGGGGGGCTATGGGGCTTGGGGCGGTATGGGTGGGCGTGGCATTCAAATTTTTGCTGCCGATCCATGTGGGATTTCAATTGCTATCTTCATACCAAATTTGGTGACTCTAGCTCGAGGTTTGTATAAGAGGGGGAAAGGGGGGCTGGGGGCGGTATGGTTGGGCGTGGCATCAACATTTTTGCTGCAGATCCTTGTGGAATGTCAAATGCTACCTTCATACCAAATTTGGTGACTCTAGCTCAAGTTTGTATAAGGTGGGGATAGGGGGGCTATGGGGCTGGGGGTGGTATGGTTGGGCGTGGCATCCAAATTTTTGCTGCAGATCCTTGTGGAATGTCAAATGCTACCTTCATTCCAAATTTGGTGACTCTAGCTCAAAGTTTGTATAAGGTGGGGATAGGGGGGCTATGTGGCTGGGGGTAGTATGGTTGGGCGTGGCATCCAAATTTTAGCTGCAGATTCTTGTGGAATGTCAAATGCAGCCTTCATACCAAATTTGGTAACTCTAGCTCGAAGCATGTAAAAGGTGGTGAAAGGGGGGCTATGGGGCTTGGGGCGGTATGGGTGGGCGTGGCATTCAAATTTTTGCTGCCGATCCAT
This sequence comes from Scaptomyza flava, assembly GCA_030179655.1. Classification (NCBI taxonomy): domain Eukaryota; kingdom Metazoa; phylum Arthropoda; class Insecta; order Diptera; family Drosophilidae; genus Scaptomyza; species Scaptomyza flava. The sequence goes on along the minus strand of JARNME010000058.1, from coordinate 122,820 downwards.
GTGGGATTTCAATTGCTATCTTCATACCAAATTTGGTGACTCTAGCTCGAGGTTTATCTAAGAGGGGGAAAGGGGGGCTGGGGGCGGTATGGTTGGGCGTGGCATTCAAATTTTTGGTGCAGATCTATGTGGGATGTCAATTGCTATCTTCATACCAAATTTGGTGAATAGCTCGAAGTTTGTATAAAATGGCGAAAGGGGGGCTGGGGGCGGTATGGTTGGGCGTGGCATTCAAATTTTTGGTGCAGATCTATGTGGGATGTCAATTGCTATCTTCATACCAAATTTGGTGACTAGCTCGAAGTTTGTATAAAATGGCGAAAGGGGGGCTGGGGGCGGTATGGTTGGGCGTGGCATTCAAATTTTTGCTGCCGATCCATGTGGGATTTCAATTGCTATCTTCATAACAAATTTGGTGACTCTAGCTCAAAGTTTGTAAAAGTGTGGAAAGGGGGGCTGGGGGCGGTATGGTTGGGCGTGGCATTCAAATTTTTGGTGCAGATCTATGTGGGATGTCAATTGCTATCTTCATACCAAATTTGGTGACTAGCTCGAAGTTTGTATAAAATGGCGAAAGGGGGCTGGGGGCGGTATGGTTGGGCGTGGCATCCAAATTTTTGCTGCAGATCCTTGTGGAAAGTCAAATGCTACCTTCATTCCAAATTTGGTGACTCTAGCTCAAAGTTTGTATAAGGTGGGGATAGGGGGGCTATGGGCTGGGGGTAGTATGGTTGGGCATGGCATCCAAATTTTAGCTGCAGATCCTTGTGGAATGTCAAATGCAGCCTTCATACCAAATTTGGTGACTCTAGCTCGAAGCATGTAAAAGGTGGTGAAAGGGGGGCTATGGGGCTTGGGGCGGTATGGGTGGGCGTGGCATTCAAATTTTTGCTGCCGATCCATGTGGGATTTCAATTGCTATCTTCTTCATACCAAATTTGGTGACTCTAGCTCGAGGTTTGTATAAGAGGGGGAAAGGGGGGCTGGGGGCGGTATGGTTGGGCGTGGCATCAAAATTTTTGCTGCAGATCCTTGTGGAATGTCAAATGCTACCTTCATACCAAATTTGGTGACTCTAGCTCAAAGTTTGTATAAGGTGGGGAGAGGGGGGCTATGGGCTGGGGGCGGTATGGTTGGGCGTGGCATCCAAATTTTTGCTGCAGATCCTTGTGGAATGTCAAATGCAACCTTCATACCAAATTTGGTGACTCTAGCTCGAAGCATGTAAAAGGTGGTGAAAGGGGGGCTATGGGGCTTGGGGCGGTATGGGTGGGCGTGGCATTCAAATTTTAGCTGCAGATCCCTGTGGAATGTCATTTGCTACCTTCATACCAAATTTGGTGACTCTAGCTCAAAGTTTGTATAAGGTTGGGAAAGGGGGGCGGAATGGATGGGCTAGGCTCCAAAACTTTGATGCATTTTTTTGGGGTTCGTTACCAGCTATGTGGGATGTCAATTGCTCTCTTCATACCAAATTTGGTGACTCTAGCTCGAAGTTTGTAAAAGAGGGGGAAAGGGGGGCTGGGGGCGGTATGGTTGGGCGTGGCATCCAAATTTTTGCTGCAGATCCTTGTGGAATGTCATTTGCTACCTTCATACCAAATTTGGTGACTCTAGCTCAAAGTTTGTATAAGGTTGGGAAAGGGGGGCGGAATGGATGGGCTAGGCTCCAAAACTTTGATGCATTTTTTTGGGGTTCGTTACCAGCTATCTTCCTACCAAATTTGGTGGCTCTAGCTCCACAACTCTGGAATATACACGCATTCCCGTTTTTGACGAAGCGTTGGTGCAGATGGGGGTGGCTAGGGCGGTATTGGTGGGCGTGGCATCCAAACTTTTGATGCAGTTTTTGGGGGGTCATCATCATCTATCTTGGCACCAAATTTGTTGACTCTAGCTAAAAAACTGTGGGAGATATAGGCTTTTCTGATTTATAAATGCGGGGGGGCTGGGGGCAGGATGGGTGGGCGTGGCTCCACAACTTTGATGCAGTTCTTTTGGGGTCGTTACCAGCTATCTTCCTACCAAATTTGGTGGCTCTAGCTCCACTACTCTGGAAGATACACGCATTCCCGTTTTTTACGAAGCGTTGGGGCATCTGGGGGCGGCTAGGGTGGTATTGGTGAGCGTGGCATCGAAACTTTTGGTGCAGTTTTTGGGGGGTCATCATCAGCTAAATTGGCACCAAATTTGGTGGCTCTAGCTCAAAAACTGTGGGAGATATAGGCTTTTTTGACTTCAAAATGCGGTGGGCTGGGGGCGGAATGGGGGGGGGGGGCGTGGCTCCAAAATTTTTGATGCAGTTTTTTGGGGGTTGCTAGTAGCTATCTTCTTACCAAATTTGGTAGTTCTAGCTGTAAGGGTGTGTGAAATATGCGGATTTATCGTTTGTGAGTTATCGAATTTATCGATTTGCCAGCCCCCCAGTTATCGTAGAACCCCAATCTTGACACTTTAATTTACTATCCCATAGATAAAGAGAATTGGAAAGTTTCAAGTCCCTAGCTTGAAGGGTGTGGAAAAAACACATACGGACACACATACGGACGGACAGACGGACAGACACCATGACGGACATTGCACAAAACCAATATACTCTTTACCTTCGGTATCGAGTATAAAAACAAAAACGAACACGCTGTCGCCACGGTGGCGTCTTTGGTTTTGGTCTAAGCGCGCGTTGCTGTGAGTTTTGCTGAATGTACAGTGGCCGGCATGCATGTACATATCTGTTGACAAAAAATGTTTTGTTGTTGCTCATTAATTTTTTCTTTAAAAAAAATGTGTATATTATTTGTTTAAAAACAATTTTTGATTTTGCGTTATACATATAATGAAAAAGGCAACGGACAATTTTTGTTTTAATAAATTATGTGTAAATGTGAACCACTGTACATGCAGCAAAACTCACAAACTAATTTGCAAAAAGACAAAATCCAATGATGCCGCCGAGTAAAAAGAATTAAGACACTGAATATTTCTGTTCATTAGCACAGTATACAGTGTCGCGCGCATAAAAATATCAACGTTAGACACCGTTTGTTGTTAAACAATATACACAACATATATAACATGTATTAAATTTAATAAGCTTTTAAGTAAAGCTTACAAATACATTCATGTATGTATGTATCCAACATTTTTGAAGGTGTTTGTGTGCATTAGTTTTTCACCCCGTCGTCGTGGTTGTTTATCTATGCGCTTTACTGGATGCACTATGTGTAGGCATATGTACATATAAACATAAGCAGTCCCGTTAACTTCTTACAAAAAACCGGTTTGGTATAAAAAGTACGAGCATTACGGCAGCTCTTTAATGAAATACTTCTTATTTACATTTATTATTGTCTGTTTTGATATTTTATTTTGAGTTGAGCTTAGAATTTCATTACTACATTTATACATATGGATAAATGATATGATAATGAATATGGATACTGATATAAAAGTCATTTGTGTTTTCGCAAAAAAATATGTGTGTACATACATATGTACGTACATATGTTTGTATGTGCAGCTCTGAAAAAAAGTAACTTGAGTTTTCACACCACCGCAGCAGAAAGCAATCTCATTCGCACGCATTTATATAAATTTTGGAATACAAATTAAATGTAACAAAGTTTTGAGACCATATACATACATATGTACATACAAGCAAACATGCGTATATAAACGAGTCCTATTGACTTGGAGTAGGTGGCGATAAAACACAAGTATAACAAGTGGAAACGTTGCAGTCGGACGCAACCGACTGCGGTATACTCGATACCAGTATTAAAAATTTTGATGCCCATCCATGTGGGATGTTAATTGCTTTCTTCATACCAAATTTGGTGACTCTAGCTCGAAGTTTGTAAAAAGTAGGGAAAGGGGGGCTGGGGGCGGTATGGTTGGGCGTGGCATTCAAATTTTTGCTGCAGATCCTTGTGGAATGTCAAATGCTACCTTCATACCAAATTTGGTAACTCTAGCTCAAAGTTTGTATAAAGTGGGGAAAGGGGGCTGGGGGCGGTATGGGTGGAATTGCATCCAAATTTTTGATGCAGATCTTTGTGGAATGTCAATTGCTATCTTCATAACAAATTTGGTGACTCTAGCTCAAAGTTTGTAAAAGTGGGGAAAGAGGGGCTGGGGGCGGTATGGTTGGGCGTGGCATTCAAATTTTTGCTGCAGATCCTTGTGGAATGTCAAATGCTACCTTCATACCAAAATTGGTGACTCTAGCTCAAAGTTTGTATGAAGTGGGGAAAGGGGGGCTGGGGGCGGTATGGGTGGAATTGCATCCAAATTTTTGATGCAGATCTTTGTGGAATGTCAATTGCTATCTTCATAACAAATTTGGTGACTCTAGCTCAAAGTTTGTAAAAGTGGGGAAAGGGGGGCTGGGCGCGGTATGGGTGGAATTGCATCCAAATTTTTGATGCAGATCTTTGTGGAATGTCAATTGCTATCTTCATAACAAATTTGGTGACTCTAGCTCAAAGTTTGTAAAAGTGGGGAAAGAGGGGCTGGGGGCGGTATGGTTGGGCGTGGCATTCAAATTTTTGCTGCAGATCCTTGTGGAATGTCAAATGCTACCTTCATACCAAATTTGGTGACTCTAGCTCAAAGTTTGTATAAGGTGGGGAGAGGGGGGCTATGGGGCTTGGGGCGGTATGGTTGGGCGTGGCATCCAAATTTTTGCTGCAGATCCTTGTGGAATGTCAAATGCTACCTTCATACCAAATTTGGTGACTCTAGCTCGAAGCATGTAAAAGGTGGTGAAAGGGGGGCTATGGGGCTTGGGGCGGTATGGGTGGGCGTGGCATTCAAATTTTTGCTGCCGATCCATGTGGGATGTCAATTGCTATCTTCATACCAAATTTGGTGACTCTAGCTCGAAGTTTGTACAAAAAGGGGAAAGGGGGGCTGGGGGCGGTATGGGTGGGCGTGGCATCCAAATTTTTGCTGCAGATCCTTGTGGAATGTCAAATGCTATCTTCATACCAAATTTGGTGACTCAAACTCAAAGTTTGTAAAAGTGAAGAAAGGGGGGCTGGGGGCGGTATGGGTGGAATTGCATCCAAATTTTTGATGCAGATCTTTGTGGAATGTCAATTGCTATCTTCATAACAAATTTGGTGACTCTAGCTCAAAGTTTGTAAAAGTGTGGAAAGAGGGGCTGGGGGCGGTATGGTTGGGCGTGGCATTCAAATTTTTGCTGCAGATCCTTGTGGAATGTCAAATGCTACCTTCATACCAAATTTGGTGACTCTAGCTCAAAGTTTGTATAAGGTGGGGAAAGGGGGGCTTGGGGCGGTATGGGTGGGCGTGGCATTCAAATTTTTGCTGCCGATCCATGTGGGATGTCAAATGCTACCTTCATACCAAAATTGGTGACTCTAGCTCAAAGTTTGTAAAAGTGGGGAAAGGGGGGCTGGGGGCGGTATGGGTGGAATTGCATCCAAATTTTTGATGCAGATCTTTGTGGAATGTCAATCTCTATCTTCATAACAAATTTGGTGACTCTAGCTCAAAGTTTGTAAAAGTGGGGAGAGGAGGGGCTATGGGGCTGGGGGCGGTATGGTTGGGCGTGGCATTCAAATTTTTGCTGCAGATCCTTGTGGAATGTCAAATGCTACCTTCATACCAAATTTGGTGACTCTAGCTCAAAGTTTGTATAAGGTGGGGAGAGGAGGGGCTATGGGGCTGGGGGCGGTATGGTTGGGCGTGGCATTCAAATTTTGCTGCAGATCCTTGTGGAATGTCAAATGCTACCTTCATACCAAATTTGGTGACTCTAGCTCAAAGTTTGTATAAGGTGGGGAGAGGGGGGCTATGGGGCTGGGGGCGGTATGGTTGGGCGTGGCATCCAAATTTTTGCTGCAGATCCTTGTGGAATGTCAAATGCTACCTTCATACCAAATTTGGTGACTCTAGCTCGAAGCATGTAAAAGGTGGTGAAAGGGGGGCTATGGGGCTGGGGGCGGTATGGTTGGGCGTGGCATTCAAATTTTTGCTGCAGATCCTTGTGGAATGTCAAATGCTATCTTCATACCAAATTTGGTGACTCAAGCTCAAAGTTTGTAAAAGGTGTGGAAAGGGGGGTGGAAGGGGTGCGCGTGGCTCAGAAACTTTGATGCAGTTTTTCGGGGGTCGTCGCAAGCTATCTTCCTGCCAAATTTGGTGGCTCTAGCTCCACAACTCTGGAAGAAACACGCATTCCCGTTTTTGACGAAGCGTTGGGGTGGATGGGGGCGGCTAGGGTGGTATCGGTGGGCGTGGCATCCAAACTTTTGATGCAGTTTTTGGGGGGTCATCATCACCTATCTTGGCACAAAATTTGGTGACTCTAGCTCAAAAACTGTGGGAGATATAGCCATTTCTGATTTTAAAATGCGGGGGGCTGGGGCGGAATGTGTGGGCGTGGCTCCAAAACTTTGATGTAGATTTTTGGGGGTCATTGCCAGCTATCTTCCAACCAAATTGGCTCTAGCTTAAAAACTCTGGAAGATACACGTATTCCCGTTTTTGACGAAGCGTTGGGGTGGATGGGGGCGGCTAGAGCAGTATCGGTGGGCGTGGCATCCAAACTTTTGATGCAGTTTTTGGGGGGTCATCATCACCTATCTTGGCACAAAATTTGGTGACTCTAGCTCAAAAACTGTGGGAGATATACGCTTTTTTGACTTTAAATTGCGGGGGGGCTGGGGGCGGAATGGGTGGGCGTGGCTCCAAAATTTTGATGCAGTTTTTTGGGGGTCGTTACCAGCTAGCTTTCTACCAAATTTGGAGGCTCTAGCTCCACAACTCTGATAGATACACGCATTCCCGTTTTTGACGAAGCGTTGGGGTGGATGGGGGCGGCTAGAGCAGTATCGGTGGGCGTGGCATCCAAACTTTTGATGCAGTTTTTGGGGGGTCATCATCACCTATCTTGGCACAAAATTTGGTGACTCTAGCTCAAAAACTGTGGGAGATATACGCTTTTTTGACTTTAAATTGCGGGGGGGCTGGGGGCGGAATGGGTGGGCGTGGCTCCAAAATTTTTGATGCAGTTTTTTGGGGGTTGCTAGTAGCTATCTTCTTACCAAATTTGGTAGTTCTAGCTGTAAGGGTGTGTGAAATATGCGGATTTATCGTTTGTGAGTTATCGAATTTATCGATTTGCCAGCCCCCCAGTTATCGTAGAACCCCAATCTTGACACTTTAATTTACTATCCCATAGATAAAGAGAATTGGAAAGTTTCAAGTCCCTAGCTTGAAGGGTGTGGAAAAAACACATACGGACACACATACGGACGGACAGACGGACAGACACCATGACGGACATTGCACAAACCAATATACTCTTTACCTTCGGTATCGAGTATAAAAACAAAAACGAACACGCTGTCGCCACGGTGGCGTCTTTGGTTTTGGTCTAAGCGCGCGTTGCTGTGAGTTTTGCTGAATGTACAGTGGCCGGCATGCATGTACATATCTGTTGACAAAAATGTTTTGTTGTTGCTCATTAATTTTTTCTTTAAAAAAAATGTGTATATTATTTGTTTAAAAACAATTTTTGATTTTGCGTTATACATATAATGAAAAAGGCAACGGACAATTTTTGTTTTAATAAATTATGTGTAAATGTGAACCACTGTACATGCAGCAAAACTCACAAACTAATTTGCAAAAAGACAAAATCCAATGATGCCGCCGAGTAAAAAGAATTAAGACACTGAATATTTCTGTTCATTAGCACAGTATACAGTGTCGCGCGCATAAAAATATCAACGTTAGACACCGTTTGTTGTTAAACAATATACACAACATATATAACATGTATTAAATTTAATAAGCTTTTAAGTAAAGCTTACAAATACATTCATGTATGTATGTATCCAACATTTTTGAAGGTGTTTGTGTGCATTAGTTTTTCACCCCGTCGTCGTGGTTGTTTATCTATGCGCTTTACTGGATGCACTATGTGTAGGCATATGTACATATAAACATAAGCAGTCCCGTTAACTTCTTACAAAAACCGGTTTGGTATAAAAAGTACGAGCATTACGGCAGCTCTTTAATGAAATACTTCTTATTTACATTTATTATTGTCTGTTTTGATATTTTATTTTGAGTTGAGCTTAGAATTTCATTACTACATTTATACATATGGATAAATGATATGATAATGAATATGGATACTGATATAAAAGTCATTTGTGTTTTCGCAAAAAAATATGTGTGTACATACATATGTACGTACATATGTTTGTATGTGCAGCTCTGAAAAAAAGTAACTTGAGTTTTCACACCACCGCAGCAGAAAGCAATCTCATTCGCACGCATTTATATAAATTTTGGAATACAAATTAAATGTAACAAAGTTTTGAGACCATATACATACATATGTACATACAAGCAAACATGCGTATATAAACGAGTCCTATTGACTTGGAGTAGGTGGCGATAAAACACAAGTATAACAAGTGGAAACGTTGCAGTCGGACGCAACCGACTGCGGTATACTCGATACCAGTATTAAAAATTTTGATGCCCATCCATGTGGGATGTTAATTGCTTTCTTCATACCAAATTTGGTGACTCTAGCTCGAAGTTTGTAAAAAGTAGGGAAAGGGGGGCTGGGGGCGGTATGGTTGGGCGTGGCATTCAAATTTTGCTGCAGATCCTTGTGGAATGTCAAATGCTACCTTCATACCAAATTTGGTAACTCTAGCTCAAAGTTTGTATAAAGTGGGGAAAGGGGGGCTGGGGGCGGTATGGGTGGAATTGCATCCAAATTTTTGATGCAGATCTTTGTGGAATGTCAATTGCTATCTTCATAACAAATTTGGTGACTCTAGCTCAAAGTTTGTAAAAGTGGGGAAAGAGGGGCTGGGGGCGGTATGGTTGGGCGTGGCATTCAAATTTTTGCTGCAGATCCTTGTGGAATGTCAAATGCTACCTTCATACCAAAATTGGTGACTCTAGCTCAAAGTTTGTATAAAGTGGGGAAAGGGGGGCTGGGGGCGGTATGGGTGGAATTGCATCCAAATTTTTGATGCAGATCTTTGTGGAATGTCAATTGCTATCTTCATAACAAATTTGGTGACTCTAGCTCAAAGTTTGTAAAAGTGGGGAAAGAGGGGCTGGGCGCGGTATGGGTGGAATTGCATCCAAATTTTTGATGCAGATCTTTGTGGAATGTCAATTGCTATCTTCATAACAAATTTGGTGACTCTAGCTCAAAGTTTGTAAAAGTGGGGAAAGAGGGGCTGGGGGCGTTATGGTTGGGCGTGGCATTCAAATTTTTGCTGCAGATCCTTGTGGAATGTCAAATGCTACCTTCATACCAAATTTGGTGACTCTAGCTCAAAGTTTGTATAAGGTGGGGAGAGGGGGGCTATGGGGCTTGGGGCGGTATGGTTGGGCGTGGCATCCAAATTTTTGCTGCAGATCCTTGTGGAATGTCAAATGCTACCTTCATACCAAATTTGGTGACTCTAGCTCGAAGCATGTAAAAGGTGGTGAAAGGGGGCTATGGGGCTTGGGGCGGTATGGGTGGGCGTGGCATTCAAATTTTTGCTGCCGATCCATGTGGGATGTCAATTGCTATCTTCATACCAAATTTGGTGACTCTAGCTCGAAGTTTGTACAAAAAGGGGAAAGGGGGGCTGGGGGCGGTATGGGTGGGCGTGGCATCCAAATTTTTGCTGCAGATCCTTGTGGAATGTCAAATGCTATCTTCATACCAAATTTGGTGACTCAAACTCAAAGTTTGTAAAAGTGAAGAAAGGGGGGCTGGGGGCGGTATGGGTGGAATTGCATCCAAATTTTTGATGCAGATCTTTGTGGAATGTCAATTGCTATCTTCATAACAAATTTGGTGACTCTAGCTCAAAGTTTGTAAAAGTGTGGAAAGAGGGCTGGGGGCGGTATGGTTGGGCGTGGCATTCAAATTTTTGCTGCAGATCCTTGTGGAATGTCAAATGCTACCTTCATACCAAATTTGGTGACTCTAGCTCAAAGTTTGTATAAGGTGGGAAAGGGGGGCTTGGGGCGGTATGGGTGGGCGTGGCATTCAAATTTTTGCTGCCGATCCATGTGGGATGTCAAATGCTACCTTCATACCAAAATTGGTGACTCTAGCTCAAAGTTTGTAAAAGTGGGGAAAGGGGGGCTGGGGGCGGTATGGGTGGAATTGCATCCAAATTTTTGATGCAGATCTTTGTGGAATGTCAATTGCTATCTTCATAACAAATTTGGTGACTCTAGCTCAAAGTTTGTAAAAGTGGGGAAAGAGGGGCTGGGGGCGGTATGGTTGGGCGTGGCATTCAAATTTTTGCTGCAGATCCTTGTGGAATGTCAAATGCTACCTTCATACCAAATTTGGTGACTCTAGCTCAAAGTTTGTATAAGGTGGGGAGAGGGGGGGCTATGGGGCTGGGGCGGTATGGTTGGGCGTGGCATTCAAATTTTTGCTGCAGATCCTTGTGGAATGTCAAATGCTACCTTCATACCAAATTTGGTGACTCTAGCTCAAAGTTTGTATAAGGTGGGGAGAGGGGGGCTATGGGGCTGGGGGCGGTATGGTTGGGCGTGGCATCCAAATTTTTGCTGCAGATCCTTGTGGAATGTCAAATGCTACCTTCATACCAAATTTGGTGACTCTAGCTCGAAGCATGTAAAAGGTGGTGAAAGGGGGGCTATGGGGCTGGGGGCGGTATGGTTGGGCGTGGCATTCAAATTTTTGCTGCAGATCCTTGTGGAATGTCAAATGCTATCTTCATACCAAATTTGGTGACTCAAGCTCAAAGTTTGTAAAAGGTGTGGAAAGGGGGGTGGAAGGGGTGCGCGTGGCTCAGAAACTTTGATGCAGTTTTTCGGGGGTCGTTGCAAGCTATCTTCCTGCCAAATTTGGTGGCTCTAGCTCCACAACTCTGGAAGAAACACGCATTCCCGTTTTTGACGAAGCGTTGGGGTGGATGGGGGCGGCTAGGGTGGTATCGGTGGGCGTGGCATCCAAACTTTTGATGCAGTTTTTGGGGGGTCATCATCACCTATCTTGGCACAAAATTTGGTGACTCTAGCTCAAAAACTGTGGGAGATGTAGCCATTTCTGATTTCAAAATGCGGGGGGGCTGGGGCGGAATGGGTGGGCGTGGCTCCAAAACTTTGATGTAGATTTTTGGGGGTCATTGCCAGCTATCTTCCAACCAAATTGGCTCTAGCTTAAAAACTCTGGAAGATACACGTATTCCCGTTTTTGACGAAGCGTTGGGGTGGATGGGGGCGGCTAGAGCAGTATCGGTGGGCGTGGCATCCAAACTTTTGATGCAGTTTTTGGGGGGTCATCATCACCTATCTTGGCACAAAATTTGGTGACTCTAGCTCAAAAACTGTGGGAGATATACGCTTTTTTGACTTTAAATTGCGGGGGGGCTGGGGGCGGAATGGGTGGGCGTGGCTCCAAAATTTTGATGCAGTTTTTTGGGGGTCGTTACCAGCTAGCTTTCTACCAAATTTGGAGGCTCTAGCTCCACAACTCTGATAGATACACGCATTCCCGTTTTTGACGAAGCGTTGGGGTGGATGGGGGCGGCTAGAGCAGTATCGGTGGGCGTGGCATCCAAACTTTTGATGCAGTTTTTGGGGGGTCATCATCACCTATCTTGGCACAAAATTTGGTGAACCTAGCTCAAAAACTGTGGGAGATATACGCTTTTTTGACTTTAAATTGCGGGGGGGCTGGGGGCGGAATGGGTGGGCGTGGCTCCAAAATTTTGATGCAGTTTTTTGGGGGTTGCTAGTAGCTATCTGCCCACCAAATTTGGTAGTTCTAGCTGTAAGGATGTGCGAAATATGAGGATTTATCGGTTTTGAGTTATCGAATTTATCGATTTGCCAGCCCCCCAGTTATCGTAGAACCCCCATCTTGACACTTTAATTTACTATCCCATAGATAAAGAGAATTGGAAAGTTTCAAGTCTCTAGCTTGAAGGGTGTGGAAAAAAGTTGCGAACATACAGACGGACAGACGGACGGACACCATGACGGACATTGCACAAACCCAATATACTTTTTACCTTCGGTATCGAGTATAAAAATAGCATTGCAAAGTTACTTTTCATTAAAAAACAAAAAATACACAAGTTTAGTTGTGCAACTTTTTTTACTAATAATATTTTTTAAAAAATTTTAGTAAATACTAAAAGTTTTTAGCAGGTCTGCATAGCATAAAACACAAAGAAAGGTCATGATATTATTTTTAAGTTTAATCTTTTAATAATATACAATTTAAAAACTAATATATATTCTTAAACGCTTAATAGATGCTTAAGTTACATACAATAGCTTAAAATATTTGGAGAAGGATAATCTACGCGAGGCAATCCCACCCTTAGGGATCCGAACTGAATTTCGGGAAAAATTGTTGCATTGGGGAAAAGCTGAGGTAAACTGAACCATAATTATTCAAAAGTAATCGTACTGACTTCTTAATTTTATTTAGTTTAATATTGATGACGCTACAATTTCGGTGAAGGAGAAGGTTGGAGATTGGCTGAGCCCAGCTGTTAGCTGCGCGACCCCATCTACTACTATTTCTTTTAGTACATTACTAAGCAAGGTAAAACTTTATTGCTCAGAACTTTATCTGTGCAATCCCTGTGCAGATTAAAGGCAGATGATAAGGTTAACCATATTTTAAGAAATCGCTTAAATTTAAAATCATATCAACTAAAAATATTTTTTTTATTTAGGATTATTATTATATTCTACGAAAGGGTAAAAACAATGCTGGCGGCAAACTTTTTACCAGATACAAAAATTTAACCTACAAAAAGCGCAAGTTGACTTTCCATGATGAAGGCGGAGATGAAAACACCTGCATCGCAGCTAATAAAATTCGATTGCGTGAATTTGATTGTGAAATCGACACTGCTGCAAAAGCAGCGCTTAACATGGACATCTCAAGCTGGAGTGATGTGTGCGATAGTTGGAAGAAAACGTTCAACTTAAGACAGCACGACCTAAAGGAACTGGAGGCTTGGTCAAAGCTAGCGAATGCCAGAGCACAGACTTGGTAAGATTTTAAAACATTGCCAAACATTTAAATTTTATTTTACTTTTCATTTGACAGATACAAATAGACTTTGATATAATGTACCCTTCTAAAGGCCATTTGTTATTTTCTTTTATACTTAAGTAATATTAATTCTAGAGTAAACCCTGCAGTTTCTTTGGCCACAAAAACAGGAATAAAATTTTCAAATTTTCTTTTAAATTATGAACAAGGGTTAAATTCAATTTTTGATATTTTAAAGTGACTAATTTACCTAAAGATCCGTCTGTCTGTCTGTATGAACGCGTGGATTTCAGAGACTACAAGAGCTAGAGACTTCTGATTTTGTATTTAAGTTCTCCTATACCATGAGCAGAACAAGTTTGCTTCAAATTATCGATAACTATTCTGGTTTCCGATATACACATAATATCGATAACAATAAAATATCGAATTTGGAAAATCTAAAAATGAGGGTTGAAGTAATGGATAATGATAGAACTTTTCTGAAAATTTCGTCCAAATCGGTTGAGAAACACCGGAGATATTGAACTTAATCGATGGAAGCTAAGCCAGTACACCAAAGTCTTATATAAATTAAATATATTTATTGCAACTGGGTTCAGGGTATCTTCTAGTCCGGCTCTCCCGACTAGAGCCTTCTTACTTGTTTTTTACACGCTTATTTTCTATACACGCTTCACATTTAGTTTTGCTGCCGACATACAACGAACATATGTATGTATGCATGTATAAACTTATTTTTGTTCATATACTTTTATGTACATACATAGTTGCATATGTAGCAAAGTACTCGCTTTTCTTTACAAACATTAAAAGTGTAATGTTTTTGTATACTAACTATAACCATAATGTGCATAAATTAAATGCATCTAATCGGTGTAAATCAATTTTACTGTGTCCGTTTATAGGTTTCGCTTGTACTTACATACATATGTACATATGTATGTAGATGCGAATACATATGTATATTTATGCTTACTGCTCTGCAACATTGAGAAACAAGTGGAAACGTTGCAGTCGGACGCAACCGACTGCGGTATACTCGATACCAGTATTAAAAATTTTGATGCCCATCCATGTGGGATGTCAATTGCTATCTTCATACCAAATTTGGTGACTCTAGCTCGAAGTTTGTATAAAGTGGGGAAAGGAGGGCTGTGGGCGGTATGGGTGGAATTGCATCCAAATTTTTGATGCAGATCTTTGTGGAATGTCAATTGCTATCTTCATAACAAACTTGGTGACTCTAGCTCAAAGTTTGTAAAAGTGGGGAAAGGGGGGCTGGGGGCGGTATGGTTGGGCGTGGCATTCAAATTTTTGATGCAGATCTATGTGGAATGTCAATTGCTATCTTCATAACAAACTTGGTGACTCTAGCTCAAAGTTTGTAAAAGTGGGGAAAGGGGGGCTGGGGGCGGTATGGTTGGGCGTGGCATTCAAATTTTTGGTGCAGATCCATGTGGGATGTCAATTGCTCTCTTCATACCAAATTTGGTGACTCTCGCTCGAAGTTATTATAAAGTGAGGAAAGTGGGGCTGGGGGCGGTATGGTTGGGCGTGGCATCCAAATTTTTGCTGCAGATCCTTGTGGAATGTCATTTGCTACCTTCATACCAAATTTGGTGACTCTAGCCCAAAGTTTGTATAAGGTTGGGAAAGGGGGGCGGAATGGATGGGCTAGGCTCCAAAACTTTGATGCATTTTTTTGGGGTTTGTTACCAGCTATCTTCCTACCAAATTTGGTGGCTCTAGCTCCACAACTCTGGAATATACACGCATTCCCGTTTTTGACGAAGCGTTGGGGCAGATGGGGGTGGCTAGGGCGGTATTGGTGGGCGTGGCATCAAAACTTTTGATGCAGTTTTTGGGGGGTCATCATCATCTATCTTGGCACCAAATTTGGTGACTCTAGCTAAAAAACTGTGGGAGATATAAGCTTTTCTGATTTGAAAATGCGGGAGGGCTGGGGGCGGAATGGGTGGGCGTGACTCTAAAACTTTGATGCAGTTTTTTGGGGTTCGTTGCCAGCTATCTTCCTACCAAATTTGGTTGCTCTAGCTCCACAACTCTGGAATATACACGCATTCCCGTTTTTGACGAAGCGTTGGGGCAGATGGGGGTGGCTAGGGCGGTATTGGTGGGCGTGGCATCCAAACTTTTGATGCAGTTTTTGGGGGGTCATCATCATCTATCTTGGCACCAAATTTGGTGACTCTAGCTAAAAAACTGTGGGAGATATAGGCTTTTCTGATTTCTAAATGCGGGGTGGCTGGGGCGGGATGGGTGGGCGTGGCTCCACAACTTTGATGCAGTTCTTTTGGGGTCGTTACCAGCTATCTTCCTACCAAATTTGGTGGCTCTAGCTCCACTACTCTGGAAGATACACGCATTCCCGTTTTTTACGAAGCGTTGATGCATCTGGGGGCGGTATTGGTGGGCGTGGCATCCAAACTTTTGGTGCAGTTTTTGGGGGGTCATCATCAGCTAAATTGGCACCAAATTTGGTGGCTCTAGCTCAAAAACTGTGAGAGATATAGGCTTTTTATACTCGATACCGAAGGTAAAGAGTATATTGGGATTGTGCAATGTCCGTCATGGTGTCCGTCCGTCTGTCCGTCTGTATGTTCGCAACTTTTTTCCACACCCTTCAAGCTAGAGACTTGAAACTTTCCAATTCTCTTTATCTATGGGATAGTAAATTAAAGTGTCAAGATGGGGGTTCTACGATAACTGGGGGGCTGGCAAATCGATAAATTCGATAACTCAAAACCGATAAATCCTCATATTTCGCACATCCTTACAGCTAGAACTACCAAATTTGGTGGGAAGATAGCTACTAGCAACCCCCAAAAAACTGCATCAAAATTTCGGAGCCACGCCCACCCATTCCGCCCCCAGCCCCCCCGCAATTTAAAGTCAAAAAAGCGTATATCTCCCACAGTTTTCGAGCTAGAGCCACCAAATTTGGTGCCAAGATAGGTGATGATGACCCCCCAAAAACTGCATCAAAAGTTTGGATGCCACTCCCACCGATACTGCTCTAGCCGCCCCCATCCACCCCAACGCTTCGTCAAAAACGGGAATGCGTGTATCTATCAGAGTTGTGGAGCTAGAGCCTCCAAATTTGGTAGAAAGCTAGCTGGTAACGACCCCCAAAAAACTGCATCAAAATTTTGGAGCCACGCCCACCCATTCCGCCCCCAGCCCCCCCGCATTTTGAAATCAGAAATGGCTATATCTCCCACAGTTTTTGAGCTAGAGCCACCAAATTTGGTGCCAAGATAGGTGATGATGACCCCCCAAAAACTGCATCAAAAGTTTGGATGCCACGCCCACCAATACCACCCTAGCCGCCCCCATCCACCCCAACGCTTCGTCAAAAACGGGAATGCGTGTATCTTCCAGAGTTGTGGAGCTAGAGCCACCAAATTTGGCAGGAAGATAGCTTGCAACGACCCCCGAAAAACTGCATCAAAGTTTTGGAGCCACGCGCACCCCTTCCACCCCCCTTTCCCCACCTTTTACAAACTTTGAGCTAGAGTCACCAAATTTTGTATGAAGATAGCAATTGACATTCCACATAGATCTGCATCAAAAATTTGGATGCCACGCCCACCCATACCGCCCCAGCCCCCCTTTCCCCACTTTATACAAACTTCGAGCTAGAGTCACCAAATTTAGTATGAAGATAGCAATTGACATCCCACATGGATCGGCAGCAAAAATTTGAATGCCACGCCCACCCATACCGCCCCAAGCCCCATAGCCCCCCTTTCACCACCTTTTACATGCTTCGAGCTAGAGTCACTAAATTTGGTATGAAGGTTGCATTTGACATTCCACAAGGATCTGCAGCAAAAATTTGGATGCCACGCCCAACCATACCGCCCTCAGCCCCATAGCCCCCCTCTCCACACCTTATACAAACTTTGAGCTAGAGTCACCAAATTTGGTATGAAGGTAGCATTTGACATTCCACAAGGATCTGCAGCAAAAATTTGAATGCCACGCCCAACCATACCGCCCCCAGCCCCCCTTTCCCCACTTTTACAAACTTTGAGCTAGAGTCACCAAATTTGTTATGAAGATAGCAATTGACATTCCACAAAGATCTGCATCAAAAATTTGGATGCAATTCCACCCATACCGCCCCCAGCCCCCCTTTCCTCACTTTATACAAACTTTGAGCTAGAGTCACCAAATTTGGTATGAAGGTAGCATTTGACATTCCACAAGGATCTGCAGCAAAAATTTGAATGCCACGCCCAACCATACCGCCCCCAGCCCCCCTTTCGCCATTTTATACAAACTTCGAGCTAGAGTCACCAAATTTGGTATGAAGAAAGCAATTAACATCCCACATGGATGGGCATCAAAATTTTTAATACTGGTATCGAGTATACCGCAGTCGGTTGCGTCCGACTGCAACGTTTCCACTTGTTTGACTTTAAAATGAGGTGGGTCTGGGGGCGGAATGGGGGGAGCGTGGCTCCAAAATTTTTGATGCAGTTTTTTGGGGGTTGCTAGTAGCTATCTTCTTACCAAATTTGGTAGTTCTAGCTGTAAGGGTGTGTGAAATATGCGGATTTATCGTTTGTGAGTTATCGAATTTATCGATTTGCCAGCCCCCCAGTTATCGTAGAACCCTAATCTTGACACTTTAATTTACTATCCCATAGATAAAGAGAATTGGAAAGTTTCAAGCCCCTAGCTTGAAGGGTGTGGAAAAAACACATACGGACACACATACGGACGGACAGACGGACAGACACCATGACGGACATTGCACAAAACCAATATACTCTTTACCTTCGGTATCGAGTATAAAAACAAAAACGAACACGCTGTCGCCACGGTGGCGTCTTTGGTTTTGGTCTAAGCGCGCGTTGCTGTGAGTTTTGCTGAATGTACAGTGGCCGGCATGCATGTACATATCTGTTGACAAAAAATGTTTTGTTGTTGCTCATTAATTTTTTCTTTAAAAAAAATGTGTATATTATTTGTTTAAAAACAATTTTTGATTTTGCGTTATACATATAATGAAAAAGGCAACGGACAATTTTTGTTTTAATAAATTATGTGTAAATGTGAACCACTGTACATGCAGCAAAACTCACAAACTAATTTGCAAAAAGACAAAATCCAATGATGCCGCCGAGTAAAAAGAATTAAGACACTGAATATTTCTGTTCATTAGCACAGTATACAGTGTCGCGCGCATAAAAATATCAACGTTAGACACCGTTTGTTGTTAAACAATATACACAACATATATAACATGTATTAAATTTAATAAGCTTTTAAGTAAAGCTTTCAAATACATTCATGTATGTATGTATCCAACATTTTTGAAGGTGTTTGTGTGCATTAGTTTTTCACCCCGTCGTCGTGGTTGTTTATCTATGCGCGTTACTGGATGCACTATGTGTAGGCATATGTACATATAAACATAAGCAGTCCCGTTAACTTCTTACAAAAAACCGGTTTGGTATAAAAAGTACGAGCATTACGGCAGCTCTTTAATGAAATACTTCTTATTTACAATTATTATTGTTTGTTTTGATATTTTATTTTGAGTTGAGCTTAGAATTTCATTACTACATTTATACATATGGATAAATGATATGATAATGAATATGGATATTGATATAAAAGTCATTTGTGTTTTCGCAAAAAAATATGTGTGTACATACATATGTACGTACATATGTTTGTATGTGCAGCTCTGAAAAAAAGTAACTTGAGTTTTCACACCACCGCAGCAGAAAGCAATCTCATTCGCACGCATTTATATAAATTTTGGAATACAAATTAAATGTAACAAAGTTTTGAGACCATATACATACATATGTACATACAAGCAAACATGCGTATATAAACGAGTCCTATTGACTTGGAGTAGGTGGCGATAAAACACAAGTATAAAAATAGCATTGCAAAGTTACTTTTCATTAAAAAACAAGAAATACACAAGTTTAGTTGTGCAACTTTTTTTACTAATAATATTTTTTAAAAAATTTTAGTAAATACTAAAAGTTTTTAGCAGGTCTGCATAGCATAAAACACAAAGAAAGGTCATGATATTATTATACCCTTAACCCATAAAATGGGTAAATAAGGGTATAATGGTTTTGTGCAAAAGTATGTAACAGGCAGAAGGAAGCATCTCCGACCCTATAAAGTATATATATTCTTGATCAGCATCAACAGCCGAGACGATATAGCCATGTCCGTCTGTCCGTCTGTCTGTCCGTCTGTCCGTCTGTCCGTCTGACCGTCTGTCCGTCTTTCCGTCTGTATGAACGCGTGGATCTCAGAGACAAAAAGAGCTAGAGACTTCTGATTTTGTATTTAAGTTCTCCTATACCATGAGCAGAACAAGTTTGCTTCAAATTATCGATAACTATTCTGGTTTCCGATACACAAATAATATCGATAACAATAAAATATCGAATTTGGAAAATCTAAAAATGAGGGTTGAAGTAATGGATAATGATAGAACTTTTCTGAAAATGTCGTCCAAATCGGTTGAGAAACACCGGAGATATTGAACTTAACCGATGGAAGCTAAGCCAGTATACCAAAGTCTTATATAAATTATATATATTTATTGCAACTGGGTTCAGGGTATCTTCTAGTCGGGCTCTCCCGACTAGAGCCTTCTTACTTGTTTTTAAGTTTAATCTTTTAAAATTATACAATTTAAAAACTAATATATATTCTTAAACGCTTAATAGATGCTCAAGTTACATACAATAGCTTAAAATATTTGGAGAAGGATAATCTACGCGAGGCAATCCCACCCTTAGGGATCCGAACTGAATTTCGGGAAAAATTGTTGCGTTGGAGAAAAGCTGAGGTAAACTGAACCATAATTATTCAAAAGTAATCGTACTGACTTCTTAATTTTATTTAGTTTAATATTGATGACGCTACAATTTCGGTGAAGGAGAAGGTTGGAGAGTGGCTGAGCACAGCTGTTAGCTGCGTGACCCCATCTACTACTATTTCTTTTAGTACATTACTAAGCAAGGTAAAACTTTATTGCTCAGAACTTTATCTGTGCAATCCCTGTGCAGATTAAAGGCAGATGATAAGGTTAACCATATTTTAAGAAATCGCTTAAATTTAAAATCATATCAACTAAAAATGTTTTTTTTTTTAGGATAATTATTATATTCTACGAAAGGGTAAAAACAATGCTGGCGGCAAACTTTTTACCAGATACAAAAATTTAACCTACAAAAAGCGCAAGTTGACTTTCCAATGAAGGCGGAGATGAAAACACCTGCATCGCACCTAATAAAATTCGATTGCGTGAATTTGATTGTGAAATCGACACTGCTGCAAAAGCAGCGCTTAACATGGACATCTCAAGCTGGAGTGATGTGTGCGATAGTTGGAAGAAAACGTTCAACTTAAGACAGCACGACCTAAAGGAACTGGAGGCTTGGTCAAAGCTAGCGAATGCCAGAGCACCAGACTTGGTAAGATTTTCAAAACATTGCCTAACATTTAAATTTTATTTTACTTTTCATTTGACAGATACAAATAGACTTTGATATAATGTACCCTTCTAAAGGCCATTTGTTATTTTCTTTTATACTTAAGTAATATTAATTCTAGAGTAAACCCTGCAGTTTCTTTGGCCACAAAAACAGGAATAAAATTTTCAAATTTTCTTTTAAATTATGAACAAGGGTTAAATTCAATTTTTGATATTTTTAAAGTGACTCATTTACCTAAAGATCACTATGTTTACAAATATATGGAGGAAAATACAAGTATTAATTTAAGCAAGTAAGAAAGCTCTAGTCGGGAGAGCCCGACTAGAAGATACCCTGAACCCAGTTGCAATAAATAATTTAAATTTATGTAAGACTTTGGAACACTGGCTTAGCTTCAATCGATTAAGTTCAATATCTCCGGTGTTTCTCAATCGATTTGGACGAAATTTTCAGAAAAGTTCTATCATTATCCATTACTTCAACCCTCATTTTTAGATTTTCCAAATTCGATCATGTTCATAGATTAAGAAAAAGCGTACTTAACAGACTATTGTCAACAAATGGTAATGATTTGGTCATGATTTGGTCTTTTTAGAACGGATTTTTTTCTGAGTGGATGACATGCCAAAAACTTCATATATAACCAAGCTCGCCCATTACTGTCCAAAACGCCCCCATCCATTCCCAC
Organism: Scaptomyza flava; assembly: GCA_030179655.1. Lineage (NCBI taxonomy): Eukaryota > Metazoa > Arthropoda > Insecta > Diptera > Drosophilidae > Scaptomyza > Scaptomyza flava. Next base: position 101,573 of record JARNME010000058.1, on the reverse strand, counting down.
GCTTCGTCTAAAACGAGAATGGTTGTATCTTTCAGAGTTTTAGAGGTAAAGCCACCAAATTTGTAAATAGATAGCTGGTAAGGACTCCCAAAAAACTGCATCAAAGTTATAGAGCTACGCTCTCCCATTCCTCCCCCCTTTCACCACCTTCTTTAAACTTCAAGCTAGAGTCACCAAATTTGGTTTGAAGATAGCATTTGACATTCCGCAAAGATCTGCATTACAATTTTGCATGCCACGCCCACCCATACCGCCCCCAGCCCCCTTTCCCCACCGTTTACAAACTTTGTGCTAGAGTCACCAAATTTGTAAGGAAGATAACTGGTGGCATCCCCATCTGCATTGGAGAAAAACACTCGCAGTGTATGCCATTGCCGCATCCGTACCCTTTTGCAATCAGGCCTGTTTTTACCGGTCTTAATACTGGTAACGACTATACCGCAGTCGGTTGCGTCCGTTGTAAGTGTCTTGGTATTATGTTGAAATTCTTACATTCTAATAATGATAATCATAATTTTAAATTTTCTACTAACTTCCATAGTATAATTGTAGTATATGAGTGGTTTTATAATAGCACAAAGCTATTATTATCAATATATATGGATAGTGAAGTCGATTTGCGCGATAAAAAATAAAAGAAGAAGAGCGTATGAAAATTGTTCAACAAATTGACTTTTTACGGACTGAATGAGCTTACGGCTGGCCAGCTATATAGAAAGTTCAGAAATTTCAACAACACGTATGAATGTATTAATACTAAAAAGTCGAGCACCTGCCAGGGCGCTTTGAAATGGACCGTCCTAAAATGCTCCTGCAAATCATCAAGACTGTTCCTTTGAACACTTATTTCATGGAACCACTTTGACCTCTCTTTCTCTTTACTTATGTTACTTGTTGTTATTTTTTAATATTTATAAATGTTTCCGCTACGTCCTGTGGTATAACAGGTGGCATGACGTCATCACACAGGATATATTTGATTTGTTAACATTTGCGATGCTCCTGTCAGCTGTTTTTTTTTTTTTTTTTTTTGATCGAATTTGGACAAATGCAGCGCAAAAGTCAGTAATCAAGCTTTCTTTTTTCCGCTTCATGCGCTTCATGAGTTTTCAATCATGATTCAGCAGCGGTCGCGTTCACAGAAAAAATAATCAGCAAAAGATATATGACTATGAAGCAAAACTTCTTGGTTAACGCAGCCATTCTAAGCAACACATTATAAAATCGTATAATAATACACTCAGGCCTCGCTTTGCGTCGTTTCACTTTACGTTGTTGAATGAAGACTCATTTTCAATGTGCGTCATGGTTTTTTTTTTTCGAATTGAGTTGTTTTCTTTCAACAAACGTAAAGTGAAACGACGCAAAGCGAGGCCTGAGTGAATCAGGGAATCATTTTTAAGTTTTGTAAAAGGTAATTTTCCGTTTTGTAATTTCTTCAATTCTGGAAATCTTTAACCATTTTAAAGGCAATCAGAATCTTGGAAGGAAGTAAAAACAATCCTACATGAACGGTGTTTGATGCAAAATGTGGCCAGAATGTGTTCACAAGAAGAATGGTGACAGTTCCTATTTCGAAGTTGATAATGATGATCGAGCAGATATTATTTGTCTTAAAATTGTTAGCTCAGCTAAAGAGTTTAAATTTTAAGGGATGAATGATGACATAAATGAATTGTAACCTTTACATAACCAATAAATGTCTAACGAGGAATTGATGCAACTGGATTTGGAAATCGCTTACGGAGGACACAGTCCGTTAGATATAAGTAACCGTCAAAATTTAACTACACAGCAAATTTCTAAAGCAAAAAATTTAATTGGCGCGATTATTATTAAAAAACGATTCTGATAGCGAAAGACGTGCAAAAGTCTCTAGTGCGGTAGCATATGGTATTAATTAATACAAGGAACTTTACCTCAAAATAAAAACCAGTGGAAACGTTGCAGTCGGACGCAATCTATTGCGGCAAACTCGATACCAGTATTAAAACCGGTAAAAAGAGGCCTGATTGCAAAGGGGTACGGATGCGGCAAGAGTGTACGCCCCCTTGAAGATTCTCCGATGCAGATGGGGATGCCACCAGCTATCTTCCTTCCAAATTTGGTGACTGTAGCTCGAATTTTATAAAAGGTGTGGAAAAGGGGGCTGGGGGCAGTATGGGTGGGCGTGGCATCCAAATTTTTCATGCAGATCTTTGTCGAATGTCAATTGCTATCTTCATACCAAATTTTGTGTCTCTAGCTCAAATATTTTAACAAGTTGGAAGAGGGGGCTGGGGGTGGTACGGTGGGCGTGGCATCCAAATGTTTGATGCAGATCTATGTGGAATGCCAATTGCTATCTTCATACCAAATTTGGTGACTCTAGCTCGAAAATTGTAAGAAGTGGGGAAAGGGGGCTGGGGGTGGTATGGGTGGGCGTGGCATCCAAAGTTTTGATGCTAATCTTTATCGAATGTCTAGTTCTATCTTCATACCAAATTTGGTGACTCTAGCTCAAAGTTTGTAAAAAGTGGTGAAAGGAGGGCTGGGGGTGGTATGGGTGGGCTTGGCATCCAAATTTTTCGTGCAGATCTTTGTCGAATGTCGATTGCTATCTTTAATCAAATTTGGTGACTCTAACTCAAAGTTTGTAAGAAGTTTGGAAAGGGAGGCTGGGGGTGGTATGGGTGGGCTTGGCATCCAAATTTGTGATGCAGATCATTGTGGTATGTCAATTGCTATCTTCATACCAAATTTGGTGACTCTAGCTCGAAAAGTGTAAGAAGTGTGGCAAGGGGGCTGGGGGCGGTATGAGTGGGCGTCGCATCCAAAGTTTTGATGCAAATTTTTCTCGAATGTCTAGTGCTCTCTTCATACAAAATTTGGTGACTCTAGCTCAAAGTTTGTAAAAAGTGGTGAAAGGAGGGCTGGGGGTGGTATGGGTATGCTTGGCATCCAAATTTTTCGTGCAGATCTTTGTCGAATGTCGATTGCTATCTTTAATCAAATTTGGTGACTCTAACTCAAAGTTTGTAAAAAGTTTGGAAAGGGAGGCTGGGGGTGGTATGGGTGGGCTTGGCATCCAAATTTGTGATGCAGATCATAGTGGTATGTCAATTGTTATCTTCATACCTCTAGCTCGAAAATTGTAAAAAATTGGGAAAGGGGGCTGGGGGCGGTATGGGTGGGCGTGGCATCCATAGCTTTGATGCAGATTTATGTGGAACGTCAATTGCTTTCTTGATATCAAATTTAGTGGCTCTAGCTAAAAGTTTGTAAAAGGTCTGGAAAGGGGGGCGAAATAGGTGGGCGTGGCTCCAAAACTTTGAAGCAGATATTTGGGGGTCACTGCCAGCTATCTTCCTACCAAATTTGGTGGCTTTAGCCTCACAACTCTGGAAGATGCACGCATTCCCGTTTTTGACGAAGCGTTGGGGTGGATGAGGGTGGCTAGGGCAGTATTGGGGGGCGTGGCATCCAAACTTTTGATGCAGTTTTTGGGGGGTCATCATCACCTATGTTGGCACCAAACTTTGTGGCTCTAGCTAAAGAACTGTAGGAGATATAGCCATTTCTGATTTCAAAATGCGTTGGGGCTGGGGGCTGAATGGGTGGGCGTGGGTCCAAAATTTTGGGAGTTGAGAGTAGCTATCTTCTTAGCAAATTTGGTAGTTCTAGCTGTAAAGATGTGCGAAATATGTGGATTTATCGATTTTGAGTTGTTGATTTTATCGATTTGGCCAGTTATCGTAGAACCCCCATCTTGACACTTTAATTTACTATCGCATAGATAAAGAGAATTGGAAAGTTTAAAGTCTCTAGCTTGAAGGGTGTGGAAAAAAGTTGCGTGCATACAGAAAACTGAATCAAAAGTTTGGATGCCACGCCCACCAATACCGCCCTAGCCGCTCCCAGCTGCTGCTACAGAGTTTTGGAGCTAAGGCCACCAATAGGAAGATAGCTGACAGCGACCCCCAAAAAATCAAATCAAAGTTTTGGAGCCACGTCCACCCATTCCCCCCCCCCACCCCCTTTCACCATCTCTTACAAACTTTGAGCTAGAGTCACCAAATTTGAAAGGAAGACAGCTGGTGGCATCCCCATCTGCATCGGAGAATCTTTAAGGCAGCGTACACCCCTGCCGCATCCGTAACCCTTTGCAATCAGGCCTCTTTTTTTTACCGGTTTTAAGACTTGTAAGGATTGTACCGCTGTCAGGTGCGTCCGACTACGACGTTTCCACTTGATTTTTCTAGGTTTACATGCTCACATAAAAGGGAAGTTAATTAAAAGATATAAAATGTTAGTTAAAAGCAATGGGGTTTGTGCAATGTCCATCATGGTGTCTGTCCGTCCATCAGTATGAACGCAACTTTTTTCCCAACATTTCAAACTAGAGACTTGAATCTTTCCAAATATCTTCATCTATGGCCGAGACCGATAAAGTGTCAAGATAGGGGGTCAACGATAACTGGAGGGCTGGCAAATCGTTTAATACGATAACTCAAAGCGCTAATCAACATATTTTACACATCCTTACAGCTAGAACTACCAAATTTTGTAAGATAGCTACTAGCAACCCTAAAAAACTGCATCAAATTTGGAGCAACGCCCACCCATTCCGCCCCCAGCCCCCACGCATTTCAAACTAGAAAAAAGCTATATCTATTACAGTTTTTGAGCTATAGTAACAAAATTTGGTACCAAGATAGGTGATGATGACCCCCCAAAGACTGTTTTAAAAGTTTGGATGCCAAGCCCACCAATACTGCCCTAGCCACCCTTATCCATCCCAACGCTTCGTTAAAAACGGGAATGCGTTTATCTTCCAGAGTTGAGGAGCTAGAGCAAGCAAATTTAGTAGGAGGATTGCTGGCAACGACCCCCAAAAATCTGCATCAAAGTTTTGGAGCCACGCTCACCCATTCCGCCCCTTTCCCCACCATTTACAAACATTGAGCTAGAGTCACCAAATTTGGTATGCATACAGCAATTTACATCCCACATGGATCTGCAGCGAAAATTTGGATGCCACATCCAACCATACCGCCCCCAGCCCCAGTTTTTACAAACTTCGTGCTAGAGTCACCAAATTTGGTGTGAAGATAGCAGTTGACATTCCAGAAAGATCTGCATCAAAAATTTGGATGGCACACCCACCCACACCACCCCCAGTCCAATCTTTCACTACTTTTACAAACTTTGAGACATAGTCACAAAATTTAGTATGAAGATAGCAATTGACATTGCATAAAGATCTGCAGCAAAAATAACGATGCCACGCCTACCCATACCGCCCGCAGCCTACCTTTCCCCACCTATTATAAACTTTGAGCTAGAGTCACCAAATTTGGAAGGAAGACAGCTGGTTGTATCCAGCGTCAGCGTACACCCCTGCCGCATCCGTACCCCTTTGCAATCAGGCCTCTTTTTACCGGTTTTAATACTGGTAACGAGCATAGCGCAGTCGAATGCCTTTTTTTTTTTTTTTTTTTAAGCTACAGTGCATTGCTCCACTTTATCACCAAACATAATTTAACGCATACTTACTTGTTTAAACAAACTCACCCACCTGATGCTGCTCCAAAGGCATTCGAAGTGCTATGTTGTTGTTTATTCTAATTATGTTAAACGATTTTTTTAAATATATATTTCTAGTCTTATTTATTGAATCTTTTCTAGTGAATTTGAAAACTAGCAATAAGTATACAAATCTTATTAATAAATCTTAGCTAACAGCACATAGTATTTTTGTTGTCTGTATTCTGAGTGCGCGTCCCTAAAAATCATCGCTGGGTTGGTAAGTCGTTACGACGAAGACGGGACCTCTCGCGAGATGATTTGTGTGCGATGAGAGCTTACTAAAATATTTTACTTCTTGTTCCGCTATTTCCTCCTTGATTATTAAGATGTTTAAGTCTTTATGAATGTTTTCGTTTCGAACATACCAAGGTGCCCCGGTAATGGTTCTCAAGATTTTTTACTGGGCTCTCTGGACAATGTCAATGCTGCTGTTGCAGGCGTTCCCCCATAACTGGGAACCATAGGTGCAGATTGGCTTTAGAACAGAGTTGTAAAGCAGGACGAGCATTGATGAGCCAATGGAGGCTATTGGCTTTCAGTTTGAGATGTGTTCTTTTAGCTTCAATGTGTCGCCGCTATTTAAGTCTTCTGTCTAAATGTACGCCCAGATAAGTTACATCGTTTACTTTTGGAAGTGTGGTGTTGTTTAACGTGAACGGTGGACAATCTTGCCTGTTGAGGGTGAACGTTAATTGCTTGCAATTTTGTTCGTTTACCTTAATTCGACAATCTGTTAGCCATTTTTCCACGTTGACAAGGTGAAGGGCTAGTTGCGCTGTTGCTTGTATTGGGCATTTGGAGCGGCTGAGAATAGCTGTATCATCAGCAAAGGTAGATGTTGTCAATCGGCTGCTTATTGGGATGTCTGCTGTGAAAAGCACGTACAGTGTTGGTCCAAGTACGCTGCCCTGTGGAACACCAGCTTCAAAACTGTGTTCGTCAGACAGTGCAGTGTTAAATCTTACTGCGAACTTCCTGTCGTAGAGGTACGACTTAAACAGCTTATGAGTGTTGTTTGGGAGCATTGTTTTGATCCTATGCATCAGACCTTCCAACCAAACTTTGCCGAATGCCTGAGAAACATCCAGAAATATTGCAGTGCAGTATTCTCTATTTTCGAACGCGCTTCGTATCTCTGGTGTTATTCTGTTAACCTGCTTAATTGTTCCGTGCTTTTCACGAAAGCCAAATTGGTGTGACGGGATTATGTTATGAAGATTCAAGAATGGATTTATCCGGGACAGCAAACATTTTCCAAAATTTTTTATAGACACGATGATAAGCTTATACGACTATACGACGTTGGAACTGTGTGATCTTTTCCAGGCTTTGGTATTATAATGATGATAGACTTTTTTCATCTGTCTGGACTTTGGCCAAGTTTGGTGATGGTATTAAAGAGCTGGGCAATTATGCAGACTCCACGGTGGGGAAGCTCAATTATAATGTTTGGGATTATTTGGTCGCCTTCTCGAGAATTTTTTGGGTTCTGTTGCTCTTTAATGATTCTAACGATTACATTAGAGCGAAACTTGATTGGGTGTTAAAAAAAAACTATGAATTTCAGCTAAGCTTCTTGAGGCTTGAGCTCAATTGTGAGCTTATATCTAAACCAGTTAGCTTTTTGGAAATTCAATTTACCGGGTCGATTTTTGAATTCTTGGTGTCGTAGTAGATTTATTAGAACAGGCGAGTGATCTGATTAAAGATCTGAAGGCACTCTAAGCGTATCAGTATACGCGAGATGTTTTTGATTACTGCAAAGTCAATCAAATCGGGTAGCTTTTTGGAATGTGTCGACCAGTATGTTGCTTTGTCAGGAAAAACGTTGTCGAGCTTGTTGTTTGCTTTTAAAATTGCATTAAAGAGTTGATTTTCTTTTAGAGTCACGAAGCGAGATCCCCAGTATGTGTGCTTGACATTATAGTCTCCTGCTGCTATAAAGCTTTCTCCAAGTGAGTTGAAAAATTCCATAAATTGGTCTTCAGATGTGGTATAACGCGGGGGGCAGTATACAGCGGCTAGAGTGAGTTGGATACCACTGTCCAGTGTATTTTTAGAGATGTGGCCTATAGAAAGTTTTCAGCAAACTCTTTATAGTAGTGGTGCTTGAGGCGGCTTCTGATCAAAATACCAGTTCCACCGTGTGCTTTACCATCGGGATGATTTGTACCATAGAATAAGTATCCACTTATGTTAAAGCTATTTATGTTTATAATGTGTGTTTCGGAAAGTAGCATTACTTCGATGTGCTTATCGAGTAGGAATTGAGCTAAGTCAAGTTTATGCTGTGATACGCCATTAGCGTTTCACATAGGTATTCGTATCGTAGTCATTGATTATTTTGACTGCAGTGATACAAGCGTTTGTATGAAAAGATTTTGATTACGCATTAGTTCTTGTATAGTTGTTTTTTTTTTTGTGAATGACATTGGGTGCACCTCATTTTTTTTAAGCATCTTCGTTTCTGGTTCAAGTCCTATTTTAAAAAGTGGTTGCGGCATCCTTTTCTTGTTTAAGATGTTAATGACTGTTTTTCTCGAAATCCTTTCTCCTGCAGCGCCTGTTTTATTTCTCCTGGTGTTACATCAGGTTCTATGTTTTTTATTACGACCTGCAGGCCCTTGCAGCTTTTTAATTGACACGTATAATAATTCTTTTTACATGCTTTTATTTAACTTGACTTGTCTGTCTGTCTGTTTGTTTGTACTGGATTCTTGTAATCAAATTTTCACCAAGTTCCCGACTAGCTAGAGCTCTGAAATTTTCACCAAATATGTGTTTTAGATGACAATACATGTTTTTAAAGTTTTTGGCCTGATAAAATATTTAACACCATGCCAAAACCACGAAAACCTTTTTTCCCTTTTGATTAAGTTACTATTTGGACTGATAAAATCGACTAGCTTTGGTGGTATAGAGAGAAGACTGCCGCTTCACAGGCCAAAGATCGTGGGTCCGATCTCCGACAGAAATTTTCCTTTTTTTATGTTTTTATACTCGATACCGAAGGTAAAGAGTATATTGGGTTTGTGCAATGTCCGTCATGGTGTCTGTCCGTCTGTCCGTCTGTATGAACGCAACTTTTTTCCACACCCTTCAAGCTAGAGACTTGAAACTTTCCAATTCTCTTTATCTATAGGATAGTAAATTAAAGTGTCAAGATTGGGGTTCTACTATAACTGGGGGGCTGGAAAATCGATGAATTCGATGACTCAAAAACGATAAATCCGCATATATCACACACCCTTACAGCTAGAACTACTAAATTTGGTAAGAAGATAGCTACTAGCAATCCTCAAAAAACTGCATCAAAAATTTTGGAATCACGCCCCCCATTCTGCCCCCAGCCCCCCGCATTTTAAAGTAAAAAAAGCCTATATCTCCCACAGTCTTTGAGCTAGAGCCACCAAATTTGGTGCCAAGATAGGCGATGATGACCCCCCAAAAACTGCATCAAAAGTTTGGATGCCACGCCCACCAATACCGCCCTAGCTGCCTCCAGCTGCCCCAGCGCTTCGTCAAAAACGATCAAACACTCCCCGAGTTAAGACGTGCCTAAAATTTACGCGGAAGCTGCGCTAGCGCCAAAGCTATTATTAACAGTTACTCGATTAACAAAACAAAACAAAACGAAACAAATCAGTGGTTGCTGATAAGCATCAACAAAGTGTTGTTGGTATCATGAACGACGACGAAGACGACACAACGGTATGGAGCTGGCAGAGAGTAAAACCGAAGCCAAAGACAATCAAGAGACAAAGCCAAGTCACTCCGATTCTACTAAGGAAAAAAAATCGCTCTGGACTTTGCACCCAGCACCAGCTCCAATCAATGCGCCCTCCTAAGCGACAACACGCCGAATAACGGAAATGAAGTCGAAAACGAAGCACTGGACATGATAACTGAAGACACCTTAGATGAATCTGCCAAGCCGCCACCTATTTTCTTATCTGAAATCAGTAATATAAAAGGAATGCTAGATTATCTCCTGAAAATATTAAAAAAGAGCTTTTCTTTTATAAAGTACAACGCGATGGTCATGTGAGAGTTATGGTAAAGTCTATTGAAGAATACAGGAAACTTGTTAAAACTCTTACTACAGATTGTGTCAAATTTCACACATACCAGCTTAAACATGAGAGGGCATTCAGAGTTGTTATTTAGAATTTGCACTTCTCAACGGATATCGACTTAATTAAACAAGATGTGGAGTCCAAAGGTCACGCTGTTAGAAACATTAGTAATATCAAAAGTCGTGTAACCAAAGAGCCATTAAATTTGTTTTACTTAGACATTGAGCCCAACAACAAGAACTTAGATATATACAAAACACATTGGTAACGCAGTTGTTAATATAGAACCACCCCATAAAACCAAAGAAATCGTTCAGTGCTATCGCTGCCAGGAATTTTGACACACAAAGTCATATTGCGCCAAAAATCACAGATGTGTGAAATGCTCTCTTAATCATTCCAGCAACATTTGTCCGAAAGATAAAGAGCTACCAGCAAAATGTGCCAACTGCAACGAAGATCATGCTGCTAGTTACAAAGGGTGTAAAGTCTATCAAGAACTTATATCAAAAAAATTTGTAAGCGGACGCAACCACCTAAAAAACACCAAAGATGACAACAATAAAAATAACCTTGCTACATATCAATAATTTGCTCCGTTAAATAATTCGACCCAACAACCCAAAGATTACCAATCATACGCTCAAGCTGCTGCAGGAAATAGCATCTCGAACACGTCTCTAGAAAGAATAGAACAGATTTTAGAAAAACAATCTCAACTTACCAATAATTTACTTAACATGATAATGTTACTTGTAAATAAGCTATGCAAGTAAATCTAAACTTAGGAATATGGAATGCCAATGGGCTTTCCAACCATGTAAATGAAATATCTTTATTTTTAAAAACAAATGCCATTGACGTCATGCTTATCTCAGAAACACACTTCACTAGCAAATCTTTTTTTTAGAGTTATTGGATACGACACAGTAAGAGCTGACCATCCGTCAGATAGAGCTCATGGAGGTGCTGCAATTATTGTCAAGCAGGGCCTTAAATTTCAAATCATGGACAGTACTAGGGAAAACGCTATGCAGGCTGCCACAATTGAGATGAAATGTATGCACGCAGATGTATCAATAACAGCGATTTATCTCCCACCAAGATTCACAATAAAAGAACTCGATTTTAAAAACTTTTGCCAAGGACTGGGAACAAAGTTTATTGTGGGAGGCGACTTCAATGCCAAACATCCATGGTGGGGATCCAGATTGACTAACCCGAAGGGATCGGAGTTATACAAATGCATACGAAACAATAACATAACAACTTTGTCAACTGCTAAGCCTACATACTGGCCAACTGATAGTCGAAAAATTCCAGATTTGATTGATTTCGTAGTATTCTCTGGAATCCCACAAACACACATGCGAGTAATGGAGAGCTTTGACCTTAACTCAGATCATTCTCCAATAACAGCAACTTACAGCACAATAGCCCATATGTTAGAAAAGCCATATAAAGTCATTACAGCCTCTACAGACATTAACGCATTTAAAAGCTATTTAGACTCAGCTATAAGCCTGGACACTTCGTTAAAAACAAGAGAGGAGATAGACTATGCTGTGGAGCTTTTCACAAATACAATTCATAAAGCAAGCTACAGAAACACGAATCATGCTCTTAATCATCAACAACCAAACCAATTGTACCTTTCAACCGAACTTCGACAAAAAATTCAAAACAAAAGGAATCTGCGAAAACGCTGGCAAGAAACTCACTATCCTGCTGACAAAAGATTATACAACAAGGCTGCATCTGAGCTTAAACTATTGCTGTCGAACTTACGCAATGAATCTCTAGCTGCGTATCTGAGAAACTTAGATCCTAATTCCTGCAACAAAGAATACAACCTATGGAGGGCGACTAAATACCTAAAGAGACCAGCTAAAAGAAGCATAAATATTCGTAAAAGCAATGGAGCTTGGTGTAGGTCTAATAATGAACAAGCGGTAGCTTTTGCACAACATCTGCATTCTGTGTTTCAGCCAAACGATATAAATAATTCTATAACAGAGACTGAAGTAGAAAAATTTCTTGTTAAAAGCATCAAATATGAAGAAGTTGTGACAGAAATCAAATGCTTGAACAATAAAAAAGCACCAGGCCCTGATAAAATAGACGGCATCACCCTAAAAAGTTTACCACCAAAATGCATTCGGTTTCTCACTCTTGTATTTAACGCGATTCTCAGACTAGACCACTTCCAAGTCAATGGAAATGTGCGGAGATCATTATGATCCTCAAGCCAAACAAAATAGAAACGGATTTGACATCATACCGTCCCATTAGTCTGTTGACAATATTCTCGAAAGTATTTGAAAACATAGTGCCGCATAGTTAATTTTGGCTATGCCAAGACTATGATACCCTTCACACGTGGATTAATTTGTATTTTTATTTTTTTATTGCGTGAAAATCTCGAAAGACTATAAGGCATTAAATTATTAATATTCGGTGTATCGAATTAACTATGTTAATTTTAAGAATAGATATTCAGCTATTCTGTTAAACTCTCATATAGTCTAGTGGTAACTATGCCAGACTCTCATCCGGTAGGTGCGGGTTCGAATCCTCATGTAGTAATTTTGGTATTTTAGTTTTTTAGTCCAATTTTGTTTTTTAATAGATTTTTTGTATTTATATGGTGGCTATATCGTAGAATGCTCCGATCGGGATGAAATTTCATAGTGAACAAAGCCGACATGATCTAAGCAATCTGTGAAAGTTTCATCAAGATCGGTTAAGCAGTTTGGCCGGAAATCGTGTTGATATGGTAAATTTATATGGTGGCTATATCGCAGAATGCTCCGATCGGGATGAAATTTCATAGTGAACAAACCCGACATGATCTAAGCAATCTGTGAAAGTTTCATTAAGATCGGTTCAGCAGTTTGGCCCGAAATTGTGTTGATATGGTAAATTTATATGGTGGCTATATCGTAGAATGCTCCGATCGGGATGAAATTTCATAGTGAACAAACCCGACATGATCTAAGCAATCTGTGAAAGTTTCATCAAGATCGGTTCAGCAGTTTGGCCCGAAATCGTGTTGATATGGTAAATTTATATGGTGCCTATATCGTAGAATGCTCCGATCGGGATGAAATTTCATAGTGAACAAACCCGACATGATCTAAGCAATCTGTGAAAGTTTCATCAAGATCGGTTCAGCAGTTTGGCCGGAAATCGTGTTGAAACAGACAGACAGACGGACAGACGGACGGACAGACGGAAATCAATTCCTGAGCTCGTCCTGATCATTTTGATATATAGTTTATGGGGTCTCCCATCATTCCTTTAAGGCGTTACAGATTCATGACAAAGTCAATATACCCTGTGAAGGGTATAAAAATACTATTGAGGAGAATGTTGCCAATTTTAGACGAGCTTTCCATCATTCCTGAGTACCAATTCGGATTCAGGAGAGGTCACGGGACCCCTGAGCAATGTCACAGGGTCATTAATGATATAGTATCTGCATTTGAAAACAAAAAATACTGCACTGCTGCATTTCTTGACGTTCAACAAGCGTCCGATCGAGTTTGGCACAATGGTTTATTGTACAAGATAAAGAAATGGCTACCTGCTCCGTACTATTTATTAATCAAATCATACCTGAATAAAAGATGCTTTTACGTGCAGCAAAAAAACGATACTTCAACACTACTTCTTATCAACGCAGGCGTTCCACAAGGAAGCGTTTTGGGACCAATTCTCTACACTCTATATACGGCCGACATGCCAGTTACAAACAACTGCACTGTTGCAACATATGCTGATGATACAGCCGTTTTGGCCACAAGCACATCTAGAAATGAAGCTTCCGAACTCCTGCAGTGTGAGTTTAGCCTAATTGAAGACTGGTTCCTTCGATGGAAAATTAGAATCAACTCCCTTAAATCCGTCCAAATAACCTTTTCATTAAGACCAGGTAGCTGCCCAAATGTTACACTTAACGGCTCACCAATTCCACAAAGTACCTGTGTGAAGTACCCGGCTTGCATCTCGACCGCAGATTAACATGGAAAAACCACATCAAAGCAAAATGTCAACAACTCAGACTTAAAACACTAAAAATGTCCTGGCTGATAAGTCAAAATCAGAAACCACTTTGGAAAACAAAATTCGCCTCTACAAATCTATACTGAAGCCTGTTTGGACCTACGCCATACAGCTCTGGGGAACTGCTAGCAACTCAAATACTGAGATACTTCAGCGTTACCAATCGAAAACTTTGCGAATCATTGTCAATGCTCCTTTTTACGTATCTAATGCAAATATACACAATGATCTTAATATTCCAACCATAAAAGAAGAAATAAATAAAACCAGCAAGAAATACATCGACAGACTCCACAACCACGAAAATAATTAAGCCTTAAGTCTAGTAGACAACAGTTTAACAGTAAGAAGACTGAAAAGACACCACATTCTCGATCTCCCCGACAGATAAATCCAACAAACTGAAAAGATGTGATATATAATAGCAGGGCTCATTGGAAAACTGCTATTTCTGTTAATTTAATATTAATTATACAATTTACTTATTGTTAAACAGACAGATTGTAAATAAAGAGTGAGAGAAAAAAAAGAAAAAAAAAAAGTTTTGGAGCCACGCGCACCCCTTCCACCCCCTTTCCCCACCTTTTACAGTCTTTGAGCTAGAGTCACCAAATTTTGTATGAAGGTAGCAATTGACATTCCACATAGATCTGCAGCAAAAATTTGGATGCCACGCCCACCCATACCGCCCCCAGCCCCCCTTTCCCCACTTTATACAAACTTTGAGCTAGAGTCACCATATTTGGAAGGAAGGTAGCAATTGACATTCCACATAGATCTGCAGCAAAACTTTGGATGCCACGCCCACCCATACCACCCCCAGCCCCCCTTTCCCCACTTTTTACAAACTTCGAGCTAGAGTCGCCAAATTTGGTATGAAGATAGCAATTGACATTCCACACAGATCTGCATCAAAACTTTGGATGACACGCCCACCCATACCGCCCCCAGCCCCCTTTCCCCACTTCTTACAATTTTCGAGCTAGAGTCACCAAATTTGGTATGAAGATAGCAATTGACATTCCACAAAGATCTGCATCAAAAATTTTAATGCCACGCCCAGCCATACTGCCCCCAGCCCCCCTTTCCCCACTCTTAACAAACTTCGAGCTAGAGTCACCAAATTTGGTATGAAGATAGCAATTGACATTTCACAAAGATCTGCAGTAAAAATTTGGATGCCACACCCACCCATACCGCCCCGAGCCCCCCTTTCAACAGCTCTTACAAACTTTCAGCTAGAGTCACCAAATTTGGAAGGAAGATAGTTGGTGGCATCCCTATCTGCATCGGAGAATCTTTAAGGCAGCGTACACCCCTGCCCCATCCGTACCCCTTTGCAATCAGGCCTCTTTTTACCTGTTTTAATACTGGTATCGAGCATGCCGCAGTCGGTTGCGTCCGACTGCAACGTTTCCACTTGTTTTTTTTTTTTACAAACTTTATTAAACTAACGGTTACATATGTATGCAAGAAAGCGTATAAAAGCATGTCTTCAAAATTTTTTTTGATTTACTTGGTTTTTCGTTTAGGTGCTTTATCAGAACTTTGTAATTATCTTCCGTCTTTGTCTGGACTTTAGTTTCTTGAATTTTACCCAGTACGAGAGGAACTAGGTAGAAATTATCTTTGCCTATGAGCTCGATAGCTTTTTAAACAAAATTACTGGAGCTTTTCTCACGTATATATATTGGGGGTGGCTTTGGCTTTTTCGTGTCAACCCCAACGGCTTCAGAAGGCAGATCATCAGTGTTTTCTGTCAAGATTTGAAATCTATTTCTATTTTATGTAGTTTCATTCGAAGGTGTATTTAAATTCTTACGGGTAATTTTTGGTTTGATCGTAGAATTTTGCGGACTAAACTTTTTTATACTCGATACCGAAGGTAAAGAGTATATTGGGTTTGTGCAATGTCCGTCATGGTGTCTGTCCGTCTGTCCGTCTGTATGAACGCAACTTTTTTCCACACCCTTCAAGCTAGAGACTTGAAACTTTCCAATTCTCTTTATCTATAGGATACTAAATTAAAGTGTCAAGATTGGGGTTCTACTATAACTGGGGGGCTGGTAAATCGATAAATTCGATAACTCAAAAACGATAAATCCGCATATATCACACACCCTTACAGCTAGAACTACTAAATTTGGTAAGAGGATAGCTACTAGCAATCCTCAAAAAACTGCATCAAAAATTTTGGAATCACGCCCCCCATTCTGCCCCCAGCCCCCCGCTTTTTAAAGTAAAAAAAGCCTATATCTCCCACAGTCTTTGAGCTAGAGCCGGGAAAGCCCGACTCGAAGATACCCTGAACCCAGTTGCAATAAATATATTTAATTTATATAAGACTTTGGTATACTGGCTTAGCTTCCATCGATTAAGTTCAATATCTCCGGTGTTTCTCAACCGATTTGGACGAAATTTTCAGAAAAGTTCTATCATTATCCATTACTTCAACCCTCATTTTTAGATTTTCCAAATTCGATATTTTATTGTTATCGATATTATGTGTATATCGGAAACCAGAATAGTTATCGATAATTTGAAGCAAACTTGTTCTGCTCATGGTATAGGAGAACTTAAATACAAAATCAGAAGTCTCTAGCTCTTGTAGTCTCTGAGATCCACGCGTTCATACAGACGGACAGACGGTCAGACGGACAGACGGACAGACGGACAGACAGACGGACAGACGGACATGGCTATATCGTCTCGGCTGTTGATGCTGATCAAGAATATATATACTTTATAGGGTCGGAGATGCTTCCTTCTGCCTGTTACATACTTTTGCACAAAACCATTATACCCTTATTTACCCATTTTATGGGTTAAGGGTATAAAAAATCGCTCTGGACTTTGCACCCAGCACCAGCTCCAATCAATACGCCCTCCTAAGCGACACACGCCGAATAACGGAAATGAAGTCGAAAACGAAGCACTGGACATGATAACTGAAGACACCTTAGATGAATCTGCCAAGCCGCCACCTATTTTCTTATCTGAAATCAGTAATATAAAAGGAATGCTAGATTATCTCCTGAAAAATATTAAAAAAGAGCTTTTCTTTTATAAAGTACAACGCGATGGTCATGTGAGTGTTATGGTAAAGTCTATTGAAGAATACAGGAAACTTGTTAAAACTCTTACTACAGATTGTGTCAAATTTCACACATACCAGCTTAAACATGAGAGGGCATTCAGAGTTGTTATTAAGAATTGGCACTTCTCAACGGATATCGACTTAATTAAACAAGATGTGGAGTCCAAAGGTCACGCTGTTAGAAACATTAGTAATATCAAAAGTCGTGTAACCAAAGAGCCATTAAATTTGTTTTACTTAGACATTGAGCCCAACAACAAGAACTTAGATATATACAAAACACATTGGTAACGCAGTTGTTAATATAGAACCACCCCATAAAACCAAAGAAATCGTTCAGTGCTATCGCTGCCAGGAATTTTGACACACAAAGTCATATTGCGCCAAAAATCACAGATGTGTGAAATGCTCTCTTAATCATTCCAGCAACATTTGTCCGAAAGATAAAGAGCTACCAGCAAAATGTGCCAACTGCAACGAAGATCATGCTGCTAGTTACAAAGGGTGTAAAGTCTATCAAGAACTTATATCAAAAAAATTTGTAAGCGGACGCAACCACCTAAAAAACACCAAAGATGACAACAATAAAATAACCTTGCTACATATCAATAATTTGCTCCGTTAAATAATTCGACCCAACAACCCAAAGATTACCAATCATACGCTCAAGCTGCTGCAGGAAATAGCATCTCGAACACGTCTCTAGAAAGAATAGAACAGATTTTAGAAAAACAATCTCAACTTACCAATAATTTACTTAACATGATAATGTTACT
Source organism: Scaptomyza flava (assembly GCA_030179655.1). NCBI lineage: Eukaryota > Metazoa > Arthropoda > Insecta > Diptera > Drosophilidae > Scaptomyza > Scaptomyza flava. The sequence continues at coordinate 83,991 of JARNME010000058.1, read as the reverse complement.
TGTAAATAAGCTATGCAAGTAAATCTAAACTTAGGAATATGGAATGCCAATGGGCTTTCCAACCATGTAAATGAAATATCTTTATTTTTAAAAACAAATGCCATTGACGTCATGCTTATCTCAGAAACACACTTCACTAGCAAATCTTTTTTTTAGAGTTATTGGATACGACACAGTAAGAGCTGGCCATCCGTCAGATAGAGCTCATGGAGGTGCTGCAATTATTGTCAAGCAGGGCCTTAAATTTCAAATCATGGACAGTACTAGGGAAAACGCTATGCAGGCTGCCACAATTGAGATGAAATGTATGCACGCAGATGTATCAATAACAGCGATTTATCTCCCACCAAGATTCACAATAAAAGAACTCGATTTTAAAAACTTTTTCCAAGGACTGGGAACAAAGTTTATTGTGGGAGGCGACTTCAATGCCAAACATCCATGGTGGGGATCCAGATTGACTAACCCGAAGGGATCGGAGTTATACAAATGCATACGAAACAATAACATAACAACTTTGTCAACTGCTAAGCCTACATACTGGCCAACTGATAGTCGAAAAATTCCAGATTTGATTGATTTCGTAGTATTCTCTGGAATCCCACAAACACACATGCGAGTAATGGAGAGCTTTGACCTTAACTCAGATCATTCTCCAATAATAGCAACTTACAGCACAATAGCCCATATGTTAGAAAAGCCATATAAAGTCATTACAGCCTCTACAGACATTAACGCATTTAAAAGCTATTTAGACTCAGCTATAAGCCTGGACACTTCGTTAAAAACAAGAGAGGAGATAGACTATGCTGTGGAGCTTTTCACAAATACAATTCATAAAGCAAGCTACAGAAACACGAATCATGCTCTTAATCATCAACAACCAAACCAATTGTACCTTTCAACCGAACTTCGACAAAAAATTCAAAACAAAAGGAATCTGCGAAAACGCTGGCAAGAAACTCACTATCCTGCTGACAAAAGATTGTACAACAAGGCTGCATCTGAGCTTAAACTATTGCTGTCGAACTTACGCAATGAATCTCTAGCTGCGTATCTGAGAAACTTAGATCCTAATTCCTGCAACAAAGAATACAACCTATGGAGGGCGACTAAATACCTAAAGAGACCAGCTAAAAGAAGCATAAATATTCGTAAAAGCAATGGAGCTTGGTGTAGGTCTAATAATGAACAAGCGGTAGCTTTTGCACAACATCTGCATTCTGTGTTTCAGCCAAACGATATAAATAATTCTATAACAGAGACTGAAGTAGAAAAATTTCTTGTTAAAAGCATCAAATATGAAGAAGTTGTGACAGAAATCAAATGCTTGAACAATAAAAAAGCACCAGGCCCTGATAAAATAGACGGCATCACCCTAAAAAGTTTACCACCAAAATGCATTCGGTTTCTCACTCTTGTATTTAACGCGATTCTCAGACTAGACCACTTCCAAGTCAATGGAAATGTGCGGAGATCATTATGATCCTCAAGCCAAACAAAATAGAAACGGATTTGACATCATACCGTCCCATTAGTCTGTTGACAATATTCTCGAAAGTATTTGAAAACATAGTGCCGCATAGTTAATTTTGGCTATGCCAAGACTATGATACCCTTCACACGTGGATTAATTTGTATTTTTATTTTTTTATTGCGTGAAAATCTCGAAAGACTATAAGGCATTAAATTATTAATATTCGGTGCATCGAATTAACTATGTTAATTTTAAGAATAGATATTCAGCTATTCTGTTAAACTCTCATATAGTCTAGTGGTAACTATGCCAGACTCTCATCCGGTAGGTGCGGGTTCGAATCCTCATGTAGTAATTTTGGTATTTTAGTTTTTTAGTCCAATTTTGTTTTTTAATAGATTTTTTGTATTTATATGGTGGCTATATCGTAGAATGCTCCGATCGGGATGAAATTTCATAGTGAACAAAGCCGACATGATCTAAGCAATCTGTGAAAGTTTCATCAAGATCGGTTAAGCAGTTTGGCCGGAAATCGTGTTGATATGGTAAATTTATATGGTGGCTATATCGCAGAATGCTCCGATCGGGATGAAATTTCATAGTGAACAAACCCGACATGATCTAAGCAATCTGTGAAAGTTTCATTAAGATCGGTTCAGCAGTTTGGCCCGAAATCGTGTTGATATGGTAAATTTATATGGTGGCTGTATCGTAGAATGCTCCGATCGGGATGAAATTTCATAGTGAACAAACCCGACATGATCTAAGCAATCTGTGAAAGTTTCATCAAGATCGGTTCAGCAGTTTGGCCCGAAATCGTGTTGATATGGTAAATTTATATGGTGCCTATATCGTAGAATGCTCCGATCGGGATGAAATTTCATAGTGAACAAACCCGACATGATCTAAGCAATCTGTGAAAGTTTCATCAAGATCGGTTCAGCAGTTTGGCCGGAAATCGTGTTGAAACAGACAGACAGACGGACGGACAGACGGAAATCAATTCCTGAGCTCGTCCTGATCATTTTGATATATAGTTTATGGGGTCTCCCATCATTCCTTTAAGGCGTTACAGATTCATGACAAAGTCAATATACCCTGTGAAGGGTATAAAAATACTATTGAGGAGAATGTTGCCAATTTTAGACGAGCTTTCCATCATTCCTGAGTACCAATTCGGATTCAGGAGAGGTCACGGGACCCCTGAGCAATGTCACAGGGTCATTAATGATATAGTATCTGCATTTGAAAACAAAAAATACTGCACTGCTGCATTTCTTGACGTTCAACAAGCGTCCGATCGAGTTTGGCACAATGGTTTATTGTACAAGATAAAGAAATGGCTACCTGCTCCGTACTATTTATTAATCAAATCATACCTGAATAAAAGATGCTTTTACGTGCAGCAAAAAAACGATACTTCAACACTACTTCTTATCAACGCAGGCGTTCCACAAGGAAGCGTTTTGGGACCAATTCTCTACACTCTATATACGGCCGACATGCCAGTTACAAACAACTGCACTGTTGCAACATATGCTGATGATACAGCCGTTTTGGCCACAAGCACATCTAGAAATGAAGCTTCCGAACTCCTGCAGTGTGAGTTTAGCCTAATTGAAGACTGGTTCCTTCGATGGAAAATTAGAATCAACTCCCTTAAATCCGTCCAAATAACCTTTTCATTAAGACCAGGTAGCTGCCCAAATGTTACACTTAACGGCTCACCAATTCCACAAAGTACCTGTGTGAAGTATCTCGGCTTGCATCTCGACCGCAGATTAACATGGAAAAACCACATCAAAGCAAAATGTCAACAACTCAGACTTAAAACACTAAAAATGTCCTGGCTGATAAGTCGAAAATCAGAAACCACTTTGGAAAACAAAATTCGCCTCTACAAATCTATACTGAAGCCTGTTTGGACCTACGCCATACAGCTCTGGGGAACTGCTAGCAACTCAAATACTGAGATACTTCAGCGTTACCAATCGAAAACTTTGCGAATTATTGTCAATGCTCCTTTTTACGTATCTAATGCAAATATACACAAAGATCTTAATATTCCAACCATAAAAGAAGAAATAAATAAAACCAGCAAGAAATACATCGACAGACTCCACAACCACGAAAATAATTTAGCCTTAAGTCTAGTAGACAACAGTTTAACAGTAAGAAGACTGAAAAGACACCACATTCTCGATCTCCCCGACAGATAAATCCAACAAACTGAAAAGATGTGATATATAATAGCAGGGCTCATTGGAAAACTGCTATTTCTGTTAATTTAATATTAATTATACAATTTACTTATTGTTAAACAGACAAATTGTAAATAAAGAGTGAGAAAAAAAAAAAAAAGTTTGGATGCCATGCCCACCAATACCACCCTAGCCGCCCCCAGATGCCACAACGCTTCGTCAAAAACGGGAATGCGTGTATCTTCCAGAGTTGTATAGCTAGAACCACCAAATTTCGCAGGAAAATAGCTTGCAACGACCCCCAAAAAACTGCATCAAAGTTTTGGAGCCACGCGCACCCCTTCCACCCCCTTTCCCCACCTTTTACAGTCTTTGAGCTAGAGTCACCAAATTTTGTATGAAGGTAGCAATTGACATTCCACATAGATCTGCAGCAAAAATTTGGATGCCACGCCACCCTACCGCCCCCACCCCCCTTTCCCACTTATACAAACTTTGAGCTAGAGTCACATATTTGGAAGGAGGTAGCAATTGACATTCCACATAGATCTGCAGCAAAACTTTGGATGCCACGCCCACCCATACCACCCCCAGCCCCCCTTTCCCCACTTTTTACAAACTTCGAGCTAGAGTCGCCAAATTTGGTATGAAGATAGCAATTGACATTCCACACAGATCTGCATCAAAACTTTGGATGACACGCCCACCCATACCGCCCCCAGCCCCCTTTCCCCACTTCTTACAATTTTCGAGCTAGAGTCACCAAATTTGGTATGAAGATAGCAATTGACATTCCACAAAGATCTGCATCAAAATTTTAATGCCACGCCCAGCCATACTGCCCCCAGCCCCCCTTTCCCCACTCTTAACAAACTTCGAGCTAGAGTCACCAAATTTGGTATGAAGATAGCAATTGACATTTCACAAAGATCTGCAGTAAAAATTTGGATGCCACACCCACCCATACCGCCCCGAGCCCCCCTTTCAACAGCTCTTACAAACTTTCAGCTAGAGTCACCAAATTTGGAAGGAAGATAGTTGGTGGCATCCCTATCTGCATCGGAGAATCTTTAAGGCAGCGTACACCCCTGCCCCATCCGTACCCCTTTGCAATCAGGCCTCTTTTTACCTGTTTTAATACTGGTATCGAGCATGCCGCAGTCGGTTGCGTCCGACTGCAACGTTTCCACTTGTTTTTTTTTTTTACAAACTTTATTAAACTAACGGTTACATATGTATGCAAGAAAGCGTATAAAAGCATGTCTTCAAAATTTTTTTGATTTACTTGGTTTTTCGTTTAGGTGCTTTATCAGAACTTTGTAATTATCTTCCGTCTTTGTCTGGACTTTAGTTTCTTGAATTTTACCCAGTACGAGAGGAACTAGGTAGAAATTATCTTTGCCTATGAGCTCGATAGCTTTTTAAACAAAATTACTGGAGCTTTTCTCACGATATACGTGAGGGGTGGCTTTGGCTTTTTCGTGTCAACCCCAACGGCTTCAGAAGGCAGATCATCAGTGTTTTCTGTCAAGATTTGAAATCTATTTCTATTTTATGTAGTTTCATTCGAAGGTGTATTTAAATTCTTACGGGTAATTTTTGGTTTGATCGTAGAATTTTGCGGACTAAACTTTTTTATACTCGATACCGAAGGTAAAGAGTATATTGAGTTTGTGCAATGTCCGTCATGGTGTCTGTCCGTCTGTCCGTCCGTATGGTTGCAAGTTTTTTCCACACCCTTCAAGCTAAAGACTTGAAACTTTCCAATTCTCTTTATCTTTGGGATAGTAAATTAAAGTGTCAAGATGATGGTTCTACGATATCTGGGAGGCCGGCAAATCAATAAGTTCGATAACTCAAAACTCATAAGTCCACATATTTCACACATCCTTACAGCTAGAACTGCCAAATTTGGTGAGAAGATAGCTACAAGCAACCATCAAAAAACTGCATCAAAAATTTTGGAGCCACGCCCACCCATTCCTCCCCCAGCCACCCCTCATTTTAATGTCAAAAAAGCCTATGTCTCTCACAGTTTTTGAGCCATAGCCACCAAATTTGAGGCCAATATAGGTGATGATGACCCTCCAAAAACTGCATCAAAAGTTTGGATGCCACGCCCACCAATACTGCCCTAGCCGCCCCCATCCACCCCAACGCTTCGTCAAAAACGGGAATGCGTGTATTTTCCAGAGTAAAGGAGCTAGAGCAACCAAATTTGGTAGGAAGATAGCTGGCAACGACCCCCAAAAATCTGCATCACAGTTTTGGAGCCACGACCACCCCTTCCTCCCCTTTTAGCTAGAGTCACCAAATTTTGTATGAAGATAGCAATTGACATCCCACATTGATCTGCAGCAAAAATTTGATTGCCACACCCACCCATAACGGCCCCAGCCTTCCTTTCCCCACATTCTTACAATTTTCGAGCTAGAGTCACCAAATTTGGCATGAAGATAGCAATTGAAATTCCACAAAGATCTCCAGCAAAAATGTGTATGCCACACTCCCCCATACCGTTGCAGTCGGACGCAACCGACTGCGGTACAGTCGTTACCAGTATTAAAACCGGTAAAAAGAGGCCTGGTTGCAAAGGGGTACGGATGCGGCAGGGGTGTACGCTGCCTTAGAGATTTTTCGATGCAGATGGGGATGCCACCAGCTATCTTCCTTCCAAATTTGGTAAATGTATCTCAAAGTTTGTAAGAGGTTTGGGAAATGATGAAGTTCTTTCGCTACAGATGATCAAGGAACTATATATAAACAACTCAAAAACACTGGAGAAACTCAAAGCCTATAAAACTCTACAGAACACTCTCAGCTACACTTCGCCCAGCATCCTATTTTTAACTGTAATAGGACTAGCCATCGAACTCATAATAAGGCTCTAGAAGGAGTTCATGTAGCGACCGAGGACGCTCGCACTTAAAGGGGGAAGAGTTAACACCTTGTATGTCAAAGTCTCAACCAGTATGCAGACAGCCAAGCACAACAACAAATTGGCTGATGAGACTCAACAATAACAACACAAGCAGTTACCAAATCACGCGCAGACACAGGTTGCGCAAGAAGCCACGAGCGCTGACCAAACATTAGCAGCGGTTCACCGTGGGACAGGCGGATGCAACGGGACATCCTCATACTGCAACATTCTACAGGTGCGAACGGGTGAAGAGGGCACAGAGGAGAAGCCACGTGCGTTGAGTGCGCACTCGACAGGCCAGCGACCGTGGGACCAACAACAGCAGCTGTATTGACGGCATCGACAGCATTAACAGAGACGCCGGCAGACAATATTGTAATTAGATCAAATAAAACCACGAACAAATGCAGTCGCTTTTTTTTAACCGAAAATAAACTCATTTTCGTGATTTATGTATGTAAATATGTTGCCGTTTTGTTTATTTAAATCAAAGTAATCGTTACGTACACGAATATACGTATGTGACAATGTTATATGTTTGCGAATATGTACAAGTTAACACCACTTAGGCTAACATAGGCTAACCGGATACGCGTGCAACAGAGTTGCGCGACTCAGCGATTTGGATAGCCGTATCAATTCAAAATACGCAACAAAGTTATAATTGGCGCCCAGCTAGCTTAATGCAAAACTCCGTAACCAACCCGCTCCAGCCGACGCCGCGAGTAAAGGTAAAAAAGTTTCGTTAACACATAATAATTAAAAAAATTATTATATTGAACAAAAAAAAAAAAACAACAACAGAACATTACAATCAGACTAACGCTCCAGCCAACGCCGCGAGTAAAAGTTAATTGAAAACAAGTAAGAAGGCTCTAGTCGGGAGAGCCCGACTAGAAGATACCCTGAACCCAGTTGCAATAAATAAATTAAATTTATGTAAGACTTTGGTATACTGACTTAGCTTCAATCGATTAAGTTCAATATCTCCCGTGTTTCTCAACCGCTTTAGACGAAATTTTCAGAAAAGTTCTATCGTTACCCATTACGTCAAACCTCATTTCTAGATTTTCCAAATTCGATATTTGTTGTTATCGATATTATGTGTGTATCGGAAACCAGAATAGTTATCGATAATTTGAAGCAAACTTCTTCTGCTCATGGTATAGGATAACTTATATCCCAAATCTGATGTCTCTAGCTCTTGTAGTCTCTGAGATCCACGCGTTCATACAGACGGACAGACGGACAGACAGACGGACAGACGGACATAGCTATATCGTCTCGGCTGTTGATGCTGATCAAGAATATACATACTTTATGGGATCGGATATGCTTCCTTCTGCCTGTTACATACGTTTGCACAAAAGCATCATACCCTTATTTACCCATTTTATGGGTTAAGGGTATAAAAAGGAAAATCAACTGTGAAAAATACTATCCAACAAACAGTAAATTAAACACTACGATAAATTGTGAAAATTAATAACAATTATTGAAAACACACCACCTAAAAATATACCAAAAAATTAAAAAACATTGTTTTTACAAGACAATTTTTAAGCATGCTCAAACAAAAACTACTCTTGAAGTAAAGACAAGAACCAATAAAAACAAGTGGAAACGTTGCAGTCGGGCGCAACCGACTGCGGCATACTCGATACCAGTATTAAAACCGGTTAAAAGAGGCCTGATTGTAAAGGGGTACGGACTCAGCAGGGGTGTACGCTGCCTGAAAGATTCTCCGATGCAGATGGGGATGACACAAGCTATCTTCCTTCCAATTTTGGTGATTCTAGCTCAAAGTTAGTAAAAGCTGTGGAAAGGGGGGCTGGGGGTGGATTGGGTGGGTGTGGCAACCATATGCAGATTTGATGCAGATCTTTCTGAAATGTTAATTGCTATCTTCATAGCAAATTTGGTGACTCTAGCTCGAAGTTTGTAAAAGGTGGGGAAAGGGAGGCTGGGGCGGTATGGGTGGGCGTGGCATCCAAATTGTTGATGCAGATCTTTGTGAAATGTCAATTGCTATCTTCATAGCAAATTTGGTGACTCTAGCTCGAAGTTTGGTGGGGAAAGGGGGGCTGGGGGTGGTATGGGTGGGCGTGGCATCAAAATTTCTGATGCGGATCTTTGTGGAATGTCAATTGCTATCTTCATACCAAATTTGGTGACTCTAGCTCAAAGTTTGTAAAAGGTGGGGAAAGAGGGGCTGGGGGCAGTATGGGTGGGCGTGGCATCCAAATTAGTGCTTCAGATCTTTGTCAAATGTCAATTGCTATTTTCCTTCCAAATTTGGTGACTTTAGCTCGAAGTTTGTAAGAGCTGTTGAAAGGGGGGCTGGGGGCGGTATGGGTGGGCGTGGCATCCAAAGTTTTGCTGCAGATCTATGTGGAATGTCAATTGCTACCTTCCTTCCAAATTTGGTGACTCTAGCTCAAAGTTTGTAACAGGTGGGGAAAGAGGGGCTAGGGCGGTATGGGTGGGCGTGGCATCCAAATTTTTGCTGCAGATCTATGTGGAATGTCAATTGCAATCTTCATAGCAAAAATGGTGACTCTAGCTCGAAGTTTGTAAAAGGTGGGGAAAGGGGGGCTGGATGTGGTATGGGTGGGCGTGGCATCAAAATTTTTGATGCGGATCTTTGTGGAATGTCAATTGCTATCTTCATACCAAATTTGGTGACTCTAGCTCAAAGTTTGTAAGAGGTGGGGAAAGAGGGGCTGGGGGTGGTATGGGTGGGCGTGGCATCAATATTTTTGATGCGGATCTTTGTGGAATGTCAATTGCTATCTTCATACAAAATTTGGTGACTCTAGCTCAAAGTTTGTAAAAGGTGAGGAAAGAAGGGCTGGGGGCGGTATGGGTGGGCGTGGCATCCAAATTTTTGATGCAGATCTTTGTGAAATGTCAATTGCTATCTTCATAGCAAATTTGGTGACTCTAGCTCGAAGTTTGTATAAAGTGGGGAAAATGGGGCTGGGGGTGGTATGGGTGGGCGTGGCATCAAAATTTTTGATGCGGATTTTTGTGGAATGTCAATTGCTATCTTCATACCAAATTTGGTGACTCTAGCTCAAAGTTTGTAAAAGGTGGGGAAAAAGGGGCTGGGGCGGTATGGGTGGGCGTGGCATCCAAATTTTTCTGCAGATCTATGTGGAATGTCAATTGCTATCTTCATACCAAATTTGGTGAGTCTACCTCAAAGTTTGTAAGAGGTGGGAAAGAGGGGCTGGGGCGGTATGGGTGGGCGTGGCATCCAAATTTTTGCTGCAGATCTATGTGGAATGTCAATTGCAATCTTCATAGCAAATTTGGTGACTCTAGCTCGAAGTTTGTAAAAGGTGTGGAAAGGGGGGCTGGATGTGGTATGGGTGGGCGTGGCATCAAAATTTTTGATGCGGATCTTTGTGGAATGTCAATTGCTATCTTCATACCAAATTTGGTGACTCTAGCTCGAAGTTTTTATTAAGTGGGGAAAATGGGGCTGGGGGTGGTATGGGTGGGCGTGGCATCAAAATTTTTGATGCGGATTTTTGTGGAATGTCAATTGCTATCTTCATACCAAATTTGGTGACTCTAGCTCAAAGTTTGTAAAAGGTGGGGAAAGAGGGGCTGGGGCGGTATGGGTGGGCGTGGCATCCAAATTTTTTCTGCAGATCTATGTGGAATGTCAATTGCTATCTTCATACCAAATTTGGTGAGTCTACCTCAAAGTTTGTAAGAGGTGGGAAAGGGGGGCTGGGGGCGGTATGGGTGGGCGTGGCATCCAAAGTTTTGCTGCAGATCTATGTGGAATGTCAATTGCTACCTTCCCTCCAAATATGGTGACTCTAGCTCAAAGTTTGTAAAAAGTGGGGAAAGGGGAGCTGGGAGCGGTATGGGTGGGCGTGGCATCCAAATTTTTGCTGCAGATCTATGTGGAATGTCAATTGCTACCTTCATACAAAATTTGGTGACTCTAGCTCAAAGTTTGTAAAAGGTCTGGAAAGGGGGGTGGAATGGTTGGGCGTGGCTCCAAAATTTCGATGCAGTTTTTTGGGGGTCGTTGCCAGCTATCTTCCTACCAAATTTGGTTTCTCTAGCTCCACTACTTTGGAAGATACACGCATTCCCGTTTTTAACGAAGCGTTGGGGTGGATGGGGGCCGCTAGGGCAGTATTGTTGGGCGTGGCATCTAAACTTTTGATGCAGTTTTTGGGGGGTCATCAGCACCTATCTTGGCACCAAATTTGGTGGCTATAGCTAAAAAACTGTGGGAGATATAAGCTTTTTTGACATTAAATTGCGGGGGCTGGGGGCGGAATGGGTGGGCGTGGCTCCAAAATTTTTGATTCAGTTTTTTGGGGGTTGCTAGTAGCTATATGCCCACCAAAATTGGTAGTTCTAGCTGTAAGGATGTGCGAAATATGAGGATTTATCGGTTTTGAGTTATCGAATTTATCGATTTGCCAGCCCCCCAATTATCGTAGAACCATCATCTTGACACTTTAACTTACTATCCCATACATAAAGAGAATTGGAAAGTTTCAAGTCTCTAGCTTGAAGGGTGTGGAAAAAAGTTGCGAACATACAGACGGACGGACGGACAGACGGACAGACGGACAGACACCATGACGGACATTGCACAAACCCAATATACTCTTTACCTTCGGTATCGAGTATAAAAATCTATTAAAATAGCTGCTCACAACAAAGCTTCGCAGGAAAACTACTTAGAAGTAAACAACGGCTCCAGCTCTACAACACCACCATATCGTCTACATCAACTATAAATATTTTAATTAACAATGAAGTTCATGTAAGTGAACTTTTTAAGTGTCAACTACTCCACATTCAAAACATAATTAAAACAAGTAAGAAGGCTCTAGTCGGGAGAGCCCGACTAGAAGATACCCTGAACCCAGTTGCAATAAATATGTTAATTAAATTTATCATTGACTTTGGTATACTGACTTAACTTAAATACAAAATCTGAAGTCTCTAGCTCTTGTAGTCTCTGAGATCCACGCGTTCATACAGACGGAAAGACGGAAAGACAGACGGAAAGACGGAAAGACAGACGGACAGACGGACATGGCTACATCGCCTCGGCTGTTGATGCTGATCAAGAATATATATACTTTATGGGGTCGGAGATGCTTCCTTCTGCCTGTTACATACTTTTGCACAAAACCATTATACTCTTATTTACCCATTTTATGGGTTAAGGGTATAAAAATAAAAATAAATAAGAAAAATAGTATTGCTGAATTGATCAGAGAAAAGAATTTTGTATTTATTTTAATCTTGCACTTTTGAACACTTGTCTTGATAATTGAATAACCAATACAGAGACATATCAGTATAACTAACTCATGTGGAGAGACGATAGTTTGGGAAAAACGACAGAAGGTGAGAACGAACTTATTAGTTATTTATTTATTTATTTATTTATAGTCAGCTAAGAGCAGCTGACATTAAAATGAATCAAATTAAAAATAGTTAAAATAATTAAATTTAGTAAAATATAGAATAATATATAAATCTGACAAAATAGTTAAAAGTTAACGTTAAAGCTCTGGGAAATTCAATAAAAAATTGAGCAGTCCAACATTTGTTGCGAGGATTGGGAAAAACTCAGAAAAACCCAATCAGACCAGCGTTAGATTAGTAATTAGTGGTTACGATTAGATAAAGCAAAAAGGATCGATCTTTTTAGTACTGGAGTTGAGGCCTCCAAGGAGACAAGAGAATAAAGTTTGTTATAGTCAGAACATATAACACGAAATGGTTCATAAATTAAATAGTTGCTGAAGCAACGATCAAGGCTAAGTGGTAAAAAGTTACGTGAAGATCTATTCGGAACAGTGTGTGTGCTTGGCATTGTAGTCTCCTGCTGCTATAAAGCATTCTCCTAGTGAGTTAAAAAATTCCATAAATTGGTCTTCAGATATATAATGCGGGGGGCAGTATACAGCGGCTAGAGTAAGTTGGTTCCCGCAGTGCAAATGTAATTTTAGAGATGTGGCCTGTAGAACGTTTTCAGCAAACTCTTTATAGTAGTGGTGCTTGAGCCGGCTACTGATCAAAATACCAGTTCCGTCGTGTGGCTTACCATCGGGATGATTTGTACCATAGAATAATTATCCACTATCATTAAAGTTATATTTGTTTGCAAGGTGTGTTTCAGAAAGTGGCATCGCGTCGATGTGTTTGTCGAGTCGGAATTGAGCTAACCCAAGTATTTAATCTTGCTTAGTTGTCTGCATGATTGATATAAACTCTTTGATGCTCTGCTGAACATGTACACATATACAGGGTACACATAAATGCTTCGAGACTGCTTTGTTAATGCTTCTGACAGCGTTTGTGCTCACTTGTTTTGCTTGAGAATGCGGTGTGTTTGACGCAGGAATAGTCAGTCCTGATCTTAAAGCGATTGCGTAGGTTGCGTTTTTGGTTGCGAAGTCGGGGCCAAGTGAGGATCTATCTGCAGACGAAAAGAAGACTTCTGGATTGTGTTTCGATGAAGTGAAAGTAATCGGTGCGTGTTGCGAGCGTACAGTGGTAACGCGCTGATGGATGCAGCTTTTAGGTCCTTGTAAAAAGGGCAGCCTCTGATTTTGGCTGTGTGATTGCCTTCGCAGTTGTTGCAAAATTTTTTGCAAGAGTTTTCTTTGCTTGCTGGGCAACTTGCGAAGCTATGGAGCTCCCCACAGCATACGCATACCAAGCGCAGTGAACAGTAGCCCTTTGTATGGCCGTACTCTTTGCAGTTCATACATTGTACCAGACCGTTTCGTTGGTGTGGTTCCTGTACGGCGATGTTGTGGTGAATTAAAATAAAAAGTTTGTGTATTGTGTGCACCTCGTTTTTGATGTGTAAACATCAATACGTGCGGTAGCGAAACTATTAAAAGTTACACACTATCAAACTTTTCAGCCGTAGCTCACATGAATGCGTCAATTCGCTGCGTTAATTCGCTTCGTTAATTCACTGCCGTAAGCTGCTGCCGTAACTCGCACAGATAGGCAGTCCAAAATTGAAAAAGTATGCGGTTGTTGTACAACAATTGTCTCTGCTTGTAAACGAATATGGTGGTATTAGTGTTGCGGCAGAGAAAAGTGGTCGTAAAAGACGAAGTCTCGCTCGTGAATTAACGAACGCTGTCTTTTGTGTTTGTTTGTGCTTAGAACCAGAGAAGCAGCCGACTGAGATGGTCGAGTAACGTGGTTCTGCTGTTTATGTCATGCCCACAAACAACCACTAAAGAAAATACTATTACGTACAAGCTTATTTATTTGTAGGAGCAGGGTCTCTGGGTTGGCAATTATTAATATATTTAGTTATAATAGAGAATAATGGGTTGGCAATAATTAAGTTTAGCTATAATAAAAAGTGTGAGTTTGTGTGCACTCACAAAAGAAGCTAAGCAGAAATGCACTAGACAAATGAAGAATGTTGGATACCCTACTAAAATATAAGTGCTATTTTGGATATAGTTATAAAATATATTTGCAATAATTGCATATTTTGATTATTTTGATAAGCAAAGGTTGGCGTTAGCACACAATTGAGAAATAACTAAAAACAGTTTAATAACTTATCATCTTCCAACATTATAAGAGTATCCAACATTTATCATTCTTCTAGTGCAATTCTGTATTGCTTCTTTTGTGAATACATACACACGCACACACACACTTACAGACTAACAAAGCGCACTTCTTTATTAAGAGAATGAACTGACGAATGCTGAGCCCAAATTCAAAAAGTAAACCCAAAATCAATAAAATTTTATTTTTGTTCAAGAAAACGTGCTCATAGCAATAATACAGTTAAAAACACACCTACAAACAGGTGTTAACACATCAACCGTAAGTTCCAACACTCATTAATTTTTTTTTTAGCATCTTCATTTCTGGCTCAAATTCTTTTTTAACAAGTGGAAGCGTTGCAGTCGGACGCCACAGACTGCGGTATACTCCATACCTGTATTAAAAGCGGTTAAAAGAGGCATGAATGCAAAGGGGTACGGATGCGGGAGGGGTGTACGCTGTCTCAAAGATTTTTTGATGCAGATAAGGATGCCACCCGCTAACTTTCTGCCAAATTAAGTGGCTCCAGCTCAAGGTTTGTTGTGGAAGGGTGGCTGGAGGCGGTATGTTAGGCCGCGGAATCCCAATTTTTGCTGCAGATCTCCGGTGTTTCCTTACCAATTTGGACGAAATTTTCAGGAAAGCTCTATCGTTACTCATTGTTTCAATCCCCATCCTTTACATATTCCAAATTCGATATATTTTTGAAATCGATTCCTTGTGTATATCGAAATCCAGAAAAGTAATTGATAATTATATGCAAACTTGATCTGCTAATGGTATAGGAGAATTTATATTCAAAATCTGAAGTCTCTAGCTCTTTTAGTCTCTGAGATCGACGCGTTCATACAGACGGACAGAGTGACGGACAGACGGACATGGCTTTTTAGACTCGGCTGTTGATGCTGATCAGTAATGTATATACTTTATGGGGTCGGAGATGCTTCCTTCTACCTGTTACATACGTTTGCACAAAACCATTATACCCGGTTTACCCATTTTATGGGTTTAAGGTAAAAAAAAAAAAAACATCTACTAACTAGGCTCAGAAGTCGCAGCGCATTTATTAGGGTTGAAATGGCGCCCCTTACCATAACACCTCTATTTCTGCTAAGCAACTTATCTAAATGTTTATTTTGGAAGATCACAAGAACAGTAACTTTAATCATCCCGGCCATCCAAACTAAACTTTTTCGTCTGCTAAGACTGCACAATACCACTTCGTTTTCCAAGTCACTTGTGCGCGAAAAAAAAAACCAAGACGTTGCAAATTCTGCACAGGAAATTAAACAAACAATGCAAAACTGATATAAGCCTGCCTATTTTACCAGACGCTTGTTTATTTTCTAATCGCCTGTTTCTGCTATTGATCGATCATCACCAAAAATGAAATTTAACTGCCTTGGAAGAATTGTTTTTCTTGTTTTCCTGCTTTTCTTAGGGTTTTGTAGTCAAATTAAAAATTTGCACCAAATTTTATCTAAATATTGCCTGTTTAGGTATAGATACTATACAGGGACACACACGCATGCAACAAAATATCAAAAATCAATACAAGCCCAAGATCCCAGCAAAACTGCAAACACATGAAAATTTATATATACTATATGAATATTAATATATTTATGGCTATATGAATACCCATTTGTGAATTGCTGCTTTACACCTAGGTCAGAAAAAACGAAAAGGAAGGAGGCATACTATATGATCATATAAATAATACACACGCTCATAAACATGAAGTAACAGGCGATCAGCTGAAAAAATAAGGGTTTGCGCGCTACACAATCGCTGGCATACGAGCGCATACACACAATATTGCTGGCTGGCTGTACTATGAGGAAAAAAGTCGTAGCGCAGTCGGCAAACAAAGTGACATGCAATTCGCGGACGAAACACGAAAGCAGCGAAAAAGTCTACAAAAGCGCTCACTTACATTGCGGTACCCACGCTTCGGTGTTCCAACTTCCTGATGGAATTTCGCTTAGCCCTAATGGAAAATGGTAATCCTTGCTTATGTGAATTGTACATATAAGTAGCCAGTAAATTGATATTAGGGAATCTTTATGTGCCAGATAACTTTCGCGGCTAAACCTAACGGATGCCTGTCATCAGTTAGAATTGAATGCGGCAATCAGGATAGAAACAACATTTATGCCACCAAAGGGTATATTCTGTTAGGAAAAATAAGTATAGGTGTCCCCGGGCTATGCCAATCGCGGTTCAAAAGACTTTGTATTGATAAACAAAATCATTAATGTGCTTTCGTTAGTTTTTAATTTCATATTTCGTTTAAAATGTGAGCGCTTTGGGTAAATAACTTTATGCGAAGAAATTTCATACAAGTCCAAATTCCGCGGTGTACTTAAACTTATTTTTATGCTCGATACCGAAGGAAAAAAGGATTTTGGGTTTGTGCAATGTCCATCATGGTGTCCGACCGATCGTCCTTCAGTTCAGCCGTATATGCCCAATTTTTTTCACAACCTTCAAGCTAGAGACTTCAAACTTTCAAAATATATCTATCTATGGCCGGGACAGATACCATTAATGCCGCCACCAGCCGCCCAAACGCTTCGCTAAGAATGGGTATGCGTGTATCTTTCGTAGTGTTTGAGCTAGAGTCACAGAAATTGGTAGGAACATAATTGGTAACGATCCCCAAAAGATCTGCATCTATTCACCTTCCAACACCTTGTACGAACTTATAGCTAGAGCCAAAAAATTTGGTATGAAGATAACTGGTAACGACCCTCAAAGATCTGCATCAAAATTTTGGATACCACGCCCACACATACCGCCCCAGCCCTCTTTCCAACTTCTTTATTAAACTTTGAGATAGAGTCACCAAATTTAGAAAGTAGATATCATTTGACATCCGACAATGACCTGCATAAATAAATTTGGATGCCACGCCCACCCATACCACCCCACCTTTTTTTAAATTTTAAACTAGAGTCACCAAATTGGATAGGAAGATAGCAATTGACATATCATAAAGATCGGCAGCAAAAACATGGGTGCCACGCCCACCCATACCGCCCCCAGCCCCTCTTCTACTACTTTTTTCAAACTTTGAGCTAGTGTTACCCAATTTGGAAGCAAGATAGCTGGTAGCATCCCCATCTGCATTGGAGAAAAACACACGCAGTGTTTGCCTCGACCTTACTCTCTGTAGTCCAAACATGTTGTCCGTTGTCTCAAACTAGCACGTTGCGAGTGAGATCACTATGTCAGATCACCAGCACATTAGATTTGATATAGGCTGCGCCTTGCAATGTAGCCTAGTTACTAGAAATCCGAAAAACACCAACCGGGATCTTTTCTATTTTGAACTTGAGCAATCCAGAGACTGCTCCACCCGTCCGATAATATCCATAGACGACCTAGAGCGTGAGGCTACTGTGCTTCATATGAACATTGAATCGGCATATCACGTTAGCTGCGAACTAACAGTTCGTTAGATCAAAAGGGCTGTTCCCATGGTGGAATAAGAGCCTTAACGATCTTAAAAAGGCTATGCGAAGGCTCTTCAATAAAGCGAAGAGTGGGAAGGCCACATGGGATTCCTACAAATCTGCTTTAACGCTCTACAATAATGAGCTGAGAAGGTCAAAACGGGCTACGTGGCGCCAACACTGCGGGCAGATTTCAACTCTCCCGGAAGCTGTCAGAATACAAAAAGCCCTCTCCAAAGACCACTCAAACGGCATCTGTACGTTGGAAAAGCCACATGGAACACACACAAACAGTCCAAAGGCAACGAGCAGTCTACTCCTGGCTACTCACTTTCCTGGTGCGTGGCTTTGGAGCAACCCATCTCAGAGAGTGAGGCACCAACCTACCTCACTGAGATTGGAGAGTGCCCACACCTGCGCATGGCTATGGTGGCAGACTCCAATGGGGCTGAGGGAAGGGAACCCCCTTATCGCTCAGAACGTATTGGAAACATTCCCTATGGACTGTTTCATCAGAACAGCGTAAAATGGGCAGTCCATACAAATCCCCTGGACCAGATGGAATTTATCCGTGCTTGTTGCAGCGGGGACTGCACAAACTCGCACTCCCCCTGGTCCGTTTATTCAGAGCTAGTCTCCTGTTTGGACACATACAAAGCAAATGGGCTAAAGTGAAAGTTGTGTTTATTCCTAAGGTAGGGAAGAAAGATTCCCAATTGCCTAAATCCTATAGACCGATTAGTCTTAGCTCCTTCTTCCTTAAAACTATGGAGAAGATAATTGACCAGCACATCAAGGTTGTGAATCTCAAGCATCTTCCCTTACATAAATACCAATATGCGTAGCAAGCTGGTAAGTCAACTGAGACTGCCATTCACTGCCTTACAACAAACCATTGAAAAGGCCATTGGCGCTCAACAAATAGCACTAGGTGCCTTTTTAGACATCTCAGGAGCTTTTGACAACACGTCATATGAGGCTATCCGTGCCTCTCTTGTAAGAAAAAATGTCTCCACACCCATTTTTATGTGGATTTTGGAAGTGCTTGGAGGAACCATGACAGCAATCACAGCCACAAGGGGGTGCCCTCAAGTGGGAGTACTCTAACCTCTCTTGTGGACTCTGGTCATCGACGAGCTACTCTATAAGCTCAATAACTTAGGGTTCTCCACTCAAGACTACGCTGATGATTTAGTCATCTATATAGTGGGCTGGCATGAGCAAACCAATTCGGACCGCATTCAGCAAGCCCTTAATATAGCCAGCAGATGGTGTCAGGACAAAGGACAAAGTCCATAAACCCGTCTAAAACTGTTTTAGTTCCATTTACCAGGAAAAGGTTTATTTCTCTAACAAGACCATCCCTAAATGAATCCACCATTGACTTTTCTGCTGATGCCAACTACTTAGGAGTTACACTCGAGTCCAAGCTCAACTGGAATGTATACCTTGAAAAGACCATAAATAAAGCCACTCGAGCATACTTCGCTTGCAACAGGCTTTTCGGTAGAACATGGGGCTTAAGTCCCAAAATGATCTACAGGTCTTTTAACACTGTGGTAAAACCGATCCAAACCTATGAATCTCTTGCTTGGTGGAAGAGATCTACCCAGAAGACAGCTGCGGCTGCACTTACCAAAGTACAACGACTGGTCTGCATTGGCATCAGTGGAGCCATCCGGACATGTCCCACTGCAGCACTTGGAGTCATAACTGGCATACCCCCACTTCCCATCACCTTGAAAAAGGAGGCCTGCCTGGGGGCACTTTAACTTCAATATATCACCAATATAAAAAGTGGTGATCTTACCGGGCATCTTCGGGTTCTCGAACCCCTAATAAACGAGCCCATTCTGCACGTAACTGATGAACAGAAACCAAAACTTGTTTTCCACAGAAACTTATCTGTAATCTTGCACACCAGACATGATTGGAAAGCAAAGTCAATATCTCTGCCCAGTGGATCACAAACGTGGTGCACTGACGGGTCAAAACTGGAAAACGTTGACACCGGGGCTGGTATTTTCGGACAAAGGTTCAACAAGTCCATAGCCATGGGAAAGTCTCCAACCATTTTTCAAGCAGAGATATATGCCATAGAAATCTGTGCTCGTGAAAGGCTTTTCAGGAAAATGCAAGGTGCATGGATTTACATCTTCTCTGACAGGCGGCGCTTACGATCTCCTCCAGACTTGTAGAGAACTGATTCCAGCAGATGAATGCCCTTGCCTCCACAAACATCTTAACGGTGGGCTGGGTGCCAGGGCATGAAGGCCATATAGGTAACGAGGTGGCAGACTCCCAGCTAAACGCGGGGCGATGAAACCACTAATGGGCCCTGAACCGTTTTGTGGACTTTCGAAAGGACACAAAAGAGAACTGCTCAGGAAAAGGGAGGAAACAGAGATAAGTCGCCACTGAACCGACAGTGCAGTGAGACAATCCAAGCAATTTCTCGTCTTCTAGATGACGCGATCAAAACGCATCATCAATTTAAAAAAGAGCGAAATTTGCACTCTAAAAGGCTACCTAACGGGTCACTGACCCCTAAGGTATCACCTTAAGAAATTCAAACTTTCAGAAATCGACACATGCAGATTCTGTGAGCTTGAGCTAGAAACATCAGAACATGTTCTATGTGAATGCCACTCGATAAGCAGACGTCGACTTCTATAACTAGGAGGTGAACTTATCCCTCCCCTCCCCCCCCCCCCCTACCCTTTAGGATTTGGGAACATATAGACCCTACCAAAGTGCTCTCTTTTATTAGAAGCCTCGGTTAAGAGGCTCTACCCTAATCCTATAGGCCGGCACAAAAGACCTAACATCTGGTTGCAGTGCAATAAGGCCCTCGTAATAATGATAATAATAATAATTGCCTCTACCGTATCCGTACCCCTTTGCAGCAAGGCCTCTTTTTAACAGTTTTAATAGAAACATCGAGTATACCGCAGTCGGTTGTGTTCGACTGCAGCGTTTCCACTTGTAGAGTACAGCGTTTCCACTTGTAGACCAAAAAAATTTTTTTATAATACGAAATTTTCAGAAACATCGATTTAAAGTTATTTTATTTAATCAGTTAATCAATTTGATTCAGGATTGTTATCGAAACTGTTTAATAATATTTTAAGACTATCGAAATCAAAAATAGAAATTAGAAAGAACTGCATTTCGGTTAAATTTTCAGTGTAATTCGCTCTCCATATAGATTATTTTCACAATACGTACCTTTTCTTGAGCCGTAGCTCAAACGTTCGTTCGTTTTCGATCTCCCTTTAAGGAATCTTTTATTTTTTGAATATTGTTTCTTAAGATGGTGTCAGACCGCCTGTATGAACGTAACTTTTTTCGACACCCGTAAAGCCAAGGACACAGAATTTACAAATATATATGTTTTCTTGCTTTGGAGGATTGGGTTTTTTCCCCTACTGGAAAGCTGGAAAATCGATTAAATCGACAACTTAAATCAATAATTCCACACAAATATAGATAATGACATCATCAAGAAAACTGCATCAAAATATAGTCCACGCTCTTTCTTTACGTCCCACACCTTGTATTATCGGAAATTCCCATATCTTTATCAGTTTTTGAGCTGGAGTTACAAATGCTGGTGGCAACATATCTGGCAATGTTCACCAAACCTCTCGGCGTACCCCAATCTGGATAAGACCAGATAAGCCACACATGTAAGTAACTTGTTGTTTCTCTGCAAACCCGGTACACTTGAGCTGGTTAGTGACGTAGCAACAAACGCCTATTTGGGAGCTATGCGGTGCTACTTTAGCTGTCGAAACATAAATCAAACGATTCATTGTGACAATACCACCAACAACATTGGAGCAAAAAACAAAATGAAATAACTGTAAGGGTCAAGCAAAAATGCTCGAACAGAGATCATAAGTCGTTGAAAAAAGATACACGTTTCTTTAAAATTCATACCGTCACTAGCGCCATCATTTAGCGGCCAGCATGGGGCTGCGATCAAGCCTGTAAACCGACTGCTAGTTACCAATACCAACAACATTATAACATTAACGGTGATCACCCAAAATAAAGCGATCCTAAAGTTTCACCAAATTACACTCATGTCAAATGACCCTCGGATACCGCAAGCTTCACCCCAGCACATTTTCTTATTGGTAAAACTGGAGGATTTTTAAAACTGCGACAAAACTCGACATGAAACCTGGAATATTTGAAAACTATTATGACAACAAAAAGATCAATGTACAACTCGACTATGGTTGTATTTACTGAATGATTGAATATATAATATTAATGAATGCATAACTATTTTTATGCATTTAATCTTTAAAGTATAATAAACTTTCTAACGTTATGTCAGAATGTGTGTATCGTGATGTATTATAAGAGCCCTGCAGTTACGTTGACTAGGTCAAATATACTTTGACACGATGGATGGAACGATGGAACTTCACAATATAGAAGTGTTCTTGCAAACTCATCACGTGTGCATAGCTCAAAGAAGGCTAGCAAAGTGGTTTTGTGTGTAGTGCTTAATCTGTCAAGTAATTGTTGCGGATTATTGGGGTTAAAATATATCCGTTGACCATTTTCTAATGAACAGCTAAGTGTGTAATAGACGGAAAACGTTCATGTTTGGGAAATGCAAGGATTCTCCATACCGCTTCTGAGCTACTTATATAACGGCCACTTTCGTAAATATTAATTTCATTACGTTGGTCTTCAAGAGTAACTGACGCTTGATCACTGCCCTTGTTAACATATTTACAAATGTATTTAATGGACTTTACAGAACTACAATACTCAACATTTATGTGAGCTTCAAATGTTCTCAATAGTACACAGCTATAAGGCACAACCCAACGATTATCTATGCAATTACCATTTATATTAATTGCATTGCCACCATCTTCTATAGCTCTTCTACGATATAGAGGGTAACTATCTTTTCCAGTCACAGTTTCTTTAAGTAATTCTCGAGGAAACCTATTGGTACATTTTCAATTTTTCATGCATGGCGATTTATTAATAAATGCACCGCAAGGACCATGAATATGTGGTAAGCCCCGCTTTTGCCATTCCACAGAGTACATGAAACATTGCACGCTTCCAAACAAAGAACCTTTTGTCAATAGTGACATTAAAGTTTTAACTTTTAAATTAAAAACTCGAGCTATAATATCGTGACGATCATGCGGTTTTTGACCCGGTAATAAAACACTTTTGATGTCATACCATTGTGGATTGCATGTGAATGCTATGAAAAGATCTGGTCGCCCATAATGGCGAACATATGTCATAGCATCTTGAGTCTTTTCATGCATATATCGTGCCGAGCTTGTAAAAGAAGACGGTAAAATTACCATCTGACCAAGTTGAGCTGCGTCAACATCTTGTTGGCCTTTTGCATCTTGTAGATGTATATAGCTATCTGCTCTGAGTTTCGCTTGATTGTAGCGAATATAATTTAACCTTTCTGTTTCAATTTTAGTATACGTATCAAACCAAAATTGACTAAAAAGGGAACGAATATAAATTAAATGATTTAACTCAGATTGACGAATCATTATTTTACAGCTGTAAAAGCTTAACGCAGATATCTTTTTTTTTTTGGGTTCCTCCTTTTTATACCCTTAACCCATAAAATGGGTAAATAAGGGTATAATGGTTTTGTGCAAAAGTATGTAACAGGCAGAAGGAAACATCTCCGGCCCCATAAAGTATGTATATTCTTGATCAGCATCAACACCCGAGACGATATAGCCATGTCCGTCTGTCCGTCCGTCTGTCCGTCTGTCCGTCTGTCTGTCTGTATGAACGCGTGGATCTCACAGACTACAAGAGCTAGAGACTTCAGATTTTGTATTTAAGTTCTCCTATACCATAAGCAGAACAAGTTTGCTTCAAATTATCGATAACAATTCTAGTTTCCGATATACACATAATATTGATAACAATAAAATATCGAATTTGGAAAATCTTAAAATGAGGGTTGAAGTAATGGGTAATAATAGAACTTTTCTGAAAATTTCGTCCAAATCGGTTGAGAAACACCGGAGATATTGAACTTAATCGATTGAAGCTAAGTCAGTGTTCCAAAGTCTTACAAAATTTAAATTATTTATTGCAACTGGGTTCAGGGTATCTTCTAGTCGGGCTCTCCCATTATTACTTGTTTAATAATGGATGCCACTGAATAGCCATCTTCGCCATAAGAAATTAGCAAAAGGTACTGAAAGGCATCGTATGATCAATGCACCTCACTTATTCGATGTAATTTATTATTTTAGCTTTCAATAATAATATCGCGCTTTTAAAATTGCTGACCAACAATAACTAAAGCTACTTCGCTTGAATGAGGTGCATTGTAAAGCCCTTTGTAAGCACCAGCGGGTGTTCGATCAGCATGTTGAACCAATGTTGGAGCAGAATAAATGTAATATAATGTTTATTAACTAAATATGATTAACAATGTTTAAAGTATAAAAAGATCGATTTCAAATCCACAACGATTAATATTATTCAAATTCCAACTTAAGCAACTTAGAGTGTTCAACTTAACTCGCGTCAACTTCTACTTTTGACTTGTATGTACCTCTTGTACGATAGACGATTTACTACTGTCACGCTGATACGATCGTGTGTATTCACGACAACAACTGAGAATCGATACCTATCGACACAGCAATATATCGATACCCCTTTACACTCGGCCATCCTGAATATCGTCGTCTGTCCCAGACGACATTAACTCTTCATTCTGTTCAAAATATTTCCAAAGCTTCATATTTTCCGCGCTTGTAGACGTTGTGTTCGGACCTTCTACATTTGCAGCTTTTCGAACGATATAACGTCCGCAACGGTTGACTTTGATAACTTCGTATGGTCCAAGAAAATTGCTTGCCAATTTTCTGCCCGCAACAAATTGCGTTCGCTTCACTGCTACCAAATCGCCTTCCTTGTACACATGATCGCCTTTACGCTTTTTGTCATAGTTTCTTTTATAAGCCTCTTGCGCTTTAGATATCTGCATTTTGGCCTCTTCGCGTAACTGCTGACGTTCTGCATTAAAATCTTCCATCCTTTCCTGTTCAAGCAACTGTAGCAGTTTATCGCTGACCTTGACTTGCATCTTTGTTCCAAATAACAGCTCAAACGGAGACTTCAGCGTAGAGCAATTAATGTGCGAATTGATTGCAACTTGCACTTGCGACACCCACCTGTACCATTTAGCCGGTTCTTCTGACGACAGTTTGGACATAATGGACAATATCGACCTGTTAACTCGCTCAATCTGTCCGTTTCCCCTTGCAACTCCTGTTGTTGTCAAAACATGCTCGATAGCATTCATTTTAGTGAACTCTTCAAAGGCGTTTGACGTAAATGCAGATCCACGATCGCTAATTATACGATATGGCATACCGAAAACGTCCGACCAATCCTGTAATTTTCTTAGTACTTCCTCACAACCGGTAGATTTTACTGGAAAAAGCCATACAAACTTGGAAAATGCATCCACCATTGCAAAAATATATTTGTATTTTTTCGACGTTGCGTCCATTGGCCCCAGATGGTCGACGTGGAGTGTGTGCAAAGGTTGGCCACCTTTGTCAATACAGCAAAGGTATCCTTCCTGTTTACCAAGCTTTTTGCTTGTAATAATGCATTTTATACAGCTCTTGACTACTTGAGCAACTTTTCGTTCCAAATGCGGAATCCAAAATTGCTGCTGAATGGCGTGCATGGTCTTCTGAACCGAAAAATGTCCCACATTGTGCGCTTCGCTTATAATCTCGTGTTCCATTTTTTTTAGGAACTACCACCAACTCATTTCCATTAACGACTTTAAAGACCAACTGTCCTTTAAGTTTAAATCCATCGTACGGCTGTGTTTTGAGAATTTCCATTATGGCGCTGACTAATGCATCGTCCTTCTGTGCTTTCTTCAGACGTGCAGAGACTTCAGAGCCAATTGTAAGCACGACGGGATATCGACTGAGAAAGTCTACGTGTTTCATTCTTGTTGCTGGTCGATGTACCACTTCGAAAGTATAATCCTGCATACACATGATCCAATTCGCAACCTCTCTTGGAACGTCCTTTTTATTGACGGTTTGGGAGAACGCTGCGCAGTCTGTTACCAACGTAAAGTTTATTCCCAAAAGATAATGTCTGAACTTTTGCATAGCAAGATGGGCAGCTTTCACTTCCAGTATATAACTGTGACGCTTAGCATCTGATGACGACGTTTTCTTGCTCCAAAAAAATACAGGGTGTAGTTCTTGATCAAATCGCTGAAGTAAAGTTGCACCAAATCCGTCAGCTGAAGCATCTGTGTGTAACTCCGTGGGTGCATACTTACTGTAAATTCGCAGAATAGGCTCTGTGCATAGCGCATTTTTCAACTGGTTAACGGCGTTCGTTTCAGCAGTCCCAACCTTAAATTTCGCGTCTTTTTTCAATAGCATTGTCAATGGGTGAGCTATTTGTGCGTATCCTTTAATAAATTTTTTGAAGAAACCCGTTTAGCCTAAGAAAGACTGTACTGCCTTTATATTTTTGGGCATTGCAAACTGCTTGACTGCGTTTGTCTTTTCCTGGCCAGGCCAGATCTTTCCACCTTCAACTGTATGTCCCAAAAATTCTATTTTCCTTTCCAAAAAACGACATTTCTTCCACTTAATTTTCAACTGGGCCTCCGAAGCGACTTTCAACACCAACTTCAGCTTCGTCACGCATTCATCCTCCGATAGTCCATAAATTATAATATCGTCCATATATAAGTGCATCACGTCTTGTCTGATAGGATCGTCAAAAATACTGTTAACGAACCGTATAAATGCTGCAGGTGAATTGGTAAATCCAAACGGTGCTTTGTTGAACTCGTACAGGCCCTCCTTTGTCACAAAAGCAGTGTATTTGCGACTCTCCTCTTCAATGGGTACGTGGAAAAAACTATTCTCCAGATCCATAACGACAAAAATTTTGGCAACTTGCAACTTTTCCAGTACATCGTCCATATGCGGAACTGGAAAACAATCCTTAAGCACCATATTGTTTAACTGCCTGAAGTCAATGCAAATCCTGTTTGAACCGTCCTTTTTCTTCACGATCACCACTCTGCTTGCGAAGTTGGATGTAGACTTCCTTACTATGTTTGTATTTAGCCACTCGTCAACTTGTTTCCGGATGGCCTCGCATTCGACTGGCGAGTGACGACTTGGCTGCTGCCGAAACGGAGCAATTTGCCCATCTGGTATGATCTTCAGTTCGACTGGAGACTGTATCGGCAATACTGATGGCTTATATGCTTCAATCAACGACGAGACCACTGGCATAAACTGCGGAGGGGTGTGTATATCAATCTCAGTTTCGACCACATTATATATACTTAACTCTTTGAGAGGTTCATCTTGCTCCCACGCCGCTGTCAACATGAATGTGTACCCTTTCTCATCCAGCACCATAGTAAATTTGGACACAAAATCGTATCCGAGCAAGGCGTCATACTCAATCTTAGCGTCTGGCACGACGACGAACTTCTGTACACCTGTGATACCATCGACTTGTAGCGCTCCCGAAAATTCACCTATCGGCAGCGTTTGTACTGCGCCAAGGCCGCGCAAAACTGAATAACTTCTTTGCAATTCGACGTTTTTCATCTTTTTGTAAACACTGTTCTTTATTATTGATACGTCGGAACCGGTATCAATCAAGCATTCGATTATGACGTTATTCAAAACAATTTTTTTGCAACGCTTGCTCTCATTTACAACGTTAACGTTCTTTGTTAATTGCTGGCAGTTTTTCGAAATGTGCCCATTACCATTACACTTGAAACACTTAGTTTCCAATTTACAATCTTTTCGCAAATGTTCTGATGAGCCACAATTAAAACAACGACTTTGTTTTACACTTTGCACTTTTTTCTTGTCACCAATGTCTAATTGTGTTTTTTATTTTCGTTTTCCTTTAATTGTTCATACACCGCGTACTTTTCGTGCAATTCATAGAATGCCTTACACATGTACATGTTGTATTTGTATTCGGCTTTGATACGTAAGCCATCGACTATGTAGCGGATCACTGAAACAACGTCTATGTCGGCACTGAGAGCGGCTAGCTTTCGCATATTCAAAACATAATCATGAAAGGATTCATCAGGCGACTTGACGCGTTCTCTTAATTTTTTGTGCACATCTGCGCTAGAATATGCACGCTTAAATTCTTCCACTATGGCGTCTTTTAAGTGCTGATATGTACTCACAAACACAGATTCTAGAAACAACTTAGCAGACTTTGACATTTTGCTTCGTGCTTGTACATATTTTTGTTTCTCACTTAACTCGTATGCTTCTGCATTCTGTTCGAAATTATTAAACCAATATTCGACAGGAACACTGTGACCGTCAAAGTCTGGTATAATTTTCGCAAAACTGTCCGGCGTTATTTACTTTCCGCGTGTTCGATCTCGTCCATTTGTATTTTTAGCGACAACAGCTTAATAATTTCTTGTAAGCTTTTACTGTTTTCTTCAATTGTTTCTTCCATTTTTAACATGTTTTTTTCTTGCAAAAATTGTATTTCACTTTTACCTTTTGCGTTCTTTTTCTTACTTGTCGATGCTGGTGTATTTTTTTCAACTGCTTCTTCTTCTTTGTTCTTTTTCTTTTTTACCGGTGTTTGTGTAAGTCTCATTTTTCATGTAAATGCATACGTACACAACTTAACACATGTATGTATGTACATGTGCAACTTGCGGCTTTGAATTTGATACTGCGTAGTTTCGACTTTTATTATTTAGGCTGTTAACTTCAACATTGAGACACGGTTGAGCCCCCAAATGTAATGTAATGTTTATTAACTAAATATGATTAACAATGTTTAAAGTATAAAAAGATCGATTTCAAATCCACAACGATTAATATTATTCAAATTCCAACTTAAGCAACTTAGAGTGTTCAACTTAACTCGCGTCAACTTCTACTTTTGACTTGTATGTACCTCTTGTACGATAGACGACTTACTACTGCCACGCTGATACGATCGTGTGTATTCACGACAACAACTGAGAATCGATACCTATCGACACAGCAATATATCAATACCCCTTTACATAAATATATTACCATTAAGTTAGGAGTTAGCATATCATAAGTTAGTTTAAGAGTAAATTTGAAGTCGCTCTTAAGCTATGCAAGCTTTAGGCCGATCGGCAATCTGCCGATGGCGAATTCACTTAAGTGCGGCCGATTGTTGCGTATGCACATTGCTTAGTCTAAGCTAGAATTAATTGTCGTATTAAACTTGAAGCCACCACACATATTAAACTCGCGTCTCGTTATTTCGTTTTGTTTGTTATAATCTATAAATTAATAGATTTTTCATTGGCGCCCGAGCAGGGACTTCGGTTATTTCGATTTGTTTGTTTGTTTCGCGGTGGTGGCTTAAGTCTCGCGTGTGATAAATAATCACACATTTTCGCTGGTTTTGGATTTACTGGAATTACATTATTGGACTGTTGCCAAGTCGAAGTTTCTATGGCCAACAAGCGAGGAAGATCACTTTCTATTGAATCGCTAGAAAGTCTCCAGGTATTATGTGCCAAAAATTGAGCTTAAAAATTTTACGTCGTTGTGTCGCTGCAGTCGACAAAAATTATCAAAAATTTGTGATACTTATATGTATGTACATACGTTCATACACGTAGAAACAGCTCAATTTCTTGCACTTTGTGTATTTGATTTAAATAACAAAACGGCAACATATTTTCATACATATATATAAAAGTGAATAAATAAAAATTCAATACAAGAAACAAAACTAAGGTTTCAAACGGTGGTCTATTTATTGCGTTTCATATAGTTCGTGTGTTTGTGCAACAGCAAAGTGTTTTTTGTTTTCGCTTCTCAACTAATCGCTACGTAACAATAAATGTACATAAATACGTTAAAACGTATGTTTGCACTCGCACATACACACAACTTTTGTTAAACATTTTTGTGCATTAACATTGTTCGTTCGTTCGTTAACCTTTCTTCACTCTATGCTTGCGCTTGCATTGATTTTATACATTGGTTTGTCTATGCGTGCGCTCGCGCCAAATTTTGCCGCTTGTTATTTTCATCCCCGCTTTGCTTGCGGGTCAAGCTTGGCTTGATCGTCTGTTCGTTTTTGTGCGCACGTTCGCTCCAAATTATCTCTTTACTTTGTTTAACCCCCGCACCCCGCATATTTACAGCTGTACCCACAAAGTGGCTGCAGCAACCGCTTGACTTGCTTATTCTCGGTCACTTGGACCGTTTTCGTTTGTTTGTTCACATATCGCCAAGAGTGCGTGTGTGTGTTCAGTAAGCAAGCTTGGCGTTTCATTACATATTCACAGTGCGTGCGTTAGGGTAGCTCACAAAGTGTGCCGAACTTTTTTCTGCGTTTGTTAAAGGTTGTTTTTAGTCAGCTTAAATATGTCTGAATCAGATAAACTGTCACTCGAAAAGCCAGCAGCATCTAAGTCTAATGTTAAGTTAACATTATGTTTGCAGAAGTTTGATAAAGTTAGTGCTGACATTGCTCGCATGCAAACCGCCTTTAAATTAAAAAAAATCTCATCCGACAAAACAGAGTTAGCATGTCGATTAGAATTATTGAAAGGGTATGTTAAAAAGGCTATGAATTTACAGGCAGAGCTGGACAGTTTAAATCCAGCTAACGAAAGCATAGGGCCGCTAGAGGATTTGTGTGTCATAACAAAAGCGTTGTTTATGAATGCGATTAAGCCACGATTCGACACACAGGTACAACATGATTGCTCAATGAATTCGAGCCAGCGATCTCAACTGCCGAAAATACGTCTACCGAAATTTAGTGGTAAACATTCGGAGTTTAGGAATTTTATGTGCATTTTCGAGAGCCTTGTGGATGACGATGCGTCATTAACAAACGAGGAAAAATTTA
Organism: Scaptomyza flava; assembly: GCA_030179655.1. NCBI lineage: Eukaryota > Metazoa > Arthropoda > Insecta > Diptera > Drosophilidae > Scaptomyza > Scaptomyza flava. Next base: position 53,409 of record JARNME010000058.1, on the reverse strand, counting down.
ACCATTTAGTTTCTTGTCTGTCAGATGAAGCATTGAGTGTAGTTAAGCCGTATCAGCTATCAGATTTCAATTACCCTAAGGCCCTTGCTAATCTAAAGTCAGTGTACGACAGTAAATGTCTCATATTTTTTGATACGGTTGCTCAATTGTTTGATTTGCCAAGCATGACCAAACCATCTGCGTCGAGTTTAAGATCGATCATAGATACTGTGTCTGCTATATATGCATCGCTGTCTTCTCTGGGTGACGACAAAGACATTGCTAATGCAATGATTATTCATATGATCATGGCTAAGGTAGACCATACGACCAAATCTCGTTTTGAGGAGCAGCTTGATTATGATAAGCTGCCATCTTGGGAAGATTGTGCTAAACAGTTGAATATGAGGTATCAATACTTGACAGCAGAGGAGTCCACTCGTGGCAAGTCAAAAGTGCGCAATGAAGTGAGAAAGCCTCAACAAAAATCTTCATTTTCCTGTGCTAATGCAGGTCAAAGGTCGTCGTCTGCATGTACTTATTGCAAGTCTGTAGATCACAATATATATGTTTGTCCCGCATTCTGTGGTATTTCGGTTATGCAACGATTTGAGTACGTAAAAGAATGTGTCTTAATTGTTTGACCGTGGGACACATTGTTTCGAACTGCAAGGCGTCGAAGTGTCGTGTGTTTTCAAAGCCTCATCACTCTTTGCTTCATATGTATAATTCACCAGTACAAAGTGAGGAAGCGGCACTTCAAGCTTCAACTTCTGAGGCATATGTAGGTCACGTGCTTAATGCGGATCAAGTTGTTCTTGCTACCGCCATCGTGAACATTAAAGATAGATTTGGACAGTTGCATCCAGAACGAGTTTTGCTCCATAGTGGCTCGCAGATAAATTTGATGTCTGAGAGCATGGCACAGAGGATACTTCTTAAACGTGAGCCAACTTCCCTTGCTATCTCAATGGTAGGTGGTGCAACCACTGATAGCAAAAATAAGGTTTGTGCATCAATTCAATCTCGTTTGAATTCCCGCACATTTTCCGCTGAGTGTTGGGTACTTAAGTCGATATCTCAGCCTGGACAGGCTCTGTCCATATTGAACTGGAAAATTCCAAAAAATATTAAGTTGGCAGATCCCCAGTTCTATAAGCCAGCTAAGGTGGATGTGTTATTGGGAGCTGAATTGTTTTATGGTTTATTGTGCGTTGGGCAAATAAAATTACATTCCGAGCTGCCCATAATGCCAAAAACATTGCTCGGCTGGATTGTAGCGGGCCAATATACTGGACAAGTGCCTCGCAAACAATATAGTAAGAGTTCAGCAGCTCAAGTTTCTTATTGTTCTCTCGGCTCCATAGTTAGCCGTTCTTGGATATTGGATCAATGTCCAATCTTGTCGAAGGCTGGGTGCCAAACAGCTGAACAGCAGTCCTTTGAACTGCATTTCAAGAAAACTAGACTGTAAAGAAGTGATTTAAGGCTGGGGTAGAAACTCAGTCCAGTCCAGAGTCATTTTACAATAAATTTATAAAATACCGAGACTCAGAGAATATTTTGGCAACCCCTACTATAACAGGCCCATGCACATCGAGAAACGCTCGAGATGCGCAAAATGGGAGTCGGTAGGACACCCACAAGACCCTTCAATAACGCGCAGAGAAACCTCTCGTGACGCGTTATGCTGACTCTTGTGGTTTCCGAGCAATGCCGGATAACTACAGAACGTGAAGAGAGCGCTCGAAACACGTTCTGCAGTCGTACGGCACGCCTTCACCCACCCTAGAGAAATAATACCATTAAAAGAAGTTGCGAGACACGCGCAAGATTTACAAAAACACACCGAGAAACCCTCGGAATGCGCTTTGCCAATTCTTGCGGTGCCCGCGCGATGCCGTATAGCCACAAAAACGTGCAGAGAACGCTCGAGACACGCTTCTATGGCCGTACGTCACGCCTTTGACCCACCCTCTCTGGGGGAAACACTAACCCTCAAAAAGACAATGCAAAACACAAGCAAGGTTTAACGAAACGCACAGAGAAACCCTCGGAATGCGTGTTGTTAACCCTTGCAGTGCCCGAGCAATGCCGGACAGCCCCCAAACATGTGCAGAGAAACGCTCGGAACACGTGTTTGTGAGCTGAGCGACACGCCGCTATTATGGAGAGGGGGGAGGGGAACACTCTTGTGACACGCTTTTCAATGAAAGGCACCTGGGTTTTTCTTCACCTTTTTCTTTAATATTTCTCAAACTTATTTATTAACCTGACCACACCGCAACGTAAAACTTGTACCCCGCCCATTTAATGCCCGTGGTACTTGAGACCAGCTTACCCCGACTCCATGTTTTGCTGCTGCTGTACGTTGTTTGCACGTCGTTTGCTTCCACTGCTGTGTGCCGGTGTATTTCGCGTGGTTTTGCTTAAGAATTTTGCGCACTTATTTCTTAACCAACCGTTTCGTTACGCACCGCGATTCTAACTAATTGTCGCGCCGCTTTCGATCTTTGCGGTGGCGATCGCTGCCGCGACCTCTGCCCTCAAGTCTGGGCTGAGGCGCGTGTCAGCCTCGGCTGCAGAGACCTCTGCCGTGGCTTCGGCCGTAGCCGCTCTCGCTAGGGTGTGCATTCCACTCGCTCTGGTGCTTTGCGCTGTTGTCTGTTACTATGCGTGGTCCCTTTCTGTTGGTGCGCTCTTAAGTGCTACGCCCTGTTGTCAGTGATGCCCACTGCCATCAGAGATACCCGCTGCCGTCAGTGATGCGCGTTACTGGCTTATAATTACGTACCTATTTTAGGGCCCAATTTTCCCCTCCTTAAATGTAAATGCGCTATTATTATACTAAATTAATATAATTACTAATATCTTCGTGGCAACAACTGTTAAAAATAAGAACATATGTTGTGGGGGAGCTAGTTTGCTCCTTCACAAGACAACGGTTATCTTGCGGTTGCTTTCAAGTAAATCTTCCTTTTAAGACCGATCCCAAAGTTCTTGGACTGTCCTTTCAAACTGCTGAAAGGCGTCTTCTGCAACTTGAGCGCAAACTGTCAAGAAATGACACTCTTAGCAATAAGCATTGCATACTGGTCGGCATGGGCTAGTACTATGTCATTTCAGTGGATTTATCCTATTCCATTTAAAGCTGAGATATCATTGGAATGGACGTGTCGGCCGTTTCTGCAGCCACGTGGTGTAGCCCTTGAAACAGACCATATGGACTAGTCAAAGAATACATCACAAAGAGAAACAAGTGGAAATGTTGCAGTCGGACGCAACCGACTGTGGTATACTCGCTACCAGTATTAAAACTGGAAAAAGGGCCTGATTGAAAAGGGGTACATATGCGGCAGGGGTGTACGCTGCCTTAAAGATTCTCCGATGCAGATGTAACAGGCAGAAGAAAGCATCTCCGACCCCATAAAGTATGTATATTCTTGATCAGCATCAACAGCCGAGACGATATAGCCATGTCTGTCTGTCCGTCCGTCTGTCCGTCTGTCTGTCTGTATGAACGCGTGGATCTCACAGACTACAAGAGCTAGAGACATCAGATTTTGTATTTATGTTCTCCTATACCATGAGCAGAACAAGTTTGCTTCAAATTATCGATAACTATTCTGGTTTCCGATATACACATAATATCGATAACAATAAAAGATCGAATTTGGAAAATCTAAAAATGCTTACAGCTGATTTTGATGCGGTCAAAGTACTTGACACAGAGAGAAGAGAGCGAACGGGATTAACGCTGGAGAGCTTGCGAACACAGAAATGAGGAGACGACGCGCTAAATCACAAAGAAGACATTGACCAAAAGAATTACATATACGCGGCTACAATAAGAAATCCAAACTGCAGCAAAGAACATCAAAAACAGCTGGACAAAAATTAGTATGACATTAAATATGTATATGTTTTCGGAGAAAGAAGCATCATTAGGATTAGGACTTTTATTTATTTTTATACCCTTAACCCATAAAATGGGTAAAAAAGAGTATAATGGTTTTGTGCAAAAGTATGTAAAAGGCAGAAGGAAGCATCTCCGACCCCATAAAGTATATATATTCTTGATCAGCATCAACAGCCGAGACGATATAGCCATGTCCGTCTGTCCGTCTGTCTGTCTGTCTGTATGAACGCGTGGATCTCAGAGACTACAAGAGCTAGAGACTTCTGATTTTGTATTTAAGTTCTCCTATACCATGAGCAGAACAAGTTTGCTTCAAATTATCGATAACAATTCTAGTTTCCGATATACACATAATATCGATAACAATAAAATATCGAATTTGGAAAATCTAAAAATGAGGGTTGAAGTAATGGATAATGATAAAACTTTTCTGAAAATTTCGTCCAAATCGGTTGAGAAACACCGGAGATATTGAACTTAATCGATGGAAGCTAAGCCAGTATACCAAAGTCTTATATAAATTAAATATATTTATTGCAACTGGGTTCAGGGTATCTTCTAGTCGGGCTCTCCCGACTAGAGCCTTCTTACTTGTTATTATTAAAATCTTGTTTATATTATTTTAAGCATTGAAAATTCTTTAATAATGGAATCAATATCTTAAGATTCACTTAATTCTTCCTCTATTGATAAAATACTTAAATTTGTTAGCCTTAATGTGCTCATGGTCGATGTTAGGTTGTTTTTCATACTCGATACCGTAGGTAAAGAGTATATTGGTTTTGTGCAATGTCCGTCATGGCGCCTGTCCGTCTGTCCTTCCGTATGGGTGAAAGTTTTTTCCACACCCTTCAAGCTAGAGGCTTGAAACTCCAATTATCTTTATCTATGGGATAGTAAATTAGAGTTTCAAGATTGGGGTTCTACGATAACTGGGGGGCTGGAAAATCTATAGATTCGATAACTCAAAACCGATAAATCCACATAATTCACACATCCTTACAGCTAGAACTAGCAAATTTGGTGAGCAGATAGCTACTAGCAACCCCCGAAAAACTGCATCAAAAATTTTGGAGCCACGCCCACCCATTCCGCCCCCCTTTCCCAACCTTATACAAACTTTGAGCTAGAGTCACCAAATTTGGTATGAAGGTAGCAAATGACATTCCACAAGGATCTGCAGCAAAAATTTTGATGCCACGCCCACCCATACCACATCCAGCCCCCCTTTCCCCACCTTTTACAAACTTCGAGCTAGAGTCACCAAATTTGCTATGAAGATTGCAATTGACATTCCACATAGATCTGCAGCAAAAATTTGGATGCCACGCCCACCCATACCGCCCCAGCCCCTCTTTCCCCACCTGTTACAAACTTTGAGCTAGAGTCACCAAATTTGGTATGAAGATATCAATTGACATTCCACGTAGATCTGCATCAAAACTTTGGATGCCATGCCCAACCATACCGCCCCAAGCCCCCCTTTACCTACTTGTTACAATTTTCGAGCTAGAGTCACCAAATTTGGTATGAAGATAGCAATTGACTTTTCACAAAGATCTGCATCAAAAATTTGGATGCCACACCCACCGAATCCGCCCCCTGCCGCCCTTTTAACATATGTTACAAATTTTAAGTTAAATTCACCAAATTTTGAACGAAGACAGCTGGTGGCATCCCCATCGTTATAGGAGAATATTTAAGGCAGCGTACACTCCTGCCTCATCCGTACCCCTTTGCAATTACCGGTTACTTTTTACCGGTATCGAGTATGCCGCAGTCGGTTGCGTCTGACTGCAACGTTTCCATTTGTTATTAATTTTAATTTTGAAAAGCTCCTCTCACAGCTGGCATTACGTATAGCAATCGTGAGAAAAATTCTAAGCATCACAATTAAATTAGAAACCGAATCTTCTAATTTCGAGTTAATTATGAGCTTAAGTAAGGCAAGTGGATCCTCGTTTCTCATTTGATCGCTGTTATCTGCGGCAGCTACGAACGCTCGAAGACGCAAGCGCTCTGTCTGAAATTCCTCCACACTAACTTCATCGTGAATGTTGCCTACTGAATGTACTAAAGTTAGCTACTTGGTGTTGTCAGAATCCAGCAATTTAGAAGGGGAATGGTAATCAAATTTGCTCGCCAAGTCTTGCAATTGCCTTAACCTTTCTCTTATTTCTGTGATGATTTTGTCCAACGATTCGAAAAGTTTTCACCGTATTTCGATGTCGTACGACAAATTTACGTCTTTACTGACATCGTTAATAACAAATTTTTTTACTTTTCGCCTGGGAGGTTCCATGGATATGTCTTTAGCATATCGAAGAGCGCTGTCAGTCCATTCCTCAAGTTTTTCCAATAGCGTCGTTTTCAAAGCGTTTACTTTCTGAGCACACAAAGTTATGTTAAGGCCTTTTTTTGCAGATACTTTTGGGAATCTTCTACTTCAACCAGCACAGGATGCCAGAGGCCTAAAAAACATACGAAGGAAAATGACTCCATTGCAACAACCAATGTTTCAGCGTCTTTCATCCGTTTCAGTTAATTTTTCCAGAGTGGCCAAAATACTTTGTAGTGAATTCGAGTCACTATAACGGCTTCAGCTCTCGCGCTCCATCGGGAATCTTGTACCCTTTTAAAACTTGTTCCAGTAGCCGATGTCAAAATATTCCAGCGATGCGTAGACATGGCAAAAAATTCATAGCAACGTTCCAAGGTACCAAAAAAAGTAACTGCACCAGCCTCAACTGACGCGGCGTGCAAACAGATCTGGTTTAAGGAATGGTTTGAGCATGGCACGAAAACGGCTCTAGGATAAATTTCTTTAATTCTTTGCTGAATGTTTTCCAGCCATAACAGCAGCATTGTCATACGCCTGGCCTCTACAGTTTAAAATATCTAAGCCATCAGCTTCAAGCTTGTCCAAAATCACTTTGGAAATCCCTTCAGCGGTTTTATCATAGTTTTCAATAAAGTCTATAACTGATTCAACAACTTGAACTTCTTGATTTTCTATGACTACATACCTCAATACTTGGCTTGTTTGGTCCTTGTGAGAAATGTCCGGTGTGCTATCAAATACCATGGCATAATATTTGGCTTTCTTCACCCTTTCAATTATTTTTTGGCGAACTGCATTTCCCAAAGTTGCAATACATTCGTTTTGTATTTGAGGTGACAAATATGTCACTGAAAGTTTTTTACTCAAATTAGCTCAAACTAGAGGTTCGCGCAGAACAGGATCATACTTAGCAATTAGGTGGACTAATTCCAAAAAGTTTCCCCTATTGCAGCTGGTCTCATCTTCTCTGTGGACACGTATTGCCAAATTTTGCTTTGCAAGAAATCTAAGTATGTTAAAAATTCATCCGTCGATTTCTTGCAATATTTTAGATTCTTTTTCCATCACATCATGTTCTTTCTTGTCTATAAGCTCTCCTTTTTATACCCTTAACCCATAAAATGGGTAAATAAGGGTATAATGGTTTTGTGCAAAAGTATGTAACAGGCAGAAGGAAGCATCTCCGACCCCATAAAGTATATATATTCTTGATCAGCATCAACAGCCGAGACGATATAGCCATGTCCGTCTTTCCGTCTGTCTGTCCGTCTGTCCGTCTGTATGAACGCGTGGATCTCAGAGACTATAAGAGCTAGAGACTTCTGATTTTGTATTTAAGTTCTCCTATACCATGAGCAGAACAAGTTTGCTTCAAATTATCGATAACTATTCTGGTTTCCGATATACACATAATATCGATAACAATAAAATATCGAATTTGGAAAATCTAAAAATGAGGGTTGAAGTAATGGATAATGATAGAACTTTTCTGAAAATTTCGTCCAAATCGGTTAAGAAACACCGGAGATATTGAATTTAATCGATAGAAGCTAAGCCAGTATATATATATATATACATATATATATATATTTATATATTTATTGCAACTGGGTTCAGGGTATCTTCTAGTCGGGCTCTCCCAACTAGAGCCTTCTTACTTGTTTAATTCAGGCTTCCAGCTCTTTCCCTTAAAAATAATGTTGGTAGTGAAGAGGACTTGCTTCGTGGTTTAGAGCTTTAAGGTTTATTTTCCACCAAGTATTAAATCCGCTAGATGAGCAAATCATTGACCCATTCGGAGTATTTGGTTGCTCAAATAACCGACAGCAGAAGCAAAACAATTATGATTTAAAATGAGAAAAAGCCATCCAAGTGCGTTGAACTTTTTCACCATTAGCCAATGTTCGAAAAAACCAGTCTGGGCTAAAACTCCTCAATTCGCCTTTCAGAGCATGTGATGACAACTCCAGACGCTTAATAGATGACCCAAAACTAAAATCGATGTGCTCATTGATTTTCTGGCCTTGTTTAATAAGAAATAAGCGTTTTATGTGCTCTGGCCATTTACCGATGTCATCTAAGCTCTCACTTTCTAAAGCATTGTTCTCCTTCCCGAAATCGGGTGTTTCCAGAGTTTCGTCTTCGGGAACCACATCAAAATCTTGAGTAACAGTTTCATGTTCCTGCACAGATTCATCAGTTTCTGGGCCCGTTGCAGCACTTGGTACATTCAGGTCCGCCGAAGAGCAAGGTGAAACCGTTGCGCCAGCTTTTGCATATTTAAGAATAGCCACTTTAATTTTCCTTTCACTCTCTTCCATAGCTTTTTTCTTATTTCGATAAAAAGTCCCGCTTTCTTTTAGTCGTTTCATGATTAATGCTAACAAATATCACGTAATATTTTTTTTTTTTCAATAGAATACCATGTAAAATGTGTGAAAGTGAAGTTAAATTAAAGTAATGAGTTTTTCTAGAATATAAATATGGCAAATTTTACACAATGGTGTTTATCGTACAAATTGTTTTTTTTTGTATTTTTCTTAAATCCAATAGATTTTACAGCCAAAAACACATATTAAAAAATCTCACGTGAGATTGGGAGAGGGGTGTGGGGGGTGGGAGTAAAGGAATATCTTACGAAATCTCACCAGGGGGTGGGGGGGTCGAAAAGTCCTAAAAAATGCCTCACGTAATTTGTGAACGCCCCCTAATCAGTAAATTGTATTGTAAATGAAAAATATGCTTTCATTCTTTATTTTTTTCTGCCGCTGCAGTGAACATCAACGAAGCAAAAAGTTGTATTCGTTTTTCATGATTCGTAAAATTTACGTTTTTGTTCCGCATCCACGTCTGCATCCAATTTGAAGCATCCATGATCTTGCCCAAATGGAATAGAAAGCTTAGACAAATTCTCAATGATAATTTTACAAAGTATATTTCGCAGCTGCATCTACACAGACTGGTTCAGTGTTAGACCCCTTTTACACGATGAAGTTTTTTCATGATTTTTTTTTTTCATTCTGTTTTAAAACATCTTCGCAAATCAGGTCGTGTAAAAGGGGTCTTAGCCTACGTAGAAAACTGGTGTGATAGGCTTGAACGAATTTCTGGCCTAACCAATGTTATTTTCTGCACCCGCTTAGACAACTTTGCCTCGTTGATGTTCGTTGCAGCGGCAAAAAAAAAAAAAAAAAAAACGAACGAGTGAAAACCAATTTATACATGAAATCAATGCATGCATTTTTCATTTTGCAATGTAATTTACTGCTTATGAAATATGTTTGGCAACAGCGCAATGGCTAAGGCATCTGCTTAGTGAACGAGAGTTCCAGGTTCGAATCTCGTCGTAGACCATCATATTTTATAATCGGTAAGCTTATTTGTATTCTATTTCTTCTAACACTTGCATAATTTAAATTTGAATTACATTTAAGTAGTATTTATAACAATAACTATTATAACGTTTATATGATGAGCGTCATGAGCATCTTTTTACCCCAGATTCTTTTAATACTAGTCCATTTGCTCTGTTTTTTGACTAGTCCTGATAGCCTGTTTTATAGACTAGTCCACGTGGCCTGTTTTATAGACTAGTCCACGTGGCTGCAGAGGCGACTGATACGTCCACTTCAATGACATCCCCGTGTTAAATGGAATAGGAGAAAAACATTGAAACGGCATAGGCGTGGACTGGCAGTAGCCCAATTTGACTAGTCCAAACACTATGTTTGGCCTATTCAACGTGATTGCAGGGAAGTTGCTATAATTGGCCAAACCAAAGGAAAGTAGACTTATGCAAATCTTACAGATCCTTACCTAGCTACTTTTCAACGCATTCGAACAGATAAGGTGGATGTGTAGTTCGCTAAAGCACAATTAGTCCGATATGTCTTTCCTCTGATCAGCTAAAGAAGCAATCGACACAAATGCGAGATCATTTGTGAAAAGATCAAATGTTACGCGTATTATCATCCAACGTTATAAAACCTATTAAGGCTGTCAACAACCCACAGAAATCAATTGAAGAGTGTCTTACCACCAAATAACCAAACCATGTGTCCGGCACACTCAAAAACCCGGGAGGAACCGCACCTCTTCCTCGACGCCTTGTACGCCAGCAAGGGCTCGTAACTCCGTTAGCGGCATAGGTGCAGGGCGAACAAGCCATTCGAGCTCACACCCAAGTCGTCGACCTGGAACGGTTCCTGGAGTTCGGAGGTTGCAGCACAAGTGTTCAACACCTGTTTCCAGATCCGCGACGCAGGCAACAGCTCCGGGGCCCGCAAATACAGCAGCCAAAAAGCCGTCCTTCAAGACCGGTGACGTGCGGCAAAGATTCTGCAACAAAATCTCAGCCCGCATCCACAGTTGGCGTCCGACTCGCGGAATGGGCTTAAATCATTATGCCAAACTTTATGCAAGCTATCCCAGCCGCTTTTGAAAAAACCAAGCAGAAACGTCAACGTTGGGGAGCCGGCCACGCACGCCAAGCGGATCAGGCTACCCCTGCGGCCACAGCCGCTTTCTCGGTCCTTTTGCCGAAGCAGCATGGGAGAAGGTCCTTATTAAGGTCCTCGACGAGGGCCACAAGAACGGCCATATTCATTACGGCTTCAAGCCGATAGCGATCCGAGTCTACCGTTCTGATGCGGATGGCAAGCCTTCAGCTCAGGATGACGTACCGGACGTCGTAGGCCTGAGCGAGCACCCACTGGTGTAGGCTGGTGTGGGTGAAACTACAGCCAATGGTTTAAAAACAGTCACCGAAAGTGACGTGCCGGCAGGAGAGAAGAAGGGTGCCACTCAGGCTGGCCACTAGTCAGAAGGCTCTGACCTTGCCGACATGGCCCACAGGATAAGCCTCCTCGAATACGACTCTGATGAGGAGGCAAGTCGGACACTGGTTTAGCGGAAGTCTAAAGATGTCTCTAAGACTCCTTCAGATAAACCTCCACCACTGCAAGGCGGCTGCAGCCGCCCTGCTTCTCCGTACATGCCAATGCGGAGCAGATGTTGTCCTCGTTCAGTAACCTTGGGTTTGCGCTGGCTTAAAGCTGCTCGTAGCCCGCAACGATGGTAAAGTAGTTGACAAAAAACACCTAGACATTTTTCTGATCCCTAATTTCAGTAATAGCGACAACACTGTTGCGTGCCTTGAGCTGAAGTCGGGACACATAAGCTCAACCTACATGGCCCACGACCATCAAGGGCCGCTCCCGCAGCAATTGCTTCGAGCGCTAATCGCCAACTGCGGAGCGACTCATACCGAGCTAATTATCGGCTGCGACGCAAGCGCTCACCACAATCAGTGGGGTAGCACGGATATGAACGTGGTGTGTTACTCTTTAATTATATGCTTTGGACGAGTATGAAAATTTGTAATATAGGTACCAACACGACTTTTATTACAAAGAATAGGGAAGGGGTCTTAGATATGACACTAGCCAAAGCCTTCCTTCGCCAAAGACTCATAAGATGGAGGGTGCTAAGTCAGCATTCCTTCTCCGATCATAGATATATAAACATAGTCTTCTCTCCCGAGATCCCCAAGACTTAATGGTGCAGAAACGTACAACGTGCAAATTGAAACATTTTCAAAGAGTCTTTCGCAAGACATATTCATTTCGTCCAAGCGGGCAAGTAACAATGGTTTATGTCTAAATCCGTCAAAGTCTATATGTATAGTTATCTATAATCAGTTCCTAAGCACGTACAATCTAAGCAAACTTGTAATTGACAATTCAGAAGTCAGCTATTTATATAAGGCAGATAGCTTAGGCATTATAATTAACAATACTCTCCTGGAGAGACCATGCAAACAAAGCTGTAGGAAATACATACGGTGTCCTACGCCAATTGTCTTTGGCACAACCATTTTTGCCAATCAATATTAGAATAGCGGTTGCAAACAGACCTGTTAAGTTGCCATTAGAATTACTAATCAATTAAATTATTTTTGGAAAATAGTCGTAGTGATTATATAGTTCGCTGGTGAAAAATGTATGATTATTTAATGATTACGATTACAAATAATCAAAAATAATGGAAAATTACCATGAATTATTAAAATAATGGAAAATAATTGAAAATAATCGTTTCAATATTTTCCATTATTTTCCATTATTTTGCATTATTTTCCATTATTTTCCATTATATCGACTATTTCAGACTATTTTGAGAGAAACAAATTATTTTCAACATCACATTTTATAACAACAATGTTTCTTTACAAAAGTGCAAAGCTTTTGCAGCCACCCGCGCACTTTATGCAAAAGCTTTCTTATTGGAGTTACGTTTTTGAGTGCATTCGCTTGTCATGGGTGTATGCCGAGTTTTGCAAGGGGGGCGGGGGCTGTGTGTTGTGTTACGATCTGTGACATGTTTATTTTGGCAAAATTTAATGTAAAATCTACTTGTTCTTTCAAAATAGTCTCAAATAGTCGAAATAATGGAAAATAATGGAAAATAATGGAAAATAATGCAAAATAATGGAAAATAATGGAAAATATTAATACGATTATTTTCCATTATTTTCAATTATTTTCCATTATTTTTAATAATTCATGGTAATTTTCCATTATTTTTGATTATGTGTAATCGTAATCATTAAATATTTGTGTGAAACCGAAAATAATCGCAATTTAATCATTTATTCAACTTTTAAACAAAAATAATCTAATTAATAATAACTACAATTAATAATCATTACTTAACAGGTCTGGTTGCAAAAGCATTAATTATTCCAGTTTTAATGTACGGTATGGCTGGCGAAAATCCTCAACTGAACCCTCCACGAGGGTGCCGGCTGGGCAATGGGCATCGTGCTACCATTCAAAGGCTGCGGCACTGCGAAGGCGAGGGGCTAACCGAAGCAGATGTCGTCATGCCCCAAAACAAACGAATGTACTACGAACCTACTTGCCTGTGGAGAGGTAGTACTATGTCTAGCTAAGGTGAACTCTACACCACTCAAAAGCTTCGGCACAGCGAGGGCGTAGAGCAAACAATGGTTCGAGGTCCTTGGCAGTAAGGATAAAATGCTATGGGTAGACTTCCCAGAAATAAAAATCAAATGGAGGTGACTAAGGGTCAAACACGGGTTGGGATGTCAACCCAAACGTCGGTGGAAAAGGGTGCTACCACCGGCGGGCACGGGGGGGGAGAAATCCTCTCTGCGTGTCGCCAGCAACCCACCCTCCGTACTGGTTGGAGCAGGCCAGGACGGTTGCATAGCTACTGCCAAAAATACACCCAAAATGTGGCGCGATACCGCAGTCCAAGGAGACTCGGATTGCGAATCACAGGAAGGGACTCGAAAACCGGTTTCTCAATGTCTTCCAGGCCCGGCGAGCACCAGCACCCCCAGTAGGGTCGGGCTCAAAAGGTCAAAGGAGGGATTGAAAGCCAAAGCCAAGTACAAGTCCGCCTAAAAAATCCGGGCTCGGCTCGCTAACTGCAAGCGAGAACTCACACAAGATGAGATCCGCCAGCAGAAGTGGGCCGACGAAAAGATTGAAGAGGGCAGGGCTCATTTCGAACAGAGGAAAAACATGGCGTCTGAGAACGTCAGTTTTGCCAACAAGGTGGAGGAGAGTTTGGCCGTCAAACGCCAGCGCTCCGCTGAAACCGCTAAAGCAGAGGTGCCAGCCAGCAAGCGGCCCTGCAAAAAGCCAGTGACGCAAGCAAAACTGACGGCCAGTGATGTGGCGAGGCGACATCTTGTCGTCGCGCTCATCGACCGGAGCGACCCAAACGGCAAGATGAAGCCAGAGCAGTGGAAGAAGGTGGAGGAGCTACTGTTCAACGCGCTTCTGAGTCGTATGGGCGAACCGGACTCGCTACCCATCTCTTTTGATGGAGCGGGCTGGCTCTCAGGCGTTAAAATCCTGAGCTGCAAGGATGACCACACTCTGAAGTGGGTCACCGGTGTCGTGGCTGCTCTGGACGCTCCGTGGGAGGGTGCCAAGCTGGAGGTAGTGGACAGAACTTGCATTCCGTCCCTACCAAAGGCAAAAGTACTTTTCCCGTGGGTCGTACCAGCGGACCAGGCACTGCAGCTACTGCGATGGCAAAATCCGGACGTGCCAACTGTCGATTGGAAGGTGATCCACGTTGCGAAGCCCAATAGCAAGGGTCAGCAAATGGTGATCCAGATCAATAAGGAGGCCGACGATTTGCTATACGGAAGGTTCGGGAAGATGGCGTGGGGCGTGGGTAGCGTATACCTACGTCTCAAAAAGCGCCACCCCGACGACAAAAATACGAATACGCTGGAGGCGGGTGAGGTGGTGAAAGACCTGGCGGAGGTCACACTCGCAACCAAGAGCCTGGAAATAGAAGATGACGAGGATGCGGACAGTACCGTGGTGGAAGTCCCATCCGTGGAAGATGCCACAGCCAATTATGGAGCTGAGGGTCATCCAAATCAACTTACATAAGAGCAAGTTGGCATCGGCGGAGCTCCTGTTAACCCTGGAGACAGGGCTCGCCGATGTAGCCTTGGTCCAGGAGCCCTGGATAGCCTCAGGCAACACGGTTTCTGGACTAAAGACTCCCAACTACAACATATTCCACCCAACAACAGTGAGTAGAGCAAGGACCGCAATCCTAGTAAGGAAAGGTATCTATGCTTACTTATTGTCTAATTACAGCACTGACGACCTCACTGTGGTCGCACTAGAAGGTGGCAGAGATGAGCCAATCCTAATGGCATCCTGCTACATGGCGCACGACACCGAAGCGCCCCCTCAAGAGCTCACTCGACTGGTGACAGAGGCCGACTCTAAGAAGCAGGCCCTCACCATCGGAGCTGACGCCAACGCTCATCACACGGTATGGGGAAGCACAGATATTAACGAAAGAGGTGAGTCACTGCTTGATTTCATATTACAGACTAATCTTAAGATAATAAACGAGGGAGATGAACCAACATTTGTTGGCCCTACCTCATCTAACGTCTTAGATATAACTCTTGCGTCGGTAACGAATACCGTGGCTCAGGATTGGAGAGTCCTTAGTAGACATTCCTTCTCGGACCACAGGTACATTCAATTCCGGGTAAACTTTGAACGAATAGTGAAGAAAAATATGTTTAGAAACCCGCGAAATACGGACTGGGAGCAGTTCGTTAAAGAGGTTGAAGGAAATCTTCCACGACCACCCAATATAGTCTCCACAAAAAATTTAGAGAAGTCCCTAGAGACACTCAACAAAAATCTAGTGGCAGCCTACAACAAAACGTGCAGACCATCCCAAGAGAAGAAGAGACACACGCCCCCGTGGTGGACTCCAGAACTCAAAGGAATAAGGAAAGACGTACTAGAACTCTTCAAACTCGCAAAACAAGCGGAAGAAGAGCTAGTATGGATCGAATACAAAATACGGCTCCGTGACTTTAAGAAAAAAGTACGAGTAGCCAAAAGACACGCATGGCAAAACTTCTGCTCAGGCATTGAGAAGACAGCCGACACCGCAAGGTTAAGGAAACTGCTAGCTCGCCAACAGACTGTACAAAGCCAACTAAAAACCGAAGACGGCAGATGGACGGAAAGCAGTGAAGATGCGGCAAATGTGCTCCTGGAGGCGCATTTCCCTAACTGCACTGAATTCAACGCAAACACGCAATCGATACACCCAACCACAACAGTGGAAATTCCGGAAGGTATCACGACAACGTGACGGATAATGTGGGCGATAGACTCCTTTGAGAGCTACAAATCACCAGGTCCAGACGGAATATTCCCGGCCATGATGCAGAAGGTCAAACATGTGATCACTCCATGGCTGAGGGAAATTTTCACAGGTTGTCTTAGGTATGGCTATGTGCCGGAGGCCTGGAGGACAGCACGGGTAATTTTCCTGCCAAAAGCTGGAAAATGTAGCCACGTGCTGCCGAAGGACTTCAGACCCATTAGCCTGACTTCGTTCCTCCTGAAAACTCTAGAAAAGCTGATAGATCTCCACATCAGAGAGAATACAGAAATGACTCTAGAGCAGAACCAACACGCATACACAAAGGGCAAGTCGGTGGAAACAGCGCTACACTCCCTTGTAGCTACCATAGAGAAAGCACTACACCACAAAGAATACGCCCTAGGCGCATTTCTCGACATCTCAGGCGCATTCAACAATGTGTCGACGGAAGCAATAATGCACAGCCTAAGAGCTGTGACCCCAGCAGTAGCAGTATACTCTTGGGTTCAGAGCTTACTGAGCAGCAGGAGAATACTAGCGGAATGGGGAACCACTACCGCAATCAGGGAAGCCAAGTGTGGCACTCCCCAAGGAGGAGTGCTCTCACCCCTACTGTGGAACTTGGTGGTAAACGGACTTCTTAAAAAATTCAAACGGAAAGCCCCGAAGATAACTGCCTATGCAGACGACATAAGCATAATTATCACAGGCAAGTGTCCATCGACAATCAGCTCTGTCATGGATCACACCATTAAAGAGATACTAGAATGGGCCATGGAAGCCGGTCTAAGTATCAACGCGGACAAGACGGACTTCATTCTCTTCACAAAGAGATACAAGGTACCTCGCTGGACTCCACCAAAAATAAACGATAAGGCACTGATACCGAAAGAGAGTATCAAATACCTAGGGATAGTATTGGATAGCAAGTTGAGTTGGAAGCTAAATGTGGAGGAAAGGGTGAAGAAAGCCACCAATGCACTTTATACATCGCAAAAGATGTTGGGTAGCACTTGGGGACTCTCACCACGACTGACACACTGGATTCTCATCTCGATTGTGCGCCCCATACTACTCTACGGAATGCTGGTATGGTGGGAAGCCACAGAGAAATCCACATACCTAAAACGAATGGGAAAAACTCAGCGACATGCACTTATATGCATCACAGGGGCGCTGAGGACAACACCAACCAAAGCACTACAGACAATACTTAATGTCAACCCCGTGGACATACAGGCACGCCTAACAGCAAAAAAGACTGCTCAACGTCTTTGCACGATAGGCAACATGAAGATACTCAACTACGGGCATAGTATAATTGGAAGAGGGATCCAAGTCGAAACAGACTATATGATCCAAAGAAACAATTTTAACTATACGCCCACGCTCCTAGGAAAAGATGATTGGCGCTCAGGAGCTGAGCAGACGGCCATCAACGTATATACAGACGGCTCAAAAATGATGGAGGGAGTCGGCGCAGCAGTATACTGCGCCGAACCACCCATGAGCCTGTCTTACAAACTCCCGGACCACTGCAGCATATTCCAAGCGGAGATATTCGCAATCAGGAAAGCAGCAGAAGTAGTCTTAAAAACGAATACAACGCAGGACATGGTGAACATATTCGTAGATAGCCAGGCGGCAATCAAAGCCCTACAGGCTCACCACATAAGCTCTCGGAATGTCCTGGCGTGCAGGGAAACGCTAGATGCACTCGGCACCGTTAAAAAAGTGCGCATCTACTGGGTTCCAAGCCACCAGGGCTTCGAGGGCAACGAAACAGCGGACACTCTGGCTAAGCAAGGTGCAACGGGACTCAACAGTGACATTGTTAATGTCCCGATCTCCCTGCGAACGTTACACTCCTATATGGAGACACAGGCACGGGACACAGCAGTACGAAGGTGGACATACACCTCCGACTGCAGAATCTCAAGAAAAATGTGCAAAACCTACGACGAGAAACTAACGAAATATGCACTAATGCTAAAAAGGCATGACTGCCGAAGGCTGGTAGGTCTCTTCACAGGCCACTGCCTAACCGCAGTTCACGCGAAAAGGCTAGGCATAACTGACAACGACGAATGCCGGAAATGCAACGTTTCTGGTGTCAAAGAAACGCTTGAGCATCTCCTGTGCAGCTGCCCCGCACTGGCAGCACAAAGACTACGCTATCTACATGCTCCCCTTCTAGCTTCACTCGATGAAGCCAGTAAGCGGGAACCCAACAAGCTTCTGGCATTTGCCCGAAGTACGCTTACCCAGCTGGACACCACTTAGAGAGGTAGTCCATCGGGATAGCCCTCAACACCTCTAAACACCGGCCTCACTAAGGACCCTTCAGCGGTCTATGTGTGGCGCTCCCCCTGGGAGTGCCAGCCGGCATAACCTAACCTAACCTAATGTACGGTATAGAAATTTTTGTAAGTGTAACGCCGCCAACCAGCAAAAGATTTAAGTAGCCTTTAATAGCATAGCCAGATTTGTGTTTTCACTTGATCGTACAGATCACGTTACTAGTTTTGCTAATAAAATATTTGACTTGGACATTAATAACTGGACGAATTAAAAATGTTAATACAGCTTCACAAAATTATTTTTACTAAGACTCCTGATTACCTTTTTGAGAAGCTGCGTTTCAATTTGTCGCAGAGGACCAATAATATTGCTAGCTTTAGAACCAAACTTTCTTGTTCTAATTCACACTTCTTTATCTGGGCTGTCCGACTTTGGAATCAGTTACCACATATCTTGAAAACTATTAGTAGCGCACCATTGTTTAACAATAAATTGATGAGTGTCGGATATTAGTATATTAGTTTTGGTATTTAGTATTGTCTGAACATGTAAGAAGGGTCACACTAAAAATTAAACTAATAAAGAAGACAAGAGACAAGAGGATACAGCGTGCAGATTAATTAATATAAATACACTACAAAGAGTTATTTAAAAAATCAAAATATAACTTACTAAACTTTAATAGGCATGCATCACCAAAATTTCAAAGTTATTTATACAAACAAAAGCTTTTAATTATTTGCTTTTTTATGTGATTTGTTTAGTATTCTAAGTTTTAGTTAAAATTTTATAGTTTCTTAAGTTAGGTTTAACTGTTTCATGTAAAATCCGATAGTGGCAAGAGCATTAATTAAAAAGTGTTAAGCTTGTAGCACTAGGAATATTTAAATAAAAATGAAATTAAATCCCAGAGCAGCCCCCAATAGGGCCTCCTTCATCCGAGTACACAGAGTTACTCACAAACAAGATCACGGAGGCATGCAAGTCCACCCTAAACAAGGTTGTCCCCTGAGCAAAACAATAGGGAAAACAAAACCACCGTGGCGGTCCGCAAAAAAAAGTGAGCTTCGTTCAGGGTAGATGACCAATCAATGAGTCTCTATAAAGCCAGCCAAACCTCTTACAAAAAAAAAAAAATCATACAAGCTAAATGCTCCACTTGGCAGAATTTCTGCTCCACAATAGAGAGTACTGCAGAAGCCGCTTGGCTCAGAAAAGTTCTCTCCAGCACTGAAGCTCTTAGAAAACGACCAGTCTAGAGTCACTGGAAACTTTGGTGGAAACCGACTTTCTCAGTTGTTCAGTCGTAGGATTACGACCCCCTTTCTACACAAAATTTCAATAGCATGACTCCAGCGACCCTTTCTCCAAAGATACGTATGGTGACCATGACAGACATTGCAGAAAGCCAATATTTACCTTACCTTTACCTTCGGTAACGAGGGTAAAAATTCACTCGACTCAAACAAAATCACTCAAATGGCACCCATCTCAAAGCGACAACGTGAAAACTCAGCGGCAGAGCCAAAGTCCAGCATGCTTTAGGACTCATCAGCTATAAAATATATAAATGAGCGCTTTCAGAAGCAGGCAAACATGATCACAGACAAGATGGGTGAGGCCGATGGATAGCATGAACGTGGATCTGGAGGGATTGTTTCAGCGGGTACAGAAGCTCGAACTGGAGTCTGTTGATGGTTAGGCTTTAAGGGCACAAGTATCAAAACTTAAGGCAAAGCCGACTGCACAGGCGAGTGCAAGCGTGGCCAATGACTTGAGACTGCATGGAGTCCCGTATGCAGATGGTGAGCAGCTCAAATCAATTTTATACACGGTATATTTCTCGCTCGGAGTCGCGCCCGCACCGAGACTGAGAGAGGTAAAACGAGTAAGGCAGTCCAGGTCAGATAATTCAGTTGCTGACCCCAAAATTATATTAAGTTTTGAAAACTATAATGATAAGAACTGCGCGCTGCTGCCAACTACCGGTGAACCACAAAAACGCAACTAAACCTTCAATTGCTAGACCTCGCCACGTGCTCTTCAGTGCCAATTTATCTTAAAGAACAGCTGTCGAGAGAGAATTATGAGGTGTTTAAAGCACCAATGAAACTAAAAAAAAAAAAAAAAAAAAACAAGTTGCTGCTGTTTTCTGTCGGTACGCGTTCGTGCACATTAACACGATTGAAAGCGGCAAAGTTATCTTCATATCGAGCTTGCAAAAGCTCTCTCAGAAAAGCGTGCGAGAAGTCAATGAGTGCGACCACGACCGAGCTACAGAAAATCTCCTTCAGTCTTAATTCTTATCTAACACCTGCAACCTTGTAATATGCTATTTATTATTGTATTCTATTATTTTAATATGTAGTATTTATGTGTGCTTTTTAATTTTTAGTTCTAATATAATAAATACATTTTTTGTGAAGTCATTTTTGTGTAAACACACTGCCAATTCATATTAAGAACTCCAGGGTGAACAGCCAAACAATGATTCGGATCTTCAGTAAACAAAAGAACGTTCTAAAGATTTGTCATTTAAATGCTCAAAGCTTGGCAAATAAGAAGGAAGAACTTTTCGTGTGTTTCGCTCAGATCGTTTAGGTCACGCTGGTGGAGCTGCCATTTTTGTCTCGAAGAGACTGACTTGCAAAGTTATTTTTTAAGCACCCCAGTGACAGTTCAATTGAACTTGTTTTTCTTGAAATTATTAATTTAAATCCTGACAGCAGTCTGCTCATTGTTCAAATATACAGACCACATAATAATGTAGAATACTCAAATCTTTTAGAATTAATATCTAATTTAACTTTAAGGTATACTGATGTTATCTTTACTGGTGACTTAAATAGCAACATGTTAACAGAACATCACTTAACGGACGAAATGGAATCAATAGGTTTAAAACAAGTCAATTCAAGAACTCCAACCCACTTTACCCGAACTGCTACTACCCTACTGGACTTAATTTTTGTGCAAAAACTAGAGCACATACTCCTATATGACCATCTGTCTGCACCAGCATTTTCAAAGCATGACATAATTTTTGTAACATATGATCTAAAACTTAAATACAATAATCAGAAAGTAAATTTATGAGATTTTACAAATGTAGATTTATTTAGGTTATATAAGGAATTCAGTACTCTCAACTGAGATATCATATACTCAGTACCCAGCGTTGATATACAATAAGGTAAATTGCAAAGCAATATTCGAGCCTTAGACGACAAGTTTATGCCAGTGCGGGCCCAAGTTATTAAATCAGCAAACAAATCTTGGTTTAACTGTGATATCAAACGTGCAATAAGAATTAGAAATAAGACAAGTGGAAACGATATAAAACTGACTTATATTATATTTTCATATCCTGGTCTAAAGAACTTGTGGGATAGTTCAGAGGGGGCTAAGCTGTGGCCACCAGGCAGGTCGCGGGTTGCGGATAGCGAACGGCCTCTTTATGAGGTTAGCTGCGAATAAGCGAGAATCCTTGCGAATAAGCAGTCCCGGACAAACAGCGGGTACGGTACCGTTCACCGTATCGACAAGACGCTTGTGTCGCCGTCTTCAAAGCATAGCCTCACACACTCCCAACTCCCTCACACGTACCCTTCTTCATCCCTTCCCCAATATCTCACTCCGGGCTGGACTAAGGTTTCATTCGAACCGTGCCGAAAGTCAACCTTGCCGGGGGCCCGGATAAAAAACTATCCCACTCGCTAACGGTGAGCTCAGACAGATGGCGACCGCCTGTTCTAATTAGCCTTACCCGGGTACTGCGGATATCTGCCCGGGTGGACCCCATATTTCTCCGCAACTCGTTTAACAAAATTTGAGCAATTAAAAATAATAAAAAGTACTTAGGTGTGCAACAGGATGCCCTTGCTGCCAGTGTCGCGAGACACTTCGAGGACCGCCTCCTTGACGGGGAGCGGCCCTCCAATGTGGGACCAGCCCCACGGCGCCCTAACCAGGCGCAGCAGACAAGAAGGCCACATGCGGCAATAGATACAGCGCGCGCACCTACGACGAGGGAAGCCTCACGTCACCGTGTCGCCCCAGCTGCAGGAGGAGGAAGCAAGGCTGGACCATCCCAGCCGATGCGACCGAGGCTTAGCGCTGTTAGGCGACATGGCGTGCAGCACCAGCAGCCAAAGGCGCAGCTGCCAAAATTGGGAGAGACGGGCGGTTTGGATGACCCAAACCGAAAAACGCTGAACGGCTCAAAAACCAAATGGTACCTCAGGTACCTTTAGCATACCCCCTGCTGAGGCGCTGCGCATGGCAACGTCTGGAAGAGACTTGGCGAGCCAGGTACGGGGACCAGCCCCCAAACGCCTGAGCAGTAATTTGACGCCACCCACTGCCACCCCCAAGAGGGTGTGCCCAGAGGAGCGTCCCAGCACGTCGGCATCCGCCGTAGCAACAGCAGTGAGGTCTTCTTCTCCATTGTCCACTGAGACTCGCATATCGTATGCAGCGATTGCAAAAAAAGTCAAGGTGGCCGTGTTACCTGTGGAATACCCGCAGGTAATGCTCAGCCATGGCGACTTGTCCGCATTGGAGGAGGCCATCCTGGATGAGGTTATCCTCACAGGATGGGACACCGCGGTCGCGTTCGCGGGCATTCATTTCCGGGTTGGCTACTTGGTCATTGAATGTTCCGACGATCACTCAACGGAGTGGCTGAGGACCGTGGCGTCAAGACTGCAGTCGTGGAAAGGGGCTCCACTGCACTGCAAGGTGGGTGATGATTTTCCATCACCCCACAACATCACCATCTTCTGCCCAAGAAGCGCGGATCGGTCAACCGAATCCTTGTTGGTTCTGCTGAGGAACCAGAACAAGATCGAGACCGACTCGTGGAAGGTGTTGTCTAGGAAGACGGAGGTGCGCTATTGGTGATAGGCATCGATGAGGCATCCAAGGACGCGATAGTGGCGAGAGGCCACCAAGTTTCATTCCGCTGAGGGAACATCCCCGTTAGCGGTCTGAAGAAGAAGAGTGTTGGCGCAAGGACTACCCCTGCCCAGACGACAGTCCCGGGAGCTGCAGGCTCGGCCACCACATGGATGATGAGGTGCCGATGTCCTCGCAAGAGCTCGCTGAGGAGCTTGAAACGGTAGAAGCTGACGTAACCATGACGGGCAGCGGTGATGTGGTCAGCTCCCAACCTACATCACCAGGAGCTGGAGCGGTGGATGAGTGATGGTGACATCAAACGTCACCGTCACTGGGCTAGCCCAGATAAACCTCCATCGGGCTAAGGCAGCCTCTGCTGTCTTGGCCAGGATGTTTACCACCCAACATCTTGGGCTAGCCCTGGTACAGACGCCATTGATAAACAATGGTATAAAAGGCCTGTACACCGCTGACTCAAAGGTAATCTGGGATCAAAGAGATCCTACACCTAGAGCATGCATTATGGTAAGGAAATTTATTAATTTTACTATTCTTTCAGAATTCCTCACTAGGGACTGCGTACCTATTGCCGTAAGGGCAATTGGAAACGCCCCCCCCCCCCCCCCCCCCCCCCCCTATTGTGGTGGCATCTGCCTATTTTGCTGGTGATGTGGACTGCCCGCCACCGGAAATATAAAAGCTGATGGACCATTGAAGGAGAGAGAAGCTGCCGGTTACAATCGGCTGCGATGCAAATGCGCACCACTCCATATGGGGCAGCACGGACATCAACAAAAGAGGTGAGTGTCTTACCAACTTTATATTCAAGTATAACTTAGAAATTGGTAATGTCGGATCACTAGGGAAAACCCGTAAAGAAAAAGATGCCCCATGGTGGAATGACGGTCTTGAGAGACTGCGTATCACTACACGTCACCTCTTCAATAAAGCTAAGAGGGACGGGTCATGGGATACATACCGCGAAAGCCTCACCTCCTACAGCAAGGAGATTAGGAAGGCCAAGCGCAGGAACTATAGGGACTTCTGCGAAAGCATAACAAGCACGAGTGAAGGTGCCCGGCTCCATAGAGCATTATCAAAGCGGGCGCCGGGGGCTAATTTAGCCCTGAAGCGTAAAGATAATACATACACGAGCACCAATATGCAAAGGTTAGAGCTTCTGTTTGAGACGCACTTCCCAGGAAGTATCCCCTGGCAACCGTGCGAATCGCTTGAAACAGGAGGTCAACACAGACCAACGGCCATTGACTGGGCATGTGCCAAGTCGGTGGTCACAGTGGAGAAAATAAAATGGGCAATTGGAACCTTCCAGCCTTACAAATCTCCTGGTCTAGATTGCATATCACCGGTATTCCTTCAGCAGGGACAGGGAATACTCCTACCCACTCTACGGAAAATCCTGGTCAGTAGCCTAGCACTTGGTCATATACCAAGCACTTGGAGTAGAGCTAGGGTGGTCTTCATCCCCAAGGTAGGGAAGACAGATACCACCAACCCAAAGTCCTTCAGACCCATCAGCTTAACATCGTTTTTGTTGAAAACGTTGGAAAAGCTGGTGGATTATAACATAAGGAGTACTCTGCTTACAGAACAGGCAGGTCTACGGACACTGCCCTGTATGAGCTGCACCGTACTCTGCGGGCGGCAGTAATAAACAAAGAAGTAGCAGTTTGTGCATTTTTAGACATTGAAGGTGCTTTCGACAACACATCACATGATGCTGTCAAAGCTACCTTGAATAGAAGAGGGCTGGACAGTACAACTAGTAGATGGATTTCATCCCTATTAGGGTCCAGACAGGCTACGGCATCTATACAAGATAGTACCGTAACAGTAACAACCACAAGGGGCTGTCCTCAAGGGGGGGGTTTTATCACCCCTCTTATGGAGTATACTAGTAGACGAACTATTTAGTAGACTTGCGAACAGGGGTATTCAATGTCAAGGCTATGCAGATGACATTGTGATAATAGCTCGGGGCAAGTATGAAGAAACTCTTTGTGATAATGTTCAACTGGGACTTAGGATTACGCATGATCGGTGTAGGGAGGTTGGTCTCAACTTAAACCCTACTAAAACACTCATCGTTCCGTTCACCAGAAGATACAAGCTACAAAGGATGAGGGAGATTAGGCTCGCGGGTAGTCCAATAGAAACAAGCAAGGAAAATAAGTACCTTGGGGTCAATTTCGACAGTAAATTAAATTTTGGCACCCATGTTCAGATTACGATCGCAAAGTGCTGCAGAGCGCTGTATACGTGTCGTAGCATAGCCGGGAAGTCATGGGGAACATCACCAAAGATAATAAGATGGCTATACCTTATGGTAGTAAGGCCCATGCTCACGTATGGAGTGATTGCATGGGGGATAAGGCACAGCAAATCACTGTGCAGAAGCAGCTTTAAAAGCTACAAAGAATGGCATGTGTAGGAATCACGGGAGCGATGAGGACCTGTCCCACATCAGCGCTTGAGGTTCTATTGGAGATAACGCCACTCCATCACACAATTAGGCTGCAACAAAAGGCAACCCTCTTAAGAATGTCCGTTGAAGGAGTTGGGAGAGGACACATTCTTAGTCGAGTAGAGGCAGATATGCTATCGGGTGAACTTCCCCTACTGGCACAGCCAAGGGACGAAATGAAAGTCGAACACATGCTCGGCCAAAAGTTTCAAGTTCACCTCTGTAATAAAAAGGAGTGGACATCTCTGGAAGAGGTCCACAACATGAAGCCACACACCATAAAATGGTACACCGATGGATCCCTAACGCAACAAGGCTCCGGTCTTGGTGTGGTAGGCCCTCGTCTAATGTACCATGAGCCCCTTGGTATGCACACCAGCATATTCCAAGCTGAGGTATGTGCAATCGGGAGGTGTGTGGACTTTAATCTGAAGCGTAACTAGCGGAATAGGGATATAGCCATCCTATCCGATAGTCAAGCAGCAAGAATGGCACTTAGTTAGACCGAAATCAGGTCAAAGGTAGTTCGTGAGGTACGAACCAAGCTAGACACTCTGGGATCACAAAATAGGCTTGCCCTAAGATGGGTCCCGGGACATGTCGAAATAGCGGGGAACGAAGAGGCAGACATGCAAGCAAGACTGGGGGCAGCGACACCCCTAATAGGGCCCGAGCCGTACTGTGGTATAGGAAGAAGCACAATACGGCAAGAACTTAGGAATGAAGAGAGACTTCTGCGAAGAACGAGCTGGGCAAGGACACCAGGACTCAGACAAGCAAAGCTTCTCTTGGGTAGCTATAACCTTAAACGGTTTAAGCAAGTTATATCAATGGGTAAAAATAGACTCAGGATACTCACCGGTCTCTTGACAGGACATTGTAGACTACGAGGTCACTGGGCAAAGCTAGGTATAGTCAGCAGCGAGATTTGCAGATTCTGCGAAATGGAAGGAGAATCCTCCTTGCACATTATAGCAGAATGCGTAGCCTTAGTAAGGAAAAGAAGTAGTTTTCTAGGAAAACATATTGTGCAATTTAGCGATTTAGAAACCATCGACCCAACAAAGGTACTTGCTTTTATGCAACACCTAGGCCTGATGGAAGAGCTATAGGCCAAGAAGGGGGCACAATAGATCTATTTGGTCGCAGTGTATTTACCCCCAATATAATAATAATAATATATTTTCATATTAAGAGTAAATGAAATTATTTATAATGCTAAGCGTGCATACTTTAGTAATAAGTTTGAAAGTGCAATATAACATGTACTGAAATGGAAATTTATAAAAAAAATATGGGGTATGAAAATCGAAAGTAGAGATAGGAAGTGAGGTCGATGTAAATGAGTTAAATAACAAATTTGTTGTGTCAAATGTACCTGTGACTAACTGTAATACATATCTAAGTTCTGTGTCGTTCAATAGCGTTTTTGATTTTATATGTGTCAGTACATTTGAAGTGTTGTCAGCTATGTCATTAATTAAACTGAGTGCAATAGGATTGGACGACGTTAATCCAAAGTTTCTTATCATTATATTACCGCATATAACTATTTATATTACGCATATAATAAATACGGCTATCACAACAAGTACTTTTCCCGACCAGTGGAAAGTAGCTAAGGTTATCCCAATCCCTAAGGGAGGTCATGAATACAGACCAATCTCAATACTGCCCCTCTTCTCAAAAGTTTTTGAGCAGCTAATTGCAGAGCAAATAAAAAAGTTCCTTGAGCTAAATTTACTTTTAAGCCAAAAACAATCGGAGTTAAGATCAAACCGAAGCTATACCACAGCACTTGTGAAGATAATAGAAGATATAATCAACACATGGATAATAGTGAAGTAACGGTTTTGACACTTCTTGATTTTAGTAATGCTTTTGACACGTTAAACCATCAAATACTCTTGACAAAGTTGCACTAACAGAAGGCAAGCTGTTGTTGTAGCTGATAATAAATGGAACCACAGATATTGTAGCCGGTTCTTTAATATATTTTAATGTTTTTATTTTATTTTTTCCGACCTGCTCGTGTCACATTTACCAATTAAATAAGTTGGTTGCGATCGGATGTTATCGCTTCATTTCTATCGTCTCGATAGTCAGATCAACATACCGCCACATTCATCGGTAGTGTATCGATCTGTGGTACTACCACCTACCACTATCAGCGTACTACAACTTGGCCATCCTGACTTGAGAGAGTCCTCTATTTCTTACAAATTCTTTAAAAAGTAGCTTAGTCTAGTACATCATGTTTCTATTACAGTTTTATTTTTTTTAATTTTTTTTTATTTATTTTTTTTTTTACATGCTATTTACAATATATTCATAACATATATTTATTAAGCCAATGACTAATATTTTGTGCACTCCGCACTCCATGATATGGGTTTCGGGTTATTTGAAAACCCTCAATGTCTTAAATTTAATATCTATAAATTTTGAATACTTCATCTATTACATACGGAGCATTGCTCTTTGGTATAAATTTCCTTGTGACTCCTGCTGTGCTGTCTATATATAGTCTCTTGTTTTCTATTGATTTGGAGCTTTCCTCTTATAATAATTCCTTTCATTATTTGCTTATGCTACTAACTGATTCTGCTCACCTATTTTGCTTATATTTTCCAAATTTCTTTCACTCACTGCATCTAAATGTGCTGATTCTTCTTATTTTTCTTTAATGTATCACTTTGTATTAATCCAAATAACACTTTACTAGGAAACTGTTTTGTGCTACGATAAAGCAAATTCGAATTTTTAAATTACTATATCCCAATAATGACAGTTTTTAGGATCAGTGAGTTTCGCCAACATTGGTACCAAACTTATATTAATCCATTCTACTTGTCCATTAGCTTGTGAGGAGCACGTTGCGATTTTCACATTTTTCACCTTAGGTTCTCCTAAAAAGTCTTCAAATTCAGCTGATGTAAAACAACTTCCCCTATCTGATACAATACCATTTGGCCTACTGTATGCTCGGAAAAATCATTCAATGCGCTTATCGCTTCGTTGTTATGGTGGTGTACAACCTTACAAATTTTGTAAATGTATCCCCTACTACAAATATATATAGAGTGTTTACTTTGTGTTGCAAATGTGCAAATGTGTAACTTTGCAACACCACTGTCGTGAACACCCAATTGAACGAAACAAGTATGTTAACTGTGCACACTCAGCTGTTCGCTATCGTTCTAGCTGAGTTGGCCATTTTTGATATTTAATTTGCTGCTTGCAATAAATAAATAAATTTAAAAATGCCCTTTAAAAGCCTGAAACCATCACTCCTAGAACGGACAGCATCCCATAAACTGGTTTATTTACGAAAATTAGCAAACAAACCCTCAATTACTTTAAGCAGCTGGTCACAATGAACAGCTGTTTGTTTTGATTTAGCACCTAAAGCACAAAATATCACCAAAACAAGTAAGAAGGCTCTAGTCGGGAGAGCCCGACTAGAAGATACCCTGAACCCAGTTGCAATAAATATATTTAATTTATATAAGACTTTGGTATACTGGCTTAGCTTCCATCGATTAAGTTCAATATCTCCGGTGTTTCTCAACCGATTTGGACGAAATTTTCAGAAAAGTTCTATCATTATCCATTACTTCAACCCTCATTTTTAGATTTTCCAAATTCGATATTTTATTGTTGTCGATATTATGTGTATATCGGTGTTTATGCCTAAAAGTATGCATCTGCAACTCCCCACCAAAACCAGTATTTTGTTTCCGCTCTGAGCATAACTTATGTTAAAAATCATGTTAATTATGTTAAGAGCCGCTGAGCTTGCTCAGCGGCTACATAGGTTTTAGTACTAATTCGACAATAAATTGAAGCAGTCACACAGACCATAACCGCGCGTATTCAATTTTTCACCTCGTCTACTCGACCCAAAAAAAAGTTATAAGTAATTTACTAGCGTCGATCGCGAGTGCTTAGTTTTTGGAAAGTTCCACCATCCTCCACATTTTCATGGTCCTTCGAGCCGGATAATTAGGATTAATTAATTATCACTCGCCCCAGCAAGCTTCGGTGGACTATCCATACACACGCACACACACACACACACAACCTACAAAAGAGACCATAGATAAGTAATGATTTACATTTTTGTGACATTATTTGTCCGTGTGCATTTATTTTATCAGTATTAAACGCAGTCAGTTTAATATTCTCCGATAAAATTAATACTTGCACTTTTTCCGTTGCGTCTGATCCAACTGCATGTACATATGTACATGCATGTACATACATTCCAATGCAACCTCGTCTTGACGCATACATATGTACATGGTGCTAAGTTTTTTTTTCTCTTTTTGCTCACAATTGTTTTCCGTATGAACGTTTCATATTTATGTGCGTTTAATTGTGACAAAGTTCAACACACATTTATGTAAAAGCAATTAACAAGTGTTCCGTGTCCGCAATTGCTCCCACTTGTGAGTTATCCAAACCCATAATTACACATTTTGTGCTATAACATATACATATATATATTACATGACTAAAGACGTTAACCTTGGCACAGCCGTAAGGTCAAACGAAGCCATCAAACTTCCACATACAAAAGTACCGGTGCCACTGCATATATATACATTAACACGTTCCAATTCCATATAACACAGCATAAGTCAAACCAACGGTGGAGTATACCCTACAAATTTTTTTTCCTTACAAGTGGGGTATACCCGTTTTCAAGAGTTAACTTGCAATATTTAGTACACCCTTCCGCAAGTGGGGCATATCCGACTAGCTGTGTATACATTGAGTTATAAATAAAAGTTAAGCGCAAATAATAAATAAATAATAAAAAAAAATAATAAATAAATATTTTTTGTATTGTATTTTTTTTTTTTTTTGGTATATTTTTTTTCCTTGTTTTAAATAAAAATATATACTTTCCGTTGGTAAAAAATACTCATATTTTGGTATTTTTTAGTATTTTTTGGTATATTTTTTTTCTCTTTTTTAAATAAAAATATACACTTTCCGTTGGTAAAAAATACTCATATTTTGGTATTTTTTAGTATTTTTTGGTATATTTTTTTTCTCCTTTTTAAATAAAAATATACACTTTCCGTTGGTAAAAAATACTCATATTTTGGTATTTTTTTAGTATTTTTTTTGGTATATTTTTTCTCTTTTTTAAATAAAAATATACACTTTCCGTTGGTAAAATACTCACATTTTGGTATTTTTTATTATTGTTTTGGTATATTTTTTTTTTCCCTTTTAAATAAAATATACACTTTCCGTTGGTGAAAAATACTCACACATTGGTATTTTTTTTGTTTTTTGGGTATATTTTTTGTTCTGCCTGTTGCCTATTGATTTGTGCTTTTGGTAATTTCCTTGGTCTTCGTCCATTTGTTTTCGGCTCCGTAGAGAGCCTATTATGTCAGAAGACCAAAAGCAAAAAGCGAAACTTCGTCCTTCCCTTTCAAAGGCCCGTCGTTCTTCCTTGTCAAGCGCTCGCAGCTCCTCAGCGCCTAGCGACAAGTCTAAGTCTGGTAGTAAGTTGGAATCAAAACCGTCCGCTGGTCCGTCCAAACCTCAAGTTAGTGATAAGCCTAAGCTCAAAGCAGGGAGTTTAGCAATTCCGGAAGACAGCGCCCGTATTACCAGACAGGAATCAAAAAAAATCATAGCTCAGTCCAAAATGGCGTCCAAAGAGTTCATTGCTGTGTCGGACAGGCTAGGCCAATTCGAAGCTAGATTTTCCAATTCAGCCGGCGAATCACTGTTTACGCTACAGGTGCGCCGGGATAAAATCCGATCCTTATGGGAAAAAGTAGAGCTTGCGTTTGAACAAGCTTCCCAAACCCTTCTGCAAGACGGCGGTTCCATGGAAGATTTGCAAAGTTTACAAGGGAAATATGATCATTCATATTCCGTATATGAACGATGAGTAGCTCAATTGAGCGAGAATATAGACGCAGCATCCTCAAAAAATAAGCAACTACAATCATCTCTTCCTTCCATCTCAAGAGGTTGTAGTCTTCCCCCAATTGATACAGAAGTCTTCGATGGAGACTATCTGCGCTGGCCCACTTTCCGGGATCTTTTTACAGCGATTTATATTAATAATTCTAGACTGACCCCAGTCGAGAAACTGTTCCACCTCAATGCTAAGACAAGCGGCGAGGCAAAGGGTATTGTTTCAAAATCTCCATTGACAAATGACAGTTTCCATTCAGCGTGGCAGAATCTTTCGGAAAGATTCGAAAATAAGCGGCTGTTAGTTAACAGTCAGCTTAGAATCCTTTTTAGTCTACCGTCGGTTTCCCAAGAGTCTGGTAAGGCGCTAAAAGAGCTCCAGAGCACAATCCAAGGGTGTTTGACAGCTTTTGAGCTAGCTAAGGTCAGCATCGAAAATTGGGATTGCTTGCTAGTATTCCTATGCTCATCCAGACTGCCGAAACTTACCCTGTCCTTGTGGGAACAGTCACTCCACAATAAGTCCGATATTCCAACCTGGGTCGAATTTAACAATTATCTGACTGAGCGCCATCGTACGCTGGAAGCGATAGAAGACATGAGGCCTATGAACGCCCCAAGTCAGTCCGATCGCAAGGATCTTTATAAGAAAAAGATCAACTCTTTCGAAGCGAAGGTTAAGGTAAAGACACAAGCTCCAAAGCCAATTTCTACCTGTAAGCTTTGTTCCAAAGAGAATCATCCAGTGCGTGTCTGCCCACGGTTTCTGCAAATGGCAGTTACAGAACGGGCCTCCTACAATAAACAGCAGCAGCTATGTCTGAACTGCTTCGCCAGAGGACATCAGCTTAAAGAATGCACAAGCAGCCATAACTGCTTCACTTGCAAAGGTCGCCATAATACATTGTTGCATCGTGGTGACCCTCCTACTCAAACGACCACCAGGTCATCGTTAAGTTCTGCTGCTACTCCGTACCTTCCAAGTCAACCAATACAGTCCACTTCAGACCAAAGTTCGGCAAACATCCACAACTATTTCACGTCGAACACGCAAGGTGTTCTTTTGGGCACTGCTATTATAAACATATGCCACCTTGGCACATGTTATAAGGCTCGTGCGTTGATCGATTCTGGCTCCGAAGCCACATTCATTTCAGAACGAATGTTTAGAATCATCAAACTCCCGTTTAAACGTGTAACAGCCCAAGTTGCCGGACTTAACCAAGCTGTATCAGCCAATCCTGAGAAGTTATGTCACTTCAACATAGGATCCCCATCGAAGCCGAGAGTTCGCATTGAAGCTTCAGCGTTTGTGCTTCCAAATGTGGCAGGTACTCTACCTTCACATACGATTCCCGGAAGTGCGTTGCGAGACCTTCCCAATATTCCGCTGGCTGACCCTAATTTTTACAAGA
This sequence comes from Scaptomyza flava, assembly GCA_030179655.1. Lineage (NCBI taxonomy): Eukaryota > Metazoa > Arthropoda > Insecta > Diptera > Drosophilidae > Scaptomyza > Scaptomyza flava. The sequence goes on along the minus strand of JARNME010000058.1, from coordinate 20,428 downwards.
GTTCGCAGATAGATGTGCTATTAGGCGCAGATATCCTTCCATCCATCCTGCTAGGCGGCTCTATTCCTAATATTTGTGGCGCATTATTGGGTCAAGAAACCATTTTCGGTTGGATTCTTACCGGCCCAATAACTACTTGTGCTTCATCCTCTATCTCCGCTTTTTCAACACAAGTCACGGTCAAGAATGACCAACGGTTGGAAAACCTCCTCACAAAGTTTTGGGAGGTGGAGGATCTCCCTACGAAGCCAGTAAAGGAGTCTGATGCCATATGCGAAAACTACTTTATGCGCACAACAACAAGAGATGATAGTGGCAAATATATTGTCGCTCTCCCCTTCAAAGATCCTGATCACATCAACCTAGGACATTCAAGGTCAATCGCACTGGCTCAGTTTCTAAAAAACGAGAACCGTTTAAACAGAAACACTCCGTTAAAAGAGCAGTACGACTCCGTGATCCAGGAATATCTGGACTTATGTCACATGAGACGAGTCCCCCCTACTATAGATACTGGGAACTTTTATCTTCCACACCATGCGGTTTTCAAACCTGACAGCACTACCACAAAAGTTCGCGTTGTGTTTAACGCCTCCAGTCAATCCACTAATGGTCAGAGCCTGAATGATGTCCTTCATGCAGGTCCTGTCTTACAGTCCGATCTGACTATTCAGATCCTGAAATGGCGTTTTTTTCGTTACGGCTTCAACGCCGACATTACTAAGATGTATCGTCAAATTCTAGTAAAGCCAATACACACGCCATTTCAAAGAATCCTTTACCGGAACAAGGATGGAGAGCTCTGTGACTATGAGCTCAATACAGTTACGTTTGGCGTAAATTGCGCACCGTTCCTGGCCATCCGCGTTTTGCAGCAGCTCGCTACAGATGTGCTAGCACAATTTCCGCGTGCTAGTGACATCATTTCCAATTATATGTACGTTGACGATGTATTAGCAGGAGCTCACACCAGGCAATGCGCGATATCCAGCATCAAGGAGCTGCAAGACGCTATGAGTTCAGCGGGCTTTCCCCTTCGAAAATGGACATCGAACGACAAGGAACTCCTCCAAGACATTCCCAAGGACCACCTTCTGAGAGAAGACTTCTTGGAATTCGAAGAGGCCAGCGTTGCCAAGACTTTGGGGATCCGATGGCAAGCCAACACAGATGAGTTTTTCTTTGCGCCCTCCAAAATTCCTACAAGGAAATCCATCACAAAACGTGAAGTCCTTTCGGAAATAGCAAAGCTCTTCGATCCAGCGGGATGGCTGGCACCTGTCATCGTTCGTGCGAAGATTTTCATGCAGGAAATCTGGCTTCATGAGCTTGGGTGGGACGATCCCTTGCCGTCCGAGCTGTTTCAGCGTTGGGAAGATTTTCTCTCTTATCATCCCCGTCTTGGAGATATTCGAGTACCTCGTTGGGTCTCTTTTCAGCCGGAAGCATCCATCCAGATCCATGGTTTCTGCGATGCCTTTCAAAAGGCTTACGGGGCAGCACTGTATGTTCGCGTGGAAATAGACCATCACATATCCGTCCATCTTCTGACGTCCAAGACCAGAGTAGCTCCAGTCAAGACAGTGTCGCTCCCTCGACTCGAACTGTGTGGAGCTGTTCTTCTCGCGGAACTATCCTCAGCCCTCATCCCGCAGATGCCCATAGGAAAGTGCGCATCGTTTTACTGGACGGACTCCACCATCGTTTTGGCCTGGCTTCGCAGATCTCCCTGCTCCTGGACCACGTTTGTCGCCAACCGCGTTTCCAAGATCGGGCAAAGCACTGATTGTCGGACCTGGTCACACGTGCGGTCAGAAGACAATCCAGCAGATTTAGCCAGCCGCGGAGTCTCGCCACAGGAGCTGAGAGACAGCCATCTGTGGTGGAATGGACCCGACTGGCTGGGTCTGCCTCAGAAGCAATGGCCTGTTCCAGCTGACTCATGTCTGGAGACTGACCTATAGCAGCGTCCAGTTAAGGTCCACATTGCTGAATTGTCTCCGTCTGATCCACTTGAGCGGTTTTCCGATTTCGGCAGAGCGTTACGAGTACTCGCCTACGTTTTCCGATTTGCTAAACGATGTCGTCAATCCTCTGTGCTGTTCCCATCACAGCTTCTCCAAAATAGTGAACTTCAAGAAGTTCAAGAACGACTCGTTGCCCTTACTCAACGAACCTCTTATTCGAAAGAGTATAAGTGCCTTCTTGACAAGCATAGCTTGCCGGCTTCCAGCCACATACTTAACTTCAATCCGTTCCTTGATCCACAAGGAATTATGAGAGCTTCCGGTCGACTCAGCAAATCCTGCAATCTTAATTATGATGAACGGCATCCTGTCATACTTCCGTATTCATGCTCGTTCAGTCGTCTCCTCGTAGAATTCACGCATAAAATATCAATGCATGGCGGAAATCAATTAATGATGCGCCTTATCCGTTCCAAGTATTGGATTCCCAAGCTTAAGACGCTTATCACATCCGTGACCAATTCCTGTCGGGTCTGCATCGTGTTCAAAAAAAGGCTCCAAACTCAGCTCATGGGCACCTTACCCGAAGAGAGGTCGACTTTTTCACGTCCCTTTACACGTACTGGCATCAACTTTGCTGGTCCGTTCGACATAAAGAACTACACGGGTCGTGCCTGCCTCATAACCAAGGGCTATGTATGTGTCTTTGTGTGTTTCAGCACAAAAGCTATCCATCTTGAAGCCACCTCCGACTTGACTTCGGACAAATTCCTTGCAGCGTTTGCTCGTTTCATAGCAAGACGCGGCTGCCCGTCCAAAGTATACTCCGACAATGGAAAAACGTTCGTGGGAGCCTCTAGAGTCATTACTCGCGACTTCTTGGAGGCTACCAAGTCGCGCGTCGAGACAACATATAGTCACCATTGTCTCTCGTGGCATTTCAACCCACCAGGTGCGCCACATATGGGTAGCCTGTGGGAAGCCGGTGTCAAAAGCTTCAAGACACTGTTTTACAAGTCGACCTCAACCTTCAAATATACATTTGAAGAGCTCTCCACCTGCTCTCCAAGATCGAAGCCTGTTTGAACTCGAGACCAATCTCTCCGTTATCCGAAGACGTGACAGATCTGCTGGCTCTTACTCCAGGGCATTTCCTAGTAGGAGGCCCACTTCTTTCTGTAGCGGAGCCGGAGATTGAAGGGAATGCAGCGTCAATTTTAAATAGATGGCAACGGCTCAAGGCTCTCAACCAACACTTCTGTTTCCGTTGGAAGGAAGAGTACTTGAAGGAGCTACACAAGAGGACTAAGTGGCAACTACCCGAGAGGAACCTACAACAGGGTGACATGGTAGTTGTCAAGGAGGATAATCTTGCATCGAACGAATGGCGCTTGGGACGCGTCAAGGAAACCCACCCAGGACAGGATGACCGGGTCCGAGTGGTCGACGTGCTCACTACCCGCGGACTTATTAAAAGGCCCGTGGCCAAACTTATCCTCCTTCCACTCCATTCCGAGCCCAACAATCCAACTCCTTTGTTGAAATCGTGGCTAACCGTTTCAGTCAACAAGATTTATTTTGCTAATTTCTGTTTTTTGTGTATTCCCAGAATTTCCGAACGAAGCAACATGGCACCCACCAAGGCACAACGGGCACAAAGGGCAACTCAGCAGCTGCGTGGCACGGCGTCCTTCCGCTGCCGTGTGTGCCGGGGCGTTCACGCGTTGAAAAAGTGCCAGCGGTTCATGCACCTCAATGCTGAGAAGCGGCTCCGGGCAGTATTGATTAATAAATACTGCCCCAACTGTCTGGCACACCAGCACTCTGGGCGATCCTGCAGGAGCGGCGACAAATGTCGCATTTGCGATGGCGAGCATCACACTCTGCTCCACCTGGATGAACAAGAGTCGCCCCGTCCATCAAGGAGCCCATCGCCAATCCGGCAACGCAGTCCACGTGCTCGCTCACCCATCCCCGAAGGCGTCACACTCCTGCCCACCGCGAGCGTGGCCATCGTCGCGAAGGGGAAAACGTTCCAGATGCGAGCGCTGGTGGATCCATGTAGCCCGACCAGCCGCATTGATGCCTCACTGGCAAAGGCACTGGGCCTTTCCGCCACCTGGCTCGATGCGGGTGAGAGGGTCAGTGCTCGCATCCGATCCACAAATGGAAGTTTTGATCGGGAAGTCCGCCTGCGTATTGAGGCCCAGCTTAACTTCCGGACCCCTTCAACGCTGATTGACGAACGCTTACGGAAGGGCGTTCCCAATATTATCCTAGCGGATGACGCCTGGTTCCGAACTTCGACGGTCAGCATAGTGTTGGGCGCCGATATCTACGGCATGGTGATCCAACAGGACGTTATTCCGAGTGACCACGGTCCAGTGGCCCAAAATACTGCTTTTAGGTGGATCCTATCTGGAGTGTGCAGCCCATAAGGTCCGCACCCCCCTCCAGTCTCTTTTTTTTGCAATTATATTGCAAGGGGGCCGGAATGTTTATGCCTAAAAGTATGCATCTGCAACTCCCCACCAAAACCAGTATTTTGTTTCCGCTCTGAGCATAACTTATGTTAAAAATCATGTTAATTATGTTAAGAGCCGCTGAGCTTGCTCAGCGGCTACATAGGTTTTAGTACTAATTCGACAATAAATTGAAGCAGTCACACAGACCATAACCGCGCGTATTCAATTTTTCACCTCGTCTACTCGACCCAAAAAAAAGTTATAAGTAATTTACTAGCGTCGATCGCGAGTGCTTAGTTTTTGGAAAGTTCCACCATCCTCCATATTTTCAATCGGAAACCAGAATAGTTATCGATAATTTGAAGCAAACTTGTTCTGCTCATGGTATAGGAGAACTTAAATACAAAATCAGAAGTCTCTAGCTCTTGTAGTCTCTGAGATCCACGCGTTCATACAGACGGACAGACGGACAGACAGACGGACATGGCTATATCGTCTCGGCTGTTGATGCTGGTCAAGAATATATATACTTTATAGGGTCGGAGATGCTTCCTTCTGCCTGTTACATACTTTTGCACAAAACCATTATACCCTTATTTACCCATTTTATGGGTTAAGGGTATAAAAAGCGCGGTGGTATGTTCAGTAGCAAACAAGTAAGAAGGCTCTAGTCGGGAGAGCCCGACTAGAAGATACCCTGAACCCAGTTGCAATAAATATATTTAGTTTATATAAGACTTTGGTATACTGGCTTAGCTTCCATCGATTAAGTTCAATATCTCCGGTGTTTCTCAACCGATTTGGACGAAATTTTCAGAAAAGTTCTATCATTATCCATTACTTCAACCCTCATTTTTAGATTTTCCAAATCGATATTTTATTGTTATCGATATTATGTGTATATCGGAAACCAGAATAGTTATCGATAATTTGAAGCAAACTTGTTCTGCTCACGGTATAGGAGAACTTAAATACAAAATCAGAAGTCTCTAGCTCTTGTAGTCTCTGAGATCCACGCGTTCATACAGACGGACAGACGGACAGACGGTCAGACGGACAGACGGACAGACGGACAGACGGACATGGCTATATCGTCTCGGCTGTTGATGGTGATCAAGAATATATATACTTTATAGGGTCGGAGATGCTTCCTTCTGCCTGTTACATACTTTTGCACAAAACCATTATACCCTTATTTAAGGGTATAAAAATACATGAAAATTGCTTGTATTGTGCAACACGTTTTTACTGTTGCATCACTTTCTTTAACACTGAAATCGTTGCAAAGTTACAACGATATTTAAGTCATAGGCAGGGGTCTAGCAAAAAGTGCAAGCTCTATTATCACCATCTAAAATTTTTTCATAATTTAAAAATTTTTCTTTCTCCAACAATTTTTCACTGTCTTACGTTTTCCCTTTTAATTCTTTGTTTTCTAAAATATTATTCTGCTCTAGTACAACATTATCATTTAATAAGTTGCTCTCCGCTAAACACTCATTCTCTAGCTTCTTGCTATCTAAAAACTCTATTTTTCTAACATTTGGATCCTCAGCATACTCAACTGAACCCATTTTCAAGGCATTAGGCCGGCCGCACACCGGAGCCAACAAAACGTCTTCAAGCGTTTTTTTGTCGAATCGAATATGAATCCACAAACAAAAAACCATAGCATTTGTTGGGAGCGAACATTGTCGAAAGCCGTTTTTCTATAGAGTTTCATGGGGGCTGCGCACACCGAACCCAACCAACATCTTTATACACGTGTTAGTGACGAACATTACACGGTTGCTTATGGAGCTGCGCACACTGAATCCAACAAGCAAAACAGCATACGGCAAAGCCCAACAAACGTTTTTATTTTGTCGAATGCTGTTGGGTGGATTTATGTTGGGCTTCGACAAAAATATATTTCCTCTGGTTTACAAGTGATGGTGAGAGCACAGTGTGGTTTGGACATACATCTTGAACATCCAAAACCTTTATAATATTTATATTATAAATTTTATTAGCAAACGGAACAAAAACAAGTAAGAAGGCTCTAGTCGGGAGAGCCCGACTAGAAGATACCCTGAACCCAGTTGCAATAAATATATTTAATTTATATAAGACTTTGGTATACTGGCTTAGCTTCCATCGATTAAGTTCAATATCTCCGGTGTTTCTCAACCGATTTGGACGAAATTTTCAGAAAAGTTCTATCATTATCCATTACTTCAACCCTCATTTTTAGATTTTCCAAATTCGATATTTTATTGTTATCGATATTATGTGTATATCGGAAACCAGAATAGTTATCGATAATTTGAAGCAAACTTGTTCTGCTCATGGTATAGGAGAACTTAAATACAAAATCTGAAGTCTCTAGCTCTTGTAGTCTCTGATATCCACTCGTTCATACAGACGGACAGACGGACAGACGGTCAGACGGACAGACAGACGGACAGACGGACATGGCTATATCGTCTCGGCTGTTGATGCTGATCAAGAATATATATACTTTATAGGGTCGGAGATGCTTCCTTCTGCCTGTTACATACTTTTGCACAAAACCATTATAACCTTATTTACCCATTTTATGGGTATAAAAATAAAATAAAATAAAAACCTGAATCACGACGATGTGCTTCATTTCAATATGAGTAAACGGGAATTAGTGAAAGAATTACATGCTCCTGCACGTAAAAATTTTAAACGAAGAAGAGTTGTAATGAAAGGGATCGATGACCATTGGCAGGCAGACCTAGTGGAAATGGGAAAGTACTCCTCATCTAATCAAGGATATCGATTTCTATTGACAATCATTGATACGTTTTCCAAATATGCGTGGGGAGTAGCATTGAAAACCAAATCTGGAAAAGAAGTTACAAAAGCATTCGCGAGCGTTTTAAAGGGAAGCGAATTCCCAAGAATTTACAAACGGATGATGGCAAAGAATTTGTTAACACTGATTTCAAAAACTTGTATAAAAAGTACAACATCAATCATTATTCAAGCTATAGTGTTCTTAAGGCATCGATTGTTGAGCGTTTTGTTATAACTTTAAAGGAAATGACGTGGAGAGAGTTTAGCTTCAATGGAACTTATAATTGGATCGAAATGTATAAGCAGTTGATTAAAGAGTACAATAATTAATATCATAGAACCATTAAAACGGCACCTATAAAAGTAAATTCCTCAAATGAAAAGATGTTGTTAAATACTGTATACAGTCACTTAAAAATCTTTAGTGGTAGCAAATTCAAAGTAAATGACCATGTGCGTATAAGTAAACATAAACATTTATTTGAGAAAGGGTACACCCCAAACTGGACAACGGAAATTTTCCAAATTAAATAAATACAAAATACATATCCTACTACCTACATATTGAGAGACTATCAGGGTACCGAAGAAAAAGGTGGATTTTACAAAGAGGAACTACAAAAAACAATATTTCCACATGTTTTTCTCGTTGAAAAAATAATAGAACGAAGAGAAACAGTCGAGTGCTAGTTAAATGGTTAGGGTTCTCGAATAAGCAAAACTCTTGGATAGATAACAAGTTAGAAGGCTCTAGTCGGGAGAGCCCGACTAGAAGATACCCTGAACCCAGTTGCAATAAATATGTAAATTAAATTTATAATTGACTTTGTTATACTGACTTAACTTCAATCGATAAAATTAGATATCTCCGGTGTTTCTTTATCGATTTGGACGAATTTTTCAGAAAAGTTATATCGTTACTCATTATTTCAACCCTCATTTTTACATTTTCCAAATTCGATATTTTATTGTTGCAACAAAAAAAAAAAAAAAAAAGACAATAAAAATGACCAAATTGAAGACCAGAAGTATTCAGAGGAACACCCTCATAGGCTGGGTTATCGCAAAACCTGCAGTACAGCTCATTGGTGTACCGGAGAGGATGCCGGCACCGATGAAGTTTTATGATCCGCTCAAACAGGAAAAAAACCGGAGATGTCGCCGCCGGTTTCCCGGAATGGCCCGGTCTGTCATAAGGTTAAGGTCTCCAGCTCTTTTTAGTGCATCGTGGAGGAAACCGAGAGCATCTGTGAGCACTCCAAATTACAGCCGGGATGAGCGGACACCATCACCGATCTCGGATTTAAACCTGGATGAGTTGAGGTATAAACCACAAACGCTTGAGAGAAATGAGCTATTTCAATCAATTGATTCACTGGAAATTATGCTAAATGAGATGAACAGCGATGATTTCTTCAATAATTTATAAGTTATATGAATAAAAAAAATTATTTGTTTTAATTTTTAAATATATAATAAAAACTATTTTTATTTAAACCATATTTTCAGTTGATTTTTTTATTTGTTATTTTCTATTATTATTTTCAGGTTTAACAAATTTTATAAAATTCTATACCGTTTTTTTTTTAAATAAAGGATAAATTTTGTCATCGTATATCAAATGCTTTTTTATTTATTGATTTTATTTTATTTTATATTATTTTATTATTTACAGGTTTTAAAGGTTTTATAGGGTATAAAGGTTTTTTGTTTTTGATTTATAGGTATACAGGCTTAACTGGTTTTTTTCACAGGTTTTCTTAATATTATTTACAGGTTTTTCAGGTTTTATAGGCTATAAAGGTTTTTGTTTTTGATTTATAGGTTTTACAAATTTATATTATTTACAGGTTTTGCGAGTCTTTTTTTTTTAATAATGATTGTATGTACAATGTATTTTTCAGATGTTTTTCTTTTTTTCTTTTGTGTGTGTGTGTTAGTTAGATATAGATCATTTTATTTTTATTTTTTATTTTTTTTATTCATAATACAGGTACATTCAAGCTGTTTGGGAATCGATTTTATAATGACCTCAGGCATAGGTATTTATACCGTCAGACCTTATTTATCTTTTGTCGTCATTAGAGTTTAAAGTAGTTTTTCTTATCTTATGTGTATATAAGTCGTGAATCTTAGATCTAAACAACATCATTCTAATGTTACAAACATTATGGGCTGGACCCCTATACTGGCCCGTTAAATGACAATGATCACGTACTCGGTCGGCCCCCAGAATTTTCTTGCAGATATGGCAATTAACTGCTTTTCGAAAACTGGTTTCCTCCTCTGCACTCATTGTCATAGGTTTAATAATAGAGAGGTAGGTCGTGTAAATTTCACTTACATTTCTGATGAGAGATGTGACAAATTTGACAATTTTACCAGTCTTTGATACTTTTAAAGGAGTGTATTTTTTTTAGATTGAACTCCAGTCTTATTATTTGGGTAATAGTCCATCCGCTGTCCCTTTCCTGGTACTCATCCATTTTTTGTCGGATGAGTTCAGCATGCTGATTATAGACTTCTTCTATATTTCTTCCAGCAGTTAGAAAAGACATAGGTGTTTGATGCGACTTGACTTGCATCACCATCTCATCTTGCTGGAATTTTATGTATTCCGCAAATAACTCAAAGTTTATTTCACACGATGTGTGTAAAGACAAAACATTGGTTATTATTAGAATAAGCTCCGATGAGGCATCAGTGAGGAATTCAATTTACTCACGCCTATTCTCAAAGGAGAATGCGGTTTTTAAATCCTCCTGAAATCTGCTTAACAGCACTATTCAGAGGTATAAAAACACGCATTTTGTGGATACTGGACCGTAAATGTCCATTTCACTTTGAAATAAGTGGAAACGTTGCAGTCGGACGCAACCGAATGCGGCATACTCGATACCAGTATTAACACAGGTAAAAAGAGGCCTGATTGCAGAGGGGTACGGATGGGGCAGGGGTGTACGCTGCCTTAAAGATTCACCGATGCAGATGGGGATGCCACCAACTATCTTCCTTCCAAATTTGGTGACTCTAGCTGAAAGTTTGTAAGAGCTGTTGAAAGGGGGGCTGGTGGCGGTATGGGTGGGCGTGGCATCCAAAGTTTTACTGCAGATCTTTGTGAAATGTCAATTGCTATCTTCATACCAAATTTTGTGACTCTAGCTCAAAAATTGTTAAAAGTGGGAAAGGGGGGCTGGGGGCGGTATGGGTGGGCGTGGTATCCAAAGTTATGATGCAGATCTGTGTGGAATGTCAATTGCTATCTTCATACAAAATTTGGTGACTCTAGCTCAAACTTTGTAAAAAGTGGGGAAAGGGGGGCTGGGGGCGGTATGGGTGGGCGTGGCATCCAAATTTTGGCTGCAGATCTATGTGGAATGTCAATTGCTACCTTCATACAAAATTTGGTGACTATAGTTCAAAGTTTGTAAAAGGTTGGAAAGGGGGTGGAAGGGGTGCGCGTGGCACCAAAACTTTGATGCAGTTTTGTGGCTCTAGCTCCACAACTCTGGAAGACACACGCATTCCCGTTTTTGACGAAGCGTTGGGGCATCTGGGGGCGGCTAGGGTGGTATTGGTGGGCGTGGCATCCAAACTTTTAATGCAGTTTTTGGGGGGTCATCATCACCTATCTTGGCACCAAATTTGGTGGCTCTAGCTCAAAAACTGTGGGAGATATAAGCTTTTCTGATTTTAAAATGCGGGGGGGCTGGGGGCTTAATGGGTGGGCGTGACTCCAAAACTTTGATGCAGTTTTTTGGGGTTCATTACCAGCTATCTTCCTACCAAATTTGGTGGCTCTAGCTCCACAAATCTGGAAGATATACGCATTCTCGTTTTTGACGAAGCGTTGAGGCAGCTGGGGGCGGCTAGGGCGGTATTGGTGGGCGTGGCATCCAAACTTTTGATGCAGTTTTTGGGGGTTCATCATCACCTATCTTGGCACCAAATTTGGTGGCTCTAGTTCAAAAACTGTGGGAGATATGAATTTTTGGACTTTAAAATGCGGGGGACTGGGGGCGGAATGGGGGGGCGTTGCTCCAAAAGTTTTGATGCAGTTTTTTGGCGGTTGCTAGTTGCTATCTTCTTACCAAATATGGTAGTTCTAGCTTTAAGGGTGTGTGAAATATGCGGATGTATCGTTTTTGAGTTATCGAATTTATCAATTTGCCAGCCCCCCAGTTATCGTAGAACCCCAATCTTGACACTTTAATTTACTATCCCATAGATAAAGAGAATTGGAAAGTTTCAAGTCTCTAGCTTGAAGGGTGTGGATAAAACTTGCGTTCATACAGACGGACAGACGGACAGACAGACAGACGGACGGACACCATGACGGACATTGCACAAACCCAATATACTCTTTATCTTCGGTATCGAGTATAAAAATAAATTGTGAAATCAGAGACCGAAGAAACATCAGTAACTATTTATAAAAAAGCACCATTAGCACACCAATAAAGCATAACCATTAAATATCCATATAAAAATTAAACGTTGATTTATTATGTCAATTGACAAGTTTGGGCATTATTCAAACGATAAAGAGCATTTGGAGTATTGAAACAGAAATAGCAAAAGACTAGTGGCTTTTCTCATTGACGAAGACGGAAATTTGAATATCCGGAAAAAAGAGTCATATGTTGTATACAACCGAAGGATGCGAATGACTTGGCTACAAAAGAAAAGAAAAGAAAACGTTGATAAATTGATAAATCAAGCGAAAAATTATATGTCTAACACAATTTCATAATTGTCATTAAAACAAAGAAATCTAAAAGTTGATTTATTAAAAAAGAATGTTAACGATGCTAAAAAGAGGATAGAAAATTTAGAAGAAAAACTTAATAATTATACTTTTGCGATTGGGTCTATTGAGGAAAACATTTTTAAGTCTATTATTACACCTTCATCCTCACATTTAGTCTATTATTACACCTTCATCCTCACATTTAAAAAAAGAAATAATAAGAGTAGATGAGATGCCTTTACCCTACAAAATAAAATTTTAGAACATGAAAGCTAATTAATGTTATTTATCAATGCTTGTTAAAAGCTGATTGCCTCCCATCACGGATGGGAAACATGAGTTCAGAATCTTGTAAGTGTAAATGGACAGTATATGTCACGATATTGATAGCGAAGACACCGGTGTTGAAAACGTGGACAAAATATTAAAAAAACAAGTAAGAAGGCTCTAGTCGTGAGAGCCCGACTAGAAGATACCCTGAACCCAGTTGCAATAAATATATTAAATGTATTAAAGACTTAGCTTCAATCGATTAAACTCGATATCTCCGGTGTTTCTTAACCGATTTGGACGAAATTTTCAGAAAAGTTCTATTGTTACCCATTTCTTCAACCCTCATTTTTACATTTTCCAAATTCGATATTTTATTTTTATCGATATTATGTGTATATCGGAAACCAGAATAGTTATCGATTATTTGAAGCAAACTTAATCTGCTTATTGTATAGGAGAACTTAAATAAAAAATCTGAAGTCTCTAGCTCTTGTAGTCTCTGAGATCCACGCGTTCATACAGACAGACAGACGGACGGACAGACGGACATGGCTATATCGTCTCGGCTGTTGATGCTGATCAAGAATATATACACTTTATGGGGTCGGAGATGCTTCCTTCTGCCTGTTACATACTTTTGCACAAAACCATTATACCCTTATTTACCCATTTAATGGGTTAAGGGTATAAAAATGTGTGGATCTCCAAAATTTTCTCTCGACATAATACAAAAAGACGTCACCAACAACCTCGTACTACTTTATAAAGTAAAAATAAATAAATAAATAAATATAAGTATATATAAAAATATACAAATAAAAAAAACAAGTAAGAAGGCTCTAGTCGGGAGAGCCCGACTAGAAGATACCCTGAACCCAGTTGCAATAAATATGTAAATTAAATTTATAATTGACTTTGTTATACTGACTTAACTTCAATCGATAAAATTAGATATCTCCGGTGTTTCTTTACCGATTTGGACGAATTTTTCAGAAAAGTTCTATCGTTACTCATTATTTCAACCCTCATTTTTACATTTTCCAAATTCGAATTCGCTTTGCATCGCAACGGACGTGTTTTTTTTTATGCGCTTCGCTTTTTTACTATTGTGCGTTTTATTTCTGCTATTAATTTCGCGTCTTTGTGTAAACTAATAGTTTTGTGACTTTGTGTTTTGCCGGTTTGCCTAAACCCAAAGTGGACAGTAAATTAACAATTTAATTTGCATTTGTTTTAAAGTGATTCCAAACACAACAACAAACTGCAGTCCAGCATACTGAAAAATTTGCTCAACTTGCTGCCGCCTGCTTTTGTTTTGTTTTTGTGTTTTTACGCTCACTCTCTCTCTCTCTTTTTTTCAAGCGCTTCGCTCCCAGTGCATTAAACCGTTTCTTGATCGTTTACTCTAACGCGCTCTTTTGTGTTGGTGTTGGTCGCGGTCAAACTCTTCTCCGTTGCTTGTTGCTTTCGGTGGTCGCGCTCGCGCCGTTTTTGTTTGTGAAGCTGTGAAGTAAGTTTTGTTTGTAGCTTTACTATTTGCACTTTAGGGTGGACCTGTATTTAATCATAACAATTTTCTGCAGCGATATTTTTTTATTTTATTTTTTATTTGTACTTTTCTTCCCTTTTAATAAATTAAATAAAAATGTCTGTCTGCTGCTATGCGAATTGTCAAGTCCGCGCAAACTCAAAAATGGGTTTTGTCTGCTGCTGGATGTGCACAAATGTTGCTCATGAGCAATGTGCCGGCATTACTGGCCGTGTCTCAGACCTCATGAAGGATACTAATTTAGAGTGGCCGTGTTGGTCATGTTTGGAGAAAAAAAAGACATTGTAAGCTTTATAAATACTCAACTTGGCTTAGAGGTCATTTTCTGCCAGTTGAATAAACTGTGTGAAAAGTTCTCATCGGTTCAAAGAAACCTTAACGAGAAAATCTCGTAATGGATTCTCCAAAGCGTAAAAAGGCCAACGTTGGGCAGTTATCGGGCTCTGTGATGTCGGAAAATACTCCAAACGCTCCGATACCGCAGGGTAAAGTAAATAAAGTAAATAAAAATCTTCATGTCCCTCCCACTAAAATTATCGAGAACTTAGATGATATACCAATAACTCCCATGGATATTGTGTTATCTGATCCCGATCCTTCGGTTTCTTTGGTGGTTAGTAGTGTTGATGTTAATCAACAAAAAAACTCTATCAAACTTAAAGAGCCAAATATTCAGTTATCCGAGACTGAGTCTTCCAAACCAGCCTCAGTGGAGGATATAATTAAAAAATTTGTTGCTGTTCCACCTAAAAAACAAATATTGTTTCAAGGCTTCCCCCTGATTTAACATCAGATGATGTCAAGGTCTATATCAAGGCCAAATCGAATGCCAATTTCACGGTGGAGAAATTCAAATTCGCTTATGATCGGAACATTTCGTCTTTTAAAATCAGTGTTCCGAATCAAGATTTTTGCACTATATGCTGCAAAGAATTTTGGCCAGAACACATAATTGTGAAAGAGTATACTGCAAGGAAAAAAAATCGGCCCCCGATTGTATCTACCCTTCCGGTGGTTGGTTCTAAGGTAACTCTCCCAATAACTGATAGTTCAAAAAACTAACAACCTCCTTCTTACTTGGCTATCAGAATGTAAGAGGTCTTTGTAGTAAACTCACTAGTTTATACCTTAATAGTCTTTCTTTCCCTTCCATGTCATTGCCTTTACTGAAACGTGGTTAAGGCAAGACATTCTCAATTCCGAAATTCTATGTAGTACATATTCTATTTACAGAAAGGACCGTACTCTTCGGCGTGGTGGTGGAGTGCTTATTGCTGTGAATGTAGACTTTCCTTCTGAAACAGTCGTATTAGATAGTTCTTTTGATATAGAGTTTATTGCTGTAAAGCTAAACATTTGCGGTATTAACATTTTTATCACTTGTTCGTATATACCTCCTTCTTCTGATCTCTCTATCTATGAGACACATCTATCTGCTATTCATTCTGTCTCTGCCTTGCTTTCTGATCGTGATTTTCTTGTAGTTCTTGGTGATTTCAACATTGCTGAAGCTACTTGGATTTCTTGTCCTGACTCTGGTGCCCTGACTCCCACGGCCCCGAATGAATTTTTATCGATCTACTTGGGATGTCATTGAGTCAAATTAATGCTATCCCAAATTCTCTCAATAAAATGCTTGATCTGATTTTTGTTTTGGATTCATCATCTTCATCCGTTTCCCGTTCCCAGCCTATATCTTATCCCGAAGACTTATACCATCCTACGTTGGAGCTGTTGATTAATTTACCTTCCGAACGCGTTGCAATTTCAGGATGCCTTTGAGTCGAGTTCGTCATTTTCGAAAAACTGATTTTGAGGGACTCGCTCTGCTTTTATCCCAAACTGACTGGTCTCCCCTCTACGAGTCTGACAACTTGGACGTGGCAATCAGTATTTTTTATAATACCTTATATTCTTTATTTGATTTATGTGTCCCGGTTGGTGAGCTAAACAGGTCTAACAAACCTGTGTGGTTTACCCGAGAGTTGACAATTCTCAAAAATCGAAAATCTAAACTCTACAAGAGATTTAGAAAAAACGGCTCATCGGTGGCCTATTCTGCATACTTGATTGCTCGTGCCAGTTTTGATATCTTATATAACCTATGTTATAAGAATTACCTGACTCGGTGTAGATTACAGTTTCAGCAGGATCCAAAGCGATTTTTTGATTTTGTTAATGCGAAGCGTAGGTCATCTACACTCCCAACGGAGGTATTCTTTGAGGAAACGAAGGCCAATTCTGATCAGGAGATTGCAAATATATTTGCCCAATTTTTTCAAACGACTTATAGCTCATGTCAATCTCAAGTCGGTTTGCCTTACCCTTATCGGGTTAATGGCTCGAATCGCATCTTTGGACTGAAAATCACTGAAAACTCACTTTTAAATAATCTTCATGTTTTGAAACCTATATTTTCCTCAGGACCTGACGGAGTGCCAAGCTGTGTGCTTAGACACTGCGCTCATGGTCTTTTAAAGCCGTTGCTTAAAGTGTTTAACTTGTCCCTGGAGTTAGGCTCCTTTCCAAAAATTTGGAAAGAGTCATTTATAATTCCTCTCCATAAAAAAGGAAACAAATCTAATGTTCAAAATTATAGGGGTATTTCCAAGTTGTCTGCTATTCCTAAGATTTTTGAAAAATTAATAACCTCCCATCTTCAACACCTTTGTAAATCTATTATTTCACCGTGCCAGCACGGATTTATGAAACAAAGATCTACTACCACTAACTTGTTAGAATTTACTTCGTTTGTTATCAAGGGTTTTCAGGACAAATTGCAGACTGATGTTATTTATACTGATTTTAGTAAGGCTTTCGACTCTGTAGATCATCATCTCCTAATACATAAACTTGAACTCTTGGGCTTTTCAAATATTCTAGTTCTTTGGATTAAAGACTACCTAACTCTTAGAACTCAGAGGGTTTTATTCAAAGGGTCCGTTTCCAAGACGGTTCAGGTCACTTCAGGCGTTCCTCAGGGTAGTCATCTTGGTCCTTTATTATTTATTTTGTTTATAAACGATCTTCCATCGGTTATAAAGTTCTCTCGGGTTTTGATGTACGCTGATGATGTAAAGTTATGCACGTCAGCTGCAACTCCCCTAGCTGCTCAACAGCTTCAAAGAGATTTAGACAACTTTCAAATGTGGTGTAAAGTAAATTTTTTAAATCTTAATTACAGTAAATGTAAAGTAATGTCATTTTTTAGATGTTTGCCCTTTTTTAATATTTATTTTCTTGACAACAAACCACTAGATAGAATTGAATGGGTTGACGATTTGGGCATCGTTATGGACCCAAAGCTTAAGTTTGACAAGCATATTTCTTCAATTTCCAATCGAGCATCTGGTGTCTTGGGGTTCATTAAGCGCTGGTCGAAGGAGTTTAACGATCCCTACTTAACAAAAACTCTGTATACTTCTCTTGTACGACCGATTCTGGAATATGGATCTTGTATATGGTTTCCGAAATACGAAATTCATCAGAATAAAATAGAATCGGTACAAAAACAATTTCTGCTCTTCGCACTTAGAGGTCTTAACTGGGACACTAACAATAATTTGCCGTCTTATCGTAGTAGACTTTTACTAATAGATCTTCCTTCTCTGAGTGATCGTAGAATAATGCTTTCATTTTATTTTTTCACAAATTAATTAATGGTGAAATTGATTCTTCTGAATTAATTAACCAAATTAACTTTGCTGTTCCTATTAGAAATACTAGAAATTTTGTACCTATAGCTCTTCAAACTTGTAATTCTAATTATGCTCTTCATAATCCTTTTCGTATTCTGTGTTCTATTTATAACGATCTTTCCCACTTAATACACAGTGCCACTCCTACTTGCTCTTTTAAAAAGTTAGTTTTGTGTCATTTGTCTACATGTTCGCGATCATCGTAACCGCACGATAAGCGGAGCGCCCCTCGGTCGGATGGGCGGGAGGTGGGTCGCTTTGTGCGTGGGTCCGCGCGTTAACAAGCCGGTGCTTGGTATCGTTGGGCCACTTGACTGTACTGTTCGTTAGTACATCTACGTCCAATATATGATCCGCTCAAACAGGAAAAAAACCGGAGATGTCGCCGCCGGTTTCCCGGAATGGCCCGGTGGGTCATAAGGTTAAGATCTCCAGCTCTTTTCAGTGCATCGTGGAGGAAACCGAGAGCATCTGTGAGCACTCCAAATTACAGCCGGGATGAGTGGACACCATCACCGATCTCGGATTTAAACCTGGATGAGTTGAGGTATAAACCACAAACGCTTGAGAGAAATGAGCTATTTCATTCAATTGATTCACTGGAAATTATGCTGAATGAGATGAACAGCGACGACTTCTTCAATAATTTATAAGTTATATGAATAAAAAAAATTATTTGTTTTAATTTTTAAATATATAATAAAAACTATTTTTATTTAAACCATATTTTCAGTTGATTTTTTTATTTGTTATTTTCTATTATTATTTTCAGGTTTAACAAATTTTTTAAAATTCTATACAGTTTTTTTTTTAAATAAAGGATAAATTTTGTTATCGTATATCAAATGCTTTTTTATTTATTGATTTTATTTTATTTTATATTATTTTAATTATTTACAGGTTTTAAAGGTTTTATAGGGTATAAAGGTTTTTGGTTTTTGATTTATAGGTATAAAGGCTTAACAGGTTTTTTTTTCACAGGTTTTCTTATTATTATTTACAGGCTTTTCAGGTTTTATAGGCTATAAAGGTTTTTGTTTTTGATTTATAGGTTTTACAAATTTATATTATTTACAGGTTTTGCGAGTCTTTTTTTTTTTAATAATGATTGTATGTACAATGTATTTTCAGATGTTTTTCTTTTTTTCTTTTGTGTGTGTGTGTTAGTTAGATATAGATCATTTTTATTTTTATTTTTTATTTTTTTATACCCTTAACCCATAAAATGGGTAAATAAGGGTATAATGGATTTGTGCAAAAGTATGTAACACGCAGAAGGAAGCATCTCCGACCCTATAAAGTATATATATTCTTGATCAGCATTAACAGCCGAGACGATATAGCCATGTCCGTCTGTCCGTCTGTCTGTCCGTCTGTCCGTCTGTATGAACGCGTGGATCTCAGAGACTACAAGAGCTAGAGACTTCTGATTTTGTATTTAAGTTCTCCTATACCATGAGCAGAACAAGTTTGCTTCAAATTATCGATAACTATTCTGGTTTCCGATATACACATAATATCGATAACAATAAAATATCGAATTTGGAAAATCTAAAAATGAGGGTTGAAGTAATGGATAATGATAGAACTTTTCTGAAATTTTCGTTCAAATCGGTTGAGAAACACCGGAGATATTGAACTTAATCGATGGAAGCTAAGCCAGTATACCAAAGTCTTATATAAATTAAATGGGTGCATGCAATAACGCCTGCAATTTTTGTTAAAAAAAATTTTTGCCTGCGACATTTTAAATGATTTGTATTACTAAAAATTTTTAATACTAAAAGCAACAAAATTGTAAATAACGATATTTCAGTTTATTTTATTTTATTTTTAATATAAACATGAATCATTGACAAAAAAAATCAATTTTTGACATTCCAAATGCTTAATACATATATAATTATTTATTTTTTTAATAATTTTTTCGTATATGTGATTTTTTGCCGACAGTACGGACAAAGAGCGGGTGAATTATTTTTTTCCGCATGGTGCAGGTGTTATTTCACATCGCGATCAGGCGTTATCGCACTTTTAGAAATGCAGGCCTGCGGGCGTTATTGCACTAGGCGTTATTGCACGCCCCCAAATTAAATATATTTATTGCAACTGGGTTCAGGGTATCTTCTAGTCGGGCTCTCCCGACTAGAGCCTTCTTACTTGTTTTTACCTATTTTCTGTTTTGCCGGTGTATTGACTACGTCTTTTAACAGGATTTTTAACATTTTCAGCTATACTGTATAACTTATACATTCACTTGACGTATCACAAACTTGAGTTCATACTTCCTCTAAAGGAATATAAACATCAAAATGTCCATTCATTAATGGACCGGTAAAACGCAATCTTTTTACTGGATGCATATTATTTCCGAATGCTTGTAATAAATTTCCATTCTGAAAAACTTGAAAATTTTACAGCATAAATTTCTGCTGCTGCTTGAAGCTCACATGCTGTACCATAAGTATTTGAATTTGACATCTTGCGCTCTTATTGTTCAGAAGAGCTATAACACTCTCCATTTAAGTTTTTACTGAAGCAATCAAAAGTTTCCCCAGTTGGTTACAACATGTTCAACAATATTTTGGCGTATGGTGCCATGGAAGCCTTGCCTACCAAATAAAAGATAGGAAATAGATCTAAAAATGCGGGCTCCATCACCAATTATGTTAACAACTGAATGCAGCACCAAAACACCACTAATATCTAAGTTCAATAGACTTATTTTAATTTGGCTGTGAGTCAATTGACTTCACTGTAAAACGATTGTTACAAGCGTTCCAGTGTCTATACTAAGTATAGAATTCAATAAACTGAATATACCAACTTATATTAATTTAATATAATATTCAGACTGCTTAGTTTTATTTCATTTTTAATGCACTATAGCAGCGTCTATATAACTTTTATATAATATGCAA
>JARNME010000057.1:0-426573 GCA_030179655.1 Scaptomyza flava | reverse complement strand
TATTTTGTCAAATTTGGAGTAACTGTTGATAACATTTGGCTATTGAGTTCGAATTTAAGGTTTTTAATAATGTCTGTGTCAAAGTACTCGATCTGGCAGGTTTTCTTAAGCTTATTCAAATTCGGCAAAATTAGATGAATAGTTGGGCGTTTAGAAGCTTCAAGTTTCTTGGACACATTCTCAAAAACTTCCAGCAATCCTACAATTGTACCTAACTGATTTATGTTAATGCACTCAACTCTGCAGTCCTGATTTTTTTCTTTTAAAATAGCTGTTAGCTCTATCCAATTGATTTCAATGGAATTAAGCAAGTAATAGACGGTATTCCACCGAGTGGGGCAAAAGCTCTTCAAAGAAACTCCTAACATTGAATTATTTCCTGACTTTTTAAAGTATTTAACAAGCTTGGTGCAACTTTTGACAATATTTTCCATCTCAGGAATAGCATTAATTGCTTTTTCAACTGCGTTGTTCAGCAAATGGTTGACGCAATGAATTTTCTCCGAGTCCGAAAAGGCTTTAATCATGTTCGAACCACGATCAGTTACAATTGCGGGTTTGTCTACGTCGAGGTCACATCCAAAATCCTTCAAGATCGCCTCTATTTTTGTCCGTATATTGACACCTTGATAAAGAAAAAGTTTGAATTCTACTTGTACACATAAAGATGAGGTTAACAAACCTGTGCAGGGCGAGCCCTTCATTGACTTCATGGCCATAAGGCGATCGACCAAAACTCCCTCCCTTATGTAATGGACAGTACACGACAAATAAGATGCTTTTAAATAATTATCCGTCCATATGTCAGTTGTAATAGCATATCCAAAGGCTTTGTACTTTTCTATTTCTGTTTTTATTGGGCCAAAGTGGGAGGAATATATTGTTGATATGTTTCGGGATACGGTTGTTGGATGTGGTAACAGCTTATTAACATCGACATTTGCACCATATATAGCTCCAACATTAATTAAAAACGATGCAAACTTTTTAATGCCGGAGTCGTCAATAATTTTAAGAGGACGGCAGTTCTTGAGAACCCATTCTGTTATAACAGATATGCCCTCGTCTTTCGTTGCTTTGTTTACATCTATAAGAGCAGCGTTGCGAAATTTACTTGCACTTACGATGTAGCATTTATGTTTGACCAGGTTAGATGTGCTTCCTGTAAACTTTAAAACCGTATAGCACGTCTTACAAGCTACAAGGTCGACGATTTCTTCTCCATTTTGGTTTTTATACTCGATACCGAAGGTAAAGAGTATATTGGTTTTGTGCAATGTCCGTCATGGTGTCTGTCCGTCTGTCCGTCTGTCCGTCCGTATGTGTGCAAGGTTTTTCCACACCCTTCAAGCTAGGGACTTGAAACTTTCCAATTCTCTTTATCTATGGGATAGTATATTAAAGTGTCAAGATTGGGGTTCTACGATAACTGGGGGGCTGGCAAATCGATAAATTCGATAACTCAAAAACGATAAATCCGCATATTTCACACACCCTTACAGCTAGAACCACCAAATTTGGTAAGAAGATAGCTACTAGCATTCCCCAAAAAACTGCATCAAAAATTTTTGAGCCACGCCCCCCCATTCCGCCCCCAGACCCCCCGCATTTTAAAGTCAAAAAAGCCTATATCTCCCACAGTTTTTGAGCTAGAGCCACCAAATTTGGTGCCAATTTAGCTGATGATGACCCCCCAAAAACTGCACCAAAAGTTTGGATGCCACGTCCACCAATACCGCCCTAGCCGCCCCCAGATGCCCCAACGCTTCGTAAAAAACGGGAATGCGTGTATCTTCCAGAGTAGTGGAGCTAGAGCCACCAAATTTGGTAGGAAGATAGCTTTGAACGACCCCAAAAGAACTGCATCAAAGTTTTGGAGCCACGCCCACCCATCCCGCATCCAGCCCCCCGCATTTAGAAATCAGAAAAGCCTATATCTCCCACAGTTTTTTAGCTAGAGTCACCAAACTTGGTGCCAAGATAGATGATGATGACCCCCCAAAAACTGCATCAAAAGTTTGGATGCCATGCCCACCAATACCGCCCTAGCCACCCCCATCTGCCCCAACGCTTCGTCAAAAACGGGAATGCGTGTATATTCCTAAGTAGTGGAGCTAGAGCCACCAAATTTGGTAGGAAGATAGCTGGCAACGACCCCCAACAATCTGCATCAAAGTTTTGGAGCCTAGCCCATCCGTTCCGCCCCCCTTTCCACACTTTATACAAACTTCGAGCTAGAGTCACCAAATTTGGTATGAAGAGAGCAATTGACATCCCACATGGATCGGCAGCAAAAATTTGAATGCCACGCCCACCCATACCGCCCCAAGCCCCATAGCCCCCCTTTCACCACCTTTTACATGCTTCGAACTAGAGTCACCAAATTTGGTATGAAGGTAGCATTCGACATTCCATATCGATCTGCAGCAAAAATTTGGATGCCACGCCCAACCATACCGCCCCCAGCCCCATAGCCCCCTTTCCCCACCCTATACAAACTTTGAGCTAGAGTCAACAAATTTGGTATCAAGGATCTGCAGCAAAAATTTGGATGCCACGCCCAACCTTACCGCCCCCAGCCCCCATTTCCCCACTTTATACAAACTTTGAGCTAGAGTCACCAAATTTGGTATGAAGGTAGCAATTGACATTCCCCAAGGATCTGCTGCAAAAATTTGGATGCCACGCCCAACCATACCGCCCCCAGCCCCCCTTTCCCCACTTTTACAAACTTTGAGCTAGAGTCACCAAATTTGTTCTGAAGATAGCAATTGACATTCCACAAAGATCTGCATCAAAAATTTGGATGCAATTCCACCCATACCGCCCCCAGCCCCCCTTTCCACACTTTATACAAGCTTCGAGCTAGAGTCACCAAATTTGGTATGAAGATAGCAATTGACATCCCACATGGATGGGCATCAAAATTTTTAATACTGGTATCGAGTATACCGCAGTCGGTTGCGTCCGACTGCAACGTTTCCACTTGTTAATTTTGGAGAAAGATTGCCAAACTTCGCTTCTGCCTCTTTTCTCAACCAAGCTGTACATGCCACTTTTTAGCAACTCTTTTACATCAGTCGCGCTTTGCTCAACCTATATATTTTAAGCAAATTGAATTAACTCTGAAAAAAATAGCACAAAAAACACTTATGGACAGGTCACAAATATACAGTTTAATACCCAACACAGGTTAATATCTAAGCACGAAAAAAACAAATAAACAAATTGTTATAAATATATATACATTTAACAAACAAAATGCGCTCTACGAGTACATACAGACTTGTCGGCTTCTTTTATTAATAGGTTGTCCATGTTTGCGTCGTTGCAGCAACAACTCGAATCATTCGAATATTTTTTGCATTACCACTTGTCTCATTTCGCTTTACGCTTCATTCGTTCTCTTTCATTTCGTTGAAGATCATAAACTATGAAGCAAAACGCGAACTCGTACTCATACCATGTCGTTTCATTTCTTGCATTCCCCTCATTCTATTCGATTCTTCTCGAATGTATTCAATGAACGGTATGATGTGAGTGGAATCATGCAGATGTCTAATAGATAATCGTTGTGTTGTGCCTTACAACTGTGTACTATTGAGAACATTTGAAGCTCACATAAATGTTGAGTATTGTAGTTCTGTAAAGTCTATTAAATACATTTGTAAATATGTTAACAAGGGCAGTGATCAAGCATCATTTACTCTTGAAGACCAACGTAATGAAATTAATATGTACGAAAGTGGCCGTTATATAAGTAGCTCAGAAGCGGTATGGAGAATCCTTGCATTTCCCATACATGAACGTTTTCCGGCTATTACACACTTAGCTGTTCATTTAGAAAATGGTCAACGGATATATTTTAACCCCAATAATCCGCAACAATTACTTGACAGATTAAGCACTACACCCAAAACCACTTTGCTAGCCTTCTTTGAGCTATGCACACGTGATGAGTTTGCAAGAACGCTTCAATATTGTGAAGTTCCATCGTATTTTACATGGAACAATAAAGAATTTCAAAGAAGAAAACGAGGGCATGATGTACCAAATTTTCCTGGAGCTTAAAGAGATTCAGCTTTGGGAAGAGCTTACACTATTCATCCCAATAATACAGAATATTTTTATTTAAGACTTTTACTACATTTTGTAAGGCCCCAACTTCATTTTTAAATTTAAAACCCGTTAATGGTATAGCATACGCATCATTTCAATTGGGGTGTACAGCTCCAGGATTACTAGAAGATGATAAGCACTGGGATTCAACTATAGCCGAAGTTGTCATATGTCAGAATCCTACAAAACTGCGAGAACTTTTTGCAATAATGTTAGTATTTTGTCAAATTTCAGATGCTCTTAAACTTTGGAATACTTATAAAGACAGTTTCTCAGAAGATATTTTAAGAGCCTTTCATTTTTCACAAGACAGAAATATTGATGAAAGTATTGTGAATAATGTATTAAATAAATGTCTTATTTACATTGGAGATATTGTACTGTCTATTGGTGGTCAAAACTTGACTTATTATGGACTTCCACTACCAATTAGATCCGAGAAAATTGTTCCAAATATTGAATATCATAGAGAAACAAATTATGAAAATTGCGATAATTTTGTTGTTGATAATGAGCTACTCCTTACTGCTGAGCAAAAACAAGTATACGAAAAGATACTACATAGCGTTGAAGCAGAAAAGCGAGAAATCTATGTTTTAGATGCACCTGGTGGAACAGGTAAAACGTATCTTTTAAATTTATTACTGGCAAAGGTACGACAAAGTAAAAAATTGCATTGTCCGTTGCTTATTCCGGTATCGCAGCCACTTTACTAAATGGTGGTCGCACAGCGCTTTCTACTCTAAAGATTCCATTTAATTTGATTAATTTAGAAACACCACATTGCTCAATTTCAAAGCAATCTAATATTGCTGCTGTGCTCAAAGATTGCAAGCTTATTGTTTGGGATGAGTGTACTATGGCCCATAAAGGTGCTTTTGAAGCTGTAGATCGATATTTGAAAAACATTCGAGATAGTGAATACTTAATGGGTGGCATAACTGTTCTCTTAGCTGATAGTTTTCGAAAAACTCTTCCATTGATCCCCTGAGGAACAAGAGCAGATGAAATAAATGCGTGCTTAAAGTCTTCAATTTTGTGGCCCAAAATACAGAAAATTGCATAAACGAAGAATATGCGGGTGCACTTAAAAAGTGATAGCATAGCTGGTGAATTTGCAGAAATGCTTCTTCAAATAGGAAATGGATTATTTCCAACCCATGATGGCAAAATAACTTTACCATCAACTTTGTGTCATGTTGTGAGAAGTATTGAAGAACTAACTCTCAAAATATTTCCGGATATTACAAATATCTCTGAAAAATCACTCGAATGGTTTTCAGAACGTGCTATTTTGACTGCGAGAAATGACAATGCATTGGAAATAAACGAGTTTTTATTAAAATCATTTCAAAGTGAAGAAATGACATATAACTCTATTGATTCTGTGACTGAAGTCGAAGATGCAGTTCATTACCCCGTCGAGTTTCTTAATTCATTAAATCCGGCTGGCCTGCCTCAACATAAATTAACTTTAAAGATTGGTTCACCTGTAATGTTGACTCGCAACTTGAAGCCGCCAAAACTGTGCAATGGTACAAGATTGCAAGTTAAAGCCCTTCATAAGAATGTTGTCGAAGCAATGGTCTTTACTGGCAGTGGTATAGGGGGAACGGTTTTTATACCGAGAATTCCATTAATACCTTCTGACTCTGAATTGCCATTTCAATTTAAAAGATTGCAATTTCCTTTAAAAGTTTGCTTTGCCCTAACAATCAATAAATCACAGGGACAAACTCTCAAATTAGCCGGACTAGATTTAAGACACGATTGCTTCTCTCATGGCCAATTTTATGTAGCCTGCTCAAGAGTCAGTTCACCAAAAAGTTTAGTTGTATTAGCACCTGACGGAAAAACAACCAATGTCGTTTATCAAGAAGCTCTTAACAGTTGTTAATAATTGCAAATTAAATTCAACAAGTGGATAAGGCCTACTGGGAAAACCACAATAAAAAATTACGCACCTGATTCTCTACCTCAATGGTGGCGTGGAAAAGAGAATATTTTGTTTTAATTTGTTGTTAACTATTTTTTTATTTATTTATTTTGTATCTTTCTTCTCTTGCTTAAATTTATATAAACTATCCGCGCAGCGAAGTAAGCGGGCCACTTAGTAGTATATATATATATGTATGTATAATATATATAAAGCATATTTTACTCACCTTCACCTTCATTGGAAGCATTTAATCATATTTTGAGCATGCAAGCGAGTCGCTTTTGAGACGCTAAGCTGTTCAAAGTAATCGTTTTACTGACGTCACGACAAAGTAAGCATATTTCAATCGCTGGCATGCTCAATTTTTAATTGCTTCAAATTTTAGGCGATTCATCATATTTAAAGCATACATGCGAGTCGTTTTCGAGTCGGGCTTTAATCGCATAAGCGATTAATCGCTTATAAAGCATCAAAATGACTCAAATTGAACTAGTTATTGGGTTTCTGATCAAAACAATCATCAAATTGCTTGCAGGGCTGGGTCTTATCTTATGCGTGGGTACGTGAATGATAGAATTAACAGGGTAGTGTCGTCAGAGAGAGCGCTCTCTTTTTTCGGATACCAACCGACAGTCGCAAAGTGCTTGTCGTTCGGGTAAGACGTTGATGCGGACGAATTTTTTTCTGTTTGTTATTTTTGTTGGTGTTTGTTTTTTTAGGGTTAAGATTTTACTTGTGACTTTTTAATATGCCTTTACACTGCGCAATTTGCGAAAAATAAGATTCTCGGCGGGGAATTTAAAATAGCCTCGAAAAAATGTTTATACTTTGCCACAAACGTACCATTGGTATAAGTTCAAATGCGCTTAAGAATTTAGAATCAATAGCGGAAAGTGTTGATTTGCCAATGCATTTAAAAACATTTTTCTTTAAAATAAGAATATTTTTTAGAGTAAAAAATCTAACACCAAACTACAAATACAAAAATAAAAACAAAAGCTTATGGGCCATCGCAAACTACTAAAAATAATGCTTTAAGAAAACAATAATAATAATAACAATTGTTTTTAGTTTAGTTTATTTAAGTTTTGTTGTTAAAAATTATTACGTTTGTTTAATCATTTGCGTTTTATTCAAACTCTTTTTTATTGTTTTTTTTTTTACAACGTAACATAATTGCGTCGACCGCATAAAAACAAAACACTTCTTATACCTAACACACTCGCACTTGTAAAACAATTCCCTAACAGAAGCAAGAGAGTAAAATCAATAGAGCAACGTGGCGCTCTTTGTCGCACTCACACGTTCATATACGTTGGTATCTGTCTCTCTCGTATGACACTACCCTCTTAATTGTATCATGAATACGTACAAACATACATACATACATACGCTTTAAATACGTATGCTTATGTTGTGATTTGGGTTTTGCACGTATGCATTGCTTTGCTTTACTTTAAGCCAAACATATTCCGTTATCATGTATTAACGCTGTGTTTGTTTTGATTGTGCGTATGCGCTAACTTTAACCTACCTTTAGCACCGTGGTACGAGACCTACTAAAAAGGAAAATATATCTGCTTTCAACTTAAACATTATTTAACTAAATAGGAAAAAAATATTAATTCCAAACAAATATAATTTTTATAGCCCATCTAATTAAGAATGTTAACATTTTGCGATTGAATTATAAAGCTATCACAACTACCAGCACTAATATTAAATATATATATATATATATAACTCGAAGCAGCTTGTCCGTTAAAACATTTGGCTTCTAGAATTAATTTTCACTTGACAACATGGAATTGCTGGACTTGATATATTATTTGAAAAACTATTGCTACTGGAATTCATTTGTATTGCAACTAAAATTATTAATGTTTTCAAAACAGAACATTTTTATTTCAACCAAATCCACATGTTCCATAGTTATTGCCAAATCGTTCTCACAATAATTGAAATGTTTTCCTGAAGAACCGATATTGATGAAATATCTTCAGAGTTTGGCTTGTAAAGTTTCTTTATTTTTGCGATAGAGGACAATACAAAGCATAATGAAGTAGAACTACACGGTTGCAATTCTTTAAATGTTTTTTTTCGAAATCTTCAAGAAGAATTAATATTATTCATAATGTATGTTAAAGCTTATGAGTTTTTCACTCCCCTCTGTCTTCCCTAATATTTGATTAACTTTTGTCCTGTTATCCACTATAGAATTAAGCATAGTATACTTGGAATTCCATCGAGTAGGGCATACGTTTTTAATAGCTTTTTATTAGCTTCACTTAAGGCGGAGTGAGTGATTGAGTAGCTCAAAAAAAAAAAAAAAATCAAGTGGAAACGTTGCAGTCGGACGCAACCGACTGCGGCATACTCGATACCAGTATTTAAACCGATAAAAAAGAGGCCTGATTGCAAAGAGGTACGCATGCTGCAGGGTTGTGCGCTGCCTTAAAGATTCTTTGATGCAGATGGGATGCCACCAACTATCTTCCTTCCAAATTTGGTGACTCTAGCTCAAAGTTTGTAAGAGCTGTGGAAAGAGGGTCTGGGGGCGGTATGGGTGGAAGTGGCATCAACATTTTTGATGCAGATCTTTGTGAAATGTCAATTGCTATCTTCAAACCAAATTTGGAGACTCCTCGAAGTTTGTAAAAAGTGTGGAAAGGGGGGCTGGGGCAGTATGGCTGTGCGTGGCATCAAAATTTTTGATGCAGATCTTTGTGGAATGTCAATTGCTTTCTTCATACCAAATTTGGTGACTCTAGCTCGAAAATTATATAAAGGGGGAAAGGGGGGCTGGGGGCGGTATGGATGGGCGTGGCTCCAAAATTTTTGATGCAGATCTTTGAGGAATGTCAATTGCTTTCTTCATACCAAATTTGGTGACTCTAGCTCGAAGTTTGTAAAAGTTGTGGAAAGGGGAATGGGAGCGGTATGAGTAGGCGTGGCATCCAAATTTTTGCTGCAGATCTATGTGGAATGTCAATTGCAATCTTCATACCAAATTTGGTGACTCTAGCTCGAAGATGGTAAAAGCT
Organism: Scaptomyza flava; assembly: GCA_030179655.1. NCBI lineage: Eukaryota > Metazoa > Arthropoda > Insecta > Diptera > Drosophilidae > Scaptomyza > Scaptomyza flava. Next base: position 417,471 of record JARNME010000057.1, on the reverse strand, counting down.
GGGGAAAGGGGAGCTGGGAGCGGTTTGGGTAGGCGTGGCATCCAAATTTTTGCTGCAGATCGATATGGAATGTCAATTGAAATCTTCATACCAAATTTGGTGATCCAGCTTGAAAATTGTAAAAAGTGAGGAAAGGGGGGCTGGGGGCAGTATGGGTGGGCGTGGCATCCAATGTTTTGGTGCAGATCTATGTGGAATGTCAATTGCTATCTTCAAATTAAATTTGGTGGCTCTAGCTAAAAGTTTGTAAAAGGTGGGGAAAGGGGATCGAAATGAGTGGGCGTGGGATCCAAAACTTTGATGCAGTTTTTTTGGGGTTGTTGCCAGCTATCTTCCTACCAAATTTGGAGGCTCTAGCTCCACAACTCTTTTTGGGGTTGATAGTAACTATATTCTTACAAAATTTTGTAGTTCTAGCTGTTAGGATGTGCGAAATATGTGGATTTATCGGTTTTGAGTTATCGATTTTATCGATTTGCCAGCCCCCCAGTTATCGTAGAACCCCAATCTTGACACTTTAATTTACTATCCCATAGATAAAGAGAATAGGAAAGTTTCAAGACTCTAGCTTGAAGGGTGTGGAAAAAAGTTGCGTTCATGCAGACGGACAGACAGACAGACAACATGACGGACATTGCACAAACTCAATATACTCTTTACCTTCGGTATCGAGTATAACAAGTGGAAATGTTGCAGTCGGACTTAACCGACTGCGGCATACTCGATACCAGTATTTAAATCGGTAAAAAGAAGCCTGATTGCAAAGGGGTACGGATGGGGCAGGGGTGTACGCTGCCTTAAAGATTCTCCGATGCAGATGGGGATGCCACCAGCTATCTTCCTTCCACATTTGGTGACTCTAGCTCAAAGTTTGTGAAAGCTGTGGAAAGGGAGGCTGGGGCGGATTGGGTGGGCCTGGTATCAAAATTCTTGCTGCAGATCTTTGTGAAATGTCAATTGCTATCTTCATACCAAATTTGGTGACTCTAGCTCCAAGTTTGTAAAAGGTGTCGGAAAGGGGGCTGGGAGCGGTTTGGGTGGGCGTGGCATCAAAATTTTTGATGTAGATCTATGTGGAATTTCAAGTGCTATCTTCATACCAAACTTGGTGACTCTAGCTCGAAAATTGTAAAGAGTGTGAAAGGGTGGCTGGGGGCGGTATTGGTGGGCGTTGCATCAAAATTTTTGATGCAGATCTATGTGGAATGTCAAATGCTACCTGCATACCAAATTTGGTGACTCTAGCTCGAAGTTTGTTAAAAGTGGGGAAAGGGGGGCTGGGAACGGTATAGGTGGGCGTGGCATCCAAATTTTTGATGCAGATCTATGTGGAAAGTCAATTGCTGCCTTCATACCAAATTTGGTGACTCTAGCTCAAAGTTTGTGAAAGGTGGGCGGTATGGGTGGGCGTGGCATCCAAGTTTTTGCTGCAGATCTATGTGGAATGTCAATTGCTATCTTCATACCAAATTTGGTGACTCTAGCTCGAAAATTGTAAAGAGTGTGGAAAGGGGGGCTGGGGGCGGTATGATTGGGCAAGGCACATAAATTTTTAATGCAGATCTATGTGGAATGTCAATTGCTACCTTCGTATCAAATTTGGTGACTGTTGCCCAAAGTTTGTAATAGGGGTGGAAAGGGTGATGGAAGGGGTGGGCGTGACTCCAAAACTTTGATGCAGTTCTTTGGGGGTTGTTACCAGCTATCTACTACCAAATTTTGTGGCTCTAGCTCCACAACTCTGGAAGGTATACGCATTCTCGTTTTTGACGAAGCGTTGGGCAGCTGGGGGCGGCTAGGGCGGTATTGGTGGGCGTGGAATCCAAACTTTTGATGCAGTTTTTGGGAGGTCATCAACACCTATCTTGGCAACAATTTTGGTGGCTATAGCTCAATAACTGTGGGAGATATGGGCCTTTCTGATTTCAAAATGCAGGGAAGCTGGGGGCGGAATGGGTGGGCATGGCTCCCGAACTGTGATGCAGTTCTTTGGGGTCGTTACTAGCTATCTTCCTACCAAATTTGGTAGTTCTAGCTGTAAGGATGTGCGAAATATGTGGATTTATCGGTTTTGAGTTATCGAATTTATCGATTTGCCAGCCCCCCAGTTATCGTAGAACCCCCATTTTAACTTTTGAATTTACTATCCCATAGATAAAGAGAATTGGAAAGTTTCAAGTCTCTGGCTTGAAGGGTTTGGAAAAAAGTTGCGAACATACAGACGGACAGACGGACGGACGGATGGACTACATGACGGACATTGCAGAAACCCAATATACTCTTTACCTTCGGTATCGAGTATAAAAAGCGGCTTTGTGCGAAACTTTAGGTTAGGTTAGGTTAGAGCGGTGGTGAGAGGTTCGAGGAACCCCCCACTCACATAGGTCATGTATTGGCCCGTTGTGGTGCCGCGTTTTGGACTTTATCCAAAAACCACCTACCCAGACACAGAGTGTGTCACACCATTTTCGAGGGCATGGTCCCAGCTCAAGGCTTGAATAAAGAACAGGATACAGATTGCCAGACAGTCGCAGAAAAGGTGGGAAACCGTTATCTCCTTCTCGTCGTCCCGACAGCTTCTGCAGAAATCGTTGGAAGGGGCTAGAAGTCTCGCTGCGTGAGTCCCTTTCAGCCAGTGTCCCATAATGGCTCTAATTACGGAAGCACAGCCTAATCTGCTTAGGTGGATTAGGCCTGACGAGCGCTTCTTGCAGCGCTTTGGCCAGGTTTGCCTAGCAATCCTGCCCATGGCGATGGTAAGCTGCCATCTTTTGTTAGATTCGAAGTGCGATCAAACTCTTAGCTAACAGCTGGCCATGGGAATACCCAAGCCCTCCTTATCTGCGGGGAGAGGCATGGTAGTGCCATGCCTTGCCAGCTCGTCTGCTTTACAGTTGCCCTCGATGCTTTTATAAATGAGTTATTTTTCGAAATGCTCTGCCATCCCCTGTAGAGATCTGCGGCAGCTTGTGACGGATAGCGAATTTGATGATATCGCCTTTAGGGATTTGAAAGCCGCCTGGCTATCAGAATTTATGCCTTCCCCTTTAGTGATCTGCGCCAGTTTGTGACGGATATCAAATTTGATGATATCGCCTTTAGGGATTTGATAGCCGCCTGGCTATCGGAAAATATGCAGATTCTATCTGCGGAGCATTCACATTCGGAAATGCATGAGAGTGCTTCCTGTATGACTGCGATGTCAGCTTGAAATACGCTGCAGTGATCAGGAAGGTTGAACGATTTGTTGATGGACAGCTCCTCGCAAAAGACGCCTCCCCCTACCCGGTCGTCTAGCTTAGAGCCGTCGGTGTACATTTTTACAGAGTCTGTCGGCCCTGTCATGCCTGAGCGCCAATCCTCCCTTGGGGGAAGGGGGTTTTGGGGAATTCCTGAGGACAACAATAGTCCGTGTTTGAGAGGATAAGCAAGTTACCCACTAGAATATTGGAGTGTTCGAACTTCTGCTCGGACCACTGCTTGGTTTCTCTCATGCGTAGGGCAGGGAGAGTTGCTACTAATTTCCCCATATGGTCTATTGGTAGGAGATTTAGTATATTGTCAAGAGACTCAGTTGGGGTCGTTCTGAGGGCTCCTGTTGTGGTCAGTCCAGCGGCACGCTGTACTTTGCTCAGCTTGTGGACTGATGTCGTTTTAGACAAAGTTGGCCACCATACTGACACTCCATACAGTAAGATGGGCCGAACGATGGCTGTGTACAGCCACAGCGTGATGTGGGATGCCATTTCAGTCCAATGGTCTTCCTGCATGTATATGGTCCGACTGAGGCCTTCTTAACTCGTTCTTCTGTGTTAAGATTCCAGTCTAGTTTACTATCGACAGTGAGCCCTAAGAATTTAGCGGATTTACTGAAGGCAAGTTCCACCCCATTCAGGGTTGGTGGCTTGAGGGGAGGGATCTTATACTTCTTAGTGAAGAGCACTAAATCAGTTTTAGCTGGGTTAAGTCCAAGTCCCTTTGCTGTAGCCCATGAGGACGGAGTGCAAAGTGCAGTGGTCATAAGCTCGCACAAACTTTGGGGGTATTCACCCGAGAAGGCTATGGCAACGTCGTCCGCATAAGCGATAACTTCACAGCCCCCTCCCTCTATGGAGCGCAGCAAGCTATTAAGAGCTGCATTCCAAAGGAGCGGGGAGAGAACAGCTCCTTGCGGGATGCCTCTATTTACGGATCTGGAAATGGTCGAAGACCCCAGTGTGGCCCTGGCGAGCCTGCATTTGAGCAGCTGATCAATCAGATCCACAATCCGGTGCCCCACTCCCAGCTCCGACAATGCCTCGGTAATCGCTCCCGGTGCGACGTTGTTGAAAGCGCCCTCGATGTCTATAAAGGCTATAAGGCAGTACTCCTTGTAGTGGAGTGCCGTTTCCCCTGTAGAGATGACAGCATGAAGCGCTGTCTCAGTGGATTTTCCATTTTGATAAGCATGTTGTGCTTGGGAGAAGTGATCAGTCTTTATCTCTGACATGTAGGCCCAGTACCCTCTCTAGTGTCTTGAGTAGAAAGGACGTTAGGCTTATGGGACGAAAGTCCTTTGGAGTCGTGTGTTAGGCTTTAACAGCCTTGGGGATGAAGACAACTTTAGATTCGAGCCATGGCTTGGGGATCAAACCTGTCGGTTAGATATCTGAGAAGATTTTCTGGAACCAGTTTATGGCAGTATCCCCTGTATACTGCAATTGGACTGGGATGATTCCGTCGGGCCCAGGGGATTTAAAGGGCGAGAAACTTTGAATGGCCCATGAGATGCTATCTTTGGAGAAAATGTCAGTGAAGTGAGTTTACACCAGAACTCTGGTACAAGTCTTGCTAAAGATTCTTTGAAAATGCTCGATATATCTATGATCAGAGAAAGAATGCTCGTCAAGCATTCTCCATCTAATGAGTCTTTGATGTAGGGAGGCTGTGGCTACCATCATGTCTAAGACCTCTTCCCTATTTCTTGTAATAAAAGTCGGGTCGGTACCAATATTACAAATGTTCAAATTAGTTGAAAAGATATAGCTAAAGAGTAACACACCCCGTTCATTTATGCCAGTGCTTCCTCAGTGTTTGTCGCTTTGCAGTCGGCGATTAGCGCACGTAGCAGTTGTTGTAGAAGTGGCCCCTGATGGTCATGGGCCATGTAAGTTGAGCTGAGCCAGACGTGTCCCGGCTTCAGCTCAAGACAGGCAGCAGTGGTGTCGCCATTACTGAAATTAGGGAGCAGAAAAATGTTTAGGCGTTTTCTAGCAAGTATGCAGGTGCGGATTTTACCTTCATTGCGGGCTACAAGTATCTTGTAGTCCTTAGTCCTCTGTCCAGAATTCTTGCCACCGCAGACCCAAGGTTCCTGGATGAGGACAATGTCTGCTGCGCATTGGCTTATACGGAGCAACAGAGCGGCTGCCGCCGCCTTACAGTGGTGAAGGTTGATCTGAATAAGTCTTAAAGACATTTTCAGATTTCCTCTCCACCACAGTGAGATAAGCCTCCTCGTCCGTGTCGTCGTCAAGAAGTCTTATCATATTGGCCATGTCGTCGGCTAAGTCAGAGCCCTGGCAGTCGGCCGACAGTCTGTGTATAGGGACTTAAGTAGGAGTTGTGAACCATGCTCCGTGGTCGACCCGTCGATCGCGGAGAGTGGTGCCCCGCTCCTACTCCGTAACTGCCAGACTGCCGGAAGTGCAACTTATACCTCCCCGTGGTGGCTGCTGGTAACAAGGTCCTGTGAAGGTCATGTCTCTGGCAGGATACCTGGCTAAATTAAGTTGGTCGAAAGAGAGTAAACTCTTTTTAATAAAATCCCCAATCTAATGGTGGAACAGCATATGCCAGGAGATGTGTGGCTAGGAGGATGCCTAGTTGCTAATATGCGGACTTGGGGTACGGTGGCGCGGCCTCATTTTAATCTGCCACACTACGGTACGGCACGGCGTAGTGTTTACCGGTTGCCAACATACTCTTGGAATCAAAATGAATAACTTACAAAATAAAAATACTAATGTTGAAGAGGAGAGTGGCCCCCAGGGACACAAAAAAAAGTGGCAACACCTCAAAACGAGCAACACCAACGCATTAGTACCTCAGTGGTGGACCTGACACCACAAGGCACAAGCACACCAACCACCGACAGTGTTGTAGGCCCTACACTGCCAAAACTGAGCGGTGCTGGCTAGAAGAGACTGCCTTCCTTGGCTCCACCTACAAAGCTGGGTATCTAGCACTTCACTGCAAAGACTGCGATACAGCGGAGTGGGTGAAGGCGTTGGTGGTCCAAATGACGCCGTGGGAGGGCGCCACACTCTGGTCGACAGAGGAATCAAAAATTCCTCACCCCAGAATTGTGGTCGGCTACTTCCCCAAATCCGCGGCCATGGAGACGGGCAAGGTCCTTAATATCCTTAAGGCACAGAACAAAGGCCTGAACACCTCGGCCTGGAGGGCCCTAAAGAGGGTGCTAAAGGGCTTCAACGCAATGCTTGTGCTAGCTGTTGACCAGAAGTCGGCAGCCACAATTGAGGAAACAACGGGAAGGGTGAATTTCCGCCTCGGGCATGTTACTCTCAGGATTAAAAGTGAAGACAATACTGAGGACGAACTCATCAAACAAGTCAGTGTTATGGAGATAAAAGAGAGTACTCTAAGCTCTCCTAATGTCTCCGGTGCTGATCCGCCGCCAATATAAGATGTCTGCAGGCAAACCTTCACCACGCCAAGGCTGCGACGGCGGAAGTCAGCAGAAGGTTTGCTAGCAACACCAATGACATCGGGCTTCTACAGAAGCCCTGGTTCTTCAAAGGTCGCATTAGAGGCCTAAATACCAAAAACACACAAGTAATGTAGGATAGAACAGCGGCCAAATCTAGGGCAGCAATAATCATTAACACTGACATTAAATTTCTGCCTCTCACAGAATTCACAGACAATGATACAGTGGCCATACTACTGGAACTGGAAATCGATGGGGGTAAAAAAAAGGCTGTTCTGGCCTCAGCTTACTTCCCTGGAGACTCCGAAGCTGTTCCAACGGATAATATCAGGTCATTAGTGGAGTACTGCAGAACACACCAGAAAGACCTGATAGTTGGATGCGATGCAAATGCTCACCACTTAGCATGGGGAAGCACAGACACGAACAACAGAGGTGATTCTCTCTTAAACTATCTTATATCAACTAACTTATCAGTAGCAAATAGGTGGAATGAACCAACTTTTGTTAACTCTATAAGGAAGGAGGTATTAGACCTAACACTGGTTTCTGACAGGGCCATAGACTTGGTGAAAGAATGGAGAGTGTCCGAGGAGGCCTCAATGTCTGATCACAGCCATATTCTCTTTGACCTTGAGGGACCGGCGAGGAGCGTTGTGCTCTACCGCAGCCCAAAAACCACTAACTGGACGAAATACTCCGAAACCTTAACAGAAAAACTATCGGATAATAGACCAAAAATAAAAAATATTGAGGAGCTAGAAAGGGCAGTCAATACCCTGACGTATGATCTAGTCTCAACCTTCAATGACTGCTGTCCACAAAGGGCTAAGACCTCTTGCGAGAGAGTCCCCTGGTGGAACTCACGACTTGAAAAATTGCGAAGAGAAGCAGGGACAGAATTCAACAGGGCCAAAAGGACCAATAGTTGGGATCTCTACAGGATATCCTTAACTAATTACAATAGGGAGTTAAGGAAATCCAAGAGATTCTCATGGAGAAATTTTTGTGAACACCTTAGGGACATACCCTCAACTGTAAGGGTTTAAAGAGCCCTATCAAAAGCCAGTGGAGGACCGATTGGGACACTGAAGGGCCCGATCGGTGTATACACCAGTGATTCTCAGGAAACTGTAGAGGTTCTTCTAAAATCTCATTTTCCTGACTGTTCATTCTGTAGCACAGAGGGATATCCAGATACAGATGAACTGAGGCACACAAGGACCAAAGACCCAATAATCAAAAATATAGTTAGCTACGAAAGGGTAGAGTGGGCAATTAATTCCTTCAAACCCTACAAATCCCTTGGTCCAGATGGCATATTTCCAGCCATGTTATCTAAGGGCAAAAGGATCATCATTAGGAAAATGACTCCTATATATCGTGTTAGCTTTTTGTTGGGATATATTCCAAAGACTAGGTAGGCAAAAGGTAATATTCATTCCTAAGGGCGGTGACAAGCCACCATGCTCTCCCAAATCATACAGACCAATCAGACTCTCCTCTTTCATGCTAAGGACCATGGAAAAACTGATAGACTGCTACGTCAGAACTGACATACTAGAAGCCAACCCGCTTCACAAACTGCAATTCGCCCACCAGAAGGGTAAATCCACGCTGACGGCACTGCATCATTTGACAACCGACATAGAAAAAGCAATTGACACAAAGGGGGTCGCCCTATGCGCCTTCATGGACATGGAGGCTGCTTTCGACAATGCAAACTTTGACTCGATGAGCCGGGCTCTGACAAACAGGGGGGTAAACCCTAAGGTAGTAGCCTGGGTGCAGGCAATGCTATGCCGCAGACTGATAAAGGCCGCTCTTGGACTTGTCCGGCTAGCATCAATGCCTCAAAAGGCTGCCCACAGGGTGGTGTTCTATCTCCTTTACTGTGGTCACTCCTAGTAGAAAACTTAGTTCTGTCTCTCAATGCAAACGGATGCAAAACGATAGGATATGCAGATGATATATCCGTAATCATCAGGGGCAAAGATGACAGGATCCTAGCAGACCTCATGCAACGTGCGCTCGATCAAACAGTAAATGGTGGGAAAAAGCCACACAAAACACCGCTATCAACAAACTCAACAAGGTACAAAGGCTAGCTTGCCTAAGTATCACAGGGGCATTGAGGACGACCCCGACATCAGGGCTGGAAGCAATTCCAAACCTAGCTCCCTTACGCCTAGCTATAGAGGAAGAGGCTGTAAAGCAGGCTCTGGGACTCTATGTAGGTAACAAATACCAGAAGGGCAACCTTAGAGGACACCTAGGTATATTGAATAGGGTAGAGGACATCCTTGACAAAACGAAAACCCTAGACCAATGACAAACTATCCATTGTTTCACGAAAAACTACAAGGTAATTTTTCCAACAAGAGAGCAATGGACTTCTAATCCATCTAGAACTTGTAGATTCTGTGAGGAGGATGTTGAATAAATGGAACACCTAATCACAAACTGCCCCACCCTGGCACGTAATAGAGCAAAGCTGTTAGGCAACTATATTCTCAGAGAGGAGGACCTGATGCATATCCTGCAGACTGGTCTGACTCAGCTTCTGAGAACATTAAAAATGAACTAATGGTAAGGGGGCACAATAGATCCTTGTGGGTCGTAGTGCTGAAGGGCGCAAGCCCACCCTCGTTCGACATTACATTACATTACATTACATTACATTACAAGTCAGAGCCCTCTGACTGGTGATCGGCCTGGGCGTCTGCCTCTTTAACCTGCTCGTAACTTTTGGTGACTGTGCTTTGAACACCATTGGCTGTAGTATCGCCAGCTTTCACCGGGGGCTACCCACTCGGGGCTGAGACGTCATCCACCACCCTTACGTCATCGTGGGCTGAAGGCTTGCTAGCCGCATCCGAACGGTAGACACGGATCGCTATCGGCTTGAAGCCGTAGTGGGCCGCTCCGTTGGACGTGGCAAGGGCCTTGACTGACTCGTCATTTATGATGAGGATCACCTGTCGGCTGTTGCCTTCTGGCTCCTCGACTTTGGCAATCCTCCAATCTTGAGTAATCAAGTCGGGGTAACTAAGCTGCAAAAGTTGTAGTATCCTCTCCGGCTCCTCGGGCTTGGCGGTTTCTTCGTCCCGGGCCGTCTCCTCAACGGAACTTTGACGCTTCTGGTCCTGAAATAAGGTTTTTTTGCGGCTGTGTTAGCGCGGCCCCAAGGCAGTTGCCTGCGTCACAGACCGGGAAGCTGGTGTTGAAGACTTATGCTGCAATCTCCGAACTCCAGGAGCCGCTCCAGGTCGACATCCGGGGTGTGAGGACGAATGGCTTGTTCGCCCTGCAACAGTGCCGCTGGCGGCGTCGCGAGCACCTGCTGGCGTACCAGGCGTCGGAAAGGGGGTGCTAGCACCTGTAGAGGTGCTATCACTAACAGAGGGATTGGCGTTTCCCACCGGTTTTTTAAGTGATCCGGACACTGGATTTCTGTTTTTTAAATTAGAGCTCATTGGTCCCACGAGTAAACGGGAATGGAAAGTCACCCGCGGCATAGCCCGTGTGCCGCGGGAAGCCTATTTAAACTGGAGGTCGGCAGGTATCCAGGGTTCGCAAATTAACGACCGAGAACCCCCTCGGCCTCGAGTCCCTCGGCACAATGCTGTTCCACCTGGGATTGGGTAATTTGATAGAGCTTTCTTCTCTCGCCCGACTACCATTCGTCAGCACCCTTGGCAGAGACATTACCGTACCAAGAATGCGTTTCTCTGCGGCGCGCATTTTTCCCCTTGTTGCTCCAATTGGCTGACGGCCGTGCGAAACATTAAAAGACAGAGAAAACAATTGGGCACTGCAGTGCATTGATATTTTTAAAAACGCTATGAATGTTCCAAATAATGTCAACGAGGCATCAAAGTTTTTTTCATCACTTCTTTTAAAAACATCACACGTGAAAGCTTTCATGTGCAGAAAAACCTTTTAATAAATATTAATTACAGTTCGTCAAAAGGCTACCAATTTCTGCGTGATGGCCTAAGTTTTAATCTGCCAAGTCCCAAAACATTATTGAATTGGAGCCCTATTAGAAAGATTTCTCCGGGCATTAATGAATGGTTCTGCCGAAGAAAAGCGAAACATGTGCAAAAGATGAAGGAGAGCGAAGGAAACTGGGTTATTGTTTTTGATGAAATGGTCGGACGTTCTGAGCTCGAGTATAAGAGCATAACAGACCAAACAGACGGCTTCGTGGACTAAGGCAAGGGAAAATGTGAACCATTATTGGGAGAACCCGACTAGAAGATACCCTGAGCCCAGTTGCAACAAATACGTATATTGAATTTATATCAGACTTTGGTATACTGACTTAACTTCAATCGATTAAATTCGATATCTCCGGTGTTTCTTAACCGATTTGGACGAAATTTTCAGAAAAGTTCTATCGTTACCCATTATTACAACCCTCATTTTTTTATTTTACAAAGTCGATATTTTTTGTTATCGATTCTATGTGTATATCGATCTGCTCATGGCATAGGAGAACTTATATTTAAAATCTAAAGTCTCTAGCTCTTGTTGTTTCTGAGATCCAAGCGTTCATACAGACGGATGTACAGATGGACCTGGCTAAATCATCTTGGCTGTTGATGCTGATCAAAAATATATACACTTTGTTGGGTCGAAGATTTTTCCTTCGGCCTGTTACATACTTTTGCACAAAACCATTATACCCATTTTACCCATTTTATGGGTTCAGCCTTATGGAATGGAAAATATTTGTCTTAAGAACCCACAAGACGAATTCTTTCTCGTGTGCAACTTGCATTATGAGTCCCGAAATCTTCGATAGGTCGCCACACTCAAGGGACTTCTGCAAGACCATAACTGCATAATGTCTTCGTCGAACCAAAACACTGTGTCGAACTTGGTTCGACAAAGAAAACCACTGCTACAGCCTCCACCTGGAATTGCTGAAAAAATTTTTAGTTATATAAACGAGACAAAGAGCAAAGTGGCTGTTCCAGGAATAGCTGTTGGATAAGACATCCAAAAATGAGCCCATTCCGAAAAAAACTTAAAGTCACTAAGCATTAATTTCTCACCCTGAGGTTTATCCCAGGATGAAGCACCCTGAAGTTTATCCCAAGATGAAGGACCCTGTTTTGTTGCGGAGGCTCCAAAATGATAAGACACAAGTGGTGGTTTTGTAATGTGTAATGACTTTATTCAGCGTGTGTGGTGTTGCACATATGTAGTTTTGTTTCCAGTTTTGTTTGTTAATTGTAGTTATTGTAAATTTAATTGTAGTAATTGTAAATCTGGTAGGATTAAGCGTAGACATGTCTGTCATTCTCAAGTAAGAAATTGGGACTCGAAACCGCGCTCAGAACCAACTGTTGAAGCTCTGTTAGTGTTAAAATAAACTTCACCGGGATATTTGAAAACTCAATATATAAGTAAAATGGTTCTGAGTCGGTTACCTTTCCTGGCATCAACATCCTTTCCCCCTTGCAATGAATTGCAATGGAGCTACTGGCCGCAGGTCCCGGACAGAATCCAGCCAAAGACCGAGTTCTGGGCCATCGGCAGACCGCTATACCTTTATACTGATCGGTGTCGATCGTGATGGGCTTTAGCGGAGTGTGGCAGCTGAAGGTGGGGTCGACTCGGAGGATGACTTCCTTGCAGAACTTGGTCACCCCTGATCTCAGAATCACCGTGCAGACACCTTCCGCACCGACATGGGTGACGGATAGATTGAAGGCCGTTGCCAAAGATGTGACGATGCGGCTAGTGGGGCTGCACGGGTCAACCAAGACCTTGACGTCGAAAACTTTGACGCCGGTGTCGAGCTTGATCACCGCCGTTGGAAGCACGATGAGCTAGGCAGTTTGGGCAGTATTTATTTATGAGCACGGCTCGGAGGCGCTTCTCAGCCGTGACTCGCAAGAAGCGCTGGCACTTCCGCAAGGCGTGGACTCCTCGACACGCCCTGCACCGAAATAAGTCGGTGCCGATGGGGCGGCTGTGCTGCGTGGGCTTGCGAGAGGGCATTATTATTTCTCTAAAGAAAAGTCCGAAAAGGAAAGAGGATATAAATATTTGATCTCATTGGTAATTGATAATTAACACGGAGGTACGTGGACAGCACAGAACGAGTGTTTTTAAGGATGAATGGTCACGTGCTCAATGAGCCTTCGGACTCTGAGGGCTCAGGAATTTTATCTTCCATCGGAAGTAGGATAAGCTTTGCGATCGGCCTACGAATGGTGCCACGAGTGGTGGGCACATCTACCACGCGAACCTTGTCGTCACTGCCAGGAATGGTCAGGGTTATTTGGCCAAGGCGCCACTCGTTTGTCGGCAGGTTATCTTCTTTTACTACGACCATATCACCGATTCGCAAGTTTCATACAACTATCCGAGTGCATCGTTTGTGGACACCCACGCCGCACTACAAATCGGGAGAAAGCCGCATGAAATTTCTCGGTCGTGAGGTCCGAAGTCGCCTGCAGATGAATTGCTTTTGTACTGAAGCACACGAATACACACACGTACCCCTTTGTGATCAAACACGCGCAACCGGTGTAGTTTTTCACGTCGAAGGGTCCGGCAAAGTCCATGCCTGTGTGTGTAAAAGGTCTCGAAAAGGACGAGCGTTCCGTTGGCAGATCTCCCATCATCTGCATCTGTAGCCTTTTCCGATAGATAACACAGACTTTGCAGCAGTTGATGGTGGACTTGACGAGAATCTTTAGTTTCGGGATCCAGAACTTAGAACGGATGAGACGCATTGTAAGCTGGTTTCCCCCATGCAAGGATATGCGATGGGTGAACCTAACTAACAACCGTGCGAAAGTTGACGAACAGGACATGATGATGGGGTGGCGCTCATCATTGCGTAACGACTGAGACGCTCTCACGCGCCCACAGGCCCTTAGAATTCCCTTGCTGTCGAGGAACGGATTCAAATTACGGATGTGACTTGAGACAGGGATTTGCTGGTTTTGAGCCAAACTTGAGACAGGGATTTGCTGGTTTTGAGCCAAACTTTTGACCTCGGTCGCGTAATACCTACGCTGCGCAAGAAGGATCAGCAGCTCTTGAGCTTCGAACAACTCACTGGAACTGAGTTCGATTGTAATTGGATTGGCAAGCTTCTTGCCTCTCGCAATAAACCGCCGGAGATAGGCGATGACGCGAAGCGCTTTGAGAAATTCGGAGAAAATGCTAAGAAAATCGGACATTGGAGGCAGCTTTGCCAAATTGCATTTAATAGTGCGCTGCTCTAAGGCTGTATCTGGAATCGGAACAGATGAGATAGGCCACTGGGTTTGAGGCAGTTGAAGCCATTCCAGCCCGTGCCACCACAGAGAATTGTCTACCAGATCTTGCGCTGGGACTCCTCTACTCGCAAGATCTGCTGGATAGTGCTCCGATCGGACATGCGACCAGTCGGAAGGGTTGCTAATTTCAGCAATTTTGGCCACTCGGTTGGCAACGAAAGTTGTCCGCTTGCAAGGTGGTTTATCCAACCAGGACAACACAATAGTGGAATCTGTCCAGTAGAAAAGTTTAAAATTATTGGCTGGCAATTTATGGAGAAGGGCTGAGGACAGTTCAGCTAGTAGGACTGCCCCGCACAGTTCTAACCGGGGCACTGACAGGGATTTCACCGGAGCTACCCTAGTCTTGGCAGTAAGGAGATGGGTGGTTACTTTGCTTGCCATTTCAAAACGGACATAAATTGCTGCGCCTTACGCACGCTCTGACGCGTCGCAGAATCCGTGGTACTGCAGCTTCCCTTGTGGCTGGACACGCAACCAGCGTGGAATGCGAATTTCCCTTAAAGCAGGATAGCTTTCAAGATATTCCTGCCACTTGCTGATCAGATCCGATGGAAACGGCTGATCCCATTCCAGTTGCTTGAGCCAGATTTCTTGCATAAAAATCTTAGCCTGAATGACGAAAGGCGCCAGCCACCCGGCTGGGTCGAACAATTTTGCGATTTGGGACAGGACCTCCCGCCCAGGGTCTTTGCCGTACTGGATTCCTCGATCTCTAGAAACTCCTCGCATAACAAATGCTCCTTGGGGATGACTTGACGGACTTCCTTAGCGTTCGAAGTCCATTTCCTTAGGGGAAATCCAGCGCTGTCCATAGCATGTCGCAGTTCCGCGATGGTCGTAACGGCCTCTGTCTTCGAGTTTGTCCCAGCGAGGATGTCATCTACGTACATGGAATCGGAAACCTTGCTTGCGAGAGGATACTGCAAGCGTACGCCTTCCGCTAGAAGCTGAAGCACCCTTAGCGCCAGAAATGGGGCACAGTTTACCCCGAAGGTGACGGTGTTGAGCTCAAAGTCCCCAATCTCGCCGTCGGCCTTCCGAAAGAGGATACGCTGGAACGGAGAGTGTCTAGGGTCCAGTAGGATTTGACGATACATTTTCGTGATGTCAGCGTTGAAGGCATACCGAAAATATCGCCACTTGAGGATCTGCATTGTGATATCGGACTGAAGAATGGGTCCTGGATGAAGGATATCATTCAGACCCTTGCCATTTGAGGATAGACAGGAGGCGTTGAAAACAACCCGCACCTTGGTAGTGGGCTTGAATCCGGCGTGGTGTGGCAAATAAAAATTGTATTTGGCGGAGTTGCCATGGGGTGAGATTTCTCACATGTGACCCATATCGAGATATGCTTGGAGCACGGAGTTGTATTGCTCTTTTAGAATGGCGTCTCTGGATAAACGGTTTTTGTTATTAAGGAACTGGGCCTGACCTAAGACGATGACATCCGGATTTCGGAATGGAAGGGTCACCACATATCTGCCACACTCGATCCGTGAAGTCGTTTTGACAAAATCGGACTTACATATGGAGTCGGCTTCCTTGACCAGCTTCGCTGGAACAACCTCCACCTCCCAAAATTTGGAAATAAGCTGGTCCAGTTTCATCCCTTCGTTGGCCGAAATTCTCGTCGAGAAGGATGAAACGGACCGCGGTACAATCTTTGAAAGTGGGCCGGTGAGAATCCAGCCAAACACGGTTTCTTGCCCAAGGAGCGAGCCACAAACATGTGCATGAGACCCGCTTAAGATGACAGACGGAAGGATATCCGCGCCGATCAGCAAATCAATTTTTGAGCTCTGTCGGAAGGTGGGATCAGCCAATTCAATGGCTGGGAGGTCTTTTAATGAACTTTGTGGAATGGAGGCTGAGGGTGGGTTACCTGCCAGCTGCGGAAGAACGAACGCTGATGCCTCTATATGTAACCTAGGCTTTGTTGATTGATTGCTTGATTCAGCCCCGAATCGCTCAGAGATGAATGTCGCCTCTGAGCCTGAGTCGATTAAAGCACAAGCGGTGTACGTGCATCCCCGATGGCATACATTTACTACCGCCGTGCCGAGTAGGACAGTCTGCTCGTTAGCGGCAAAATAGGTTTGCACATTTGCCGCGGAATGGATCGTAGTGGACTGTATATTCGCATGGGAACTTGTTTTGGAATCTGTATTGGAATTGACCGGACCACTGTCGCCTCGATGTAGTAAAGTGTTGTGCCGCCCTTTGCATGTAAAACAATTGTGCGCACTCGTACACTCTCGTAATTGGTGCCCTCTTGCGAAACAATTCAAGCAGAGTTTTTTTTTGCTTGATGTAAGATGCCCGCTCATTAACGGGCATCTGTAGAAAACGAGGGCATAGACGGACAGGGTGGTTCTCTTTGGAGCATAAGTCGCAAGTCTTACTTTTCGGAATAACTTGCGCTTCGAAAGAATTTACCCTCTTAGGGGCTTGGTTGTTCCGGGAAATAGAAGCTGAGGAATTGTGGGGCGTAGATGTGGGATTCACGTCCTCAATAACTTCGAGCGTGCGATAGCGCTCGTTGTGGAACGCACTTAAATCGTGCCACGCTGGAATTTCTGATTTGTTGGAAATGGACTGTTCCCACAAGGAAAGTGTGAGTTTTGGCAGCTTTGACGAACACAGAAAGACTAGAATACAAAAGAAACTTCACCGGGATATTTGAAAACTCAATATATAAGTAAAATTGTTCTGAGTCGGTTTCCTTTTCTGGCATCAACATCCTTTCCCCCTTGCAATGAATTGCAATGGAGCTACTGGCCGCAGGTCCCAGACAGAATCCAGCCAAAGACCGAGTTCTGGGCCATCGGCAGACCACTATACCTTTATACTGATCGGTGTCGATCGTGATGGGCTTTAGCGGAGCGCGGCAGCTGAAGGTGGGGTCGACTCGGAGGATGACTTCCTTGCAGAACTTGGTCACCCCTGATCTCAGAATCACCGTGCAGACACCTTCCGCACCGACATGGGAAACGGATAGCTTGAAGGCCGTTGCCAAAGATGTGACGATGCAGCTAGTGGGGCTGCACGGGTCAACCAAGACCTTGACGTCGAAAACTTTGACGCCGGTGTCGAGCTTGATCACCGCCGTTGGAAGCACGATGAGCTAAGCAGTTTGGGCAGTATTTATTTATGAGCACGGCTCGGAGGCGCTTCTCAGCCGTGACTCGCAAGAAGCGCTGGCACTTCCGCAAGGCGTGGACTCCTCGACACGCCCTGCACCGAAATAAGTCGGTGCCGATGGGGTGGCTGTGCTGCGTGGGCTTGCGAGAGGGCATTATTATTTCTCTAAAGAAAAGTCCGAAAAGGAAAGAGGATATAAATATTTGATCTCATTGGTAATTGATAATTAACACGGAGGTACGTGGACAGCACAGAACGAGTGTTTTTAAGGATGAATGGTCACGTGCTCAATGAGCCTTCGGACTCTGAGGGCTCAGGAATTTTATCTTCCATCGGAAGTAGGATAAGCTTTGCGATCGGCCTACGAATGGTGCCACGAGTGGTGGGCACATCTACCACGCGAACCTTGTCGTCACTGCCAGGAATGGTCAAGGTTATTTGGCCAAGGCGCCACTCGTTTGTCGGCAGGTTATCTTCTTTAACTACTACCATATCACCGATTCGCAAGTTTCATACAGGTGACTGCCACTTAGTTCGCCTCAGGAGCTCTTTAAGGTACTCATCCTTTCAACGGAACCAGAATTGTTGGTGGAGAGCCTTCAAGCGTTGCCAGCGATTTAGAATAGAAGTGGCCTTTTCGTGTATATCTGGTTCGGAGACAGAAATGAGGGGGCCACCTGTCAGGAAATGGCCCGGAGTTAGTGCAAGTAGGTCCGTAGGGTATGTATGTATTTGACCGTGGATGTGGTCTTGTAGAACAAAGATTTGAAACTCTTCACCCCAGCCTCCCTTAGGCCTCCCATATGTGGAGCGCCTGGTGGGTTGAAGTGCCAGGATAGGTTTTGGTGGGTGTGTTTTGAGATAACGACAGTCCGTACTGCTTCCAGGAAGTCACGCGATAGAGTTTTCTCCGCCCCGACGAAGGTTTTACCATTATCCGAGTGCATCTTTTATGGACACCCAAGCCGCACTACAAATCGGGAGAAAGCCGCATGAAATTTCTCGGTCGTGAGGTCCGAAGTCGCCTGCAGATGAATTGCTTTTGTACTGAAGCACACGAATACACGCACGTACCCCTTTGTGATCAAACACGCGCGACCGGTGTAGTTTTTCACGTCGAAGGGTCCGGCAAAGTCCATGCCTGTGTGTGTAAAAGGTCTCGAAAAGGACGAGCGTTCCGTTGGCAGATCTCCCATCATCTGCATCTGTAGCCTTTTCCGATAGATAACACAGACTTTGCAGCAGTTGATGGTGGACTTGACGAGAATCTTTAGTTTCGGGATCCAGAACTTAGAACGGATGAGACGCATTGTAAGCTGGTTTCCCCCATGCAAGGATATGCGATGGGTGAACCTAACTAACAACCGTGCGAAAGTTGACGAACAGGACATGATGATGGGGTGGCGCTCATCATTGCGTAACGACTGAGACGCTCTCACGCGCCCACAGGCCCTTAGAATTCCCTTGCTGTCGAGGAACGGATTCAAATTACGGATGTGACTTGAGACAGGGATTTGCTGGTTTTGAGCCAAACTTGAGACAGGGATTTGCTGGTTTTGAGCCAAACTTTTGACCTCGGTCGCGTAATACCTACGCTGCGCAAGAAGGATCAGCAGCTCTTGAGCTTCGAACAACTCACTGGAACTGAGTTCGATTGTAATTGGATTGGCAAGCTTCTTGCCTCTCGCAATAAAACGCCGGAGATAGGCGATGACGCGAAGCGCTTTGAGAAATTCGGAGAAAATGCTAAGAAAATCGGACATTGGAGGCAGCTTTGCCAAATTTCATTTAATAGTGCGCTGCTCTAAGGCTGTATCTGGAATCGGAACAGATGAGATAGGCCACTGGGTTTGAGGCAGTTGAAGCCATTTCGGCCCGTGCCACCACAGAGAATTGTCTACCAGATCTTGCGCTCGGACTCCTCTACTCGCAAGATCTGCTGGATAGTGCTCCGATCGGACATGCGACCAGTCGGAAGGGTTGCTAATTTCAGCAATTTTGGCCACTCGGCAACGAAAGTTGTCCGCTTGCAAGGTGGTTTATCCAACCAGGACAACACAATAGTGGAATCTGTCCAGTAGAAAAGTTTAAAATTATTGGCTGGCAATTTATGGAGAAGGGCTGAGGACAGTTCAGCTAGTAGGACTGCCCCGCACAGTTCTAACCGGGGCACTGACAGGGATTTCACCGGAGCTACTCTAGTCTTGGCAGTAAGGAGATGGGTGGTTACTTTGCTTGCCATTTCAAAACGGACATAAATTGCTGCGCCTTACGCACGCTCTGACGCGTCGCAGAATCCGTGGTACTGCAGCTTCCCTTGTGGCTGGACACGCAACCAGCGTGGAATGCGAATTTCCCTTAAAGCAGCATAGCTTTCAAGATATTCCTGCCACTTGCTGATCAGATCCGATGGAAACGGCTGATCCCATTCCAGTTGCTTGAGCCAGATTTCTTGCATAAAAATCTTAGCCTGAATGACGAAAGGCGCCAGCCACCCGGCTGGGTCGAACCATTTTGCGATTTGGGACAGGACCTCCCGCCCAGGGTCTTTGCCGTACTGGATTCCTCGATCTCTAGAAACTCCTCGCATAACAAATGCTCCTTGGGGATGACTTGACGGACTTCCTTAGCGTTCGAAGTCCATTTCCTTAGGGGAAATCCAGCGCTGTCCATAGCATGTCGCAGTTCCGCGATGGTCGTAACGGCCTCTGTCTTCGAGTTTGTCCCAGCGAGGATGTCATCTACGTACATGGAATCGGAAATGACCTTTCTTGCGAGAGGATACTGCAAGCGTACGCCTTCCGCTAGAAGCTGAAGCACCCTTAGCGCCAGAAATGGGGCACAGTTTACCCCGAAGGTGACGGTGTTGAGCTCAAAGTCCCCAATCTCGCCATCGGCCTTCCGAAAGAGGATTCGCTGGAACGGAGAGTGTCTAGGGTCCAGTAGGATTTGACGATACATTTTCGTGATGTCAGCGTTGAAGGCATACCGAAAATATCGCCACTTGAGGATCTGCATTGTGAGATCGGACTGAAGAATGGGTCCTGGATGAAGGATATCATTCAGACTCTTGCCATTTGAGGATAGACAGGAGGCGTTGAAAACAACCCGCACCTTGGTAGTGGGCTTGAATCCGGCGTGGTGTGGCAAATAAAAATTGTATTTGGCGGAGTTGCCATGGGGTGAGATTTCTCACATGTGACCCATATCGAGATATGCTTGGAGCACGGAGTTGTATTGCTCTTTTAGAATGGCGTCTCTGGATAAACGGTTTTTGTTATTAAGGAACTGGGCCTGACCTAAGACGATGACATCCGGATTTCGGAATGGAAGGGTCACCACATATCTGCCACACTCGGTCCGTGTAGTCGTTTTGACAAAATTGGACTTACATATGGAGTCGGCTTCCTTGACCAGCTTCGCTGGAACAACCTCCACCTCCCAAAATTTGGAAATAAGCTGGTCCAGTTTCATCCCTTCGTTGGCCGAAATTCTCGTCGAGAAGGATGAAACGGACCGCGGTACAATCTTTGAAAGTGGGCCGGTGAGAATCCAGCCAAACACGGTTTCTTGCCCAAGGAGCGAGCCACAAACATGTGCATGAGACCCGCTTAAGATGACAGACGGAAAGATATCCGCGCCGATCAGCAAATCAATTTTTGAGCTCTGTCGGAAGTGGGATCAGCCAATTCAATGGCTGAGAGGTCTTTTAATGAACTTTGTGGAATGGAGGCTGAGGGTGGGTTACCTGCCAGCTGCGGAAGAACGAACGCTGATGCCTCTATATGTAACCTAGGCTTTGTTGATTGATTGCTTGATTCAGCCCCGAAACTTGAGCTTGCACGGACTGGAAGGGCAGCTTTTTTTAGTGAAATAATCGCTCAGAGATGAATGTCGCCTCTGAGCCTGAGTCGATTAAAGCACAAGCGGTGTACGTGCATCCCCGATGGCATACATTTACTACCGCCGTGCCGAGTAGGACAGTCTGCTCGTTAGCGGCAAAATAGGTTTGCACATTTGCCGCGGAATGGATCGTAGTGGACTGTATATTCGCATGGGAACTTGTTTTTGAATCTGTATTGGAATTGACCGGACCACTGTCGCCTCGATGTAGTAAAGTGTTGTGAGGAGCCATATTCATTTATAGCGCCTCACAAAAAGCGATTGCATATATAGCCGCAGCCGGACCTGAGCTGCGGCGAATTCGCATGCTGTCTCGCTCTGACACAGGATGTCAGCGCTAAGGTACGTGTTTGGCACATGGGAGCCGCAAAACACGCACCGCAAAAGTCGTGGCAAAGTGCCGTTGGTGTGCGAGCGGTGCATCCACGGAATATAGTGATCACCGTCACACCAACGACAGGCGTGACCAGCAACGAGGAACCGTTGTTGCTAGGCAAATCTCACTGGAACGATCACGCCACCTTTGCCCTTGGCGCGACATTGACAGCGCTGACAGGCCCCGGTCCAGCGAGACAGCAGAAGAGTATAAAAGGAGCCGCCTTGGACAGAGCGGCGAGTTAATCAAGTACGAGTTAATCGAGTGCAAGAGTGCGAAGTACGGAGTCAATAAGAAATAAGTGGAAATCAGTGCGAAATATAAAGAAATCCTACGCGAAAGGATTATTTAAGAATTTAAAGGATCCATATCGCAATAAGGACAAAGCTGATCGTGTCCTTCGCGACTAACAAACAATTTACTGTGGAATCGATACGCGAAATTTAACAAGTTCTTGTGGCGCGTTGCACTTGCAAGGCAACCTCGAATTAAAACCAAGTGTCAGACAAGTGAGCCTGGCGAAGGACAGGTGAAGCTAAAGCCAGAGCCGGAGAGTAGGCGGCATTATTGGCGAAATCCTTGTGGTAACAAGGAGGCCATAGTAGAGCCTGGCGAATTCGGCGTTGCTAGCTAAAACCTCGTTTAGTAGGCGTAACATTGACTCTGAATATTTGGTGCAACGAGAGCGCCAGCATTGCAAGTAAAACTACGACACAAGAGCCGTGCGATTCCCTAAAACTCAAATAAGAAATATTATTAAGTGCAAAGCAATTGTAAAACCCAAACGTGAAAACTAGCAGAGAGTGCAGTTTTAAAATATGTATTAAAAATAAAACCAAACTGTGCTCTTATTGCCGCAGCCGCCACAAATATAAATTTGTTGGCACGTACCCTCAACACCGCGAGAGTTAGCCCAGCTAAAAACCGCGTAACTTTTAGGTTCGTTACAACTGGCGCCCAAACTGTGGATCTACGGCTAATATCACATAGTTTGTTTTAATAAAATACATATAAATAATTGACAATATGGTTCGTTCGTGGGTGTACAATCTAAAAAAGGATGCACTAGTGAAATGCGGAGTGGAATTCGGTCTGGAGCTTGAAGGCACTGTCGAAAATATGAGAAGACAATTCGGAGACTGGTAAGTCAAAATGAAAATACTCTTCCACACAGCGTTCGCATTAGCGAACTGGCAAAAACATACAGCCGACAGTCGCCGAATAAAGAACCCGAATTCATGCGCGAGGAAGGGGAATACGAAGAGGAAAAGGAGTTTGCCGGCATAGACGTAGCAAGGCTGAGCGTCCCATGCACCAGCGCGGCAGCTAGGGCGCGAGATTTACAGGAATCTCGCCGATCGCCCTGGAATACAACCCAACAGCCAGGAGAGCGTAGCCACACCCACACACATGATCAGACCAATGCAAGGGCAAGTGAATACCAAAAAGTAGCCAAACAGTTCGAGAGTGGAGCTTTCGATTCGATGGACTATCGAAGCCTCTCGAATTCTTGGAGCAAGTGGAATGGTCGGCAGACACATATGGATTAAACCTAAATTTAATTCCAAGAGCGATGCCGGAGTTGCTGAAAGGAATGGCACTTAAGTGGTACATAGCTAACAACAGGCATTGGACAACATGGGTGGATTTTGTCGACAGTTTTCAAGAATACTTTTTACCACGAGATTATTTTGAAAATTTGTTCGACGAAGTACGCAGACGGCGACAAGCTCTTGATGAGCCCTTTAAAGTCTATATGGTGGAGATGCAGACTCTGATGAGACCCCTACGACTCTCAACAGAGAAGGAAGTGCGCACCATTTACACCAACAGCCTTCCTGACTTGCGCGGATACGCACGGCCAAACCAGTTCTCGAATTTGACCCAGCTTATGCAACTGGCAGAAGAATTCGAAGAACTAGAAAAGGATAGGCTGAAATTGAGGCTACAAAGTGCTACAGCCCAACAACAATACAGCCAACATCAACAACAACAGCTTCAACAACACCGAGATACACAGCAAAATGGACGCGATCACAACCAGAGTCGT
Organism: Scaptomyza flava; assembly: GCA_030179655.1. Taxonomy (NCBI): domain Eukaryota; kingdom Metazoa; phylum Arthropoda; class Insecta; order Diptera; family Drosophilidae; genus Scaptomyza; species Scaptomyza flava. The sequence goes on along the minus strand of JARNME010000057.1, from coordinate 393,976 downwards.
GGAAATCGTACCCGATTTATGGCCATGGAGGAGCAGAGCCAGCACACTGGAAGAATGGACGAACGGCCAACCCCAACACCTAGGACCCAGCAAAATCCTGCCAGGACACACATAAACAACCCAGGAAGGGCATGTCGCGTGTGTGGACAGGAGGGACACTGGGCGATAGAGTGCCGAAACCCAATGCTGGAGTTCTGCTGGGTCTGTGGCAGGATCGGTCAGCGGACAGCCCTATGTTGTCAGTCGGGAAACGGCCAGCGGCGTCCGCCAGCGAGGGGCGAGCGGGAGCCGCCAAGGTCCGCCCCGAGACGCTAGTCGGTCACCTGGAGGACGAAGGGACACAGTTGACTGCCACCGTATGGATCGGTGACTGTCAGCATAAGGCTACAGTTGGTACAGGGGCTACAAGCAGCTTTGTTAGCGAAGAGCTAGCTTGTAGACTGAACACTGTAGGCCGGAGAAGCGTCGCAAGCAGACAGGTGAAGTTAGCAGACGGACACAACAGCAGGACAACAGAACAAATAACAGTCGAAATAAGACTCGGGCATCGCAGTTTGGAATTAGCGTTGCTAATTATGCCTGGTGTGATAGACGATTTGGTGCTGGGCTGGGATTTTCTGACTGGCATGGGCACAGTCTTACAGTGTGCGGGATTGGTGGTCACCATCCCAGCACGACGGCACAAGGTTGGAAAGCTGGAAGAGAGACTGTCGGTGGCAGTTGTCCAGAATACAACCGAACAAGACATAGCAACACGTGACTCCAGAAACCCACCTATTGAAAGCAAAAATCTGCACGAAGACCAAGAAATTAACGAATTTCTACTGCGGGAAGTCGCAGCCTTCGAACACCTAAAGGGCACATCACAAATTACAGAACACAAAATTGTGATGAGCGACGACAGGCCTATAAAACAGCGTTATTTTCCAAAGAATCCAAAAATGCAAGCGGAAATTAACCAGCAAGTAGAGGAACTACTTGCGAAAGGTTGCATAGAGCCATCCAACAGCCCACACAGCGCACCAATCGTGATGGTGAAAAAGAAGAATGGAAAATGGCGGTTATGTGTGGATTTTAGGCAACTTAACAGCAGATCCGTTAAGGACGCATATCCATTGCCCAGAGTGCACCACATTTTAGACCAGCTACGTGAAGCCCACTTCATCACTAGCTTGGATCTGAAAGATGGGTACTGGCAGATCCCGATGGAGAAAGCGAGCCGACCAATGACAGCTTTTACAGTCCCAGGCAAAGGATTATACCAGTGGAAAGTAATGCCATTTGGGTTACACTCGGCACCGGCCACTTTTCAGAGGGCTTTGGATCGTGTTATTGGACCCGAAATGATGCCACATGCGTTTGCATATTTAGATGACATTATAGTCATCGGAAGAACGCGCGAAGAGCATATGGAAAATCTCAAAGAGGTATTTCGGCGGCTGCGGGAAGCAAATCTGCGTATAAACGTGGACAAATGCGATTTCTTTAAAAAGGAATTGAAATATTTGGGCCACAGAGTCACAGAAGAAGGAATTCGCACAGATTCAGATAAAGTTGCTGCAATCGCAGAGTTGAAGCCGCCAAGCAACGTAAAAGAGTTACGACAATACCTGGGCGTTGCATCATGGTACAGGCGCTTCGTACCAGATTTTGCGACGAAAGTAGCACCTCTGAACGCATTGATGAAAAAAGGCGCAAAATGGGAGTGGACTGAGGAGCGGCAAGTAGCTTTTGACACGGTCAAAGAGAAGCTGACTCAGTCCCCAGTATTGGCATGCCCAGATTTCTCAAAAACATTTTGCTTGCAGACGGATGCAAGTAACTATGGCCTGGGTGCGATATTGACCCAACCTTCGGAGCAAGGTGAAAGGGTAATATCGTACGCCAGTAGGACACTAAACGGTGCCGAACGGAACTATTCGGCAACTGAAAAAGAGTGTCTAGCCATAGTGTGGGGAATCAGAAAGCTAAGGCCATACCTGGAAGGCTACCATTTTGTGGTCATAACGGACCACATGGCGTTGAAGTGGCTAAACTCAATTGAGAGTCCATCAGGCAGAATAGCGCGTTGGGCGCTTGAACTGCAACAGTACGACTTTGAAGTCAAATACCGTAAAGGCAACCTCAATGTCGTAGCCGATGCACTTTCGAGACAGCCACTTCCGGAGACATGCTGCCTAAGGAAAATCGCCACGGAAGGGATGGAGGCAGACAACGCAAATTGCAAATGGATTCAGAAATTAAAAAAGGAAATCACACAAAATGCAAGAAAATATCCGGATTACATGGAGGAAAATGGCAACCTGTACAGACACATCCCACACCGCGCTGGAGGCGGAGAGGTGGAAGCTTGGAAGCTTTGTGTACCCAAAGGTAAAAGGAAGGATGTATTATTGGAGAACCACGACGCAGCCACAGCCGGTCATTTGGGAAGCCGGAAAACGATAGCAAGAGTAGCGACACGCTACTACTGGCCAGGCTTGTACAGAGACGTGCGCACATATGTGCACAACTGCGAAACGTGTCAACAATATAAGCCAAGTCAAATGGCAGCAGCAGGAAAGATGTTGACACAAATTCCGGAACAGCCATGGAGTACAGTGTGTGCTGATTTTGTTGGCCCACTGCCAAGATCAAAACACGGCAACACAATGCTATTGGTGATGTTTGACCGGTTCTCTAAGTGGACTGAGTTAGTTCCGCTGAGGAGCGCAACCACAGCCACTTTGCAAAAGGGATTCAGAGAGAGAATTTTGGCACGATTTGGGGTGCCAAAAATTCTCATAACGGACAACGGAACACAATTTACGAGTAAAGCCTTCAAACGCTTTCTTGAAGAATTAGGAGTGCGACACCAATTTACGGCACCATACACACCGCAAGAGAATCCTACAGAACGTGCGAACCGCACGGTAAAAACGATGATTGCACAATTCACAAAAGATAACCAGCGGTGCTGGGATGAATTGTTGCCAGAATTATCGCTAGCCGTTAACACCAGCGTATCGGCGTCTACGGGCTACAGTGCAGCGTTTATCACGCAAGGGCGTGAACCAAGGCTGCCAAATGCGCTATACGACAACGTTACACTCGGCACAGGGCAACCGACACAAACACCCAGCGACAATGCGAAAAAACTTAGAGAAGTTTTTGAATTGGTGCGCAGGAGTTTAGAGAAGGCCGCTCAGGACCAAGCAAGGCATTACAACCTACGGAGACGACAGTGGAAACCATCCGTAGGAGACAAGGTGTGGGTGAAACAACACCACCTGTCAAATGCAGCGGAAGGCTTCGCTGCGAAACTTGCTCCCAAATTTGCCGGACCATATACAATAATAAATTTTGTATCACCTGTAATCTGTAAATTACAAGGGAAAACTGGGGAAAAAGAACGGACCGCGCACATAGGCGACATAAAACCCCACGGAGGTGGAACGGACAACGGGTGAGATAATAAAAAAAAATTTTTTGGGGCACAAATTATTTTAAGACCCTGGAACAAAAAGTACTTTTTTTTTTGGTGGTGTAAATCTGGAAAAGAAAAGAGCGGTTAATAATTGGCCTTATTAATGACGTATCTCATTTACTCACCTGAATCTCCATCACCTCCTATATAAAAAAAAAAAAAGAGCATTAGTTGATTTGTTTTTTTTGGAAAAAAAAGGGGTGAATATGTATTTATACATTTTAATTATTTTCCCTAATCAAAACATTCCACATATATAAATAATAAAAATATGTATGTAAGGTATTACATATATAAATAATAAAAATATATATGTAAGGTATTACATATAAATAATAAAAATATATATGTAAGGTATTACATATATAAATAATAAAAATATATATGAAAGGTATTACATATATAAATAATAAAAATATATATGTAAGGTATTACATATAAATAATAAAAATATATATGTAAGTATTACATATATAAATAATAAAAATATATATGTAAGGTATTACATATAAATAATAAAAAAAATATATATGTAAGGTATTACATATATAAATAATAAAAATATATATGTAAGGTATTACATATATAAATAATAAAAATATGTATGTAAGGTATTACATATATAAATAATAAATATATATGTAAGGTATTACATATTTATTAAAACCATAAGGCATTACATATAGATAAATAATGATAAAATAGTAATAAGAGCCACGGCCCAGCCAAGGATATTACAAAACCGGACCTGAACGCGGCGAAAGGTGTGCGAAGCAAACGCTGCTAGGAAAACGGTTAATGAAAAAGGTCAGCGATATCGCAAAGAGAGCGCTGACAAAACATGGCGGTCGCATGCGGGAAGGATACCGTAACATGCGCACCTACACTGTTGCACATGCGTAAAGAGTAGGGGTATAAAAGGTGCCGACTACCATGCAGTCGGTCACTTTGCGATATTTTTTCAAAGAAAACACTCACCAGCAGGAATGGAGAATAGGAACAGCAACACCGAGGGAAGGAGGGCAGTCCATGCGTCGAGCCGTGACCCACGTGCGCACTCTCGCACACCAGCGGGGGATGTGTGCGTGGTCGACGCGGCGGCCATGGGTGCCAGCGCCAGAGGGCGCAGAAACGTGGTGCGACGAGGGCGTTGGGCCGGACAGCCCTATGCACGTGTCGAGCCGCAGCGGGAGGCATCACCGGATGTGCTGGAACTGCGGGCATCACCCATTTTTGAGTCCCCGGAAGAGCGAGAGGCGGCCGAGCGTGAGCGTTGTCACCGCCAGGAGCTGGAGGAGGAGCGAGAGTGGGTACGACGAGCATATGGCGAGGACTTCGAGAGCAGCGACTGGGAGGTGGAATACGACGCTGGTCCAGTGGGCGAAAGGCGAGAGGAGTCGCCGCCGGGCGATTTCGTCGAGATGAATCCCGAATGGGTCCGGATGTGCCACCCGGAGGCACCACCGACGCCGGAGGACGAAAATGTGGGCCCAGCCAGCCCGGAGCGGTTCGCCACACCGCCGCTGCCGGAGACGCCACCGCCAGACTGGCGCCCCGCTAGGCCACCGTCGCCATTCCCACGTGGGGTGGGCACCTCGGAGGATGAGGAGGATGAAGATGACGATATCATCAATATATCGTCCGACGAGGAGGAGGCAGCGCCGCAGGCCGAGGAACAGATGCCGCAGGCCGATCCGGGTGAGTCGACACCACCGACGGCAACCATCTCACGAGAGAAACGGTTCGTGGACGGGCGGTGGCACCACACCGCGACGGTTGTCCTGGAATGGACAGAGGAGGTGGCACCGCCCCGCGAGGGTTTTATTAAAGAGGTGACGCCAACGCCACCCCGACAGCGTACGCCAACGCCACCACGACGGCGTACGCCAACACCACCCCGACAGCGTACGCCAACGCCACCACGACGGCGTACGCCAACGCCACCCCGACAGCGTACGCCAACGCCACCACGACGGCGTACGCCAACGCCACCACGACCACGACCGCCGACGCCATCACCAACACACACACTTCAAGCACCAGTCTGCACGGCCACCAGCCCGACAACACGGACAGCGCCGTGGGAATGGCCAACACAGCTGCAGGTGGGCACGCCGCCTCGCCCGGGACACCGCCTCCGCCACACGCTTGGGCAACCAATCCGGTGCGTCCAGCGTTCGGTCGGCAGGCTTCATGCCCGTATGGGGAACGGCCGGCTCGCCCGGTGCTGCAGCGACAGTCATCCGCACCGTTGGCGACTCCAGGATGGAGAGAGGTGGCACGAGCAGACTGGCCACCAGAAGTGCTAGCAGCCACAACAGGAGGGAGTGATAGGCGCACGTCGCGTATCGTTTGGGCGCACGGCCAGAGATACCGCGTACGAATTTCGACCCGAGGCACGCGGGCCTTTGTGGCAGAGTAAGCGGGAGAAGAAGAAAAAAAAAAACACTAACACGCACAAAAAAAAAAAAAAAATTTAAAAAGAAAAAATAGTATTCGCATATTTTTTCGCGTAACCTGGAAAAAAAACATAAAGAAAACAGGTGGATTAAAACTGCAGGAGGGGGGTGAAGTTGCTGGAAGCATACTCACATGAAATATGTGTGTGATCCAGCGTAGGCGTCAAAAACGGCATGGCCTGGAAAAAAAAGAGAGAATGATTAAGGATGGTGGAAATGGCGCAAGGCGCAAAAATATGTTACTTACTTTTGCTTTTTAGATTTTTTTTCAGCAACAACAAAACAATTGCAAACTGCAAATTGTATGGCAGGGCCGATTAGTGTTGGATAGTTGCGGGTGGCCATATCGATCTGGCTACATCGCAAATATCGTTCTGGCCACATCGCAAATATCGATCTGGCCGGGCGATGCAAAGTCGCTAGATGGCGTTACGCGACCACCAGCTGATCGTTACAGCGTCACTGCTAACGGGCGCCAAAGTTCAAAGCGGAGGCGCGCGATTTGAAAGACGAAAAATTCACCTCTAACGGACGCCAAAAATTCAAAACGTGGGCGCGCGATTTGAAAGACACAAAAGTAAGTGGAAGACTTCCACTTCCGGAGAAAGAGGGGAGTGTGAGGAGCCATATTCATTTATAGCGCCTCACAAAAAGCGATTGCATATATAGCCGCAGCCGGACCTGAGCTGCGGCGAATTCGCATGCTGTCTCGCTTTGACACAGGATGTCAGCGCTAAGGTACGTGTTTGGCACATGGGAGCCGCAAAACACGCACCGCAAAAGTCGTGGCAAAGTGCCGTTGGTGTGCGAGCGGTGCATCCACGGAATATAGTGATCACCGTCACACCAACGACAGGCGTGACCAGCAACGAGGAACCGTTGTTGCTAGGCAAATCTCACTGGAACGATCACGCCACCTTTGCCCTTGGCGCGACATTGACAGCGCTGACAGGCCCCGGTCCAGCGAGACAGCAGAAGAGTATAAAAGGAGCCGCCTTGGACAGAGCGGCGAGTTAATCAAGTACGAGTTAATCGAGTGCAAGAGTGCGAAGTACGGAGTCAATAAGAATAAGTGGAAATCAGTGCGAATATAAAGAATCCTACGCGAAAGGATTATTTAAGAATTTAAAGGATCCATATCGCAATAAGGACAAAGCTGATCGTGTCCTTCGCGACTAACAAACAATTTACTGTGGAATCGATACGCGAAATTTAACAAGTTCTTGTGGCGCGTTGCACTTGCAAGGCAACCTCGAATTAAAACCAAGTGTCAGACAAGTGAGCCTGGCGAAGGACAGGTGAAGCTAAAGCCAGAGCCGGAGAGTAGGCGGCATTATTGGCGAAATCCTTGTGGTAACAAGGAGGCCATAGTAGAGCCTGGCGAATTCGGCGTTGCTAGCTAAAACCTCGTTTAGTAGGCGTAACATTGACTCTGAATATTTGGTGCAACGAGAGCGCCAGCATTGCAAGTAAAACTACGACACAAGAGCCGTGCGATTCCCTAAAACTCAAATAAGAAATATTATTAAGTGCAAAGCAATTGTAAAACCCAAACGTGAAAACTAGCAGAGAGTGCAGTTTTAAAATATATGTATTAAAAATAAAACCAAACTGTGTTCTTATTGCCGCAGCCGCCACAAATATAAATTTGTTGGCACGTACCCTCAACACCGCGAGAGTTAGCCCAGCTAAAAACCGCGTAACTTTTAGGTTCGTTACAGTGTTGTGCCGCCCTTTGCATGTAAAACAATTGTGCGCACTCGTACACTCTCGTAATTGGTGCCCTCTTGCGAAACAATTCAAGCAGAGTTTTTTTTTGCTTGATGTTAGATGCCCGCTCATTAACGGGCATCTGTAGAAAACGAGGGCATAGACGGACAGGGTGGTTCTCTTTGGAGCATAAGTCGCAAGTCTTACTTTTCGGAATAACTTGCGCTTCGAAAGAATTTACCCTCTTAGGGGCTTGGTTGTTCCGGGAAATAGAAGCTGAGGAATTGTGGGGCGTGGATGTGGGATTCACGTCCTCAATAGCTTCGAGCGTGCGATAGCGTTCGTTGTGGAACGCACTTAAATCGTGCCACGCTGGAATTTCTGATTTGTTGGAAATGGACTGTTCCCATAAGGAAAGTGTGAGTTTTGGCAGCTTTGACGAACTCAGAAAGACTAGAATACAATCTGCGAACGGAGAACACGCGTCGATAACGGAATGCTCTTGCGCCGTCAAGCATCGTTGGATGGTACTTTGGAGCTCCTTGATTGCTGCACCAGCCGGGGTTAGCCGGGGACAGGTTTAACAGAATTTTTAGTTGGCAGGTGACAAGCAGCCTCTTATTCTCGAAGCGCTCGCAAAGAGCTGCCCACGCAGTCGCAAAACCATCGTTGGTAAGCGGGAATTTGGCGATTATCTCATTGGCCTCAACCGCTGTCTTGGAGTTGAGATGGTACAATTTCTCAACCGGAATTAACCTCGGATTGTTGGCAGAAATTGCGGAAAACAGATCGCTAAACGTCGGCCAGCGCAAGTGAAACACCTCTGTGTCACACGGAGGGAGACGGCAGCCCCCGGAGAAGGGCAACGGAGTAGGTATTTCAACCCTTTCGGACGAAGACGCATTCTTAATTTGACCCTTCAGGCGCGCAAGACATTTCTCGTATATCGAGTAGCAGTGATCATATTTCGCCTCCATGGCAGTAATATCCTCATTGCTTCCATCCTGTCTAAGTGCGCTGGAACACAATGCATATTCCGTCTCAACTTTCTCCCAAAACGATTGCAGCCGATCGCGGCGAATCTCGTAAGTGAAGATATTGTCATATTCGGATGCGGGAGTGCTCACGCGAGCCTCAAACTTTGTCGTTGATGGAAATGAAACTTGTCAAAGACATTGTGTGGCTTCTTTGTACGGACCTGGTCTTTATCGGATAACGTTGCGGAAATTTGGAATTTAAATCCGTTTTCGGAAGTGCGCTTGAAAATCGCGATGATGTTGATGCGGGTGACACCAAAGGATCTTTTTTCGAGCGCGAAATAGGATTTAGTTTAGGTTTTTCACCTTGCTGTAGTGGGTTTTTCGGAACACCAGTCGAATTTCTCGAACCTGATGGAGCGGACGAGATGGAGTGACGACGGTCGATTTGTGGAACTGGAAAATTTGCTTTTGGATTTGCCTTCTTATCAGTCCCTTTGGACCCTGTGGACATACTACTCTTAAGGATTATTTATTATTTTTTTTTTTTTAAGATCTGTTATTGGAACACCGGAGTGGCAATAACAACAAAATAAATAAAATAAATAAGTTGCACGCACAAAGAAATATACCATAAAATATTTATATATGTAGGGTATTTTTTTTTTTTTAATTATTCTTAATTATCAAAAATAAATTAAATGTTCTATTAATAAGAAACAACTTTTATTCAATTTTTTTTATTTATTTCTTAATGGATTTTACTTAATACTGATGTTGCAGCACATATATGTATATGTATATATGGTAAAAGTAGCTTGGAGCGCAGCTGGTTGCATGCAAGGTTTCACATCACCAGCAATGCTGCCAACTTTTTTTGTTTGAGAGGAGGAAAAAAAAGCTAGAAAGGCGAAAAAATAAAGCTTTTACATACAATTGATACCAAAAATAAACCAGATCTGACGGGAAAAATAAGCGGAATTGGCAGCACTGCATGGTGATTCACCAGTGTAGATGTGTCATTAAAATGATTGATGCGCGATCGATTGTAACCAAACTATCGATAATATGCTTGTTTACCTTTTGCAGCAGACGTTGTGTCGTGATAAGTTGTTTATTATTTATTTTATAAATAAGGTTAATAAAAAAGAAAAATGTAAAGCGAATAATCTTTATTGTGTTTGTTGTGCGCACAATTTTCTGTGTGGATGCATTTATACTTATGTATGTACGTATGTCGTATTATTGGCGGATTGCCAGCGGCCCTTTGTGTATGTTTTTGTTGTGTGCAACTAATGTGTTTGTAAATTTGTTAATGATAAATGTTTTTACCAATGAAATAAAACGAATGTATTAAGAATTTAATTGTTTGATGGTTTTTTATTGTATTTTATGCGCACATCAATTTTGTGCACATATGCAGGTATGTTGGACTGCTGGCGGATTGCCGGCGGCTTTGTTTACGTTTTGGGTTGCGTGCAAAAAGTGTGTAAATAAATTACGTATGTTAATTGAAACACTTGAGCACAAGGACGGGAGTGAATTGTTGTAGCGGATTTACTGAATAATATTTAGGACAAAATATTATTCAGTCGTGGTAGATGTGTATGTATGTATGTACATACATATATTTTTGCTTTGCACGGAACAATGGAATTGGCACTAGTAAGTACCGGCATATGCTTATAAATATATTCAACTATATTTGAGTTTTAACATATGTTGTTCTATGTAGGATATTTGCGCGGACTTGGAAAGTTGTTCACAGTTTTTTGGACAGATCGGAATTACATACATGCAACATATATACATATATGGAAATATATGTATATTGCAATATGGCGGACTTGGGATGCCGGTATGTACGAACAATTTTTACATAGTTGAAAATAGAAAATTAATGTGTAATACTTATCTTTTTTCACCAAGGAACTAACTGGTGCGAGTGCAGAAGGATATCCGGCTCGAAGGATCAATGTTTTGTAGCGGAGGCCCCAAAATGATAAGATACAAGTGGTGGTGTTGTAATGTGTAATGATTTTATTCAGCGTGTGTGGTGTTGGACATATGTAGTTTTGTTTCCAGTTTTGTTTGTTAATTGTAGTTATTGTAAATTTAATTGCAGTAATTGTAAATCTGGTAGGATTAAGCGTAGACACGTCTGTGATTCTCAAATAAGAAATTGGGACTCGAAACCGCGCTTAGAACCAACTGTTGAAGCTCTGTTAGTGTTAAAAGAAACTTCACCGGGATATTTGATAACTCAATATATAAGTAAAATGGCTCTGAGTTGGTTACCTTTTCTGGCATCAACAGACCCTTTGGCTTATCCCACAATGAACGACCCTGAAGTATATCCCAGGATGAATGACCCTGGAACAGAAGGATGACTTTGGAGGTATGCACTTAGAAGGATGACCTTGGGTGGATGCGCCAACATGTAAGTATTGAAAATAATATGTTTTGAATTTTCATGATTATAATATATTATATTTAATTTCATTCTGCGAGCGAATTGGATGCACTGGATCATATGGCTTACAGGATTTAAGCTGGAAAGATGTTACTGAAGGAGGTTCTAGAGGGAACACTCAACACTCACATTCAAGCTGAGCTGCTATGCAGCTCTGTAAGTATTAAAAAATAATTTAGTTTGGATTTTCATGACATTTATATACATAATTTTATGTACTCATATTTATTTATTTTTAAAGTGCGAGCGAATTCACTGGATCAATGTATACAACGATTTAAATTAGAAGGATGACCCTAAATGAACGAGCCAGAAGGATGAGCAAAGGCGGGCTGAGCTGCTATGCAGTCCTATAAAAATTGTGTAGTATGCATACATATTGAATATCTACTGTACCAAGAGTACTTAAAGTGAACACACTGTAACACTTTGTTGCAGTGTTTACATAAACAGAGTCCCGGCCTTTAACCCGTGGCCGAAATATGAGTCGATCGGCGCGCTCACAGAATGTGCAAGTGTCAGCATTCTGTTACACGCGCCGACCACTTGAACGAACTCAAGTGCATGCATATGCCCTAGCGCTCCAGCTTAAGAGAGCATAAATACATATATAATATACATACATATGTAATATATAGAATATACATAACCGTCTCTCTCTCTGCTGTCCAACTGTGGGCAGCGCAGCAATGAGACTTAGGCTTACTTAGAACCTAAGTAAAATGTTTAAGGACAGATTCAACTGATCGTTGGAAGCGGCACCACTGCTGCTTCCCTCACTAATAAAGAATACGAATAAAGAATATACGAACTCTTTCATTACGTGGCATTATATAAATTACATTACAATTGAATATAATTTGTTTGGTATTGTCAAGTTATTTATACAATTTATTTAATTTTTTATTGCGAGTGTATTGGATTATATGCATTGGAAATCTAAGGCTAAAAGGATGATCCGGACTGGAAAGCAAAAGCAAGTGCCTTGAGGCACTGTTCACCTATTTTTACCTGGCTGCTATACCAATTGAGCGAATCTCTTGCGAACAAAACTTTTGTGTTTTTTTTTTACCTTATTTAAGTAAAACAATTATTATAGAGCGAGAAACATATTTTTACAGTTTGGACGGTTAGAATGTTAAGTGTGAAGCTTAGCGCCGAGAATGATTTTTCGACCGACACCTAAGTTGCCGGTGTGGCCAGTACAACTTGCGTTAGCTCAATTAGGTTTGGGGGTTTGAGCTTCATAGATTGATTAAACTTCATAGCGTATTGTCATGGTAAACGGTAATATCAAACGAGAAAATTTCCAATTGCTGCATAAATCATATTTAATTTGTCCGATGCAGGATCTATATGCGCTTTGTTAAGCGACTGCATATCATCCAAATATGATGAAAATATCGAAGTGTTATCGCGATTCATGAAGAGCAATATTTAACAACAACTCAGTGAACATAATAGACCGACGATCGTATACAAGCAAAACACAGATTGTGCACAAAAAAAAAAAAAATAAAAAAAAAAAATAAACGTGTACATACGCAAAATAGACTTTGGGGTTTGTGCTCATCCAAATTTTTACTTAGAAGACACGCGCAAAACGGAAACAAAAACATGGGAAACGTTGTAATCGGATTAAGCTGACTGTGGCATACTCGTAACCAGTATTAAAACCGGTAAAAAGAGGCCTGAATGCAAAGGGGTGCGGATGGGGCAGGGGTGTACGCTGCCTTTAAGATTCTCCGATGCAGATAGGGATGAAGCGGATTGGGTGGGTGTGGCATCCAAGTTTTTGACGCTGATCTTTGTGTAATGTCAATGGCTATCTTCATCCCAAATTTGGTGACTCTAGCTCGAAGTTTGTAAATAGTGGGGAAAGGAGGGCAGAATGCGTTAGCGTGGCTCCAAAACATTGATGCAGATATTTGGGTATCGTTGCCAGCTATCTTCCTACCAATTTTGGTGGCTCTAGCTCCACAACTCTGGAAGATACACGCATTCCCAATTTTGATGAAGCGTTGGGGCGGATGGGTGCGGCTAAGGCTTTATTAGTGGGCGTGACATGCAAAGTTTTGATGTAGTTTTTGGGGGGTCATCATCACCTATCTTGGCAACAAATTTGGTGGCTATAGCTCAAAAACTTTGGGAGATATAGGCTTTTTTGATTTATTTTGCGGGGGCTGGGGGCAGAATGGGTGGGCGTGACTCCAACATTTTTGATGCAGTTTTTGGGGGTTGCTAGTAGCTATCTGCCCACAAAATTTGTTATTTCTAGCTATAAGGATGTGCGAAATACACTCCCCGAAACTTAATTAAAGGCACCTCATTTTTTGTACGTATTTCATATTAAAAATTAAGGAAAAAATTTTGTTGATATTTTTTAATATCTAGTTCTTTAATTGTTGTTTAACAATGTAGTTTACAAAATTACAAAAATGCTAGAAATATTTTTAGAGCAGATTTTTCAAAAATCTTATGTATGCACTGCGAAATTCAATTAAATGCAGTTTTTCAAAAATCATAATTTAAATGGTTATTTGGCGGTTTTTATAGAATTTTTGCTAATTAATAATGTGTCGATCCTCCAGCTTTGGAAATAACCTCAAAAATTCTATTTGGCATTGATTGCACAACCTTTTGAAAGTCTGATTGGGGAATTTCAGCCCATTCTTTGATGACAGTAGTCCGTAACTCCTCTTAAGACTGAAATTTTCTTCGACCGGCGTAAACACGTCTAGCAAGATTTCCCCACATGTATTCGATTGGGTTTAAGTCTAGGGAACGTGCTGGCCACTGCAAAAGTTCAATTTCCCTTGCCTGAAACCATTGACGACTGGATCGCGAAACATGTATCGGGGCATTATCCTGTTGGAAAATGGTTTCTTGGTCCGGCTGCAGCTCCAAAAAGCTTACAAGTACTTCATCTAGCAAGTTTGTATAACCTTCTGAATTCATTCTTCCAGTAATCTTGCAAATAGGCGTCCTATTGTAAAAACTGAACCCAGCCCAAAACATCAACGAGCCACCGCCAATAGAAATTAAAACCATCTGGGCCATCAAGATTAAATTTTTTTTCATCCGAAAAAATCACAGTAGAGTGGAACTTCTGTCCACGCCATATGGTTTTTTGCAAAATCCAGCCTTGCTTGTTTATGGACTTTAGTAAGAGCTGGCTTCGACTTCATTTTCTTCCACTTTAGTCGGTTACTGCCCGATAAAATTTGCTGAACTCGACGTGTAGTTATTGGCAGTTTAAAATCAGTTTTAATTTTAGAAGCTGTTGCATTTTCCTTTATGCGGGAGCGAATTATTGCGGCTTTATCCCTTGAAAAAATTTTTAAGTTGTTCTTCTTTGACCAACTTTTGTTATTGTTTCCCTTTTGTTTGATCAAATTGTCCACTGCTAATGCAGAACGGTTTAATTTCAGCGCATTTTTTCGATTGGACATACCGGTATCCTTGTAAGCAAGGACCTTTGCAATTTCTTCGGAGGAAAGTGTTGTTCCCCTTCCCATCTTGAATTTTGAATTGAAGTCAGTTATTTTCTAATCGTCAATAGACTCAGCACTTCAAATTTGTACGAACAAAATTTATTTGACTTCACAATATTCCCCAGGAACAGCTACAAAGGCATTGCCTTTAATTGAATTTCGCATCGAAAGTTGTAACTTTACAGAAAATTCGGCGAAAACAATCTAAAAACTAACGGTAAATGCATTTCTGAAACTTAAAATAGACTACGAATAAGAATAACAAAAGGAGATGACAAATACAAGGTACCGTTATCTCCAAACATGATTTTTCATGACAAAATGTGGTGCCTTTAATTAAATTTCGGGGAGTGTATGTGGATTTATCGATTTTGAGTTATCGAATCTATCGATTTGCCAGCCCCCCAGTTGTCGTAGAGCCCCAATCTTGACACTTTAATTTACTATCCCATAGATAAAGAGAATTGGAAAGTTTCAATTCTCTATCTTGAAGGGTGTGGAAAAAAGTTGCGTTCGTACAGACGGACAGATACCATGACGGACATTGCACAAAGCCTATATACCAGGGACCGTAACTATTATAATTATTATACCCTTAACCCATTAAATGGGTAAATAAGGGTATAATGGTTTTGTGCAAAAGTATGTAACAGGCAGAAGGAAGCATCTCCGACCCCATAAAGTGTATATATTCTTGATCAGCATCAACAGCCGAGGCGATATAGCCATGTCCGTCTGTCTGTCCGTCTGTCTGTCTGTATGAACGCGTGGATCTCAGAGACTACAAGAGCTAGAGACTTCAGATTTTGTACTTAAGTTCTCCTATACCAAGAACAAGTTTGCTTCAAATTATCGATAACTATTCTGGTTTCCGATATACACATAATATCGATAACAATAAAATATCGAATTTGGAAAATCTAAAAATGAGGGTTGAAGTAATGGATAATGATAGAACTTTTCTGAAAATTTCGTCCAAATCGGTTGAGAAACACCGGAGATATTGAACTTAATCGATGGAAGCTAAGCCAGTATACCAAAGTCTTATATAAATTAAATATATTTATTGCAACTGGGTTCAGGGTATCTTCTAGTCGGGCTCTCCCGACTAGAGCCTTCTTACTTGTTATTATAAAAATTGAAAAATAAATATTATTTTATTTATTTTATTAAAAAGTTATTTTTAATTGTTAAATTAAATGTTTATAATAAAAATACAAAATAATTATTATGTTTTGATTTTTATATGAAAAATAAATCATAACTTTTATTTTTAACTTTTATTTTAAAAATTGAAAATTAGAATTACGTTTCAATTTTTATTGTAAAAATTGAAAATAAAAATTGAATTGAAATAACTTTTGAACGGATCAAGCTAGATTATATATCAGCACATTTATATAATCTATGCATCCATACCTTTCAGTTGGTGTATAATATGTATGTATGTACAAACGCATGTACATATGCATGTTTATACAATAGTCTGCTTAGACACTTGCTTAGACCGCCTTATCAGCGGCTGATGTGTAAGCGCAAAAGTGTTAATGAAGAAGAGTGAACAATTTGAAGATAAGCAAAAGACAATTACAGAAGTATCCAAAGGTATACTTACAAAAAAATAAAATAAATCATCTAGTATATAAGGGTCTACTAAGACACTTGTCGGTTTTCAGACTTGTAGTATAATCAAAAATGTGATAAATTATTAAGTTTTCTATTTATTTAATTTCAGAAACATAATCTTCTTGGTGGATTCCGATGAAAGGTTGCATCTAAAATCAGTCACAACTAATACTAATACCTGTGTAGCAGGCACAGAATGCAGAATGGAAGCCAGGCGGTACAACCTAGGGTACGTGAACTTTTTGCTCTCCCGGTAGCTCTTAATATCGACGTTTAGGTCTATTGGCTTTGGCGAATACCCCTGTATTTACGTTATTGCCAATTTAAGCTCCGGTTCATCCTCTTCCTCAGACTTTTCACACTCAGAGGCCACCTCGATAGAATTTAAAAATTCATTTAAAAGTGAGCATGTACTCTGTGATGTCAATTCAACAGCATTTTCCGCTGGAATTGACGCTAACTCAGGGGCTTCTAGTGAGACCCGTTCGACATGTATTGGACTCTCCTGATAAACAAAAAGAGCATAATAATTAATTGTCATATTTATGTGTTTATTTTAATAAAGCTTACCTTTTTGTTTAAAGCAAGAAGTTGGCGCATCAGTCCTAAAAAATTTGTCATTATCTACATTAATTATTAATGAAATTAATTTTGTGTCCTTACCTGAACGTCGGAGTTCGCAATGTTTTTACTACTTTTCGCGCACATGCAACAACTTCATTTCGTCCATCATCATTCAAAAAGTCTTTTACGGCAAGTTGCATGGAGTGAGCTGCACAGCGAATTGAAGAGATTGAAGAAACACTGATCTCATTCATCAGCTCCTCGTTTTCGAGTTCAGAATTGAGCACACTTTCTGGGTCTTCGTTCAAAAACTCAACTGCTTTTACGACATTCTTGCCATTGTCTGAGGTGATCGTATAAATTTGCTGCTTAGAAATCGAAAACTCTGACAAAATGTTTTCAATTTCCATGCTCAAATTGAGCCCTGTGTGTTTCCGATGTAGCTCAATTACACCCAATGTCTTCACCTCAATGGCATGATTGCGGTAGTACTGAACGTTAACACCCAGTATGCCTTTGGAATGTCGGGAAGCTATGTCAATTTTGAGTGAAAGCATTTTATCTTTAATCCAATTCTTTAATATGTTCTTTTCACACTCATATTTTTCTGAGACATGCAGCATAACATTCCGTGATGTTATCGGACTCAAGTCTAGCCCGTGAAAAATCTGCTCTGTAAGCATTTTGAAGGGAGCAGAATCAAAAAATTGAAACGGCACTTTTTCTTCTGTCACAAATTCCACGCAAGCTTTTTTCACCTCCACTGCTGACATTGTCACTGAAAATTTTTTTTTCTTCTCCTCTGGCTCACTCTCTTCTTGATCTACCTCAGATCTGTAAGCATCGGCATGGCACTCCTGAAGATGCCTCTTCAAATTTGTAAAGTAGGCACCCTTAAAGGAACGCTTACAAATTTTACATTCCGAAACTTCATCTTTTGATTTAAAATCGAAAAATGCACGCACAATAGCATCACGCTTACGACCCATCGCAATCAATTACCATACATAACAAAAACCAATGCATAGAAAATGCATAACGATGCTGCGTTAACCACTTCTTATCGCAAACCGCATTGTTTTCATTACATTATCCAATGTACAAAAGTTGATAAAAGTATACACACACGTTATATTTTAGAAATATTTTGCAAGAAATTTTTTCTGCGGTTCTTATAACAACAAGTAAGAAGGCTCTAGTCGGGAGAGCCCGACTAGAAGATACCCTGAACCCAGTTGCAATAAATATATTTAATTTATATAAGACTTTGGTATACTGGCTTAGCTTCCATCGATTAAGTTCAATATCTCCTGTGTTTCTCAACCGATTTGGACGAAATTTTCAGAAAAGTTCTATCATTATCCATTACTTCAACCCTCATTTTTAGATTTTCCAAATTCGATATTTTATTGTTATCGATATTATGTGTATATCGGAAACCAGAATAGTTATCGATAATTTGAAGCAAACTTGTTCTGCTCATGGTATAGGAGAACTTAAATACAAAATCAGAAGTCTCTAGCTCTTGTAGTCTCTGAGATCCACGCGTTCATACAGACGGACAGACGGACAGACGGTCAGACGGACAGACGGACAGACAGACGGACAGACGGACATGGCTATATCGTCTCGGCTGTTGATGCTGATCAAGAATATACATACTTTATAGGGTCGGAGATGCTTCCTTCTGCCTGTTACATACTTTTGCACAAAACCATTATACCCTTATTTACCCATTTTATGGGTTAAGGGTATAAAAACTAATTTTATTGCATTATCTTTTAAACAAAAGCAAAAAAAAATAATTTTTTTTAATTTTTTGTAAGTATACCTTTGGATACTTCTGTAATTGTCTTTTGCTTATCTTCAAATTGTTCACTCTTCTTCATTAACACTTTTGCGCTTACACATCAGCCGCTGATAAGGCGGTCTAAGCAAGTGTCTAAGCAGACTATTGTATAAACATGCATATGTACATGCGTTTGTACATACACACATATTATACACCAACTGAAAGGTATTGTTGCATAGATTATATATATGTGCTGATATATAATCTAGCTTGATCCGTTCAAAAGTTATTTCAATTCAATTTTTATTTTCAATTTTTATAATAAAAATTGAAACGTAATTCTAATTTTCAATTTTTAAAATAAAAGTTATAAATAAAAGTTATGATTTATTTTTCATATAAAAATCAAAACATAATAATTATTTTGTATTTTTATTATAAAAATTTAATTTAATAATTAAATATTATTTAAAAATAAAAAATTGGAAACAAAAGTTTTTCGTGTTTCCGAATATGCCATACAAAAATAACATATTTGTCTATATCTCATTCATCGTGGAGGCTTTTATGGCCTTCAATTTTTTTAAGTCATAACTATTATTTGCGGTCCCTGCTATATACTCTTAACCTTCGGTAACGAGTATAAAAACGCTGTAAAACTGCACATCGATATGATAGGGTAAATCAAATCATGTTTTTGCATTCCAAAAGAGAAAACATTCATGCTCATTTTTAAGACGTTTAGATATTAAGGTATAATAAATGAATATTATTTTATAGCCTTAACCCATAAAATGGGTAAAAAGGGTATAATGGCTTGGTGCAAAAGTATGTAACAGGCAGAAGGAAGCATCTCCGTCCCCATTATTATTATTATTATTATTACTAGGGCCTTGTTGCACTGCGACCAGATGTTAGGTCTTTTGTGCCGGCCTGTAGGAATTAGGGTAGAGCCTCTATACCAAGGCTTCTAATAAAAGAGAGCACTTTGGTAGGGTCTATATGTTCCCATATCCTGTAGGGGGGGATGAGTTCACCTCCTAGTTGTAGAAGTCGACGTCTGCTTAGCGAAGGGCATTCACATAGAACATGTTCTGATGTTTCAGGCTCCATCTCACAGAATCTGCATGTGTCGATTTCTGAAAGTTTTAATTTCTTAAGGTGATACCTTAGGTTGCAATGACCCGTTAGGTAGCCTGTTAGAATACGTATTTCGTTCTTTTTTAGATTGATGATGCGTTTTGATCGCGTCATCTGGGGGACGAGAAATTGTTTGGCTTGTCTCAGCCCTGCACTGTCGGTCCAGTGGCGACTTATTTCCTTTTCCTCCCATTTCCTGACCAGTTCTCTTTTGTGTCCTTTCGAGAGTCCACAGAACGGTTCAGGGCCGATTAGTGGTGACATCGCCCCGCGTTTTGCTAGGGAGTCTGCTACCTCGTTTCCTATGTGGCCTTCATGCCCCGGCACCCAGCCCATCGTTAAGATGTTTTTTGAGGCAAGGGCGTTCAGCTGCTGGAAACAGTTCTCTACAAGTCTGGAGGAGATCGTGAAGGATCTTAGCGCTATGAGCGCCGCCTGACTGTCAGAGAAGATGTAAATCCGTGCACCTTGCATTTTCCTGCGAAGGCATTCACGAGCACAGATTTCTATAGCGTATATTTCTGCTTGGAAAATGGTTGGAGACTTTCCCATGGCTATGGACTTGTTGAACCTTGGTCCAAAAATACCAGCCCCGGTGTCGCGCGTTTTCCAGTTTTGACCCGTCAGTGTACCACGTTTGTGATCCACTGGGCAGAGATATTGATTTTGTTTTCCAATCATGTCTGGTGTGCAAGACTACAGAGAAGTTTCTGTGGAAAACAAATTTTGTTTTCTGTTCGTCAGTTACGCGCAGAATGGGCTCATTTATTAGGGGTTCAAGAACCCGAAGATGCCCGGTAAGATCACCACTTTTTATGTTAGTGATGTTTTGAAGGCGAAGTGCCCCCAGGCAGGCCTCCTTTTTCAAGGTGATGGGTAGAGGGGGTATGCCAGTTATAACTCCAAGTGCTGCAGTGGGACATGTTCGGATGGCTCCAGTGATGCCTATGCAGACTAGTCGTTGTAGTTTGGTAAGTGCAGCCGCAGCTGTCTTCTGGGTAGATTTCGTCCACCAAGCAAGAGATGCATAGGTTAGGATCGGTTTTACCACAGTGTTAAAAGACCAGTAGATCATTTTGGGACTTAGGCCCCATGTTCTACCGAAAAGCCTGTTACAAGCGAAGTGTGCTCGAGTGGCTTTATTTATGGTCTTTTCAAGGTGTGCATTCCAGTTGAGCTTGGAGTCAAGTGTAACTCCTAAGTAGTTGGCTTCAACCGAAAAGTCAATGGTAGATTCATTTAAGGATGGTCTTGTTAGAGACAGAGACCTTTTCCTGGTAAAAGGAACTAAAACAGTTTTAGACGGGTTTATGGACAATCCTTTGTCCTGACACCATCTGTTGGCTATGTTAAGGGCTTGCTGCATGCGGTCCGAGATGGTTTGCTCATGCCAGCCCACTATATAGATGACTAGGTCATCAGCGTAGCCTTGAGTGGCGAACCCTAAGTCGTTGAGCTTATAGAGTAGCTCGTCGATGACCAGAGTCTACAAGAGAGGAGAGAGTACTCCCCCTTGAGGGCACCCCCTTGTGGCTTTGATTGAGGTCATGGTTCCTCCAAGGTCTACAGTTATTATTCTGGATTTAAGCATTTCCAGAATCCACCTAATAATGGGTGTGGGTACATTTTTATGTGCAAGAGAGGCACGGATAGCCTGATATGACGTGTTGTCAAAAGCTCCTGATATGTCTAAAAAGGCACATAGTGCTATTTGTTGAGCGCCAATGGCCTTTTCAATGGTTGTTGTAAGGCAATGAATGGCAGTCTCAGTTGACTTACCAGCTTGGTACGCATATTGGTACTTATGTAAGGGAAGCTGCTTGAGATTCATCTCCCTGATGTGCTGGTCAATTATCTTCTCCATAGTTTTAAGGAAAAAGGAGCTAAGACTAATTGGTCTATAGGACTTAGGCAATTGGGAATCTTTCTTCCCTACCTTAGGAATAAACACAACTTTCACTTTAGCCCATTTGCTTGGTATGTGTTCAAACAAGAGACTAGCTCGGAATAAACGGACCAGGGGGATTGCGAGTTGGTGCAGTCCCCGCTGCATCAAGCATGGATATATTCCATCTGGCCCAGGGGATTTGTATGGACTGAAGCTCTGTATAGCCCATTGTACGCTATTTTGATGAAACAGTCTATAGGGCAAGTTTCCAAAACGTTCTAAGGGATAGGGGGGTTCCCTTCTCTCAGCCCTATTGGAGTCTGCCACCATAGCCACTCGCAGGTGTGGGCACTCTCCAGTCCCAGAGAGGTAGGTTGGTGCCTCACCCTCTGAGCTGTGCTGCTCCACAGCCACGCACCCGGGAAAATGAGTAGTCAAAAGAAGGCTGCTCGTTTCCCTTGGGTCGTTTGTGTGTGTTCCATCTGGCTTTTTCAGCGTACAGATGCCGTTTGAGTGGTCCTTGGAAAGGGCCTTTTGTAGCCTGACAGCTTCCGAGAGGTTTGAAATCTGCCCGCAGTGTTGGCGCCATGTAGCCCGTTTGGACCTTCTCAGCTCTTTATTATAGAGCGTTAAAGCAGATTTGTAGGAATCCCATGTGGTTTTCCCACTCTTTGCTTTATTGAAGAGCTTTCGCGCAGCCTTTTTGAGATCGTCAAGGCTCTTGTTCCACCAGGGAACAGCCCTTCTGGTCTTACGAACTTTTTGTTCGCAGCTAGCGTGATAAGCCGATTTAATGTTCGTATGAAGCACAGTAGCTTCACGCTCTAGCTCGTCAATGGACAATATCGGACGGGTGGAGCAGTCTCTGGATTGCTCAAGTTCAAAACGGAAAAGATCCCAGTTGGTGTTTTTGGGATTTCTAGTAACTAGGCTACATTGCAAGGCACATCCTATATCAAATCTAATGTGCTGGTGATCTGACATAGTGATCTCACTCGCAACGTGCCAGTTTGAGACAACGGACAACATGTTAAGACTACAGAGAGTTAGGTCGAGGACTTCCTCTCTGATTGCATTAATAATGTGGGCTCATTGCCTCGATTTAGTAGGCTTATGTTGTTACTAATAATGTACTCAAGAAGGTACTCACCTCTTTTGTTGATGTCACTGCTCCCCCAGACCGTGTGATGTGCATTGGCATCGGACCTTTTTTTCTGGCAATGCTCTACCAGGGCACAGGTAGCCGCCGTAGGCACGACATCTGAATCGCCGGGCTGATAGGCGGAGGCCAGCACTGCCTCCTGCTCGCCATGGGCAGTGGGTATTTTAACCCAGACTGCCACCAGGTCCTCAGTGATGAACTGTGAAAGGGGAACATATGTTAGATTTTTGTTAATTAACAACGCCGCTCTAGGGCGAGGTAGGTTGTTTGCATATAGCAATTTACCGGATGTGGTGCTTAGCCCCAGGACACGTCCGACATTTATCCACGGCTCCTGGATAAATGCTATGTCCATGGTAGCAAACCTCTCGCAGAGGACGTCAGAAGCGGCCTTTGCGTGGTGGAGGTTTGCTTGGAGACATCTTAGGTGTCTCCGGGTGTTGGGAAGGGTGGGGGGAGGGGGACAGGACATTAGTCCGCCCTCTTGCGGCCTCTGGCCGCCATCTTCCGGCCTCGGTTTGTGCTCAGAAGGGCCTCTTCCTCTAAAGTGCGCCTCGCACCCTTATTCACGCGCCCGGTTCCGCGCGTGATGCGCCCGTAAAGGGGAGGGCGCAGAATCTTTTTCGGTGCTGCGGGCTCCTGGGCAGCTACGGTGCCACATGCCTCACCACCGCTGGGGGTCCGGACTGTGCTGTCAGCTGCAGGCAGCCCAGGGGTCGCATGAGTCTCCTCAGCGACACCCTGTGGTGTTGTTGCAGCCGCGTCCGGTATGGTAGTCTTGGAGCAGGTGGGCTTTTCTGCTACGAGAGCATGAGCCACTGCCTGTTCTTTCGACTGTGCGCAGCACTCGCAGCCCGCTATTCTGACCTTCGACGAGCTTCAGAATCTCGTCCGTCTTCATGTCCGCATTCGGAAGCGGAAAGTAGCCGATGAAAACAGCGGCACGTGGAGCCTCTGCCTCGGGGACTACCTTAATGCGGGCATCCTTCCACAGCCGGAGCTTAGGCACCTCTGTGCACAGCCACTCAACCGTCTCCGCATTTCCGCAAGTGATGGCCATCCATCCTGGTCTAAAGGTGCAGCCAGAGAATAACGGCTTCACAGAGCCATGCCTCAGCTCCATCACCCTTGACAATATGGCGGCTTGGATGCTGCCAAGCTGCTCCGTAGTGAGCAAACTGTTGTGGTAGTCGGCTGGGAGTATTGCCATCTTCGATGAGCTGGCAACATCCCTATAAGAGGCCATACCACCGGTTTGGGGTGGCTGCTCCTGTGCTTCTTGCCCAGCCGCAGTTGCGGCTGTGGAGGCTACTGGAGCAAAAGTGCAGTGATATAGAAGCTTATAAAAAATATATTTTATGCGAAAAGACGCTAAGTGCAATGTATCTGCACAAATTGCTTTTTAAAAATCTGCAATTCAAACAAAACAATTGACTTTTAACAAATAATAACATATAAAACAAAAGGCACTAACAAATTCTTCACCTCGCTTAAGCAAATGAGTCAACGCGAGAATTGTGGCCAGCGACAAGACGAGCGTCGTCGGCTGAGCAACGCTTACTTTTCCGTAGTTTCAGAGCAGCCCGAGCGGTCAATTACCCCCAACCCGAAAATCGAACTCTCTTACACAGCGCGTGCCAGACAACGTTCTTGCTCACCGTCTCCGTCCCTGTTATCTATCGAGTCAACGCAATCCGACCGCGCGCGGTCGGCAACACCCAACCCGACCAATGAAGTATTGCACACAGCACGCGACCGAAAACTTTCGTGCTCCCCGTCTCTCTTAGCAACGACTGCAAGTGCTGCGCCCTCTCTAGGTACCGCAACAGCGACTACAACCACAACTGCACCGATACCTACTTCCCGTTCAACAAGCACAACGACTGCTGCGCCGTCAGCAAATCAAACTGCAAACAGCAAACAAGTTAAGCCGGCTACGCAGACTGGTATGGATCGCTACATTTATATCAAAAGAAAGCTAAGTCCGCGAAATTCTACGAATAAACCAAAAATGACCCGTAGCAATTTAAACACACCCTCGAATGATACTACATACAATAGCAATAGATTTCACATTTTGGCAGAAAACACAGATGATCTGCCTTCTGAAGCCGTTGGGGTTGTCACGAAAAAGCCGAAGCCACCCCCAATATATATACGCGAGAAAAGCTCCAGTGCTTTTGTTAACAAAGTTATCGAGCTCATAGGCAATGATAATTTCTACATAGTTCCTCTCGTACAGGGTAAAATTCAAGAAATTAAAGTCCAGACAAAGTCGGAAGATAATTACAGAGTTCTCATAAAGTATCTAAACTAAAAAAAAATTAATTATTATACGTATCAATTAAAAAGCTGCAAGGGCCTGCAGGCCGTAATAAAAGGCATAGAACCTGATGTAACACCAGAAGAAATAAAACAGGCGCTGCAGGAGAAAGAATTTCGAGCAAAAACCGTCATAAACATCTTAAACAGGAACAGGATGCCGCAACCACTTTTTAAAATAGAACTTGAACCAGAAACGAAGATGCTTAAAAAAAACGAGGTGCACTCAATATACAAACTTCAGCTTTTACTTCACCGAAGAATCACCGTAGAAGAACCGCACAAACGCTCCGCAAGTTGCCCAGTAAGCAAAGAAGACTCTAGCAAAAAATTCTGCAACAACTGCGAAGGCAAGCATACAGCCAACTACAGAGGCTGCCAAGTCTACAAGGAACTTAAGAATCATTTCCATCAGCGCTGTACCACTGTGCGCTCGCAACACGCAAGGACTACCTTCACTCTATCGAAACACAACCCAGACGTCTTCTTTTCATCCGCAGCCAGATCCTCACTTGGCCCCGAGTTCTCAACCAATAACGCAACTTATGCAAGCGCCCTAAGATCTGGACTGGCTCTTCCTGCCTCTAACACACCGTACTTACAACCAAAACAAGTGAGCACAAACGATGCACAGGTGCAGCAACAAAGTAACCTCGAAGCACTCGTATGTGCCCTGCAGCAGAGCACGAACGAGTTTATGTCATTCATGAAAACAACTATGCAGGAACTAATGCGTAATCAAAATCTCTTGATACAAATGCTTGTATCACAACAGTCAAAATTATCAACGGCTGAGATACGAATATCTACGTGGAACGCTAATGGCGTCTCACAGCATAAACTTGAATTATCTCAATTCCTACTCGATAAGCACATCGACGTAATGCTACTTTCCGAAACACACCTTACAAACAAATATAACTTTAACATAAGTGGATACTTATTCTAAGGTACAAATTATCCCGATGGTAAAGCACACGGTGGAACTGGTATTTTGATCAGAAGCCGCCTCAAGCACCACTACTATAAAGAGTTTGCTGAAAACTTTCTACAGGCCACATCTCTAAAAACACATTTTGACAGTGGGAACCAACTTACTCTTGCCGCTGTATACTGCCCTCCGCGTTATACCATATCTGAAGACCAATTTATGGAATTTTTTAACTCACTAGGAGAATGCTTTATAGCAGCAGGAGACTACAATGCCAAGCACACACACTGGGGATCTCGTCTAGTGAATCCAAAAGGAAAGCAGCTCTACAATGCAATTATAAAAGCTAACAACAAGCTCGACCACGTTTCTCCTGGCAGACCAACATACTGGCTGACAGATCCCAAAAAACTACCCGATTTGATTGACTTTGCAGTTACCAAAAACATTTCGCGTAGACTGATAAGTGCAGAGTGGCTTTCGGATCTATCATCCGATCACTCGCCAGTCCTAATAAATCTGCAACGACACCCTGAATTCATAAATCGACCCGGTAAGTTAACTTCACATAAAACTAACTGGCTCAGATACAAAAAATATATAAGCTCACACATTGAGCTTAAGCCACGTCTCGTTGATGTAGCTGACATTGATAGTTTTGTTGAGACTCTGGAGACTGTCTTCGTCGCCGCAGCTTGCACCGCTACGCCTCAAATACCAAAAACAATACACAACGAAAGGACAACAAATCTACAAATTGAACAGCTCGTTCTTGAAAAGCGGCGCTTACGACGCGACTGGCAATCGAACAACGCCGTTACATTGAGCAATTATCAACCACCAGTACGAAAAACTCGTTGTGGAGAGCTCACCCAACTCTAAGCTCACCAACAGAAACAGTAATGCCTATAGGAAACTTCGCAGGCGGCTGGGCTCGCAGCGATGAAGAAAGAGCTAACACATTTGATGCTCATCTCCAAAAACTGTTCCAACCTAACCCTGCAACAAATACGTTTGCACTACCGACTGCTTCAAACGGCTCTCAGCTTCAACATGATCCAATCAAGTTTCGCCCGAATTAAATCGTTAGAATCATTAAAGAGAAACTGAACCCAAAAAAATCTCCAGGAGGTGACCAAATAACCCCAAAGATGATTATTGAGCTTCCTTACTGTGCAATCTGCATAATTGCCCAGCTCTTCAATGCTATCACCAAACTTGGCCACTATCCAGACAGATGGAAAAAGTCAATTATCATTATGACACCAAAGCCTGGAAAAGATCACACAGTTCCCACGTCGTATAGACCTATAAGCTTATTACCGTGTCTATCAAAACTTTTTGAAAAATGTTTGCTGTCCCGGATAAATCCATTCCTGAATCTTCATAACATAATCCCGTCACACCAATTTGGCTTTCGTGAAAAGCACGGAACAATTGAGCAGGTTAACAGAATAACATCAGAGATACGAAGCGCGTTCGAAAATAGAGAATACTGCACTGCAATTTTCTGGATGTTTCGCAGGCATTCGACAAAGTTTGGTTGGAAGGTCTAATGCATAAGATCAAAACAATGCTCCCAAACAACACACATAAGCTGCTTAAGTCGTACCTATACGACAGGAAGTTCGCAGTAAGATGTAACACTGCAATGTCTGACGAAAACAGTATCGAAGCTGGTGTTCCACAGGGCAGCGTACTTGGACCAACACTGTACGTGCTTTTCACAGCAGACATCCCAATAAGCAGCCGATTGACAACATCTACGTTTGCTGATGATACAGCTATTCTCAGCCGCTCAAGATGCCCAATACAAGCAACAGCGCAACTAGCCCTTCATCTGGTCAACGTGGAAAAATGATTATCAGATTGGCGAATTAAGGTAAACGAACAAAAATGTAAGCAAGTAACTTTCACCCTTAACAGGCAAGATTGTCCACCGCTCACGTTAAACAACACCACACTTCCAAAAGCAAACGATGTAACGTATCTGGGCGTACACTTAGACAGAAGACTAACATGGCGGCGACACATTGAAGCTAAAAGAACACATCTCAAACTGAAAGCCAATAGCCTCCATTGGCTCATCAATGCTCGCTCTTCCATTAGTTTGGACTACAAGGTCCTGCTTTACAACTCTGTTCTAAAACCAATCTGGACCTATGGTTCCCAGTTATGGGGGAACGCTCGCAACAGCAGCATTGACATTGTCCAGAGAGCCCAGTCAAAAATATTGAGAGCCATTACCGGGCCACCGTGGTATGTTCGAAACGAAAACATTCATAAAGACTTAAACATCTCAACAGTCAAGGAGGAAATAGCGGAACAAAAAGTAAAATATCTTAGTAAGCTCTCATCGCACACAAATCATCTCGCGAGAGGACTCACAAGGCTGCGCAGCCGATCCCGTCTTCGTCGTGACGACTTACCAACCCAGCGATGATTTTTAGGGACGCGCACTCAGAATACAGTCAAAAAATAAAATGAACTGTTAGCTTAGATTTATTAATAAGATTTGTATACTTATTGTTAGTTTTCTAATTCACTAGAAAAGATTCAATAAAAAAGACCAGCAATTTAAAAAAAAAAAAAAAAGTATGTATTCATATAAGGTTTGTACAGCATTTTAGAGTGAATAAAGCCACTTTTAGCTATTTACTGGATGAGCACACATCATGGACTCCCAGAGCACAAAAATCTTTCGCAGCTCCTCAAATCGTAAAGCTAGCTGCTTGTTTGCGCTTCTTTGCAGAAGGCGCTTACCAGAAAAGCGTTGGACGTGATCGAGAGGTGGGCTTGGCGCAATCAACTTTCTCCAAAGTGCTGTCAGAAGTTTTGGTAACGTTTGAAGCTAAGCTTCACAGAAAATGGGTGTCTTGGCCAAACGAAAAAGAGTGCAGAACTATTGCAGCAAATTTTTATGAAAAATTTAAAATTCCTGGCGTCTTTGTGTGCATTGATGGCACACATGTTTGCCTAGTGGCCCCTGAAAATAACGCGCACTTATATTATAACAGGAAAGGCCAATACAGCCTAAATGTAATGTTGGTAAGTTAATTAAAAATTTTGGTATACTTTTTTTAATCCGAAGTGTACGTTACAGGTATGTGATGATCAGTGCAAAATCCGCTATGTTGACGCTACACATCCAGGCGCAAGCCATGATTCTGTGATATGGACTACCAGCACATGTCGCAATCATCTTGAAAGTTTGTATGGATCCGGTGTGCGAAATTTGTGGCTTATGGGTGATTGCGGTTATCCCTTTTAACCGTGGCTCATGATTCCATATCGTAATGCACAACAAGGCACGAATGAATTTAAATTCAATGCTGTGCACGCAAAATGTCGGAACATTGTTGAAAGAACAGATGGAGATGCATATTGGGAGCAAGGCAATTGCATTACCAACCATTGAAATGTGTGCAAATCATTAACGTGTGTGCTGCATTGCACAATATGTGCATTCACTTTAAAAGTGTTTATCAACCCAGTGTTGATTGCCAGACAATTGGATCGAATGACCAGGAACACACAAATACTTTCGAAGATGAGAGATTGTCGAGGGTGGCTCAACGAACTCGAGCAGATATTTTCAATTCCTTGTAAAGATTCTTATATTAATAAAAAAAATTGGATTTAATTACTTTTTTTTATTTTGTGTCACTTCTTTTTTTATTCAGTTCATTTTTTTCTTTGACTTTTATAATGATTATTATAATCATATAAACAAATAACTTAAGAACAATTCAATATTTAATTAATGTTAAGAAAAACAAGAAAAATATTTAACTTAAACAAAAAACAAAAGAATAATTCAGTACATATCATTTTAACACTTAATTTTTAGATTTCTGCCTCTCTTTCACGCAACATCAGCATTCTACGCTTTATAATGAGCTTTTCGAGCTCGATCTCCATAATTTTCCTGTTGTGCTTTTCTGTTTCAGCCAAAATCTTCTCCATCGTGTCAGAAATTTTAACGTTTTGAGTTTTAAAAAACTCCAAAGCCTCCACAATTGTGTTACAGAGTTTCTGTTGCTCTAGCAACTCTGCCACAACTACTTCTTGTGTAGTTTTGCCAGTCATTTTTGGCAATTTGCAATTTTTGCTGGTCTAGGAGTAGTCGGTACGCGAGAATCTATTGATGGTTTGCTAGATGATTCAATTGTTTGGTCGACAAGTATCTGCATTTCATTTTCCGACGAATCTGCAATTGTTTCAGAAACATTTAACCCGAAGAATTTTCCTCCTGCCAAACCTTCAATTGATTCTCGCATATCGACAAGCTCGGAAATGGCTTGCTCTGATGGAGTGAGTGCCTGCGTGAGATTGGGTCCGCCTTCAGTTCCCTTCCTTAATTTAGCGCTAGCGGCTATTTTGTTGCGCACGTAGCGTTTCTGGTCAGTCCAAACCTTATTAAACAAGTGGAAACGTTGCAGTCGGACGCAACCGACTGCGGTATACTCGATACCAGTATTAAAAATTTTGATGCCCATCCATGTGGGATGTTAATTGCTTTCTTCATACCAAATTTGGTGACTCTAGCTCGAAGTTTGTATAAAGTGGGGAAAGGGGGCTGGGGGTGGTATGGGTGGAATTGCATCCAAATTTTTGATGCAGATCTTTGTGGAATGTCAATTGCTATCTTCATAACAAATTTGGTGACTCTAGCTCAAAGTTTGTAAAAGTGGGGAAAGAGGGGCTGGGGGCGGTATGGTTGGGTGTGGCATCCAAATTTTTGATGCAGATCTATGTGGAATGTCAATTGCTATCTTCATACAAAATTTGGTGACTCTAGCTCAAAGTTTGTAAAAGGTGGGGAAAGGGGGGTGGAAGGGGTGCGCGTGGCTCCAAAACTTTGATGCAGTTTTTCGGGGGTCGTTGCAAGCTATCTTCCTGCCAAATTTGGTGGCTCTAGCTCCACAACTCTGGAAGATACACGCATTCCCGTTTTGACGAAGCGTTGGGGTGGATGGGGCGGCTAGGGTGGTATTGGTGGGCGTGGCATCCAAATTTTTGATGCAGATCTTTGTGGAATGTCAATTGCTATCTTCATAACAAATTTGGTGACTCTAGCTCAAAGTTTGTAAAAGTGGGGAAAGAGGGGCTGGGGGCGGTATGGTTGGGCGTGGCATCCAAATTTTTGATGCAGATCTATGTGGAATGTCAATTGCTATCTTCATACAAATTTGGTGACTCTAGCTCAAAGTTTGTAAAAGGTGGGGAAAGGGGGGTGGAAGGGGTGCGCGTGGCTCCAAAATTTTGATGCAGTTTTTTGGGGGTCGTTACCAGCTAGCTTTCTACCAAATTTTGAGGCTCTAGCTCTACAACTCTGATAGATACACGCATTCCCGTTTTTGACGAAGCGTTGGGGTGGATGGGGGCGGCTAGAGCAGTATCGGTGGGCGTGGCATCCAAACTTTTGATGCAGTTTTTGGGGGGTCACCGTCACCTATCTTGGCACAAAATTTGGTGGCTCTAGCTTAAAAACTGTGGGAGATATACGCTTTTTTGACTTTAAATTGCGGGGGGGCTGGGGGCGGAATGGGTGGGCGTGGTTCCAACATTTTGATGCAGTTTTTTGGGGGTTGCTAGTAGCTATCTGCCCACCAAATTTGGTAGTTATAGCTGTAAGGATGTGCGAAATATGAGGATTTATCGTTTTTGAGTTATCGAATTTATCGATTTGCCAGCCCCCCAGTTATCGTAGAACCCCCATCTTGACACTTTAATTTACTATCCCATAGATAAAGAGAATTGGAAAGTTTCAAGTCTCTAGCTTGAAGGGTGTGGAAAAAAGTTGCGAACATACAGACGGACAGACGGACAGACGGACGGACACCATGACGGACATTGCACAAACCCAATATACTCTTTACCTTCGGTATCGAGTATAAAAATTTAATAAGTAAAAATAGTTGTACTGATTTTATAAATTACCTTTTTCCATTCGGTTATGGACTTAATCGGTGGACCAGCACTATTTAAATCGCGTTCTAAGTCACACCAAAATGCTGCCACAACATCTTTATTTTGGCGGGAAAAACTCTGAGCCATTTCTTTATTTAATGTGATCCTTTCTAGCAGGATGCTAGATTGAGTTTTATTTATACTCTTTGACC
Organism: Scaptomyza flava; assembly: GCA_030179655.1. Taxonomy (NCBI): domain Eukaryota; kingdom Metazoa; phylum Arthropoda; class Insecta; order Diptera; family Drosophilidae; genus Scaptomyza; species Scaptomyza flava. The sequence continues at coordinate 361,847 of JARNME010000057.1, read as the reverse complement.
TTAAATTTACAAAAAATGCATTTTCTATAGAAACTTAGTTTAATTTATGTCAAACAAATTACTTACATTTTCAATTCCGCCAACTCAAAACAGGTGAACGATTATAAGGGAAAAGTGAATTCATTTCGCAGTTGAATTTTATTCAGAATAGGGCGAAATGGTTTCGAACAAGGGAACTATCAGCTGTTAGACATTCGTAATCACGTGAAGGCGAAAAGTGAAATTATATCACGTGAAATTTCATTCGTGATAATAAATAAAATAATAAATTCGTTTGATTTTCATTATTTAATTGCATAAAATATAAGAACTTTAATATAAACACTGATTTGGCATTTTATTTTATTTATTGGCTGGATTTTCACAAGATAAAGTGCGGCGACCACCAAAGGGGCACTTTTTTTAAAATCGTGATTTAGACTTTTTTCATTAAATGTTAATATCTCTCTCTACCAGTTACAGATAAGCTTAACGTTCATTTCTGACAGTTTTAAACAAAACAAGTAAGAAGGCTCTAGTCAGGAGAGCCCGACTAGAAGATACCCTGAACACAGTTGCAATAAATCAAATAATTTATAATTGACTTTGGTATACTGACTTAACTTCAATGGATTAAATCGATATATCCGGTGTTTCTTAACCGATTTGGACGACATTTTCAGAAAAGTTATATCGTTACCCATTACTTCAACCCACATTTTCATTTTCCAAATTCGATATTTTTTTGTTCCCATTATCGATAATTTGAAGCAAACTCGCTCTGCTCATGGTATAGGAGAACTTATATACAAAATTTGAAGTCTCTAGCTCTTGTAGTCTCTGAGATCCACGCGTTCATAGAGACGGACAGACAGAGGGACACACGGAAGTGGCTATATCGTCTCGGCTGTTGATGCTGATCAAGAATATATATGCTCTATGGGGTCGGAGATGCTTCCTTCTGCCTGTTACATACTTTTGCACAAAACCATTATACCCTTATTTACCAATTTTATGGGTTAAGGGTGCAAAAAGGGACTGATTGCAAAGGGGCTTGGATGCGGCAGGGGCTTTTGCTGCCTTAAAGATTCTCCAATGCAGATGGGGATGCCACCAACTATCTTCCTTTCGAATTTGGTGACTCTAGCTCAAAGTTTGTAAGAGCTGCGGAAAGAGGGGCTGGGGGCGGTGTAGGTGGGCGTGGCATCAAAATTTTTGATGCCGATCTTTGTGGAATGTCAATTGCTATCTTCATGCCAAATTTGGTGGCTCTAGCTAAAAGTTTGTAAAAGGTAGGGAAAGGAGGTCGAAATGGGTGAGCGTGGCTCCAAAACTTTGATGCAGATTTTTGGGGGTCGTTGCCAGCTATCTTCCTACCGAATTTGGAGGCTCTGGCTCCACAACACTGGAAGATACACGCTTTCCCGTATTTGACGAAAAGTTGGAAGGTTTGGGGCAGCTAGGGCAGTATTAGTGGGCGTGGCATCCAAACTTTTGACGAAGTTTTTGGGGGTGGGCGTGGCTCCAAAATTCTTGATTCAGATTTTGGGGGTTGATAGTAGCTATCTTCATACCAAATTGGGTAGTTCTAGCTGTAAGGATGTGCGAAATATGTGGATTTATCGGTTTTGAGTTATCGAATTTATCGATTTGCAAGCCCCCCAGTTATCGTAGAACCCCAATCTTGACACTTTAATTTACTATCTAATAGATAAAGAGAACTGGAAAGTTTCAAGTCTCTAGCTTGAAGGGTGTGGAAAAAAGTTGCGTTCATACAGACGGACAGTTGGACAGACACCATGACGGACATTGCACAAACTCAATATACTCTTTACCTTCGGTATCGAGTACAATGAGACTGATGTGGAAATTGAAACTGATATCGATAACGACTTTTTATGCGAAGAGGTGAGACGAGAATTGGTTGCAGACCCCAGTTTAGCATTTTTGTCAAAAGACAAGAAAATTGAGTACTCGCTGGACCAACCGAAAACTATGCGACAAGCTTTTGTAACCTGCGTGTAGGCTAAGGTACAAATAATTTGCGTCGCTAGCTTAGTACTCAACAGGGTATTTATTATTCATCTTGTTTCCGTCGTCAGATGCCACAGTGTTCGCCGCATCACGTTGTGTTGATAACTCTCTGCAATGCTCTAATTTCTCGGAGCCATGGAGCAGACCATTGTCGACATGAACAATTTGTACGGCATACGGACATGTGGAAGTGAATGGAAGAGTGTCGACATCTGCACTATGCGAGCATATTATGAAATTTTGCTGCTTGCAGGAGTGCATTGGTATATATATACACCCAACTTTTTTTTTACACGGTAGATACGTTCCTCAGAAATCCGTGTAAAAAAAAACCGTGTAAAAAAAGAGGCGTTTCCTATAGTAAAATGGGGGATACGTTCCATGTCAATTGAAAACCGTGTAAGATGAAATAAAGAACTATATTTACTTCGAAAAACCGTGTAAAAAAAAATTTCAAAACTTTAAAATTTCAGATATGCCCACAAATTGTATGGTCATTTTATTTTTATTGAGCATTACAACTTAAAATTCATAATTCATACAGGTGGAAAAATTCATACAAGCAAAAAACCAAAGAAATCTGTTAATCCAGAATTAAGAACAGAAAAATTTGAATAGAAATAAAAAAAAAATTATCAACATAACATAATAAGTCGTCGCTACTTGATAACAAGCGCAATTGTTTGCGACGAACTGGACTAAAATCGGTATCATCACTGGAGATATCCATCAAATTATCCAATGGTGACTTTCGTCCGGTAATAGAGTTTTGAGCTAACGGACTACTTTCCGACAGGTCTTGCGCCGTCGACTTTTTTATTAAAAATTCTTTAATGGAAAGTTGAACTTTTTGTTCTTAAGTTCTTTTTACAACTCTTCATACTCAGCAATACAATTATTAATGTCTCGTTCGAATTTCAGGGCACGTTCCATATAAGGATCATTTTTTAAGAAATTTGCAGCTAAAAGAAACACAAAAATGTTAAGTAGCACATACAATTTTTTATTTGCCAAGTGTGGTAAAAACAAACAAAACAAAATGATGAAAATTTTTTTTTTCAACCGTGTAACTTCAAAACCGTGTAAAAAAAACGGCATAGCGACATATCTCCGCGCGACATATCTCCGCCCAGTACATTTTGCTGGCGGAGATATGTCGCTTTTTTCTGGCGGAGCTATGTCGATTGCGAAACGTCATATCTCCACGCGGAGATATGTCGCTCATTAAACGACATACCTCCGCCGAGCTAAGAACGACACATCTCCGCGCGGAGATATGTCGTTTCAAAGTGACATATCTCCGCGCGGAGCTATGTCGTTTCAAATCGTCATATCTCCGCCGAGCGAAGAATGGCGTACATATGAAGCTCCGCGCGAAAATTTTTATATTCTATTCTTGTATGTACATTTGTATTTATTTATGTAAATTAAAAGGAATAACAGTAATTGCATTAACGATACATAATCACTAACATGAACGAAAAACAGCCAAGTCTTGCAGAAAAATGTTACAAACACATACATAAATGCATATGTATGTATATGATACATACAAACGATACATAGTATGTATTACATACCTCAGTGTAATAAGTATATGTGCAACAAATGTCTAATTTATTTTTTAACTTTCCCCAGAAAAACACATCCAAGCTGTTTTACGCTGACCAAAAAATTCAAACAAATTGGTTTTTACACATATACTTACATATGAACATAATTCCTATGAAAATCATATCACGCCACTCATTTTACATTTTATGTACATATGTACATATATGATAAAGGTACTAAGAATGATGACCAAGGAAAATTTATGCAAAAGCATTCTTAAAATACATAGTTACAAAAAACCTTAGCATACCCAGAACATATGTACCGTTACTATTGAGGAAGAGAGAAACGAAAACATATTTGCACATACATACATATACTTATTGCACTCAGGTACATATGTGTTTGTATGTATGTACATTTGCGTATCAGTGCTGCCAGAATGTTGGTATTAAAAGTAAAAAGGAACAAAAAAAATATACAAATATAAAAATTCAATTAAAGTACACTTGTCATTTGGCATATAATTTAGTTTAGATGCGCTTATTTTATATTAACTTTTAAAATAGAGGAGGGTCTTATCAACGTATGCTTGCTTATATTGTTTACAAAATACTTACAGTTTTAGCTGCACATGTATTTTGGTTACCAACTCTCAAAATGTGGCAGCACTGATGCGTACATATAGAAAAGGCACGAGCCAAAATTGCACAATTTCTCTGTATTCCTTCATTCGCAACTTATTAATGTACACCTTTAAAAACTTAAGACAAATAACAAACATTAAATTTTCAACCAAAATAAAAATAAACGATTTGAACAATCTTCTTTGGAAGAAATAATATGAACTATGTTCTGTTTTTATTTATTTATTTATTTATAGTCAGCTAAGAGCAGCTGACATTAAATGAATCAAATTTAATTTAAATTAAAAATAGTTAAAATAATTAAATTAAGTAAAATATAGAATAATATATAAATGTGAAATATAATTAAAAGTTAACGTTAAAGCGATAACGTTAAAATAAGAGTATGTACGTATGTATGTATGTCTATAGAATTTTTTCCGTGTACTATACATAACGGAATTGGCGTACAAAAAATTTGTTGCTGATGTTCGCTTATCGAATGCAATCACTTGATATCGGTCTTTCGATCAGTGTGCTTGTCGATTTATCACAGTGTGAACAAAATGAATTTTAATAATATAAATTTTGAGTTTAAAGAGGGAAGCCGCACAGGCTGCTCTTGTTGTTGTATACCCCAAATGACCAACAATACATATATATAAAAAACAAACAATTGAAATCTAGCGACACCGCATATGTGTGCCGTGTAAAAGACTGTAAGGCTCGAGTGTATTTAAGTGCAGATAAGACTCGCGTTTATGCAAAGCCCGACGTAATGAAGCATGTTCATGGTCCACAAGGCCATGAAATGGAAAAAATCGAAATTCTAACTGAAGTTAAAAATAAATGCATAACTAGTAGTTGCAACGACGACACCAAAAAAATTTTAATGATGTTCTCGCTATGTAAGTAAACATATGTACATACATGTACACACAAATCATAGTATGTATGCATATTTATTAAAGTGCGAATCAAAAATGGCGTACATTTGGTTTATAGATATGTAACATCTATTTTTTTTGTTGTTATTATTTTTTAATAAATTAGGAAAACAAATGGAGAACAGGAGATAGAAGTTAACTATGATTCTGTCAAACGCACACTACAAAGAAAGAGACAACCCATTCTTCCCAAATCTCCACGTACTCCAGAGGATGTACGCGAAGCTTTTGAAGATGAAAATATCATGAGTCGTTTTGGCATGACAAAAGGAAATAATCCGAAAGTTTTCTTTAAAAAATTAAATGCATCTAGCTCATTTGCATATTGCATATTTGCATCTGACAAGGTTATTACCTTGATGCAGGAAAATATTGAGGAGCAGAATAGACATTTTTTAATAGATGCTTCTTTTAAAGTATGCCCTTTCGGAGACTTTAAGCAACTCCTTATTATTTATGTCAAACATATGCAAAAGGTAATTATTTTATTATTTGTTTAATATCATATAGTAATTTAAATTATTATTTGTTTTTTAGATAACACCTTTTCTTTTTGTTTTGATGACGCGTAAGACGGAGCTCTCTTACCAACATTTATTTACGTATGTTGACTCCAACATTTGTTGCTTAAATGGTGCATCATTTATTTCCGATTATGAGAAGGCGATGCGTAACGCATTGAAAAATGTGCATCCAAACATGAGTTTCTACCCTTGCTGGTTCCATTTTACCCAAGCATGCAAAAGAAATGCAAAGAAAATAATGGGTTTTGAAAAAATGCTTCTATGCAATAACCAGGCGTATATTCTATTTATGAAATTTCTGTATTTGCCTCTTCTACCGGAGAACAAAATTGTCAAAGCATTTGGTCTTCTTGAAGCTCAAGCAACTGCTTTAGAGAAGAGGTTTTCTCCCTTTTTAAAATATTTTAAAAAGCAGTGGCTTACTAAGGTATTTCACAATTTCAAAATTATGCTACAGTTTTATTTATTCACGTTTAATTTTATAGGAAGGACCTAAAAATATATCTCTATTCAAGCGTTCGACAAGAACCACGAGCGCTGTAGAAGCATATAATTTGAATCTGGGCAGAAAAATTCTAGCAAAAGGACACTTCTTTAAATTCATTCAATGTATCATTGATGCCGAATATGAAAAAAGTCGCGAGTTTGCTTTGCTTTTTCAAAATGGTGGCATAGGTAATCTGACACAATCAAAGCATCTACAAGTAAGTTTATGCAGAATTTAATAAAATCTTTTAAAATACATTAATATTAATTTTTATCTCAGGATCGCGCTCAAAAAATTATGAATGCCATGGATTTATTCGACAAAGGAGAAATAGATATACAGGGTTTTTTGACACGCACTGTCTCTCTAAGTGGCCGGTTTTTAAAACAAGACTATTTGTGTATACTGATTCTGATTAATCTGGAATGCCGTCCGAAATGAGGTCTTCCACATCTTCCCTATCTTCCAGTGTTTCGAACATAAGTCAACTGTCCGATTCTTCTATTGTCAAAATGAATCCCTGCAATGTATGTTTGATCGAACCTAAATCTGTTTTGCTGCGCCCATGCAACCATCTAAATATTTGTAGTGAATGTTGGGATAAAATTCTTATCCACAATCAAGAACAAATGATACTGACAGTGTTGAACCCAAATGTCCAACATGTCAACAGAATGTTAAAGAGGCAATTCGCAATGTTTATATATATAATTAAAATAACAAATGTAAGACCCAAATACAATTATTAATCAATATAAAAATAATTACAATGAATAAAGGCATCGATGAAATTTAGTTTTATTAAGGGTAGATTAAATCTCTTTCAGTTATTCGGGCTTTTCATCTTATTTTCATGATTTAAAACAAATCAATAAATAAATACATTTATTGAAACAATATTTCAGATGCAGATATGCCGTTCTTAGTTCGGCGAAGATATGTCGTTTTAATAGCGTCGTTTTAATAGCGACATATCTCCGCCGAGCGAAGAACGTCATAACTGCGCGCGGAGATATGTCGCTCTTAAAACGACATACCTCCGCCGAGCGTAGATAGACATATCTCCGCGCGGAGATATGACGTTTTGAAACGACATAGCTCCGCGCGGAGATATGTCACTTTGAAACGTCATATCTCCGCGCGGAGATATGTCGCTATTAAAACGACATATCTCCGCCGAGCCAAGAACGACATATCTCTGCGCGGAGATATGACGCTTTGAAACGACATAGCTCCGCGCGGAGATATGTCACTTGGAAACGTCATATCTCCGCGCGGAGATATGTCGTTCTTAGCTCGGCGGAGATATGTCGCGCGGAGATATGTCGCTATGCCAAAAAAGCCGTGTAAAAAAAAACCGTGTAAAAAAAGAGTTGGGTGTATATAATAATAAGTTAGCGTATTATATGTGACAAAAAAATAAAAACACTGTTTTATTTTATATTTTCACTTATAAGCACTTTATTAATTTATTGAAGTATTGACAGTTATGTTTTACAAGAATACGAATGCGAGACGTCTTACTCGTTTTAAACTTAAAATTAAACTCGAATCTCAAAGTTCTTGCTTTGAGTTTATATACCATAAGTGGCTATCTTTTGTTTTGGCTTCTTTTTATGCTGAAGCCGAAAAATGTTTACATTGACAGTTTCGCGCTTGTGGCGTGATTGGGATGATTTGTTTACAATTATTAATAATTGGGTTGGTGTGAATACAGATATTGTTTACAATAGTTTGAGATATGCATAAGTGGTTTGGTGTTGTATTGTCGATTTAAAAAAAAAAAATAAATAAATAAAAAAATTACGACTGCCCGAAAGTATGCAATTTTGTTGTTGCTGTAAATCTTGTCCCAAACCAAAAAAAAAACAAGTAAGAAGGCTCTAGTCGGGAGAGCCCGACTAGAAGATACCCTGAACCCAGTTGCAATAAATATATTTAATTTATATAAGACTTTGGTATACTGGCTTAGCTTCCATCGATTAAGTTCAATATCTCTGGTGTTTCTCAACGGATTTGAGCGAAATTTTCAGAAAAGTTCTATCATTATCCATTACTTCAACCCTCATTTTTAGATTTTCCAAATTCGATATTTTATTGTTATCGATATTATGTGTATATCGGAAACCAGAATAGTTATCGATAATTTGAAGCAAACTTGTTCTGCTCATGGTATAGGAGAACTTAAATCCAAAATCTGAAGTCTCTAGCTCTTGTAGTCTCTGAGATCCACGCGTTCATACAGACGGACAGACGGACAAACAGACGGACAGACGGACATGGCCTTATCGTCTCGGCTGTTGATGCTGATCAAGAATATATATACTTTATAGGGTCGGAGATGCTTCCTTCTGCCTGCTACATACTTTTGCACAAAACCATTATACCCTTATTTACCCATTTTATGGGTTAAGGGTATAAAAAAAAAAAAACAACATCTGAGAAATACACCCCGCAGCTACTTGGCCAAGCAAGTAGGAAGTTAATTTAATCGGCCAAGACAATAACTACCAACTTAAACCAAACTTTAAATAAAAATATAAATAAGTAAAAAATAAATAAATAAATCAGAAAAAATACAATAAACATTTTTTTGGATAGGACCCGATGATAGCGCTATCTAGCGGCGACCAAATCGGGTAAACGATAAAAGTGTTAGGAATCGCCAGATAGATTTTAGGGACAAAAAAAAAACCAAATATTAAATTTAGGGCAAAAGGGATAGCCTACGAAAATCTGGTCACCTGACTGTTTCCGGGAGATAGCGTGGTAGTGAGTTTTTGGATTGCGGCAGATTGAGAAGCCCAAGTGGTTAAAAGAAATAACCAGAAAGAAAAATTTTTTTTGTTTCAAACGTGATTAATTCAAACTTGTTTTCTTAAATACAACGAAAAGAAAAAAATCGCGAGTGCGAAAATTTTTACCCGACCCCCAAAACCAAAGTTGGTGAAGGCGAATTGAAGCTGCAGGTGATCCTAACCTGAAAGTGAAGTTGGAGGCTGTGGCGTTCTTATAAGGGTTAGAGTCCCCGATGTGGTGATGATTGACAGCCACAAGAGGGTGATCATTTAGCCGTGACCGAGACTGGACGATTTTGGGTGCGGCCGTTCACATTTGGTCGTATACACTTAATCTCTCGTTCGTGGGCGAAGCACCAACGAAAGCGGAGCTTGCGGCCGTTTACATTTGGTCGTATACACTTAATCGCTCGTTCGTCGGCGAAGCACCAACGAAAGCGAAGCTTGCGGCGTGGCAATCACTGCAGAGGTGGAAGACCCAACTAAGACGAGCTTTGGCAGCCACATATGCAATGTTACCGAACAGCGTTCCGGGATTATAACAGGAGGATTTTGAGCGCGGAGCAGAGAAATAAATTTATTTAATATTTACCCCCTACTTTTTGTCTCGCCTTATGCCCCTCTGGCAAGCTCACATGGTGTTTTTGTAAACCTAACCTCATTGTGCGGTCCATTACCCAAACCTTTGAAGACATGAACACTTGCATGCACACATTCACACATAAAGTGCCTACAGCACAAATAAAGCCTGATATTCCCAGGAAACCAAATTGTAAAATAGTTAAGACAAAAATCAGTCAATTCCGAATTTATTGAAACCTTAATGATATCAATACTACCTTTAAGATAGTTAATTTTTTTTTGAATGGAAAATTTTTTTGTCGTTTTAGTTATTTTTGCATAAAAGCTTTATAGCAAAGACAACAGACCCTACCACAAGACCTCGACCTTTCGATCAATTTTATCTCGTTTCAGCCACCGCCGCTCATCACACTTGAAAGATCTTTCAGCGTGGGACAACAGTTTAAGTGAGTTGAAGAGTATCTAAGTAGTATATGTTTTAGTTTGAAAAAGTATAAGCGCCTTCCGCGACTTATAAATTCGAAGGATTAAAAAGTGTTCGGTTGTTGGTTGGCTGTTAGTGGCATAAGCTACCAGCTATAGAGCACAAGTAGTGCACGCTCTTCAAGCATTGCGTGTCTTTAGGCTGAAGTAATAAAACAACTAAAACGAATTCAAAACATAAAAAAAAAAAATTTGATTGAACATTGAACATGAACGAAATTGATTAAAATACAAAAAAATAAATAATAACAAGTAAGAAGGCTCTAGTCGGGAGAGCCCGACTAGAAGATACCCTGAACCCAGTTGCAATAATAAATTAATTTATATAAGACTTTGGTATACTGTCTTAGCTTCCATCGATTAAGTTCAATATCTCCGGTGTTTCTCAACCGATTTGGACGAAATTTTCAGAAAAGTTCTATCATTATCCATTACTTCAACCCTCATTTTTAGATTTTCCAAATTCGATATTTTATTGTTATCGATATTATGTGTATATCGGAAACCAGAATAGTTATCGATAATTTGAAGCAAACTTGTTCTGCTCATGGTATAGGAGAACTTAAATACAAAATCAGAAGTCTCTAGCTCTTGTAGTCTCTGAGATCCACGCGTTCATACAGACGGACAGACGAACAGACGGTCAGACGGACAGACGGACAGACAGACGGACAGACGGACATGGCTATATCGTCTCGGCTGTTGATGCTGATCAAGAATATATATACTTTATAGGGTCGGAGATGCTTCCTTCTGCCTGTTACATACTTTTGCACAAAACCATTATACCCTTATTTACCCATTTTATGGGTTAAGGGTATAAAAAAAAAAAAACAACATCTGAGAAATACACCCCGCAGCTACTTGGCCAAGCAAGTAGGAAGTTAATTTAATCGGCCAAGACAATAACTACCAACTTAAACCAAACTTTAAATAAAAATATAAATAAGTAAAAAATAAATAAATAAATCAGAAAAAATACAATAAACATTTTTTTGGATAGGACCCGATGATAGCGCTATCTAGCGGCGACCAAATCGGGTAAACGATAAAAGTGTTAGGAATCGCCAGATAGATTTTAGGGACAAAAAAAAAAACCAAATACTAAATTTAGGGCAAAAGGGATAGCCTACGAAAATCTGGTCACCTGACTGTTTCCGGGAGATAGCGTGGTAGTGAGTTTTTGGATTGCGGCAGATTGAGAAGCCCAAGTGGTTAAAAGAAATAACCAGAAAGAAAAATTTTTTTGTTTCAAACGTGATTAATTCAAACTTGTTTTCTTAAATACAACGAAAAGAAAAAAATCGCGAGTGCGAAAATTTTTACCCGACCCCCAAAACCAAAGTTGGTGAAGGCGAATTGAAGCTGCAGGTGATCCTAACCTGAAAGTGAAGTTGGAGGCTGTGGCGTTCTTATAAGGGTTAGAGTCCCCGATGTGGTGATGATTGACAGCCACAAGAGGGTGATCATTTAGCCGTGACCGAGACTGGACGATTTTGGGTGCGGCCGTTCACATTTGGTCGTATACACTTAATCTCTCGTTCGTGGGCGAAGCACCAACGAAAGCGGAGCTTGCGGCCGTTTACATTTGGTCGTATACACTTAATCGCTCGTTCGTCGGCGAAGCACCAACGAAAGCGAAGCTTGCGGCGTGGCAATCACTGCAGAGGTGGAAGACCCAACTAAGACGAGCTTTGGCAGCCACATATGCAATGTTACCGAACAGCGTTCCGGGATTATAACAGGAGGATTTTGAGCGCGGAGCAGAGAAATAAATTTATTTAATATTTACCCCCTTCTTTTTGTCTCGCCTTATGCCCCTCTGGCAAGCTCACATGGTGTTTTTGTAAACCTAACCTCATTGTGCGGTCCATTACCCAAACCTTTGAAGACATGAACACTTGCATGCACACATTCACACATAAAGTGCCTACAGCACAAATAAAGCCTGATATTCCCAGGAAACCAAATTGTAAAATAGTTAAGACAAAAATCAGTCAATTCCGAATTTATTGAAACCTTAATGATATCAATACTACCTTTAAGATAGTTAATTTTTTTTTGAATGGAAAATTTTTTTGTCGTTTTAGTTATTTTTGCATAAAAGCTTTATAGCAAAGACAACAGACCCTACCACAAGACCTCGACCTTTCGATCAATTTTATCTCGTTTCAGCCACCGCCGCTCATCACACTTGAAAGATCTTTCAGCGTGGGACAACAGTTTAAGTGAGTTGAAGAGTATCTAAAGTAGTATATGTTTTAGTTTGAAAAAGTATAAGCGCCTTCCGCGACTTATAAATTCGAAGGATTAAAAAGTGTTCGGTTGTTGGTTGGCTGTTAGTGGCATAAGCTACCAGCTATAGAGCACAAGTAGTGCACGCTCTTCAAGCATTGCGTGTCTTTAGGCTGAAGTAATAAAACAACTAAAACGAATTCAAAACATAAAAAAAAAAAATTTGATTGAACATTGAACATGAACGAAATTGATTAAAATACAAAAAAAATAAATAATAACAAGTAAGAAGGCTCTAGTCGGGAGAGCCCGACTAGAAGATACCCTGAACCCAGTTGCAATAAATAAATTAAATTTATATAAGACTTTGGTATACTGTCTTAGCTTCCATCGATTAAGTTCAATATCTCCGGTGTTTCTCAACCGATTTGGACGAAATTTTCAGAAAAGTTCTATCATTATCCATTACTTCAACCCTCATTTTTAGATTTTCCAAATTCGATATTTTATTGTTATCGATATTATGTGTATATCGGAAACCCGAATAGTTATCGATAATTTGAAGCAAACTTGTTCTGCTCATGGTATAGGAGAACTTAAATACAAAATCAGAAGTCTCTAGCTCTTGTAGTCTCTGAGATCCACGCGTTCATACAGACGGACAGACGAACAGACGGTCAGACGGACAGACGGACAGACAGACGGACAGACGGACATGGCTATATCGTCTCGGCTGTTGATGCTGATCAAGAATATATGTACTTTATAGGGTCGGAGATGCTTCCTTCTGCCTGTTACATACTTTTGCACAAAACCATTATACCCTTATTTACCCATTTTATGGGTTAAGGGTATAAAAAGAAAGAATATCTATAGATTCTAAGTAATATATGTTGAAGCCCTAATGCCTATAATTAAGATCCCAAGTCATGAATATTATTAATAAACTGTACACTATGAATATGAATTAAATAATTTTTTTTAGGGAAAATCATGCTGCACTTTAGGGAAGCGGGGTGGTCGTCAAGAATTTTTTTTGGGATCCTTGATTTTATTCGGCCATAAAGGATCATGGTAGGGTGGGCGACGGCTTCGGAGAAGCCACAACAAAAAAAAAAATAGAAAAAAAAAATTTTTGTTTTTGGTTTTGATCGGTAGTCGTTATAGTGTAGTGGACCTATCCTTTGTAACTTCCTCCATCCCCGCGCCTATCCTTAACCTCCTCATTAGGTACGCGAAATTTAATTGTTTATTACTGTCCCGAGCAAGTCTCAAAGCATTTTTCTATACCCACTCCCAACAGCGACGAGCATCGGCCGGCTGCAAGCGCGTACCAATGCTACTCAGAGACCAATCACACCAGCTCATTACACGTGACATGTTACAGTGTGGATACAGATATTGTTTACAATATGTTTGAGATATGCATAAGTGGTTTGGTGTGGATATGGATATCTTACTCCCCCAACCTTAAAAAATTTGCCTGTCCTCAGGCGGTTATTATGTTTGGATAAAGTGATGGTTGCTCGAATTTTGTTTCTATTTGTTCCTTAATTATTTCTTGCTCTTTTGGCTTTGGATATTTTACAATGAATGTTTTGGGTAAGTTTTTATACTTATGTGTTACATACAATAATATGCTTAAAATAGTAATTGTTAAACATGTTAATGTTATTATTTTAAATATATTATTATATTTCGTATGTTCATTGATTAATTCTTTTGTTTGAATATATGATAAAGGTTCAATTTTAGTTACGTTATTGCTTACATAAATACTTTGTGTAAAATCTAATCTTGAATTTTTTATAGAAATTTCGTTAATTTGTATTTCGCAATTATACATTTTTATAATATTATTTCCTTTAATTTTGATTTTATTATTCATACAGTTTTGATTAAGAATAGATTCGGGCAAATTCCATGTTAAAATTATATTTGGTTCGATATAATTTGTTTGAAAATTTTTATTTGTTTTAGTGTATTTACACTGTGCTGATACTTGTTTGACAATACCTATTATACAATTATTAATTATTTGATTTTTGGCTGTTGTGCCATATACTTTATTATTATTAATAAAATATCTTTCCTGAATTGTTTCTGTTAAAATATTATTATTTTCATCTGGGTATGGTATTATATCAAAAATAGGTGTTTTAATAATTTCTTGCGGTATATGTGATATAATTAGGGTATTCAGTAGCTATGCTATGTGCGTAAAGTACTAAAATGTTATATGAAAGCTTTACAACAAACACACAGAAGCATTTTTAACACAGCAAACATGCCTCTGGGTATGTTTGCTACTATTGTGCTATATGTGTTATTGTGTGGTTGCCAGACTATTTATAAAAACAGCTGCTTTCGAGATTATTGAATTCGTGAAATTAGGTCACACTAGGCGAGTTTTGGTTGTAAAAGTAAGTAAATTTTATTAATTATTAATTTAAAAGACTAAACTGATGTTTTTAAAAGTGTCAGAAGCGACAAAAGCTAATAGAGTGCGGGAGAATGATATAAAACGCTTTATTTTATTTTATTATTTTCAGTTTAACAATTAATCAATTCAATTTAAATATAGATTGTATTGTTATCGAACTGGCAAACAGCTGACTTAGCACAAATACGACAAAAGAAACGTAAAAAGTGCACTCACTAGCTACACTGTATTATATATAACACTTTACGCACATAGCATAGCTACTGAATACCCTAAATGTGTTACTTTTCTACCTCTATTTGTTTCTTCGTAATGTTTTTCATCTATTTGCCTTAATGTACCGGTCTTTCTGAATGGGTTAGTTATTTTGGCCTTTACCAATGGTGATGCTCTATATCTTGTATCTATTTCATATTCTTCTCATGTTTCGTTTAACTTCTCTATTTGTCGTTTCTTATTGCCTTGTGTGTCATAAATTGGTGTTCCTGCGTACATAAATATGTCGGCTGGTGTACTATTAGTAGTCTTATGTCAGTTTTATGATTATATGTGAATAATATGATTTCTATTTTTGTCTGTTTGTTTTCTATGTTAGAGTCACTATTAATAATTCGTAATTCTTCGTTGATAGTTTTATGAAATCGTTCTATGTCTGATATACCATTTTTGCTTGTTGTTATATTAATTTTACATTTTCTGATTTTAACCACTGTTGTAATGCTGTGCATATGAATGCTGAGTCTTTGTCTGCTTTGATTTCTGTCGGTTTTCCCATTAAATCGAATACTTTTAAAATAGCACGCTTTGCTTCTAACCAGTCTCTGCTTTGGACTTCGACTAATGTCTCAAATTTAGAATAAATGTCTATGCATGATAGAAATTGTTTGTTTTCAACTAAATAAAATCCATAACATATTTTTCACTAATGTAGTTTGTCTCTGGGGTTAATTCAAATAATAATTTTGTGTTTCTGTGTTCAGTTTTTGACATGTTACAACATGACATGAAGGCGAATTGAAGCTGCAGGTGATCCTAACCTGAAAGTGAAGTTGGAGGCTGTGGCGTTCTTATAAGGGTTAGAGTCCCCGATGTGGTGATGATTGACAGCCACAAGAGGGTGATCATTTAGCCGTGACCGAGACTGGACGATTTTGGGTGCGGCCGTTCACATTTGGTCGTATACACTTAATCTCTCGTTCGTGGGCGAAGCACCAACGAAAGCGGAGCTTGCGGCCGTTTACATTTGGTCGTATACACTTAATCGCTCGTTCGTCGGCGAAGCACCAACGAAAGCGAAGCTTGCGGCGTGGCAATCACTGCAGAGGTGGAAGACCCAACTAAGACGAGCTTTGGCAGCCACATATGCAATGTTACCGAACAGCGTTCCGGGATTATAACAGGAGGATTTTGAGCGCGGAGCAGAGAAATAAATTTATTTAATATTTACCCCCTTCTTTTTGTCTCGCCTTATGCCCCTCTGGCAAGCTCACATGGTGTTTTTGTAAACCTAACCTCATTGTGCGGTCCATTACCCAAACCTTTGAAGACATGAACACTTGCATGCACACATTCACACATAAAGTGCCTACAGCACAAATAAAGCCTGATATTCCCAGGAAACCAAATTGTAAAATAGTTAAGACAAAAATCAGTCAATTCCGAATTTATTGAAACCTTAATGATATCAATACTACCTTTAAGATAGTTAATTTTTTTTTGAATGGAAATTTTTTTGTCGTTTTAGTTATTTTTGCATAAAAGCTTTATAGCAAAGACAACAGACCCTACCACAAGACCTCGACCTTTCGATCAATTTTATCTCGTTTCAGCCACCGCCGCTCATCACACTTGAAAGATCTTTCAGCGTGGGACAACAGTTTAAGTGAGTTGAAGAGTATCTAAAGTAGTATATGTTTTAGTTTGAAAAAGTATAAGCGCCTTCCGCGACTTATAAATTCGAAGGATTAAAAAGTGTTCGGTTGTTGGTTGGCTGTTAGTGGCATAAGCTACCAGCTATAGAGCACAAGTAGTGCACGCTCTTCAAGCATTGCGTGTCTTTAGGCTGAAGTAATAAAACAACTAAAACGAATTCAAAACATAAAAAAAAAAAATTTGATTGAACATTGAACATGAACGAAATTGATTAAAATAAAAAAAAAATAAATAATAACAAGTAAGAAGGCTCTAGTCGGGAGAGCCCGACTAGAAGATACCCTGAACCCAGTTGCAATAAATAAATTAAATTTATGTAAGACTTTGGTATACTGTCTTAGCTTCCATCGATTAAGTTCAATATCTCCGGTGTTTCTCAACCGATTTGGACGAAATTTTCAGAAAAGTTCTATCATTATCCATTACTTCAACCCTCATTTTTAGATTTTCCAAATTCGATATTTTATTGTTATCGATATTATGTGTATATCGGAAACCAGAATAGTTATCGATAATTTGAAGCAAACTTGTTCTGCTCATGGTATAGGAGAACTTAAATACAAAATCAGAAATCTCTAGCTCTTTTAGTCTCTGAGATCCACGCGTTCATACAGACGGACAGACGAACAGACGGTCAGACGGACAGACGGACAGACAGACGGACAGACGGACATGGCTATATCGTCTCGGCTGTTGATGCTGATCAAGAATATATGTACTTTATAGGGTCGGAGATGCTTCCTTCTGCCTGTTACATACTTTTGCACAAAACCATTATACCCTTATTTACCCATTTTATGGGTTAAGGGTATAAAAAGAAAGAATATCTATAGATTCTAAGTAATATATGTTGAAGCCCTAATGCCTATAATTAAGATCCCAAGTCATGAATATTATTAATAAACTGTACACTATGAATATGAATTCAATAATTTTTTTTAGGGAAAATCATGCTGCACTTTAGGGAAGCGGGGTGGTCGTCAAGAATTTTTTTTGGGATCCTTGATTTTATTCGGCCATAAAGGATCATGGTAGGGTGGGCGACGGCTTCGGAGAAGCCACAACAAAAAAAAAAAATAGAAAAAAAAAATTTTTGTTTTTGGTTTTGATCGGTAGTCGTTATAGTGTAGTGGACCTATCCTTTGTAACTTCCTCCATCCCCGCGCCTATCCTTAACCTCCTCATTAGGTACGCGAAATTTAATTGTTTATTACTGTCCCGAGCAAGTCTCAAAGCATTTTTCTATACCCACTCCCAACAGCGACGAGCATCGGCCGGCTGCAAGCGCGTACCAATGCTACTCAGAGACCAATCACACCAGCTCATTACACGTGACATGTTACAGTGTGGATACAGATATTGTTTACAATATGTTTGAGATATGCATAAGTGGTTTGGTGTGGATATGGATATCTTACTCCCCCAACCTTAAAAAATTTGCCTGTCCTCAGGCGGTTATTATGTTTGGATAAAGTGATGGTTGCTCGAATTTTGTTTCTATTTGTTCCTTAATTATTTCTTGCTCTTTTGGCTTTTGATATTTTACAATGAATGTTTTGGGTAAGTTTTTATACTTATGTGTTACATACAATAATATGCTTAAAATAGTAATTGTTAAACATGTTAATGTTATTATTTTAAATATATTATTATATTTCGTATGTTCATTGATTAATTCTTTTGTTTGAATATATGATAAAGGTTCAATTTTAGTTACGTTATTGCTTACATAAATACTTTGTGTAAAATCTAATCTTGAATTTTTTATAGAAATTTCGTTAATTTGTATTTCGCAATTATACATTTTTATAATATTATTTCCTTTAATTTTGATTTTATTATTCATACAGTTTTGATTAAGAATAGATTCGGGCAAATTCCATGTTAAAATTATATTTGGTTCGATATAATTTGTTTGAAAATTTTTATTTGTTTTAGTGTATTTACACTGTGCTGATACTTGTTTGACAATACCTATTATACAATTATTAATTATTTGATTTTTGGCTGTTGTGCCATATACTTATTATTATTAATAAAATATCTTTCCTGAATTGTTTCTGTTAAAATATTATTATTTTCATCTGGGTATGGTATTATATCAAAAATAGGTGTTTTAATAATTTCTTGCGGTATATGTGATATAATTAGGGTATTCAGTAGCTATGCTATGTGCGTAAAGTACTAAAATGTTATATGAAAGCTTTACAACAAACACACAGAAGCATTTTTAACACAGCAAACATGCCTCTGGGTATGTTTGCTACTATTGTGCTATATGTGTTATTGTGTGGTTGCCAGACTATTTATAAAAACAGCTGCTTTCGAGATTATTGAATTCGTGAAATTAGGTCACACTAGGCGAGTTTTGTTTGTAAAAGTAAGTAAATTTTATTAATTATTAATTTAAAAGACTAAACTGATGTTTTTAAAAGTGTCAGAAGCGACAAAAGCTAATAGAGTGCGGGAGAATGATATAAAACGCTTTATTTTATTTTATTATTTTCAGTTTAACAATTAATCATTCAATTTAAATATAGATTGTATTGTTATCGAACTGGCAAACAGCTGACTTAGCACAATACGACAAAAGAAACGTAAAAAGTGCACTCACTAGCTACACTGTATTATATATAACACTTTACGCACATAGCATAGCTACTGAATACCCTAAATGTGTTACTTTTCTACCTCTATTTGTTTCTTCGTAATGTTTTTCATCTATTTGCCTTAATGTACCGGTCTTTCTGAATGGGTTAGTTATTTTGGCCTTTACCAATGGTGATGCTCTATATCTTGTATCTATTTCATATTCTTCTCATGTTTCGTTTAACTTCTCTATTTGTCGTTTCTTATTGCCTTGTGTGTCATAAATTGGTGTTCCTGCGTACATAAATATGTCGGCTGGTGTACTATTAGTAGTCTTATGTTCAGTTTTATGATTATATGTGAATAATATGATTTCTATTTTTGTCTGTTTGTTTTCTATGTTAGAGTCACTATTAATAATTCGTAATTCTTCGTTGATAGTTTTATGAAATCGTTCTATGTCTGATATACCATTTTTGCTTGTTGTTATATTAATTTTAACATTTTCTGATTTTAACCACTGTTGTAATGCTGTGCATATGAATGCTGAGTCTTTGTCTGCTTTGATTTCTGTCGGTTTTCCCATTAAATCGAATACTTTTAAAATAGCACGCTTTGCTTCTAACCAGTCTCTGCTTTGGACTTCGACTAATGTCTCAAATTTAGAATAAATGTCTATGCATGATAGAAATTGTTTGTTTTCAACTAAATAAAATCCATAACATATTTTTCACTAATGTAGTTTGTCTCTGGGGTTAATTCAAATAATAATTTTGTGTTTCTGTGTTCAGTTTTTGACATGTTACAAATATGACATTCATTTATAATATTTTGTATTATCTTTTGATAATCTGGATAGTAAAATTTTTCTTTAAACCAATTTATTGTTTTTTCTATCCCTGGATGTAATAACTCAATGTGTCTATTTAATATTAATTCTTTGAACTCTGCATACGTTTGTAAGTCTCTTAGTTTTATGTTACTCTTCAGTGCTTTTATTTTGCTTTCTGGATTAATTATTTCTACATAGGCTCTTTGAAAAATTTGAAAATCTTTGTCATCATGAAAATATATAGCACTATTTTTAACGCATAAATATTCTTTTATGATTTCCTTTGCTTTTGCGTTTGTCATTTCTGTATATATTATTTTAATATTTTTCTTGTGAAATAATTAGTTACCTCTGTCTTATTTTCAATTCCCTTAATTAATTCAATTTGTCTGTTATAATAGTTTAACGGTCTTTCTGTGATTTGGATGTACCCTTGATTGTCTTCTTGTGCACTATGAATTGTTGCACAGGTGATTTGGCTTTCTTCCTCTCCTAATAGATTTTCGTTTAGTTGTACGCGTGACAATGCGTCCGCTACATGATTTTCTTTCCCTGGTAAATACTTAATTGTATAATCAAATTCATTTAATTTTATTTTCCACCTTTGGAGTTTCATATTGGGTTCTTTTATATTGTTTAACCATACTAATGGTTTGTGATCGCTTAAAATCTCAAATTTTCTACCATATAAAAATGTTCTAAAAGTTTTTGTTGCCATACCACTGCTAGCAATTCTTTTTCTATGGTTGAGTAATTTATTTCGTGTTTGTTTAAAGTTCTACTCGCGAAACATATTGGCTTATGATTTTGTGTTAGGACTGCTCCTAAAGCTACGTTACTGGCATCCGTTGTAAGACAAAATGGTTTGTTATAATCTGGATGTATTAAAATGGGGTGAGATGTAATAAGTAATTTTAATTTTTCGAATGCTGAGATGTATAATTCCTCTTTAAATCTACTGTTGCTCCTTTTTTTAATTTAAGTGTCATAGGTTTGACGATATTTGCAAAGTTGGGAATGAATTTTCTATAAAATCCACATAATCCTAAAAATTGTTTTATTTCTTTTGGAGTCTTTGGTATGGGATAATTCATTACTGCATTTATTTTGTTTGGATTTGGTTTTATGCCTTCTGTTGTTACAACATGTCCTAAAAATTCAGTTTCCTTTTTTAGAAATTCACACTTGTCTAATTGCAATTTTAAGTTGGCTTCCCTTAGTTTTGTGAATACCTTATTTAGTGACAAAATGTGCTCTTCCAATGAAGTGGAGTAGATTATAATGTCATTTAAATACACTAAACAATTTTTGTAGATTAGATCTTCTAATAAATTGTTCATACAACGTTGGAAAGTTGCTGGTTCATTTTTTAGACCAAATGGCATACGTGTGTATTTGTAATGCCCATGTTTAGTGGAAAATGCTGTTTTTGGTATAACCATTATTGGTGAATTGTAAGGTGATTGAGATTTTCTTATTATCCCTTGCTCTAACATTTCCTTGACTTGTTTGTCTATTTCCTCATGTTGTATTTGTGAGTACTTATATGGTCTTTTATAAATTGAATCTTCATGTTTTGTTACTATCGAGTGTTTAACAGTACTGGTGAAAGTCAAATTGTCGCCTTCGTGGTACTGAATATCTCGAAATTGATGTAATAACTTTGAAATACACATTTTTTCTTCATCGTTTAAGTGATCTAGTCGAAATTCATTTGATTCTTTTAATTCTTCGTTTATTACGAAATTGAATTCAAAGTCTTCAACTGAAGGTGGATCGAGGCACTCTGGTGCTGGTTCTTTCTCTACGTTTATATTTGGATCATATTTAAATAGGAATCTGTATTCTCCTAATGTTACTGCTCCCTCTTCATAATCAATTTTTGCTTTGCAAGCTTCTAAATAATTTATTCCGAGTAATAAATCATATCGATTTGAAAACTTATGTAAATAAAATTTCTGTTTGAATGGAAAAAATTTTACACTAACCTATTGTAATGCAATCTGTTAGTTTTATATTACCATTGATTGTGTGAACATTTAGTTCTTCGTTTTTAATTGGAAAGTTTAAATAATTTTTATTCATTATATTAATACTAGACCCTGTGTCTATTACACACTTTAATGGATTGTCATTCATAATCACAATTATGAATGGATTATTATTATTTATTCGTCCGAGGCAACTGCTTGAAAATTTTTTGACACTCCGCTGTTACTTTCTCTTTGTCTTTTCTGGGGTTGGTTTTGATAATTAAATGATTGTGCATTTGAAGTTCCATTGTTTGGATAATTCATTCGATTTTGTTGTCTACCCTGATGTAGTTTTTGTTGAAATTTATTAAATGTTTGTTTGTTATTTTGTGGACTGCCTGCACGTGAGTTATTGTAATTATTGTTTGGATAGTTGTGATTAATTTTGTTAGTGGGATAAATAGGTGTACTTTGGTTAAAATTTGCTTGATATTTTTGACCTGAATTAGTTTTATTTGCATTTTGATATTTATTATTTTTTGTTGTATCAATCACACTATTTTCGTATAATCCCTCCCGTTGTGCAGCTACTTTAAGTAAGTAGCTGGTTGTTATATCATATCTGGCTAATATCATAAAAATTCAATCGGGAATTTTTCTTTCAATTACATCTTTTATAGTGTTATTCATTGCGTTTACATACACTTGCATATTTGCTTGGTTGTTTTCTAAAGTTAACTTATTTGTTATAACATATGATTTTCGTTCTAACTCTTCTATGAACTTACGTAGATTTCCGTTGAAGTGTGTGTTGTATAGCTGTCTCAGTAGTTCCTCGATCGGTGTTTGTGTTTTACATTCCTCCGTTAATGCCCTCTTTAGTTCTGTCCAGTTATTGGCGAATGATAATTGTGAAATTCGTTGTGCCTCCCCGACGACTTGTACTTCTATGGCTGCATAAATAATGCTTTGTTGACGTGGATTTGTAGTTGGATAAAGGTGTATTATATATTCAATCCTCCTGATGAATGCGCTTAATTAGTCATGATTTCCATTAAACTGTGGCACTTGCCTTATTTGCGACAAGGCCTGATTAACTTCTGCGTCACTTAATACGGCTGTCATTTTCAATTTTTGTTTGATTGTTTTTAAAGTCTTCAAATACTTTACTATTTTTGCGTGTATTGGTTTTTTATTATTTAATCACTATTAACTGTGTTAAGTTCACAATGTTCTTTTGCGGATCAGTGTGTTTTTCAAGTATTGGTTTTTAATTATTTGAACACTATTAACCTTCAAACCGTAAATAGGTTTTACAACACATAACCGTAAATATGGGCACTGAGTGCCCACAATGCTTTTCTTATGGGAAATTGTCTTTTTGCAAGCATTTTTTCAATAAAAACACTATTATTTCGGTGGTTTGAAATAAAATGTTATATTTTTTTTTTTATTAATTGTTAAAACTAAGCCTAATGAACAAAAAAATCATGCATAATATATATGTTATAAAATATTTTTTTGAAATAAAACTTAAAAATTATAAAACTATTGGCGAATTTCTACGGCGTTTTCTGCTATTTGCTGCTGTTGATGTTGTTGGCTGATTATTATCACTGTCGCTGTCTGAATCCGACTCATAATTGAATTTGCGAATGAAGCAGGGTTGACAACTCCTAATGTAGTGTTTTATTTTTCTGCTCCTACATACAATATAATGGCAATGTATGCATAAATCTCGTCTGCGGCAGTGTTGCGCCAATGCCTCATCGTCGGACCTGAGTCTCTTCGACTGTTTTCTGCAAATACTCTTCTTGCTTTCCTGTTTGTTTCTATTACAATTGTTTCGATCAAGTTGCTGGGCATTATGTCCTTGAACGCATCTAACTTGGTGTCATATCGCTTCTTTGATACATTTTTTGCATGTTGCGTCCTTGTTTTTTCAGCAGCAGTTGCCTGTGACCACCACACTTTATTATTGTTTCTACCTTGACTAGAATATTTGTGTCTTCCAAAAGTTCAGTGTTTTGTTCCAAGTACTCTCCAAAGCGTATGTTGGAAAGCGGCTCATTGTCACTTTCATCAAAGTCACTTTCATCACTTGGGATAATCTTTTCTTCGCCATGTGATTCATTCGTTGATAATACATTGTAATTACGTCCACAAAGTCCATTGTTGTCCTGGCCTAAATACTCTTCCAACTGCCTTTCTTCTTCCTCAGTCAAATTGTCCTTGTTGTATAAATATTGGTTTATATTTTTCGCGTCTTGATTCATTTTGATTTTTTTCACTTCCACAAACTAAAAATTGTATCTTGCTGCTGCTACAATTGAAATAAAACTGACCAAAACTTTGAAATAAAACAGAATTTTACCCTTGTGAGTATCACAAAAAAAAGGTCCAGGTAGGAGAAGTAAACATGTGTCAAGCAAAAAAACCGGTATAGGTATAAGAAGTAACACGTGTCAAGCAAAAAAACCCTATACAAGCATCATTTAGGGGCTAAAAAACAAATTTTTCATACAAACTACCTGAAAAAAAAGTATGGGCACTGAGTGCCCGTATTTACAGTTTAGGGGCATATTTCATGATTTCGTTCATAACTTTGCCAAATATGGACGGATTTTTATGAAATTTTGGAATATACGTAGGCAAGAGTGCAGGCTATCAAAGGAATATAATAATATAATATAATAATAACCAAAGCAATGGTTTCGACACCTGCACTACGAGATATTCGGCCTTGAAAACCGCTCTGGGCACTCAGTGCCCAATTTACGGTTTTAGGGTTAAGTGTGTTAAGTCACGTCTGTTCTTTAGCGGATAAGTGTGTTGTTAAGTATTGCACTTTTTTTTCACTTATCCTACCGGCTGCGCCAATAATAAGTTTGCGTATTATATGTGACAAAAAAATATAAACACTGTTTTATTTTATATTATCACTAATAAGCACTTTATTAATTTATTGAAGTATTGACAGTTATGTTTTACAAGAATACGAATGCGAGACGTCTTACTCGTTTTAAACTTAAAATCAAACTCGAATCTCAAAGTTCTTGCTTTGAGTTTATATACCATAAGTGGCTATCTTTTGTTTTGGCTTCTTTCTATGCTGAAGCCGAAAAATGTTTATATTGACAATTTCGCGCTTGTGGCGTGATTGGGATGATTTGTTTACAATTATTAATAATTGGGTTGGTGTGAATACAGATATTGTTTACAATAAGTTTGAGATATGCATAAGTGGTTTGGTGTGGATACAGATATTGTTTACAATAAGTTTGAGATATGCATAAGTGGTTTGGTGTGGATATGGATATCTTACTATATATATATTTGCAGCAACAATGTCGCTCAAGCGTTATAAGAAGATTACTCGGTGTTTGCGGTTAGACGATCGGGAAGAGAGAGCACACTTCCGTTTTCGAAACAAACTCGCTCCAGTTCGAGCAATTTTTGATAAATAGGCATATCGACTCAAATTGAGCTATATTCCTGGCAAAAATGTAACCGTCGACGAGCAGTTGCCACCATACCCTGGTCGATGTCCTACGTACGCAGTACATCCCGTCGAAACCCTGCAAAGACGGTATCAAACACTGGATTCATTTTACGTGTATGCTGTTGATGTTTACATTGGTCGTAATCGCAACTGTGCACCCAAAGTAAACCAGTCAGAACGGGTTGTGATGCAGCTTACAGAGGGACTCAACGGAAGAAACTTTACTACCGGCAATTTCTTCACATCCCACGCTCTTGCGGTAAAATTGAAGCAGAGACAAATGACAACCGATGGCGTTTTTTGTAAAAACAGAAAGGAGCTGCCACTTCTGGTACTGGACATGAAGAACAAATCACTGTACCATTCTCAATTTGTGTTCGATCTCGTGCTGAACTCGTCAGTGGTTTCGTACGTAACGAAGAGACGTCGTTTCGTTACGTTGCTCAGCACAATGCATCTTTCTTCACAAATAGAAGAGAAAAACGTTAAGAAAAAGCCGGAAATTATAAATTTTTATAATAGAACGAAATGCGGCGTCGACATTATCGCTGCAAACGCAAAGTCAACAGATGGCCTGTCGCAGTATTTTGCTATATGCTAGATATATCTGCGTTGAATGCATTCATTTTATTCTCGGAGTTGAACCCAAACTGGAATTTGGCCAAAAAAAAAAAAACATCCGTCGCCGCCTTTTTATACCCTTAACCCATAAAATGGGTAAATAAGGGTATAATGGTTTTGTGCAAAAGTATGTAACAGGCAGAAGGAAGCATCTCCGACCCCATAAAGTATATATTCTTGATCAGCATCAACAGCCGAGGCGATATAGCCACGTCCGTCTGTCCGTCGGTCTGTCCGTCTGTATGAACGCGTGGATCTCAGAGACCACAAAAGCTAGAGAATTCAGATTTTGTTTATAAGTTCTCTTATACATATCATAATATCGATAGCTATTCTGGTTTCCGATATACACATGGAATCGATAACAAAAAAATTTGGAAAATCTAAAAATGAGGGTTGAAGTAATGGGTAACTATAGAACTTTTCTGAAAATTTCGTCCAAATCGGTTGAGAAACACCGGAGATATCGAGTTTAATCGAGTGAAGCTAAGTCAGTATACCAAAGTCAATTATAAATTTAATTTATTTATTGCAACTGGGTTCAGGGTATCTTCTAGTCGGGCTCCCCCGACTAGAGCCTTCTTACTTGTTTTGATTAAACTAGGGTACTCCCTAGTCACGCAGCATATCGACCAACGGGAACGAGCACCACGAGGCGAGAGAGCGTTGTCGGTAGTTCTCGGGATTCAGGACGGCGAACAGCTAGTCCAAACTGAAGCTGATGCATCTGCGAACAGTCGCTTAATGCACCACACGCCAACAAGGAAGCGCGCAAGGTGCCACATATGCCCACAGGCAGAGAATGCAAACATCCACTCTGCCGAATGCGATAGGTGCATGAAACAATTTTGCCCGCAGCATCGCTTTGTTCTATGCGAAACATGCGGTTTAAAGATATATTTGCTTGTTATACTCGATACCGAAGGTAAAGAGTATATTGGGTTTGTGCAATGACCGTCATGGTGTCTGTCCGTCTGTCCGTCTGTATGAACGCAACTTTTTTCCACACCCTTCAAGCTAGAGACTTGAAACTTTCCAATTCTCTTTATCTATGGGATAGTAAATTAAAGTGTCAAGATGGGGGTTCTACGATAACTGGGGGGCTCGCAAATCGATAAATTCGATAACTCAAAACCGATAAATCCACATATTTCGCACATCCTGACAGGTAGAACTACCAAATTTGGTGAGAAGATAGCTACTAGCAACCCCCAAAAAACTGTATCCCATTCCGCCCCCAGCCCCCCCGCATTTTAAAGTCAAAAATGCCTATATCTCCCACAGTTTTTAAGCTAGAGTCACCAAATTTGGTGCCAAGATAGGTGATGATGACCCCCCAAAAACTACATCAAAAGGTTGGATGCCACGCCCACCAATACCGCCCTAGCCACCCCCATCTGCCCCAACGCTTCGTCAAAAACGGGAATGCGTGTATCTTCCAGAGTAGTGGAGCTAGAGCCACCAAATTTGGTAGGAAGATAGCTGGCAACAACCTCAAAAGTCTGCATCAAAGTTTTGGAGCCTTGCCCAACCATTCCGCCCCCCTTTCCCCACCTTATACAAACTTTGAGCTAGAGTCACCAAATTTGGTATGAAGGTAGCATATGAAATTTCACAAGGATCTGCAGAAAAATTTTGATGCCACGCCCAACCATACCGCCCCCAGCCCCCCTTTCCCCATTTTATACAAACTTCGAGCTAGAGTCACCAAATTTGGTATGAAGATAGCAATTGACATCCCACATGGATCGGCAGCAAAAATTTGAATACCACGGATGGGCATCAAAAATTTTAATACTGGTATCGAGTATACCGCAGTCGGTTGCGTCCGACTGCAACGTTTCCACTTGTTTTTATTTAATTTTGTTATTTAAATAAATATTTTAAATATTAAAAATATTTTGCAAATATTTTTTTTTTTTTTTGATTGTGTAAAATTGACACACCATGGACTGATTTGTTATTGTTTCTTAGGGACAGATGAGTGTTAAAGCCGGTAAAAAAAGGACTGATTGTAAAGGGGTACGGATGCGGCAGGGTTGTACGCTGTCTCAAAGATTGTTCTATTCAGATCGGGATGCCAGCTATTTCCTTAAAAATTTTGTGACTCTAGTTTAAAGGTTGTAATTTGTGTGAGGGCTGGGGGCGGAATGGGCGAGCTTGGCCTCCAAATTTTTGCTGCATTTCTTTGTGGGATATCAATTGCTACCTTCCTTCAAAATTTGGTGACTCTAGCTCAAAGCTTGCATAGTGCGGGGAAAGAAGAGCTGGGGGCAGATTGGGTGGGTGCGGCATCCAAATTTTTAATGCAGATCTTTTTTAGTGTCAATTGCTAGCTTTCTTTCAAATTTGGTGACTCCAGCTCAAAGTTTTCAAAGGGTGTGGGAAGGGGTGGCTGGGGGCGGTATGGGTGGGTGTGGCATCCAAATTATTGTTGCAGATCTGTGTGGAATGTCAATTGCTTTATTCCTTCCAAATTTGGTGACTCTAGCTCAAAGTCTTGTATTCCTCAACGAATGGGGTGCTGGGGGAGGCATGGGTGGGTGTGGCATCCAAATTTTTGCTGCAGATCTTTGTAGAATGTCAATTGCTATCTTCATACCAAATTTGGTGATACCATTTGAAATATTTCTGAGGCAAACCCCTGAGACAAAGCTTTTCTTAACAATTGCAACATCTTGATATTCCACGGTCTTTGCTCTAGCTCAAAGCTTGTAAAAATAAGGGGAGTAGGGGCTGGGGGCGGTATGGCAGGGCGTGGCATCCAAAGTTTTGATGCAGATCTTTGTGGAATGTCAATTGTTATATTCATACTAAGTTTGGTGACTCTAGCTCAAAGTTTGTAAAAGAACTGGAAAGGGGGATGGAATGGGTGGACGTGGCTCCAAAACTTTGATGCAGATTTTTGGGAGTCGTTGCCAGCTATCTTCCTACCAAATTTGTTGGCTCTAGATCCCCTACTCTGGAAGATACACGCATTTCCGTTTTTGACGAAGCGTTTGGGTGGACGGGTTCGGCTAGAGCAGTATTTTGTGTGTGTGGAATCCAAACTTTTGATGCAGTTTTGGGGGGTCATCATCACTTATCTTGGCACCAAATTTAGTGGTCAAAGGTCAAAAACTGTGGGAGATATAGGCTTTTTGACTTCAAAATGCGGGGAGGCTGGGGGTGGATTGGTTGGGCGTGGCTCCAAAATTTTTGATGCAGTTTTTTTGAGGTTGCTAAAAGCTATCGTCTTACCAAATTTGTAGTTCTAGCTGTAAGGATGTGCGAAATGTGTGGATATATCGGTTTTGAGTTATCGAATGTATTGATTTGCCAGCCCCCCAGTTATCGTAGAGCCACCATCTTGACTCTTTAATTTACTACTCCATGGATAAAAAGAATTGGAAAGTTTAAACTCTCTAGCTTGAAGGGTGTGGAAAAAAGTTGCGAACATACAGACGGACAGAAGGACGGTCGGTGATGATATTGAAAACCCCATTAAAATATAAGTGCTATTGTGGATATGTAATTCCATAATATATTTGAAATAGTTGCATATTTTGATAATTATAAGTTTGCGCTTAGCAAGCAAATGAGAAATTACTAAAATATTTTAATAATATTAAATAATTAATTTATTAATATAGAATATAAGCTGGTTGGGGTATCCAACTTCATCATTCATCAATCGTCAAGTCCAATTGATTTGCTTCACACATCCTACCATACCCTAACATAATGTAAGTGCTACTGTGAAAATGTGTGTAGTTCAATATTTTGCAATAATTGCATACCTTGATAAGCATAAGTGGGCGCTTAGCAAACCATTGAGACATAAGTAAAAATTGTTTAATAATACTTATTTCTTAATTTAGTAATATAGCAAATAAGCTAGTTAGGGTATCAACAACCAACACTCATCATTCGTCTGTTCATTCTCTTATTGAAGAAGTCCGCTATGTTAGTCTGTAAGTGTGTGTGTGTGTGTCTGTGCATTTACGAAGAAGCAGAACATAATGCATTCATATATTTTATGCGTGCATGTAGGCGCCTTTTTGCTATTTTAACGTTTTTGATGTGTAAACATTTTGCGCTCCGGCAGTCAAACTCGAATAAATTCTAAAAAAAACTAATTTATGTACGAGTTGTGCTGAATCAAATTAGTTGCGCTTAATAAAGTGAACTACAACAAAATGCCGGTAAGATGAATTTGGTGTAGCTTTGTAACAAACACCCAAACAACAGTGTCTCTTTTTTGTGCGTAAGAAATATTTCTTTAATTTTAGTCAAATCTCATTCACATAAAGAACAAGTGCCGCATAGTTAATTTTGGCTATGCCAAGACTATGATAGCCTTCACACATGGATTAATTTTTTTATTTTTTTTATTTTTTTATAGTACCATATGCTCAGTTTGTATGGTGGCTATATTGAACAAACCTGACATGATCTGAGCAATCTGTGAAATTTTCATCAATATCGGTTCACCAGTTTGTCCGCAAACCGTGTTGAAACAGACGGACAGACGGACGGATGGACACTCGGAACTCAATTCCTGAGCTCGTCCTGATCATTTTGATATATAGTTTATGGGGTCTCCAATCAATCCTTTAAGGCGTTACATATTCATGACAAACTCAATATACCCTGTTTCACATGTGTGAAGGGTATAAAAATGTTCTTTTTGATGTGTTTAAAAAAAAAAGACAAAATTCGTTTGCTGTAAATTAAAAAAAAATTTTCTTTGGCGTTAAGGCATTTTGAGTGCAATAGGCAATACCTATTGTTATTGTTATTTATTGTACCAAATTTTGAATCACATTGCTGCTACCATACCAACATTTTCAACGTCATTATAATGCTCATGAAAAATTTAAGACCATGTTTATTGAAAATCCATTTGGATATGCGTGGTTGCCGGTCTGTACCGCACTGATGCTATCACTAAATAGCCACCATTAGCAATATTTTCACTAAAAGAAACATTTTTATCGCATACCTTCTACGCTGCAGGCGCCTCACTTCACTTTTCTTTTATTTAAACTTTCCCGTCTGCCGGCACACCTTTTGCTGCGCCTTAAAAATTTTGCCTTCTCACAGCCTCTTCTTCTTTCTTAATAGCAGTCACCTGTCAAGCAGTCGAACAATCGAGTATCGGGTGCCAGCACGACTCTCCACCCCTCGTTCGAGCACCACAACCATCGATAGCATCCATCTGACCATAACACCACACACTTCGATTCGCTTGCGTCCGCCAAGAACAGGAGTGCTAATCGGAGGCGTCTGTTTGCTACGCTGCCCAACATAGGCCACAGCCCACACCCTGAGACTAAGCGTCTCATGCTCTACCGACTGAGCTAGCCAGGCACAAATCCAACGCTCGGGGGTCACTGTTTAACGTCCCTGGGCATGAAAAGCTCCGAGTGGATGGCCTTGCAGAGTCTCCAGCTCATACAAACATTGCCCCACTGGTTTGACCACTCGGCACTTGGTGAAGCAGCGACTGAACTTGGCATTGAGGGTCTTTGCGATATCGCCAAGCACGGAGTTTCGCTTGAACACTTCCTGACCCGTAGAAAACTGAACGTCCAGGGCCTTCAGGTCATACTGTCTCGCTGACTTAACATACGCCTTGTGCACGGTCTCCGAATCCAAGTTCTGTGTCTTGTTTAAGCGATCTCTCCAGTGGCTTTATTTCGGCATCGTTGACATCGCCCAGCTTCCTGTCCAGTCCATACTCACTGCTGCTACTCAGCATGTGTTGTCCAAACAGTGCGAAGTATGGAGATAGTCCCAGTGGCCGTATGCACAGCACTGCGTAACGCCATCGCGATTTCTGGCAACTTCTCGTCCCATTTCATCTGGTCAAAACCAATGTGTGTCCGGATCGCTGCCAACACCGACTGATTCACCCGCTCGGACGCGTTGGATTGCGGAACATAATTGCCTGCGCGGACATGTTTAATGCCGTGATGCTCCAGCAAAGCTCGAGCTCCTGCGACACGAACTGCTTACCATTGTTGGTGTATATGATCTCGGGGATTCCAAACACCGTATACAGCTCCTCCCTCAAAAATAGGATGATCGCCACCAATGTTGCTTTCGGCATCGCCTTAAGCCAGACGAACTTGCTGAAATGGTCCAGCACTACAAAAATGTAAGCTTTGCCCTGCCTTGAACGTGGATACTTATCCAAGAAGTCTTAGTACAGATTCTGCAGCGGGCGCTCGGTAACTACTTCCTTTCCCATCTTTGGCCTACCGATTGGTGTGCTGTGCTTCGCCTCCTTGCACACTTCGCAACTGAGCACGTAAGACCGCTCCTGTGCTGCCATCCTCAGCCAAAAGTAGAATTGGCGTAGCCTTGCCAATGTCCGGGCTATTGAACGGTACAAACATGTTGGTTAGCACTTCCAGGATCCACAACTTCCACAGAAACTCCTCGCTATCCTCCCGAGCAAACTGTGACCTCTTGAAGAGCAAGCCGTCTTCTATCAACAGGTCCGGAAACCATTCAGCATCCAGTTATTTTTGGCTTTGCGGTGTTCGATGGTGAAATCAAAAGCTTGAAGCGCGAGTGAACACCTGGCCAGCATTCCGCTCAGATACTTGAGCGACATCAACCATTGCAGGCTCGAGTGGTCCGTGATGACCGTGAAGGGCATCAGCTTTACATATGGCCGAAAACACTCTATTGCCTTCACCGCCGCCAAACACTCGTTCTCCGTCACGCTGTAATTGATCTTCTCTCTTCTCAGCTTGGCTGAGAAAAAGGCTATCAGCCGATCAGCTCCTTCGTCGTCCCACTGGAATAACACCTTTCCGATCCCCATATGACTGGCATCACACTGAATAAAAAACGGCCGTCGGAAATCTTGATGGACGAGAACTGGTGCGACGGTGAACACCTTTTTTAAATCATGATTGGCGATGTTCAGACAATCGTTTAGGGGTGCTGAAAGTGTCGAAAAGTCCCGAATAAACCGTCGGTACCATCCTGCGGTACCCAGAAAACGTCTCAGCTGCTTTATAGTTTTCGGGACGGGAATCTGGATTATGGCCTCCACCTGGCTCGGATCCGTTCGGAGAGCTTCGTCACCGAAAATGTATCCCAAGTACCTAAGAAATCTAAAACAGAATGTCGATTTCTCCAGGCCGATAGTATGGTTCACCTCCCTCAGACATTGCATTACTTCCTCCAACAGCTTTACATGCTCTTAAAAAGTACCGGAGATGATCACCAGGTCGTCCAGATATACAAACACACGGCTCCGCAGACGCTGTGGTATCAACTTATCCATTAACCGACACAACCGTTGAGCAGCATTACAAAGTCCAAAAGACACCATCCGGAACTGGTAGAGTGGACGGCCAGGAATGGTAAACGCCGTATATCTTCTGCTATTGGGCACCAACTCGATCTGCCAGAACGCATGTTTGTGATACACTCAATATTCTGCAGTGGGTAATTATCCTCCACCGTCACGTCATTCAGCTTGCGTGCATCTAAGCACAGCCTATTTTTGCCAGTTTCTGCACTAAAGTCATCCTGTTGCTCCACGGACTCTCGCTCGGCTCAAGGACTCCGAGTCAAAAAATCTCGTCAACCTTCGCAAATAGGAGCTGTTGAACCGCCGGTGACACGGGGTACAACCGATCTTTTATTGGCACCGCGCCATCGACAATCTCTATAGACTATTGCTCCTGGTGAGTTTTCCCTTTTCCTCGTTGTTCGTACGCCAATAGCTTGGCTTTTACCGCGTCTAGTTGCTCCTGCTGATCAGCATCCTACTGATGTGGTTCTACTGGTTCTCCTTTCGTGAAAAAGTCAGACTCCATCTGCTCGACAGCATCCACTCCCACTTCATCCGGTGCCAGGCGGAACTTTCTCCAAAAATCTACCCCTAGGTACAGATTATGGACCAGGGCGTGGCTCACGTTGAGATTCATCCGATGTGTCTCCTCTCTATAGCGGATCGGATCCAGGATCTTCCCCAAGACTGTGTAGCTCGCACCTCCTGCAGCTCGCACTTTAGACGTCTGTGGATACCATGCTATCCCCAGCTTCTCTATAAGTTCGACTGTTCTAGCATCCAGCACCGATCAAACTAACAGTCGCACCCGTATCTTAAAGACCTTTCGCGGAGTATCCATTGATTTGCACTTCGGCAAAGGCTCGATCGTCGGCTTTCAGTAGAGAACTGAGTGCCTCACATACGCGCCTTCGTTGTTTCCCGCGTAGCGTTGGTCTTTTCTGCATTCTTTGGAACTTGGGGCCTATTGTTCTGCTTTTGGACTCCCTCCTCAGCAAAGATGTGGGCTCTCGCTTCCTCGTACGCGGATGTGCGCACCTCCAACGGCTGACGTATCGACCACTTGAGCCTCGGTGAATGGTCGCTGTTGGTCTTCTAAACGATATCCTTAACTTTCATGCAATCCTTATCCCTAGTGCTTATCTCTTACATGCAATTTGGCGAGATCTTTACTGGTTGCCTGGTGGTGCTGAGCGCGACTCCTCTGCCTGCGTCATGCTCCCCCTCTCGTTTCCCGACTGGCATTTGGGACACTTCGGTAAGACGACACCTGGCAGGCCACATCGCGTTGTCGTCTCACATCTCAAACGTATGCCCTCTCAGTGCGCAATTCCAGAAAATCAGCGCGTTGCTGTCACTATTTTTCATCCTCGGCAGGTACAGTGCATCAACTTTTGTGGTGTGCCTCGTGTACTTGAAACCGCTCCCTTGGTCGGCTCGTTGGCTCTGCTGTGGTCTGGCTATTGGGCCAGCGGGATGACAGCAACCTCTCTGCGTCATGGCTTATCCCTTATATTAACTTTCACGATCTTAATCAGGTCGTGGTCGCTGACTGACACCTCTCACCTAGACCTCAGAGCGAGCATGGCCTGCAAAAACTCGTCGATACTCTCCCCCGACTTCTGCCTGCGCTCGCGAAGCTCCTGTTCGCGTTCGAAATTTTATCAGCGCGTCTCGAAACGCTGCCACCGCAAAATTTGGCCAATGTGTTGCACCACTAGTCCTCAGAAACATCCAATACCAGTCCTTGGCTCTTCCTTCGACCAAGGTGTGGAAATCCCGCAACACGTCCGACCACGCATTTGGTATGTTTGCCTTAAACGGTCCAGCCTAAAGATAAATTCTTCCACCGGCATTCCTGTTGAGCTGGCATCAAAAATAAGCCCCCATCTGCGCATTGTGATCGGCTCAGGCCGGGACTCAACCCCTCAAATGGTCTGTTTGTGTCGGTATCCATCCTCAGCTAGTCTTCACCACGTATTCGGGACCGCCAATGCTCCGCTTGTTTTCGCTGTTCCGATTCCAGGGCTCTATTGTCGAACCAGTGACCCTGTGCTGCTGTTGGCTCCCTAAGTGGGATATTTTGCTGAGTAAGTGGGCGTGCCGTATTGTGCGCTTACCTCGGACCGGACAATTGGGTTTACAGGCTGCTATCCCTGATTGCCTGCATATATTCCAGCACCTCTCTCTTGTTTTGGGCTTTGATTTCAGCCATCCCGGTGGCCATAGCTGCCTGGAAAATGTCACGGGCCTCCGACAGCGCTAAGTTAACGGCTGCTCTCAATTAACTTTGTAAATCCAGTGGCACTTGCTGTTTTTGTTGCATTGTGGATGACTCCTTTTCGGTACTGCTCCTAGGCTGTTGGGCTCTGGGTGCTCGCCTACTGCTCCTACGTACGAAATGTAAATGTTTTCTGGTGGCGAAATATCGCCAGATGCTATGCTCGACTCACCATTTTGGGTCTGCGAAGCTGAACGAGTTGTGGGAACCATTGATTCAGCCCTTCTACTCTGATCTAACCCTGCTGTACGCCTCGCTTTTCTCTGTTCCTGTTCGTAATTGATTTCTTTACGCATTTAATTTGAATCTAAGTTTTCTTTCGTTTCTTTCAAATGACCACAAACAACATTTTTTAACGGGGTGAGACCAACATGGAACATGATACGGTTACGGTAAGTGATGTGTGTGTCATTGATCCTACATTGTCGTATTACTATATCAAAGATAAAATTAGTCACAATACCAGACATGGGCTGGCGGTATCACGATGCCAGTCCTGAAGAACATGACATGCACCATAAGCCTCGACACATGTATTCGTAATGGTAACGTATTCGGTGACGACACATACTCTTTATTGATATCCTTAATATCGCCTACTATCCCCCGGATTGCTGAGCTAAACTACAGCAGAACATGGTGGTTCGCGCTGGGATTGTTCAGGATATGACTTGATTAAGCTGTCAGTATAAAGCTTTCTCCTCCTCCTCCAGCTACTTCCGCATCAGCCCAGGCATAGAATCCCGCTGTGGCTTACTATTTGTTGAGCAATTAGTGAACCCTAACCAACTTAAACAAACTATGCAATAAAACAATGAA
Organism: Scaptomyza flava; assembly: GCA_030179655.1. Lineage (NCBI taxonomy): Eukaryota > Metazoa > Arthropoda > Insecta > Diptera > Drosophilidae > Scaptomyza > Scaptomyza flava. The sequence goes on along the minus strand of JARNME010000057.1, from coordinate 325,309 downwards.
TTTAACATCTTCTGCGACTTCAATAGTGACATATAACTGGGTTTTCCTTTGGGCGCAATTTTGTTATGATCCGGTCTTATTTATTACGCGTATCGACGTACCTATCCTTGGGTAACCGATTTGCTAGCTGGCTATCGATACAGTATTGGGCAAAAAACGCTAGATCAAATAAGTAGAAACGTTGCGGTCGGACGCAACCGACTGCGGCATACTCGATACCAGTATTAAGACCGGTAAAAAGAGGACTGATTGCGAAGGGGTACGAATGCGGCAGGGGTGTACGCTGCCTTAAAGATTCTCCGATGCAGATGGGGATGCCACCAGCTATCGTCCTTCCAAATTTGGTGACTCTAGCTCAAAGTTTGTAAAAGGTGTGGAAAGGGGGGGGCTGGGGGCGGTATGGGTGGGTTTGGCATCCAAAGTTTTAATGCAGTTCTTTTGGGGTTGCTAGTAGCTATCTGCTCACCAAATTTGGTAGTTCTAGCTGTGAGGATGTGCGAAATATGTAGATTTATCAGTTTTGAGTTATCGAATCTATCGATTTTCCAGCCCCCCAGTTATCGTAGAACTTCAATCTTGACACTTTAATTTACTATGCCATAGATAAAGATAATTGGAAAGTCTCAAGTCTCTAGCTTGAAGGGTGTGGAAAAAACCTGCACACATACGGACAGACACCATGACGGACATTGCACAAAACCAATATACTCCTTACCTTCGGTGTCGAGTATAAAAATCTGTTGACACGTCTTGTTAATATAATTATCTTTATCGTTGTAGATTAAACTTTCCACGCCATCCTTATTAATTTGTCAGCTCAAAACTTAGTGATTCAAGCTTGCCATCCTCAGTTAACCTTTCGCTTGCTGGGAGCAAGCATTTTGAATTACAACCGAGTATTTTTCGAGTCGCCATTTGATTGAAAGTAAACATTTATGAACTATTTTTCCAATCAAAAATGAAACTTTCGTCGGATATTAAGGTTCCCGTTGGCCACACTTTTTGAGGGGTCGTATGTTACAGCAGAGTTGGCTCATTTTTGAGTCATTTTTCAAATCAAAAGCGAGTATTTTTCGAGTCGTATTTGTTGAAAGCTGGTCAAAACTTTTTGATGTATTTTTACCCTTTAAACATCATAATTGTTTTAATGTTAATTATAATGATAACATTTATTGTTAATGTAAGTGCATATTATAGATAACGCAATTTAAACTTACTTTTTTTTAACCAAAGAGGGTTAGGACCGGGGACTTTCGTTTTTGCGGCGTCTTAGGCAGCTCGACCACAAGGCGACATTGACTAGCATAGCCTAATTGCCCATAAGTTATATTTATAATATATATATACTAGGGGGTCCCCCCCTGATCGCTTCGCTCGCCAACCCCCCTCGCGCTGCACGCTCGATTTTCGAATGCAAGCAATTATAACGTTTGAAAATAACCGTGTGTTGAAGCCCCTGTGTATTCACTTGCACATCTGATGAAATCCTACATTTCCGTTTATACGACATAGTAAGTGCCCCGCTTACTTCGCTGCGCAGATAGTTTATATTATTTTAGCAATAAAAGATAGATGTAAAATAAATAAATTAGAAAATATTTAACAACAAATTAAAGCAAAGTATTTAATATTCTCTTTTCCACGCCACCATTGAGGTAGAGAATCAGGTGCGTAATTTTTTATTGTGGTTTTCCCAGTAGGCCTTATCCACTTGTTGAATTTCATTTGCAATTATTAACAACTGTTAAGAGCTTCTTGATAAACGACATTGGTTGTTTTTCCGTCAGGTGCTAATACAACTAAACTTTTTGGTGAACTGACTCTTGAGCAGGCTACATAAAATTGGCCATGAGAGAAGCAATCGTGTCTTAAATCTAGTCCGGCTAATTTTAGAGTTTGTCCCTGTGATTTATTGATTGTTAGGGCAAAGCAAACTTTTAAAGGAAATTGCAATCTTTTAAATTGAAATGGCAATTCAGAGTCAGAAGGTATTTATGGAATTCTCGGTATAAAAACCGTTCCCCCTATACCACTGCCAGTAAAGACCATTGCTTCGACAACATTCTTATGAAGGGCTTTAACTTGCAATCTTGTACCATTGCACAGTTTTGGCGGCTTCAAGTTGCGAGTCAACATTACAGGTGAACCAATCTTTAAAGTTAATTTATGTTGAGGCAGGCCAGCCGGATTTAATGAATTAAGAAACTCGACGGGGTAATGAACTGCATCTTCGACTTCAGTCACAGAATTAATAGAGTTATATGTCATTTCTTCACTTTGAAATGATTTTAATAAAAACTCGTTTATTTCCAATGCATTGTCATTTCTCGCAGTCAAAATAGCACGTTCTGGAAACCATTCGAGTGATTTTTCAGAGATATTTGTAATATCCGGAAATATTTTGAGAGTTAGTTCTTCAATACTTTTCACAACATGACACAAAGTTGATGGTAAAGTTATTTTGCCATCATGGATTGGAAATAATCCATTTCCTATTTTAAGAAGCCTTTCTGAAAATTCACCAGCTATGCTATCACCTTTTAAGTGCACTCGCATATTTTTCGTTAATGCAATTTTCTGTATTTTGGGACACAAAATTGAAGACTTTAAGCACGCATTTATTTCATCTGCTCTTGTTCCTCTGGGGATCACTGGAAGAGTTTGTCGAAAATCACCAGCTAAGAGAACAGTTATGCCACCCATTAGGTATTCACTACCTCGAATGTCTTTCAAAGATCGATCTACAGCTTCAAAAGCACCTTTATGGGCCATAGTACACTCATCCCAAACAATAAGCTTGCAATCTTTGAGCACAGCAGCCATATTAGATTGCTTTGAAATTGAGCAATGTGGTGTTTCTAAATGAAACAAATTAAATGGAATCTTTAGAGTAGAATGCGCTGTGCGACCACCATTTAGTAAAGTGGCTGCGATACCGGAAGAAGCAACGGCCAATGCAATGTTTTTACTTTGCCGTATCTTTGCCAATAATAAATTTAAAAGAAACGTTTTACCTGTTCCACCAGGTGCATCTGAAAAATAGATTTATCCTTTTTCTGCCTCAAAGCTATGCAGTAACTTTTCGTATACTTGTTTTTGCTCGGCAGTAAGGAGTAGCTCATTATTAACAACAAAATTATCTCAATTTTCATAATTTGTTTCTCTATGATATTCATTATTTTGAACAATTTCCTCAGATCTGATTGGTAGTGGAAGTCCATAATAAGTCAAGTTTTGACCACCAATAGACAGTACTATATCTTCAATGTACAAAAGACATTTATTAAATACATTATTCAGAATACTTTGATCAATATTTCTGTCTTGTGAAATATGAAAGACTCTTAAAATATCTTTGGAGAAACTCTCTTTATAAATATTCCAAAGTTTAAGAGCATCCGAAATTTGACAAAATACTAACATTATTGCAAAAAGTTCCCTCATTTTTGTAGGATTTTGACATATGACAGCTTCGGCTATAGTTGAATCCCAGTGCTTATCATCTTCTAGTAATCCTAGAGCTTTACACGCCAATTGAAATGAGGCGTATGCTATACCATTAACGGTTTTTAAATTTGAAAATGAAGTTGGCCCTCTTACAAAATGTAGTAAAAGTCTTAAATAAAAACATTCTGTATTATTGGGATGAATAGTGTAAACTCTTCCCAAAGCTGAATCTCTTTTAACTCCAGGAAAATTTGGCACATCATGCCCTCGTTTTCTTCTTTGAAATTCTTTATTGTTCCATGTAAATACGATGGAACTTCACAATATAGAAGCGTTCTTGCAAACTCATCACGTGTGCATAGCTCAAAGAAGGCTAGCAAAGTGGTTTTGGGTGTAATGCTTAATCTGTCAAGTAATTGTTGCGGATTATTGGGGTTAAAATATATTCGTTTACCATTTTCTAAATGAACAGCTAAGTGTGTAATAGCCGGAAAACGTTCATGTATGGGAAATGCAAAGATTCTACATACCGCTTCTGAGCTACTTATATAACGGCCACTTTCGTACATATTAATTTCATTACGTTGGTCTTCAAGAGTAAATGATGCTTGATCACTGCCCTTGTTAACATATTTACAGATGTATTTAATAGACTTTACAGAACTACAATACTCAACATTTATGTGAGCTTCAAATGTTCTCAAAAGTACACAGTTGTAAGGCACAACCCAACGATTATCTATGCAATTACCATTTATATTAATTGCATTACCTCCATCTTCTATCGCTCTTCTACGATATAGAGGGTAACTATCTTTTCCAGTCACAGTTTCTTTAAGTAGTTGTCGAGGAAACCTTTTGGTACACTTTCCATTTTCATGACCATGAATCATATTTGACTTAACAATGTTAAATAACAAAGGATCCTCATCTGCGTTTGGTATTTCGGCACAGATAATCTTATCGATTTTATCTGGTCTTATTTTATTTTCTAACCAAAGTAAAATATGAATATGTGGTAAGCCCCGCTTTTGCCATTCCACAGAGTACATGAAACATTGCACGCTTCCAAACAAAGAACCTTTTATCAATAGTGACATTAAAGCTTTAACTTTTAAATGAAAAACTCGAGCTATAATATCGTGACGATCATGTGGCTTTTGACCCGGTATCAAAACACTTTTGATGTCATTCCATTGTGGATTGCAGGTGAATGCTATGAAAAGATCTGCTCGCCCATAATGGCGAACATATGTCATAGAATCTTGAGTCTTTTCATGCATATATCGTGCAGAGCTTGTAAAAGAAGATGGTAAAATTACCATCTGACCAATTTGAGCTGCTTCAACATCTTGTTGGCCTATTGCATCTTGTAGATGTATATAGCTATCTCCTGGTCTAAAGAACTTGTGGGATAGTTCAGAGGGGGCTTAGCTGAGGCCACCAGGCGGGTCGCGGGTTGCGGATAGCGAACGGCCTCTTTATGAGGTTAGCTGCGAATAAGCGAGAATCCTTGCAAATAAGCAGTCCCGGACAAACAGCGGGTACGGTACCGTTCACCGTACCGACAAGACGCTTGTGTCGCCGTCTTTAAAGCATAGCCTCACACACTCCCAACTCCCTCTCACGTACCCTTCTTCATCCCTTCCCCAATATCTCACTCCGGGCTGGACTAAGGTGTCATTCGAACCGTGGCGAAAGTCAACCTGGCCGGGGGCCCGGATTAAAAACTAGCCCAGTCGCTAACGGTGAGCTCAGGCAGATGGCGACTCCCTGTTCTAATTAGCCTTACCCGGGTACTGCGGATCTCTGCCCGGGTGGACCCCATATTTCTCCGCAACTCGTGGGAACATGAAAGGAATAAATAAAAATATAAAGAATTTAGGTGTGCAGCAGGATACCCCTGCTGCCAGTGTCGCGAGACACTTTGAGGACCGCCTCCTTGACGGGGAGCGGCCCTCCAATGTGGGACCAGCCCCACGGCGCCCTAACCAGGCGCAGCAAACAAGAAGGCCGCAGGCGCAGGTGGCAATAGATACAGCGCGCGCACCAACGACGAGGGAAGCCCCACGTCACCGTGTCGCCCCAGCTGCAGGAGGAGGAAGCAAGGCTGGACCATCCCAGCCGATGCGACCGAGGCTTAGCGCTGTTAGGCGACATGGCGTGAAGCACCAGCAGCCAAAAGCGCAGCTGCCAAAATTGGGAGAGCCGGGCGGTTTGGATGACCCAAACCGAAAAACTCTGAACGGCTCAAAGACCAAATGGTACCTCAGGTACCTTCAGCAGGGACTACCCCCTGCTGAGGCACTGCGCATGGCAACGGCTGGAAGAGACTCGGCGAGCCAGGTACGGGGACCAGCCCCCAAACGCCTGAGCAGTAATTTAACGCCACCCACTGCCACCCCGAAGAGGGCGTGCCCAGAGGAGCGTCCCAGCACGTCGGCATCCGCCGTAGCAACAGCAGTGAGGTCTTCCCCTCCATTGTCCACCGAGACTCGCATATCGTATGCAGCGATTGCAAAAAAAGTCAAGGTGGCCGTGTTACCTGTGGAATACCCGCAGGTAATGCTCAGCCATGGGGACCTGTCCGCATTTGAGGAGGCCATCATGGATGAGGTTATCCTCACAGGATGGGACACCGAGGTCGCGTTCGCGGGCATTCATTTCCGGGTTGGCTACCTGGTCATTGATTGTTCCGACGATCACTCAGCGGAGTGGCTGAGGACCGTGGCGTCAAGACTGCAGTCGTGGAAAGGGGCTCCACTGCACTGCAAGGTGGGTGATGATATTCCATCACCCCACAACATCACCATCTTCTACCCAAGAAGCGCGGATCGGTCAACCGAATCCTTGTTGGTTCTGCTGAGGAACCAGAACAAGATCGAGACCGACTCGTGGAAGGTGTTGTCTAGGAGGACGGAAGGCGGAGGTGCGCTATTGGTGATAGGCATCGATGAGGCATCCAAGGACGCGATAGTGGCGAGAGGCCATCAAGTTTCATTCCACTACGGGACCATCCCCGTTAGCGGTCTGAAGAAAAAGAGTGTTGGCGCAAGGACTACCCCTGCCCAGACGACAGTCCCGGGAGCTGCAGGCTCGGCCCCCACACCTCCCACCGCCTCTGTTCCGAGGGCTCATCTGGCAGGTGTCTCTGATTTATCAGAGGATCTGGCCGAGGATGAGGACCTGGCGGAGATGACGCTCGGTCCAGCAGAGCTGGAAGGGATGGATGATGAGGTGCCGATGTCCTCGCAAGAGCTCGCTGAGGAGCTTGAAACGGCAGAAGCTGACGTCACCATGACGGTCAGCGGTGATGTGGGCAGCTCCCAACCTCCATCACCAGGAGCTAGAGCGGCGGATGAGTGATGGTGACATCAAACGTCACCGTCACTGGGCTAGCCCAGATAAACCTCCATCGGGCTAAGGCAGCCTCTGCTGTCTTGGCCAGGATGTTTATCACCCAACATCTTGGGCTAGCCCTGGTACAGGAGCCATGGATAAACAATAGTATAAAAGGCCTGTACACCGCTGACTCAAAGGTAATCTGGGATCAAAGAGATCCTACACCTAGAGCATGCATTATGGTAAGGAAATGTATTAATTTTACTATTCTTTCAGAATTCCTCACTAGGGACTGCGTACCTATTGCCGTAAGGGCAATTGGAAACGCCCCCCCCATTGTGGTGGCATCTGCCTATTTTGCTGGTGATGTGGACTGCCCGCCACCGGAAATAGAAAAACTGATGGACCACTGCAGGAGAGAGAAGCTGCCGGTTATAATCGGCTGCGATGCCAATGCGCACCACTCCATATGGGGCAGCACGGACATCAACAAAAGGGGTGAGTGTCTGACCAACTTTATATTCAAGTATAACTTAGAAATTGGTAATGTCGGATCGACACCGACATTTGTAACTAGAGTTAGAGAAGAGGTATTAGACATTACTCTGATTAGTCGGTCTCTTAGGCCATATTTCAGAGAATGGCATGTCTCTTCAGAAGAATCCATGTCCGATCACAGGATTATCCTATTCAAACTTAAGGTTAATATGGATTGTAGTATACCAACTCGTAACCCCAGGAAAACGAACTGGGAAAAATTTAGGTCTACCCTAGAACTTAACCTAGCCACTGAAAACTCTGGAATACCCAGATGCACGAGTGAGCTAGAAATAGTTGTTAGAAATCTAAATAGTAGCATTAAAATGCATATGAAGAAAGCTGCCCACTAGGGAAAACGCGTAAAGAAAAAGATGCCCCATGGTGGAATGACGGTCTTGAGAGACTGCGTATCACCACACGTCACCTCTTCAATAAAGCCAAGAGAGACGGGTCATGGGATACATACCGCGAAAGCCTCACCTCCTACAGCAAGGAGATTAGGAAGGCCAAGCGCAGGAACTATAGGGACTTCTGCGAAAGCATAACAAGCACGAGTGAAGGTGCCCGGCTCCATAGAGCATTATCAAAGCGGGCGCCGGAGGCTAATTTAGCCCTGAAGCGTAAAGATAATACATATACGAGCACCAATATGCAAGGTTAGAGCTTCTGTTTGAGACGCACTTCCCAGGAAGTATCCCCTGGGAACCGTGCGAATCGCTTGAAACAGGAGGTCAACACAGACCAACGGCCATTGACTGGGCATGTGCCAAGTCGGTGGTCACAGTGGAGAAAATAAAATGGGCAATTGGAACCTTCCAGCCTTACAAATCTCCTGGTCTAGATTGCATATCACCGGTATTCCTTCAGCAGGGACAGGGAATACTCCTACCCACTCTACGGAAAATCCTGGTCAGTAGCCTAGCACTTGGTCATATACCAAGCACTTGGAGTAGAGCTAGGGTGGTCTTCATCCCCAAAGTAGGGAAGACAGATACCACCAACCCAAAGTCCTTCAGACCCATCAGCTTAACATCGTTTGTGTTGAAAACGTTGGAAAAGCTGGTGGATTATAACATAAGGAGTACTCTGCTCACACAGAGTCCACTGCAAGCAACGCAGCACGCATACAGAACAGGCAGGTCTACGGACACTGCCCTGGATGAGCTGCACCGTACTCTGCGGGCGGCAGTAGTAAACAAAGAAGTAGCAGTTTGTGCATTTTTAGACATTGAAGGTGCCTTCGACAACACATCACATGATGCTGTCAAGGCTACCTTGAATAGAAGAGGGCTGGATAGTACAACTAGTAGATGGATTTCATCCCTATTAGGGTCCAGACAGGCTACGGCATCTATACAAGATAGTACCGTAACAGTAACAACCACAAGGGGCTGTCCTCAAGGGGGGGTTTTATCACCCCTCTTATGGAGTATACTAGTAGACGAACTGTTAAGTAGACTTGCGAACAGGGGTATTCAATGTCAAGGCTATGCAGATGACATTGTGATAATAGCTCGGGGCAAGTATGAAGGAACTCTTTGTGATAATGTTCAACTGGGACTTAAGATTACGCATAATTGGTGTAGGGAGGTTGGTCTCAACTTAAACCCTACAAAGACAATCATCGTTCCTTTCACCAGAAGATACAAGCTACAAAGGATGAGGGAGATTAGGCTCGCGGGGAGTCCAATAGAAACAAGCAAGGAAGTTAAGTACCTTGGGGTCACTTTTGACAGTAAGTTAAACTTTGGCACCCATGATCAGAATACGATCGCAAAGTGCTGCAGAGCGCTGTATACGTGTCGTAGCATAGCCGGGAAGTCATGGGGAACATCACCAAAGATAATAAGATGGCTATACCTTATGGTAGTAAGGCCCATGCTTACGTATGGAGTGATTGCATGGGGGGATAAGGCACAGCAAATCACTGTGCAGAAGCAGCTTCAAAAGCTACAAAGAATGGCATGTGTAGGAATCACGGGAGCGATGAGGACCTGTCCCACATCAGCGCTTGAGGTTCTATTGGAGATAACGCCACTCCATCACACAATTAGGCTGCAACAAAAGGCAACCCTCTTAAGAATGTCCGTTGAAGGAGTTGGGAGAGGACACATTCTTAGTCGAGTAGAGGCAGATATGCTATCGGGTGAACTTCCCCTACTGGCACAGCCAAGGGACGAAATGAAAGTCGAACACATGTTCGGCCAAAAGTTTCAAGTTCACCTCTGTAATAAAAAGGAGTGGACATCTCTGGAAGAGGTCCACAACATGAAGCCACACACCATAAAATGGTACACCGATGGATCCCTAACGCAACAAGGCTCCGGTCTTGGTGTGGTAGGCCCTCGGCTAATGTACCATGAGCCCCTAGGTATGCACACCAGCATATTCCAAGCTGAGGTATGTGCAATCGGGAGGTGTGTAGACTTTAATCTAAAGCGTAACTATCGGAATAGGGATATAGCCATTCTATCCGATAGTCAAGCAGCAATAATGGCACTTAGTAAGACCGAAATCAGGTCAAAGGTAGTTCGTGAGGTACGAACCAAGCTAGACACTCTGGGATCACAAAATAGGCTTGCCCTAAGATGGGTCCCGGGACATGTCGAAATAGCGGGGAACGAAGAGGCAGACAAGCAAGCAAGACTGGGCGCAGCGACACCCCTAATAGGACCCGAGCCGTACTGTGGTATAGGAAGAAGCACAATACGGCAAGAACTTAGGAATGAAGAGAGACTTCTGCGAAGAACGTGCTGGGCAAGGACACCAGGACTCAGACAAGCAAAGATTCTCTTGGGTAGCTATAACCTTAAACGGTTTAAGCAAGTAATATCAATGGGTAAAAATAGACTCAGGATACTCACCGGTCTCTTGACAGGACATTGTAGACTACGAGGTCACTTGGCAAAGCTAGGTATAGTCAGCAGCGAGATTTGCAGATTCTGCGAAATGGAAGGAGAATCCTCCTTGCACATTATAGCAGAATGCGTAGCCTTAGCAAGGAAAAGAAATAGTTTTCTAGGAAAACATATTGTAGAATTTAGCGATTTAGAAACCATCGACCCAACAAAGGTACTTGCTTTTATGCAACACCTGGGCCTGATGGAAGATCTATAGGCCAAGAAGGGGGCACAATAGATCTATTTGGTCGCAGTGTATTTACCCCCAATATAATAAAAAAAAAAAAAAAATTAATAAATATAGCTATCTGCTCTGAGTTTCGCTTGATTGTAGCGAATATAATTTAACCTTTCTGTTTCAATTTTAGCATACATATCAACCAAAAATTGACTATAAAGGGATCGACAATAAATTAACTGATATATCTCGGATTGACGAATCATTATTTTATAGCTGTAGAAGCTTAACGCAGATATCATTTTTTTTGGATCCTCCCTTTTTTATTGGATTCCATTGTGGTATATCCACTGAATAGCCATCTTCGCCATAAGGAAATAGCAAAGGGTACTGTAAGGCATCGTATGATCGATGCACCTCACTCATGCGATGTAATTTATTATTATGGCTTTCAATAATAATATCGCGCTTTGCAAATTTGCTGACCATAAATAACTATAGCTACTTGGCTTAATAGAGGTGCATTGTAAAGCCCTTTGTGTGCACCAGCGGGTGTTCGATCAGCATGTATAACCAATTTATAATCTTTAGTACTTCTTGGTATTTTATTGAGAGCCATTTTTAGATCTTTTACATAACGATTATGATGATGAAACATACATTGAAGATCCTTTACTACGCTACAATCAACATTTGAAATATTTTTGCAACGTAGTTGAGCTTCCTTTTCATCATCACCAACAAAATAAATTTGAAGAAACTGCATTTCTTCATTTGGCAAAGGTCGGACACTACCAATTAAGTGATACACTTGTCCTTGGACTTTAAAGGTTGACCAACTTTCATTACAATTTTTTTATCACGATTTTTTTTCAAATGAATGTTTTAGTACCTTTTTTCTGCCTTGTCGGCGAACCGACTAAGTCTTTTAACGGGATTTTTATTATTTTCGGTTTTGCATTCACTTGACGTATCAGAATCTTGAGTTAATATTTCCTCTAAAGGAGTATAAACATCAAAATGTCCATTCATTAATGGACCGGTAAAACGCAATCTTTTTACAGGATGCATATTATTTCCGAATGCTTGTAATAAATTTCCATTCTGAAAAACTTGGAAATTAACAGCAAAAATTTCTGCTGCTGCTTGAAGCTCACATGCAGTACCATAAATATATGAGTATGACATATCGCACTCATATTGTTTAGAAGAGCTATAACACTCTCCATTTAAGTTTATGGTGAAGTAAGCAAAAATTTCCCAGTTGGTTACAACATGTTCAACAATATTTTGGCGTATGGTGCCATGGAAGCCTTGCCTACCAAATAAAAGGTAGGAAATAGATCTAAAAAGGCAGGCTCCATCACCAATTGTGTTAACAACTGAATGCGGCACCAAAACACTACCTATATCTTAATTTTCAATAGACATATTTTAATATGGCTGTGAGTCAATGGACTTCACTGTAAAACGATTGTTACAACGTTACAGTGTCTATAGGTAAGTATAAAATTCAATAAAATTGAATATGCCAACTTATATTATTTTAATAGAATATTCAGACTGCTTAGTTTTATTTGATTTTTAAATGCACTTAAGCAGCGTCTATATAACTATTATATAATATGCAAAATAGAAGACAACTATATATAATGTTGCTTCAATTATTAAGTCAAAAATCGACTTATTATTTTTGTTTAAAAAAAAAAAACAACAAAACAAATTAACAACTTAATTTAAAGTAAGTATTATAAATAAATAAATACTTCAAAATAAGTCAAAAATTGACTTCACTGAACAACGTTACAGCGTCTATACAAAGTATAGAGTTCAATAAAATTGAATATGCCAACTTATATTATTTTAAAAGAATATTCAGACTGCTTAGTTTTATTTGATTTTTAAATGCACTTAAGCAGCGTCTATATAACTATTATATAATATGCAAAATAGAAGACAACTATATATAATGTTGCTTCAATTATTAAGTCTAAAATCGACTAATTTTTCTTGTGTTTAAAAAACCACAAAAGAAATTAAAATACGTTGATCGTTAATGTTTTAAATTAAATATTTTTTATAACTTATCATTAAAATACGTATTTTATATGAATTGTATATAAATAATACGAAAATCAGAAAAATAAATAACTCACTGATCCAAAAAGTAACTTTCGATGTTATCCTTTAATACAAACTATATTTAAAAATGAACTGAAACGAAACGTAACTTTCTATCTTCAAAATAAATATAAACTAAAATGCATAACCAATTCCCTAACCATTGTATGTAAAAACATAAAGTGGGAAAGAGTATTACAGTTTTTCCTCTACACAACACACACCGAGATCTTACATACAACGCTTGTACTTAAGAGCTAGGTGTAGGTGGTACAAATTAGGCAAACTTAACTTTAAATTAGGCTTAACTTAGCTAAGAAAGCTTAGAGAAATTACGAAATAACGGAGTCGCGAATTTTTTTTTTTCGCAAAGTGTGCGAAGTGCGAGACAAAGATTAGTTGTACCGCACTTTGCATTGCATTCGCTTGCTGCCGTTTATGATGCTTTTGCTCCTGCTGTTGCTGCGGCTGCTTAGTAAAAAAGGGTGGTATATACTTAATTGACTTATTAATTAATAAATGCAATATATAAAAATGTATTATTCATAATACATATTACCTTTCTTATTGGCATTAAATAATTGATAAAAACAATCTGTATAAAAATAAAATTATTTTGTTAATTAAATGCCGAAAACAAATTTTTAGCAATGGCTGTTTATGAAATTTTAAAACATAGGGTATTAAAATTTTGTGCTTTGTATTTCGAAGCAACTTGCAAGTGTTTAGCTTGTATTTTCTTTGCATTTGCCTATTCTCGATGCGTACACAGAACGCTATTGCTTGGCGAATGACCATTTGATCTACAGACCAGAGGGTATATTGCTTTTGTGCAAATGTATGTAACAGGTAGATGGAAGTATTTCTGACAAAATTATATATAGGTATTCTTGTTCATTATCATTAGGCGAGTCGATTTGCCATATATGAACAAATAATGTTAAAGGATTAGTGTATCTCTTAGTCAACATTATTGCAAATTCTGGGCATCAAAAATCATAAATGTCAAAAATCTTTCAGCAATAAATGTGTTCAACGCACACGCATACAATACTAATGCATATTTACAAAATTGGCGGCCCCGGCAGAAGTATAAACGTACACTAATAATAATAATGTATTTTTTAAAGACGCTTCTCTCCGCCCCCTGATCCACAAACAGACAATCCAAAAATATTAATTTTGCTAACAAACAGGCAAAACAGACAAAAATGTAACTATTTGAAACTTGACTTTAACAGGCACGAAGCAATTGCCAGCTGGCAATTCCTCTTTGCTATCGGCATATTGCTTTGTGCTTTGCAAAAATATGCCTGTGTTTTCGCAAACACACTGGTTTGTTTATAGCCAATCGCACCCGCATTAGAATTCAGCAAGCAGTTTTCGTAAAGAGAGCGATGTCACATCTATAGTACAGAAACATAGGAAACCAATTTCGTATGTGCATAAGCCGAAAGCGATAGACAAAAACCGCAAGAACAAATTTTTTGCATTTACAGTTATTTTTATACCCTAAAATAGGTAAAAAGGGGTATATTTTGTTTTGTGCTAAAGTATGTAACAGGCAGAAGGTAGCATCTCCGACCCGATAAAGTATATAAATTCTTGATCAGCATCAACAACCTAGTGGATATAGCCATGTCCGTCTGCCTGTCCGTCCTTCCGTTCAACACACATACATATGTCGATGAACACATCTGTATGTGCATTAGAAAACCAACTAAAGTTACAAAAGCCAACTCAAAAGTTATAATCGCATCAATGCAAACACACTCACACACACATAAATACAAACGTACTTAAGTGTACGCGCCATGCTTGTACAAAATTCATACAAAGACCAAATGTACATAACGATAACGAAAAGGTAGTTCTCGTTCCAACAAAAGAAAATAAACTATGATAATTAAGGGTAATAAATAATAAAAAATTATTTTTCAGAAATTTTTAAAGTTTGCAACTCATGTTGCAGCTTTTGCACCTCCTCTTGGCATTTTTTTTCAAGCTCTGATTTCATTGCTTGAAACGCTTTTTTGTTTTGAATTTCTATATTCTTTTGTTTTTTAATAATAAAATTCAATTGAAAAATTTTGTTATGCAGCGATTTAAAATTTTGGTGGCGCAGCTTGACATGATTTGTTTTGGCTGGCGCTGCTGCTGCTGCTGTTGCTGGGGCTGCTGCTGCTGCTGTGGCTGGAACTGCTGCTGCTGTGGCTGGAACTGCGGCTGTGGCTGGAACTGCTGCTGTGGATGGAACTGCTGCTGTGGCTGGAACAGCTGTTGCTGCTGATGCTGAAGCGGCGGCAAAAATATTGCTGGGGTGGCACCGGAACCCAATAATTATAACCATTCATGGTCAGTCACTTTTGGAAATGAAATAAGCCAATACGAAAATGGCACACTGAAGTAAAAATCTAAAAATTCTCTGAGAGCTGAAAGAGTTACAGTTATTTCTGTGAATTGATCTCATCTACAGAAAACAATAATATCACATATTCATGCGCTTAAACCAGTCGCACAAAGAGCATTTAACGTGACATCGCTCTCTTAAGTTCTGCTTGCTGAGATCGAATGCGGCGAAGACATTGTAAACAAACAGCGGTGGATAGAGAAATGACGAAATAGCGGACTCGCGATTTTTTTTTCGCAAAGTGTGCGAAGTGCGAGACAAAGATTAGTTGTACCGCACTTTGCATTGCATTCGCTTGCTGCCGTTTATGATGCTTTTGCTCCTGCTGTTGCTGCGGCTGCTTAGTAAAAATGGGTGGTATATACTTAATTGACTTATTAATTAATAAATGCAATATATAAAAATGTATTATTCATAATACATATTACCTTTCTTATTGGCATTAAATAATTGATAAAAACAATCTGTATAAAAATAAAATTATTTTGTTAATTAAATACCGAAAACAAATTGTTAGCAATGGCTATTTATGAAATTTTAAAACATAGGGTATTAAAATTTTGTGCTTTGTATTTCGAAGCAACTTGCAAGTGTTTAGCTTGTATTTTCTTTGCATTTGCCTATTCTCGATGTGTACACAGAACGATATAGCTTGGCGAATGACCATTTGATCTACAGACCAGAGGGTATATTGCTTTTGTGCAAATGTATGTAACAGGTAGATGGAAGTATTTCTGACCCAATTATATGTATGTATATATTATATGTATATGCGGGAAGTTCAGTCAATCAATTTTGTAAGATTTTATTTGCAATGCATGCTACTGCTGCTGATGTAGATTACATTTTCTTAAGTTTCTATTTGTTAGTGTGTTTGTTTTTGCACGGTATATATTTGGTGAACATTTTTTTGCTTTCTTTTAGCTTGCTTCAGAAGTCAACAATGTATGCATGAATTTTCAATGTATGCGCGCGCTCTGCAAGTCTAACAAAGAGCGTAGTAACGCTACCTTCTTCGCACGCACTGAATTAACGCAAAACATATCTAAGAGGCTGCAGCTAAGTGAATTGCATATTGCCTTTAGCTGTAATTTAGTGTGTGCGGAGGAGTTAGGGTTATTAAACTTTATGATTGACATGCAAAGCGCGCACATAAAATAATGAGTGAACGTAAATGAGCAACATCAAAGGAACATGGTCGGAGCGAGATTTGTAATTAGCTGATTATCTTAAGAGCAACACGCGCACTTATGTGAACGCCCTATGCTTGTTCGAAATTGCATATCAATAATATATTAATAATGTTAGTTAGTTTTGTCTAAGTTATATAAGCAGCAAGTAGGCAAATCCACCCCCATAAAATATTCTGGTGTGGTTTATTTTTTTAGACGCACCAAGTTTTGTTTTGTTGTTTTTGTTTTTTTTAAATCAATCACACCAACAAAAAGTAGCAGTGCGGGCCCAACAACAACAACAACAACAAACGCTTCTTGCAAGTGTACGAACCTTTTTTTTATGACACTTTGCTTGCGGGACTCAAAGGCGTCATTGCCCATTGTTTTGTTTTTGTATTCTCGCTCGCGATCGAGCTCTCAGCTTGTCCGACAATCTGGCGACAGTAGTGGAATGGGTAATTGTTGTAATTGTAATTTGATTTTTAAAATGGGTAAAAAGTGCTCCAAATCGTATGGGAGGTACTTGAAGGAGTTGTCCAAATGAAAATTCCTTTCTTAGTGCTCACTTTCAACCTGCATAAAATATTGTGTGAAAATTTCAGCCTTGTAGCTCTTTTCGTTTAGGCTGTGGCAATGTCAACAATCACTTAGGACAAACTCTTTTATATGTGCCTCTGCCTAAAATAAGTATTGGTGCAGTGGCAGAGAAGCGGACGGTCGAGCCACACAGCTCTGCTGTTTAACAACAAGAATGATGATGTTGAACACCCTATTAAAATATAAGTGCTATTGTGGATATGTAGTTCCATAATATATTTGCATATTTTGATATTTATAAGTTGGGAAATGACTAAAATAGTTTAATAATATTAAATAATTAATTTATAAATTAATAATTAATTAATTAATTAATTAATTATTAATTTCACACGCAACACAAGCACGCTTCTCGATGTAATATTTGTTAATAAAAATGACAACATATTACATTATGACCAACTCTCCGTACCTGCGTTTTCTAAGCATGACCTTATCTTCCTGACTTATGATATGCATCTCATATATTCAAAACAAATAATAACTTTTAGAGATTTCAAAAATATTGATCAACTCTCACTAGTTGAAGCATGCTGCAATTCTGACTGGGGTGGCATTTACCACCTTCCTTCTGTTGACACCCAAATTACTGTGCTACAGCATAATATTGACTATCTCTACAATGAGTTTCTTTCATTAAAAACTAAAATTACAAAACCAGCTCTAAAGTCCTGGTTTAATAATGATATTAAAAGTGCAATTAAACACAGGGATGAGGCTTACGATAAATGGAAACGATACAGGACGGACTATTACTATCGACTTTTTAAATCCAACAGACGAAACGTAAATCAATATATTAAAAAAGCTAAGCGCAATTTCTTTAGTAATAAATTTAATAACGCAATATCAACCAAAGAAACTTGGAAAACATTAAACAATATGGGCGTTGGAAAAGATAAATCTGTGATATATGATGACGAAGATGTAGATATACTTAACAATAAATTTGTCAACTTCAATGTTCCTATAGCTGTGAGTAATCCGTATGAAAATTGTATACCGTTAAACAACTGTAGTAATCGTTTTGAATTTGAATGTGTTAACCAATGTGATGTCCTGCATGCAATATTAAAAATTAAATCTAACGCTATCGGCTTGGATAACGTAAGCCCAAAATTCATTAAATTACTGTTACCAAACATAATCGGCCACATCACACACATTATAAATACTGCTATTATGTCATCCACATTCCCTGAGCAGTGGAAACTGGCAAAAATTGTACCAATTCCAAAATTAAACAACGAGTTTAGGCCAATTGCTATACTGCCGTTTTTATCTAAAGTGTTTGAAAAACTTATGGCAGGACATATTAATAACTTCTTAAATGTAAACTCGCTTTTGAGCAAAAAGCAATCTGGTTTTAGGGCAAATTTGAGTTGCACAACGGCGCTTTTAAAGGTAGTCGAGGACATTCGAGTGAGAATGGATAATAGTGAAGTAACGCTGCTTACACTACTAGACTACAGTAAAGCATTTGACACGGTAAATCACGAAATTCTCTTGACAAAGCTTAGCAAGATGTGTTATTTTACGCCAACAGCAATTAAACTATTGACCTCTTACTTAAAAAATAGGCAACAAGCCGTTGTAACGCAGAGTGCGACTTCAAGCTTAATGTTGGTAAAACGTGGTGTCCCACAGGGATCTATACTAGGACCTCTCCTTTTTTCAATTTATACAAATGATAAGCCGAGTGCCCTGTCCAACTGTAAAGTACATATGTATGCTGATGATGTTCAAATGTATGTCAGTAGTCCCATTAGTCAAATTAATCAGTGTATTGAATTGTGCAGTAATGATCTGTTACGTGTTAGCGTGTGGGCTAAAGAAAATGGTTTGTGCGTCAAAATCTAAGTGTCTAGTTATATATAAAAAGTACATAAATACTAACGATCTTACTAACCTAATAGTAGACAGTAAATCTATAGATTTTGTTGACAAAGCCGTAAATCTCGGGATAACTTTGGAATGACCAGGTAAATAAATCTGTGGGAAAAACGTATGGCGTTCTTCGACAACTTTCTCTGACCCAGCAATTTTTGCCAGTGAAAATAAGGACAATGATTGCAAAAACTTTAGTAATGCCAATCCTGTTTTATGGAGTAGAAATTTTTGCCAAATGCGATGCCGCGAGCCAACATAAACTTAAAGTCGCATTTAAAAATATTGCTCGCTACGTGTATGGGCTGCAAAGAACTGACCACATAACGGATTACGCCAAGAAGTTGGTTGATCTCGAGTTTGCGCATTTACTAAATTATAAAATACTAGTTCTTCTCCACAAAATAATCTTTTCTAAAAAACCTGACTATTTGTTCGATATCTTAAAATTTACTACATCGGAAAGAGTAAATAACCTAATTAGTTTTCGTACCAAACTGGCCTGTTCAAGCAGGCAATTTTAGGTCTCTGCTGTTCGACTCTGGAACCAATTACCAACAGATTTAAAAAGTACCAAGAGCGCACCTCTGTTTAAAATTAAGTTTAAAGCACACTTAAGCACATAAAACAAACAAAACTTCTAGAGTTTTAAGACACAATTAATTGTTTAATAATAAAATAATAATTAAAATTATGTAATACCATAAATATTTAATTGAAAATTGAAAAGAAAATAATCTTTGACATGTTACGTATTGTGAAAAGAAAACTGATATAGAAGAGTTAAATATAAGATAGGTTATAACATATAATATAAAATTAATGATAAAACTATGTGACTAGTGCACTAAAATATAAGTATGTAATAACACTTGTAGCACTAGGAAAAAAATAAATAAAAAATAAAAAAAATAAAAAATATATGAAAAATAAGCTGGTAAGGGTATCCAACTTCATCATTCATCATTCGTCAAGTCCAACTCTGTTTTGCTTCACACACACACGCACACACTAACAAACCAACATATCAGACTTATATTTTCGATATTAATTATATATTAAGTGATATATTGTCGAATATTCGTGCTTTCATCATTAAAATGAATAGCATCGGTCCGCTAGTGAAGCGATTGTAGGTTATGCTATAATTGACAAAATTAAGTGTCTGAAATGACAGGTTGGACCAGCCATCCGTCAAAGGGAACATTTTTTCCTATATCAAACACATTGAGGCGTGCTTTTAAAAAACAAGATTTTCTTAAGACGTTGTCACGTTCAACTATCGTCAGTAAACCGACTTTACAGACAACCAAAGTTTTTTTTTTAAGTCAAAAAATGTTATATCACAGTTTTTGAGCTAGAGCCACCGAAATTGGTGCCGAGATAGGCGATGATGACCTCCCAAAAACTGCATCAAAAGTTTGGATTCCCCGCCAACCAATACCGCCCTAGCCACCCCCAGCTGCCCAACGCTTCGTCAAAAACGAGAATGCGTATAACTTCCAGAGTTGTGGAGCTAGAGCCACCAAATTTGATAGGAAGATAGCTGGTAACGACCCCCAAAGAACTGCATCAAAGTTTAGGAGCCACGCCCACCCCTTCCACCACCCTTTCCACACCTTTTACAAACTTTGAGCTACAGTCACCAAATTTGATACGAAGGTAAAAATTGAAATTCCACATAGATCTGCATTAAAAATGTATATGCCATGCCTACCCATACCGCCCTAGAGCTAGAGTCACCAAATTTGGTATGAAGATAGCAATTGACATTCCTCATAGATCTACATTAAAACTTTGGATGCCACGCCCACCCATTCCGCCCGCAGCCCCGTTTTCCCCACTTTTTACAATTTTCGAGCTAGAGTCACAAAATTTGGTATGAAGATAGCAATTGACATTTCACAAAGATCTGCAGTAAAAATTTGGATGCCACACCCACCCATACCGCCCCAGCCCCTCTCTCCCAACCTTTTGAAAACTTCGAGCTAGAGTCACCAAATTTGGAAGGAAGATAGTTGGTGGCATCCCCATCTGCATCGGAATATATTTAAGGCAGCGTAAACTCCTGCCGCATCCATACCCCTTTGCAATCAGGCCTCTTTTTAAGCGGTTTTAATACTGGTATCGAGTATGCCGCAGTCGGTTGCGTCCGACTGCAACTTTTTCACTTGTTTCTTTTGCCAATATAAATAAGATAATATAAATGAATTTTCTGTTTGCAATGAAGCAATAAAATGAAATCGAATGCAGCTTTAATGGAATCATCTCGCTTATTTTTACTAGGATTAAAATTTGTAAAGCCATGAAAATCTAAATATATATTATTCCTTGGATGTAAGGTAGCTGGTGTATACTCGTAGGATGTCGTAACCAAGCTTGGGATTTTCCTATAATATTTTTGGGTACGGAGAATCATAGGAAGGGTGGGTACAGAGCCAAAGCTACCACAACATCTAGTAGCTTATTCCGGGTGTACTAATGAAAACCTTTTGTAACTTCTTGAACTCCGACCGGTATTTGGTTTTTAAAATAAATTCTGACGAGTCGAGATTTTTTGAACGAACCCCACTCCCGATTGTTTGCTAGCCGATGTCGCGAGTCCTAGTCCGATTGGTTGCACAATGAAAATAGGTACGATCTCGAACTTTAAGGTGTCGAGATTCGAACTCGAAGCTTATATCAAAGCAGCTTGTCCGTTAAAACATTTGGCTTCTAGAATTAATTTTCAATTGACAACATGGAATTGCTGGACTTGATACATTATTTGAAAAACTATTGCTACTGGAATTCATTTGTATTGCAACTAAAATTATTAATTTGTTCAAAACAGAATATTTTTATTTCAACAAAAAACCCACATGTTCCGTAATTGTTGCCAAATCGTACTCACAATAGTTGAAATTTTTTCCTGAAGAACCGATATTGATTAAATATCTTCAGAGTTTGGCTTGCAAAGTTTCTTTATTTTTGCGATAGAGGACAATACAAAGCATAATGAAGTAGAATAACGCGTTTGCAATTCTTTAAATGTTTTTTTCGAAATCTTCAAGGAGAATCAATATTATTCTTAATGTATGTTAACGCTTATGAGTTTTTCACTCCCCTCTGTCTCCCCTAATATTTGATTAATTTTTGTCCAGTTAACCACTATAGAATTAAGAATAGTATAATTGGAATTCCATCGAGTAGGGCATAAGTTTCTAATAGCTTTTTATTAGCTTCACTTAAGGCGGAAAGAGCGATTGAGTAACTAAAAAAAAAAAAAAAAAAAAAAACAAGTGAAAACGTTGCAGTCGGACGCAACCGACTGCGGCATACTCGATACCAGTATTAAAACCGGTAAAAAGAGTCCTGATTGCAAAGGGGTACGGATGTGGCAGGGGTGTACGCTGCCTTAAAAATTCTTCGATGCTGATGGGGATGCCACCAGTTATCTTCCTTCCAAATTTGGTGACTCTAGCTCAAAGTTTGTATGAGCTGTGGAAAGAGGGGCTGGGGGCGTTATGGGTGGGTGTGGCATCCAAAACTTTGATGCAGTTTTTTGGGGGTCGTTGCCATATATCTTCCTACCAAATTTGGAGAATCTAGCTCCACAACTCTGGAAGATACACGCATTCCCGTTTTGCACGAAAAGTTGGAAAGGATGGGGGCGGCTAGGGCAGTATTGGTGGGCATGGCATCCAAACTTTTGATGAAGTTTTTAGGGGGTCATCATTACGTATCTTGGCACCAAATTTAGGTGGCTATAGTTCAAAAACTGTGGGAGATATAGACCTTTTTGACATTAAATGCGGGGGGGGCTGGGGGCGGAATGGGTGGTCGTGGCTCCAAAATTTTTAATGCAGTTTTTTGGAAGTTGATAGTAGCTATCTTCTTACCAAATTTGGTAGTTCTAGCTGTAAGGATGTGCGAAATATGTGGATTTATCGGTTTTGAGTTATCGAACTTATCGATTTGCCAGCCCCCCAGTTATCGTAGAACCCCAATCTTGACACTTTAATTTACTATCCCATAGATAAAGAGAATAGGAAAGTTTCAAGACTCTAGCTTGAAGGGTGTGGAAAAAAGTTGCGTTCATGCAGACGGACAGACAGACAGACAACATGACGGACATTGCACAAACTCAATATACTCTTTACCTTCGGTATCGAGTATAACAAGTGGAAATGTTGTAATCGGACGAAACCGACTGCTGCATATCGAAACCAGTATTAAAATCGGTAAGAAGAGGCATGATTGCAAAGGGGTAGGAATGCGGCAGGGGTGTACACTGCCTTAAAGATTCTCCGATGCAGATGGGGATGCCACCAGCTATCTTCCTTCCAAATTTGGTGACTCTAGCTCAAAGTTTGTAAAAGCTGTGGAAAGGGGGGCTGGGGCGGATTAGGTGGGCCTGGCATCATGCTGCAGATGATCAGATCTTTGTGAAATGTCAATTGCTATCTTCATACCAAATTGAAGACTCTAGCTCGAAAATTGTAAAAATGATTATGAAAGGGGGGCTGGGGGCGGTATGGGTAGGCATGGCATATACATTTTTAATGCAGATCGATGTGGAATGTCAATGGTATTGAATGTAATGGCATTCGTATCAATTTTGGTGACTGTAGCTCAAAGTTTGTAAAAGGTTTGGAAAGGGTGGTGGAAGGGGTGGGCTTGTCTCCAAAGCTTTGATGCAGTTCTTTGGGGGTCGTTACCAGCTATCTTCCTATCAAATTATGTGGCTCTAGCTCCACAACTCTGGAAGTTATACGCATTCTCGTTTTTGACGAAGCGTTGGGCAGCTGGGGGCGGTATTGTAGGGCGTGGAATCCAAACTTTTGATGCAGTTTTTGGGAGGTCATCAACACCTATATTGGCAACAAATTTGGTGGCTATGGCTCAAATACTGTGGGAGATATGGGCTTTTCTGATTTCATCCCAAACTGTGATGCAGTTCTTAGGGGGTCGTTTCTAGCTATCTTCCTACCAAAGTTGGTAGTTCTAGCTGTAAGGATGTGCGAAATATGTGGATTTATCGGTTTTGAGTTATCGAATTTATCGATTTGCCAGCCCCCCAGTTATCGTAGAACCCCCATCTTAACTTTTGAATTTACTATCCCATAGATAAAGAGAATTGGAAAAATTCAAGTCTCTGGCTTGAAGGGTGTGGAAAAAAGTTGCGAACATACAGACGGACAGACGGACGGACGGATGGACTACATGACGGACATTGCAGAAACCCAATATACTCTTTACCTTCGGTATCGAGTATAAAAAGCGGCTTTGTGCGAAACTTTAGGTTAGGTTAGGTTAGAGCGGTGGTGAGAGGTTCGAGGAACCCCCCACTCACATAGGCCATGTATTGGCCTGTTGTGGTGCCGCGTTTTGGACTTTATCCAAAAACCACCTACCCAGACACAGAGTGTGTCACACCATTTTCGAGGGCATGGTCCCAGCTCGAGGCTTGAATAAAGAACAGGATACAGATTGCCAGACAGTCGCAGAAAAGGTGGGAAACCGTTATCTCCTTCTCGTCGTCCCGACAGCTTCTGCAGAAATCGTTGGAAGGGGCTAGAAGTCTCGCTGCGTGAGTCCCTTTCAGCCAGTGTCCCATAATGGCTCTAATTACGGAAGCACAGCCTAATCTGCTTAGGTGGATTAGGCCTGACGAGCGCTTCTTGCAGCGCTTTGGCCAGGTTTGCCTAGCAATCCTGCCCATGGCGATGGTAAGCTGCCATCTTTTGTTAGATTCGAAGTGCGATCAAACTCTTAGCTAACAGCTGGCCATGGGAATACCCAAGCCCTCCTTATCTGCGGGGAGAGGCATGGTAGTGCCATGCCTTGCCAGCTCGTCTGCTTTACAGTTGCCCTAGATGCTTTTATAAATGAGTTATTTTTCGAAATGCTCTGCCATCCCCTGTAGAGATCTGCGGCAGCTTGTGACGGATAGCGAATTTGATGATATCGCCTTTAGGGATTTGATAGCCGCCTGGCTATCAGAATTTATGCCTTCCCCTTTAGTGATCTGCGCCAGTTTGTGACGGATATCAAATTTGATGATATCGCCTTTAGGGATTTGATAGCCGCCTGGCTATCGGAAAATATGCAGATTCTATCTGCGGAGCATTCACATTCGGAAATGCATGAGAGTGCTTCCTGTATGACTGCGATGTCAGCTTGAAATACGCTGCAGTGATCAGGAAGGTTGAACGATTTGTTGATGGACAGCTCCTCGCAAAAGACGCCTCCCCCTACCCGGTCGTCTAGCTTAGAGCCGTCGGTGTACATTTTTACAGAGTCTGTCGGCCCTGTCATGCCTGAGCGCCAATCCTCCCTTGGGGGAAGGGGGTTTTGGGGAATTCCTGAGGACAACAATAGTCCGTGTTTGAGAGGATAAGCAAGTTACCCACTAGAATATTGGAGTGTTCGAACTTCTGCTCGGACCACTGCTTGGTTTCTCTCATGCGTAGGGCAGGGAGAGTTGCTACTAATTTCCCCATATGGTCTATTGGTAGGAGATTTAGTATTTTGTCAAGAGACTCAGTTGGGGTCGTTCTGAGGGCTCCTGTTGTGGTCAGTCCAGCGGCACGCTGTACTTTGCTCAGCTTGTGGACTGATGTCGTTTTAGACAAAGTTGGCCACCATACTGACACTCCATACAGTAAGATGGGCCGAACGATGGCTGTGTACAGCCACAGCGTGATGTGGGATGCCATTTCAGTCCAATGGTCTTCCTGCATGTATATGGTCCGACTGAGGCCTTTTTAACTCGTTCTTCTGTGTTAAGATTCCAGTCTAGTTTACTATCGAGAGTGAACCCTAAGTATTTAGCGGATTTACTGAAGGCAAGTTCCACCCCATTCAGGGTTGGTGGCTTGAGGGGAGGGATCTTATACCTCTTAGTGAAGAGCACTAAATCAGTTTTAGCTGGGTTAAGTCCAAGTCCCTTTGCTGTAGCCCATGAGGACGGAGTTCAAAGTGCAGTGGTCATAAGCTCGCACAAACTTTGGGGGTATTCACCCGAGAAGGCTATGGCAACGTCGTCCGCATAAGCGATAACTTGACAGCCCCCTCCCTCTATGGAGCGCAGCAAGCTATTAAGAGCTGCATTCCAAAGGAGCGGGGAGAGAACAGCTCCTTGCGGGATGCCTCTATTTACGGATCTGGAAATGGTCGAAGACCCCAGTGTGGCCCTGGCGAGCCTGCATTTGAGCAGCTGATCAATCAGATCCACAATCCGGTGCCCCACTCCCAGCTCCGACAATGCCTCGGTAATCGCTCCCGGTGCGACGTTGTTGAAAGCGCCCTCGATGTCTAGAAAGGCTATAAGGCAGTACTCCTTGTAGTGGAGTGCCGTTTCCACTGTAGAGATGACAGCATGAAGCGCTGTCTCAGTGGATTTTCCATTTTGATAAGCATGTTGTGCTTGGGAGAAGTGATCAGTCTTTATCTCTGATATGTAGGCCCAGTACCCTTTCTAGTGTCTTGAGTAGAAAGGACGTTAGGCTTATGGGACGAAAGTCCTTTGGAGTCGTGTGTTAGGCTTTAACAACCTTGGGGATGAACCTTTAGATTCGAGCCATGGGTTGGGGATCAAACCTGTCGTTAAGATATCTGAGAAGATTTTCTGGAACCAGTTTATGGCAGTATCTCCTGTATACTGCAATTGGACTGGGATGATTCCGTCGGGCCCAGGGGATTTAAAGGGCGAGAAACTTTGAATGGCCCATGAGATGCTATCTTTGGAGAAAAGGTCAGTGAAGTGGGTTTCAACCAAAAGTTCCAAAGACTCTAGACTGGTCGTTGGCCTAGAGTCATCGGGTTTTATGAGGAAGCCCACGGTTGCTCGAGTGCTGGAGAGAACTTTCCTGAGCCTAGGTTCTTCTGTAGTGTTCTCGATTGTGGAGCAGAAATTTCGCCAAGTGGAGCGCTTAGCTTGTCTAAGATTCTTATTATATGAGGTTAGGTTGGCTTTATAGAGACTCCATGATTGGTCGTCTCCCATGAACCTTTATTTGTTAAAGAGCTTTCGCGAAATTTTGCGAAGCTCATCTAGTTGTGGGGACCACCACGGTGGTTTGGTTTTCCATCTTATGTGTCTTTGGTGAAGGAAGGCTGTGGCTAGCGTCATGTCTAAGACCTCTTCCCTATTTCTTGTAGTAAAAGTCGGGTCGGTACCAATATTACAAATGTTCAAATTAGTTGAGAAAATATAGCCAAAGAGTAACTCACCCCGTTCATTTATGCCAGTGCTTCCCCACTGATGGTGATGAGCGTTGGCGTCGCATCCTATGATGAGCTCAGTGTTTGTCGCTTCGCAGTCGGCGATTAGCGCACGTAGCAGTTGGTGTAGAAGTGGCCCCTGATGGTCATGGGCCATGTAAGTTGAGCTGAGCCAGACGTGTCCCGACTTCAGCTCAAGACACGCAGCAGTGGTGTCGCCATTACTGAAATTAGGGAGCAGAAAAATGTCTAGGTGTTTTCTAGCAAGTATGCAGGTGCGGATTTAACCTTCCTTGCGGGCTACAAGTATCTTGTAGTCCTTAGTCCTCTGTCAATGCTATATCGTCTCGGCTGAAGATGCTGATCAAGAATATATACACTTTATGGGGACGGAGATGCTTCCTTCTGCCTGTTACATACTTTTGCACTATGCCATTATACCTTTTTTATTCATTTTATGGGTTAAGGCTATAAAATAATATTCATTTATTATACCTTAAGCTGCCTTCTTACGGTCGGTTTTTCTGTAGCTTTTTTTAACCGACCAAAAAGGTTGGCATTCACATTATTCGCATCGGTTAAATCCAAAATCCCATCACTTTTTGTTGTTACACAATCTGGTCACACTTCCCTATATATATAAGTTAGTTTACATTATTTTTTGCCAACAATTAAGGCCTGGATCCAGTACAATAAAAAATTACTGGCAGGAATTTGTGGTATATTTTGGAAGCGTGGGCACAAGATTTTATAGTGTGACCATAGTTCACTAATTTGTGGTAAAAATATGCCATTTTGCCCTATATAGCTTAGGAGATACATGTTCACACTGAGGCATCAAATGTAAACGTAAACAGACGCGCAAACACAAAATAAAAAATAAAAGAAGATGAATAGTACGAATATGCTTATACCGTTGTGGGTAGCATATGTTGTTGCAAGTGATGAAGAGGAGCAGCGAAAGCGCCAACGCCGACAGCCGAAATGGTGGGTCAACCCATATTTGCAGCGAAGGCAACAAAAAGGAAGATTTGTGAACGACGTAAGCATTAAATTAACAAACACATATTTTATAGAACATATTACAAAATTTTATGCTCTTTTAGTTTAATAATATGGTGCAGAATCCAATGGTTTTCATGCAAAACTTTCACATGACAGAAGGGCAGTTCAATTTTCTTTTTTCTTTGGTGGAGCCGCATATGGTTGCGAATCGAAACACACGCCCAGACGCGATACCACTAAAAGCCAAATTTGCCGCTGTTCTTGAGTAAGCTCATTGCAAGTACTTAAAGTAATTTAACAGTAATATTTAATTGTTGTATTAATAAGATTTTCGCAACTGGAGATTGGCAAAGCCACATGGGGTCGATATACCGGATCAGCAGGCAGCACTTTGGACGCACGATAGGCCTAGTTTGCCGCGCCATCTCTATAGCGCTGCGCGACGAGTTCCCCAAATGGAATTCAACAAACATGTTGAAGTGGGCAGAGGACTTCATGGATCGATGGAATTTTCCAAATTGCATCGGTGCCATTGACGGAAAGCATTGTGGAATAAGGGCGCCACCCAACAGCGGCAGCGCATTTTATAACTATAAAGTAAGTGTCATTGCAAACAAATTATATATATATGTTCATACATAATTTTTAATGTGCTCCCTTACAAAACAGGGTTTTCATTCTATTGTCCTTCTGGCGGTGTGTGACGCGAGCTACAAGTTCACGTACATAGACGTCGGAGCTTACGGTAGCGAAGGAGATATGAGTGGTTTTCTAACTGCACCCTGGGACGAGCAGTGTTGTCGGGCGAGATATCGTTTCCCAACGACAACAATATAAATGGAGTTCGCATGCCTACTACATTGTAGGAGATGATGCATTCCCGCTACACAAGCGGATAATGAAGCCATACGGTTCGCGCAATCTCTCTTCTGATGAGAGAATTTTCAACTACCGTCTGAGCCGCGCTCGCCGTTGCATAGAGAATGCATTTGGCATTTTATCCCAAAGATGGCAAGCCGTGCAGGGCACATTGCTGTGCTTCCCAGAAAGAGCACAAAACATCGTTACCGCATGCTGCTATCTGCACAATTTTATGATGCGTACGGGAGCGATTGAGTACTCGAATATTGAGTGGCAGACAGAATGGCTAGAAGGAAATTCGGATACCGAAACTTATCGTGGTCGGTTACCGGACTACCCAAAATATATTAGAAATAAAATAAAAGAATATGTAAACTCAGCAGCCGGTGCAGTACCTTGGCAGAATGAGTCAGCGGGTATAATTCAATAAAAACCAAGAATTGTTCAATTTATATATTACATATTTATTTCCTTAATTCTGCGAATATTCTTGAACTTTTTATAAATTAAATTTGTTATCTCCACCTCTGTAACAGTTGCAATGTTGCTTGGCAGCTTGTTAAGCAGCTCGTTCCAATACGGCAATATATTTCTTGTATTTTTCGCAACGTTCATTACCTCTTCAAACATGTTTGCAATTTTTTCAGAATTTTTTGGCTGGTCGCTGTCCTCACATCGCCGTTTTTTTGCAGAACTGCTTTGCTGAACAAACAATTTGTTATTATTTGTTTTAAATATTTGTACAAGTTATAAGGTACTCACATATGAATAGCAAGACGACATGCTTAAATCAGCATCGTCACCGGCTGCTCCAGACTCGTCTGCCGTGAATAAAGCGTCTGGGCTGCATGACGGGCTGTCCACAAACGTTACGCTGCTGGTTGTTGTACTGTAATATATGTTTATCAAATGTTTGAAAAAATGTGTAACTATGAATATACACTTACCGTCTCTCATGCGACAATACAGGAATAAATGACATGTACTCCGCATATATCCAATCGATGCAATCGCTTATTTTTGGCGAATCTGTTTGGACGCCTCCAGCACTTCCACTTCTGGCGAGCTTAGTCCGGTGATAACGCAAGCTGTCACGCAGCGACGTCCAAGCGCTCTTGCACTCATTCGCTAACAAACATATTTTGATTATAATATATTTAATGACATATTGATATTTTAACTTACGATCCTTGTTCAACTCATTGCCAATGCTCTCCCATGCCTTTCTCACCGTAATAAAGTCAAAGTGTCTTTTATCCGTCAACCGCCAAAGACATGGTCGCGACTCGACAGATTTAATGAGAGCAATCTTGCCCTCATGATTAAAATTTTCACTACGTTTTTTTGTTTTTCGCTCCATTTTTTTTAACAACGCGTTTCTTTTTTGTCATGGGCACAAAAATAAATGTGAAAAGCTATTTCCTGCGCCCAGCGCCAGTGTGTACACATTGTATTAATCGATACTATCGTTAAGCAGTTTAGTATTTTTTGCTACGTAGCTGGAAACACAGAACACACGCAGCCAAAATAAAACCATTCCTGCTACGACGATTTTGTACTGAAAATTTATTTTCCGCTGTACTGGATCCAGGCCTTTACTAAAAAATACCAAAAACGCCTTTTTACGTTAACATGTTCGTGGCACAAATTTAACCGACTCAAAAAGAGCAGAAATAGAACACGTTCTATTTTTCTCATTTTGAGTCGGTTTTTGACCGGACCTAAAAATTTTTGTGTGTTCACACGAGAGCGCTGGCTTTAAAAAAAAAAAAACCGATGAAAAACCGATCGTGTGAAGGCAGCTTTAATATCTAAACATATTAAAAATGAGCATGAATGTTTTCTTTTTTGGAATGCAAAAACATGATTTGATTTACACTATCATATCGATGTGCAGTTTTACAGCGTTTTTATACTCGTTACCGAAGGTTAAGAGTACATTGGTTTGGTGCAATGTCCGTCATGGTGTCTGTCCATCTGTCCGTCTGTATGAACGCATCTTTTTTCCACACCCTTCAAGCTAGAGAATTGAACCTTTTAATTCTCTTTATCTATGGAATAGTAAATTATAGTGTCAAGATTGGGGCTCTACGATAACTGGGGGGCTGGCAAATCGATAGATTCTATAACTCAAAATCGATAAATCCACATATTTCGCACATCCTTATAGCTAGAACCACCAAATTTGGTAAGAAGATAGCTACTATCAACTTCCAAAAAACTGCATTAAAAATTTTGGAGCCACGACCACCCATTCTGCCCCAGCCCCCGCAAAATAAATCAAAAAAGCCTATATCTCCCACAGTTTTTGAGCTATAGCCACCAAATTTGTTGCCAAGATAGGTGATGATGACCCCCCAAAAACTACATCAAAAGTTTGCATGTCACGCCCAATTATAAAGCCTTAGTCGCACCAATCCGCCCCAACGCTTCATCAAAAACGGGAATGCGTGTATCTTCCAGAGTTGTGGAGCTAGAGCCACCAAAATTGGTAGGAAGATAACTGGCAACGATATCAATGTTTTCACGCATTCACGATCACGCATTCTGCCCTCCTTTCCCCACTATTTACAAGCTTCGAGCTAGAGTCACCAAATTTGGTATGAAGATAGCAATTGACATTCCATAAAGATCAGCGTCAAAAACTTGGATGCCACACCCACCCAATCCGCTTCAGACCCCTTTTCCACACCTTCTTCAATTATTGAGCTAGAAACACAAAATTTCGAAGGAAGACACCTGGTTGCATCCCCATCTGCATCGGAGAATCTTTAAGGCAGCGTACACCCCTGCCCCATCCGTACCCCTTTGCAAACAGGCCTCTTTTTAAGCGGTTTTAATACTGGTTACGAGTATACCGCAGTCGGCTTAATCCGATTACAACGTTTCCACTTGTTTTTGTTTCCGTTTTGCGCGTGTCTTCTAAGGAGAAATTTGGATGAGCACAAACCCCAAAGTCTATTTTGCGTATGTACACGTTTTTTTTTTTTTTTTTTTGTGCATAATCTGTGTTATGCTTGTATACGATCGTTGGTCTATTATGTTCACTGAGTTGTTGTTAAATATTGCTCTTCATGAAACGCGAAAACACTTCGATATTTTCATCATATTTGGATGATATGCAGTCGCTTAACCAAGCGCATAAAGATCCTGCATCGGACAAATTAAATATGATTTATGCAGCAATCGGAAATTTTATCGTTTGATATTACCGTTTACCATTACAATACGTTATGAAGCAGTTAATCAATCTATGAAGCTCAAATCCCCAAACCTTATTGAGCTAACGCAAGTTGTACTGGCCACACCGGCAACTTAGGTGTCAGTCGAAAGATCATTCTCGGCGCTAAGCTTCACACTTAACTTTCTAACCGTCCAAAATGTAAAAATGTGTTTCTCGCTCTCAAATAAGGTAAAAAGAACCCAAAAATTTTGTTCGCAAGAGATTCGCTCAATTGGTATAGCAGCCAAGTAAATATAGGTGAAAAGTGCCTCAAGGCACTTGCTTTTGCTTTCCAGTCCGGATCATCCTTTCAGCCTTAGATTTCCAATGCATATAATCCAATACACTCGCAATAAACAAGTAAATAAATTGTGTAAATAACTTGAAAATACCAAATATATTATCCTCAACATTTACAGGACTGCATAGCAGCTCAGCTCGCCTTTGCTCATCCTTCTGGCTCGTACATTGAGGATCATCCCTCCAACTTAAATCTTTGTATACATTGATCCAGTGAATTCGCTCGCACTTTAAAAATAAATAAATATGAGTACATAAAATTATGTATATTAATATCATGAAAATCCAAACTAAATTATTTTTTAATACTTACAGAGCTGCATAGCAGCTCATCTTGAATGAGAGTGTTGAGTGTTCCCTCTGGAACCTCCTTTAGTAACATCTTTCCAGCTTAAATCCTTTAAGCCATATGATCCAGTGCATCCAATTCGCTCGCAGAATGAAAATAAATATAATCTATCTCTATATATAAAAGAGTTTGTCCTAAGTGATTGTTGACATTGCCACAGCCTAAACGAAAAGAGCTACAAGGCTGAAATTTTCACACAATATTTTATGCAGGTTGAAAGTGAGCACTAAGAAAGGAATTTTTATTTGGACAACTCCTTCAAGTACCTCCCATACGATTTGGAGCACTTTTTACCCATTTTAAAAATCAAATTACAATTACAACAATTAACCATTCCACTACTGTCACCAGATTGTCGGACAAGCTGAGAGCTCGATCGCGAGCGAGAATACAAAAACAAAACAATGGGCAATGACGCCTTTGAGTCCCGCAAGCAAAGTGTCATAAAAAAAAGGTTCGTACACTTGCAAGAAGCGTTTGTTGTTGTTGTTGTTGTTGTTGGGCCCGCACTGCTACTTTTTGTTGGTGTGATTGATTTAAAAAAACAAAAACAACAAAACAAAACTTGGTGCGTCTAAAAAAATTACCCACACCAGAATATTTTATGGGGTGGATTTGCCTACTTGCTGCTTATATAACTTAGACAAAACTAACTAACATTATTAATATGTTATTGATATGCAATTTCGAACAAGCATAGGGCGTTCACATAAGTGCGCGTGTTGCTCTTAAGATAATAAAATAATTACAACAATTACCCATTCCACTACTGTCGCCTGAGTGTCCCACAAGCTGAGAGCTCGATCGCTAGCGAGAATACAAAAACAAAACAATGGGCAATGACGCCTTTGAGTCCCGCAAGCAAAGTGTCATAAAAAAAAGGTTCGTACACTTGCAAGAAGCGTTTGTTGTTGTTGTTGTTGTTGTTGGGCCCGCACTGCTACTTTTTGTTGGTGTGATTGATTTAAAAAAACAAAAACAACAAAACAAAACTTGGTGCGTCAAGAAAACTTACCCACACCAGAATTTTTTATGGGGGTGGATTTGCCTACTTGCTGCTTATATAACTTAGACAAAACTAACTAACATTATTAATATGTTAGTGATATGCAATTGCGAACAAGCATAGGGCGTTGACATAAGTGCGCGTGTTGCTCTTAAGATAATCAGCTAATTACAAATCTCGCTCCGATCATGTTCCTTTGATGTTGCTCATTTACGTTCACTCTCTATTTTATGTGCGTGCTTTGCATGTCAATCATAAAGTTTAATAACCCTAACTCCTCCGCACACACTAAATTATAGCTAAAGGCAATATGCAATTCACTTAGCTGCAGCCTCTTAGATATGTTTTGCGTTAATTCAGTGCGTGCGAAGAAGGTAGCGTTACTACGCTCTTTGTTAGACTTGCAGAGCGCGCGCATACATTGAAAATTCATGCATACATTGTTGACTTCTGAAGCAAGCTAAAAGAAAGCAAAAAAATGTTCACCAAATATATACCGTGCAAAAACAAACACACTAACAAATAGAAACTTAAGAAAATGTAATCTACATCAGCAGCAGTAGCATGCATTGCAAATAAAATCTTACAAAATTGATTGACTGAACTTCCCGCATATACATATAATATATACATACATATAATTGGGTCAGAAATACTTCCATCTACCTGTTACATACATTTGCACAAAAGCAATATACCCTCTGGTCTGTAGATCAAATGGTCATTCGCCAAGCAATATCGTTCTGTGTACACATCGAGAATAGGCAAATGCAAAGAAAATACAAGCTAAACACTTGCAAGTTGCTTCGAAATACAAAGCACAAAATTTTAATACCCTATGTTTTAAAATTTCATAAACAGCCATTGCTAACAATTTGTTTTCGGTATTTAATTAACAAAATAATTTTATTTTTATACAGATTGTTTTTATCAATTATTTAATGCCAATAAGAAAGGTAATATGTATTATGAATAATACATTTTATATATTGCATTTATTAATTAATAAGTCAATTAAGTCTATACCACCCTTTTTTACTAAGCAGACGCAGCAACAGCAGGAGCAAAAGCATCATAAACGGCAGCAAGCGAATGCAATGCAAAGTGCGGTACAACTAATCTTTGTCTCGCACTTCGCACACTTTACGAAAAAAAAAAAATTCGCGACTCCGTTATTTCGTAATTTCTCTATCAGCTGTTTGTTTTAAATGCTCTTTGTGCGCACGCTCTGCATGTCAAACATAAATCCTAATATCCCTTCCTCCTCCGCACTCTCTAAGCTAAGTTAAGCATAACTAAGAGTTTGCATTTAAGGGAATGACATTGCCTAATTTGTACCACCTACACTTAGCTCTTAAGTACAAGCGTTGTATGTAAGATCTCGGTGTGTGTTGTGTAGAGGAATAACTGTAATACTCTTTCCCACTTTATGTTTTTACATACAATGGTTAGGGAATTGGTTATGCATTTTAGTTTATATTTATTTTGAAGATAGAAAGTTACGTTTCGTTTCAGTTCATTTTTAAATATAGTTTGTATTAAAGGATAACATCGAAAGTTACTTTTTGGATCAGTGAGTTATTTATTTTTCTGATTTTCGTATTATTTATATACAATTCATATAAAATACGTATTTTAATGATAAGTTATAAAAAATATTTAATTTAAAACATTAACGATCAACGTATTTTAATTTCTTTTGTGGTTTTTTAAACACAAGAAAAATAAGTCGATTTTAGACTTAATAATTGAAGCAACATTATATATAGTTGTCTTCTATTTTGCATATTATATAATAGTTATATAGACGCTGCTTAAGTGCATTTAAAAATCAAATAAAACTAAAGGCCCAACCAAACGATGCTTGCTTGCTTCGCGTCTCGGAAGAGAACTGAACGAACAGCATTGAGCATGAAAGCCTATGACCATACGTTGCTTAAGTGCTTTGTCTCTTCTTCTTCTTTCTTTTTGCCAACCATTGTTGCCACATGTTCTTTTTTTATTCCATTAAAAAATAAATGGTAACATTTTATGTAATATTATGTTAAAAATAAAGATAACACAAGGTTTATAGAAATAGTATATTATATCAATATGTTTCTAAGCAATAAAATGAAGATCTAACAATTATTTTAAATATTTTCCATATAATAAAAAAACAGCGACAGCTCTAGAGCACAAAGCATCGAAGCATGTTTTCAATGATTGAACTTATGCTTAGGCGCTTAAGCATTCGTTAAAAAAAAAAAACTCAACGAAACCGTGCGTAAGCATCGTTTGGGCAGATACACGACGTAGCATATGTTGAAACTTTGCCAACTTCGATGCTTTGCGCGAGCAAGCATCGTTTGGTTGGGCCTTAAGCAGTCTGAATATTCTTTTATAATAATATAAGTTGGCATATTCAATTTTATTGAACTCTATACTTTGTATAGACGCTGTAACGTTGTTCAGTGAAGTCAATTTTTGACTTATTTTGAAGTATTTTTTTATTTATAATACTTACTTTAAATTAAGTTGTTAATTTGTTTTGTTGTTTTTTTTTTTTAAACAAAAATAATAAGTCGATTTTAGACTTAATAATTGAAGCAACATTATATATAGTTGTCTTCTATTTTGCATATTATATAATAGTTATATAGACGCTGCTTAAGTGCATTTAAAAATCAAATAAAACTAAGCAGTCTGAATATTCTATTAAAATAACATTAGTTGGCATATTCAATTTTATTGAATTTTATACTTACCTATAGACACTGTAACGTTGTAACAATCGTTTTACAGTGAAGTCAATTGTCTCACAGCCAAATTAAAAGATGTCTATTGAAACTTTAGATATAAGTGGAGTTTTGGTGCCGCATTCAGTTGTTCGCATATTTGATGATGGAGCCTGCCTTTTTAGATCTATTTCCTACCTTTTATATGGTAGGCAAGGCTTCCATGGCACCATACGCCAACATATTGTAACCCATGTCGTTACCAACTGGGAAACTTTTGCGTGCTTCAGCATGAACATAAATGGAGAGTGTTATAGCTCTTCTGAACAATATGAGTGCACTATGTCAAATTCATATACTTATGGTACTGCATGTGAGCTTCAAGCAGCAGCAGAAATTTATGCTGTAAATTTTCAAGTTTTTCTAAATGGAAACTTATATCTATCATTAGGAAATGATATGCATCCTGTGAAAAAATTGCGTTTTACCGGCGAATTAATGAATGGACATTTTGATGTTTATATTCCTTTAGAGGAAGTATTAACTCAAGATACCGATACGTCAAGTGAATTTATAACTGAAAATGTTAAAAATCCCGTTAAAAGACGTAGTCGGTTCACCGACAAAACAACACAAACGGTACGAAAACATATAGTTGAAAAATATCTTGAAAAAAATAAGGGTAAGCACATAGAAGCATCAAAAAGATATCAGGTTAATAATCCAGAAGCTCATAAAGCTGCAAAGAGAAGACATCAGGCTGATAATCCTCAAGCTAATAGAGATGCAGTGAGACGACATCAGGCTAATAATCCTAATGCACGTCAAGAAAGGCGTTTGCATGCATGGAGTGTTAAAGCCATGTCTGGCCTAAACTATTATTTTGAAAAAGCTTATAAGTCAGATAAAATTACTCAACTTGGTAGTATGAATTTGATATGCAAACATTGTAATGCTTTAAAGTGGAAAAATGAGCCTCTGGGTATCTGTTGCAAGGCAGGAAAAGTTAAGCTTTCACAAAATGAAAGTTTGCCTGATCCACTTAAGAGCTTAATAATTTGTGGACATCCCAAGCATGATCATTTCATTGATCGTATAAGAAAGTATAACAGCTGCTTTCAAATGACTTCTTTTGGTAGTACAAAAATTATAAATGAAAGTTGGTCAACCTTTAAAGTCCAAGGACAAGTGTATCACTTAATTGGTAGTGTCCGACCTTTGCCAAATGAAGAAATGCAGTTTCTTCAAATTTATTTTGTTGGTGATGATGAAAAGGAAGCTCAACTACGTTGCAAAAATATTCCAAATGTTGATTTAAGCGTAGTAAAGGATCTTCAATGTATGTTTCATCATCATAATCGTTATGTAAAAGATCTAAAAATGGCTCTCAATAAATACCAATAAGTACTAAAGATTATAAATTGGTCATACATGCTGATCGAACACCCGCTGGTGCACACAAAGGGCTTTACAATGCACCTCTATTAAGCGAAGTAGCTATAGTTATTTATGGTCAGCAATTTGCAAAGCGCGATATTATTATTGAAAGCCATAATAATAAATTACATCGCATTAGTGAGGTGCATCGATCATACGATGCCTTACAGTACTCTTTGCTATTTCCTTATGGCGAAGATGGCTATTCAGTGGATATACCACAATGGAATCCATTATAAAAAAGGGAGGATCCAAAAAAATGATATCCGCGTTAAGCTTCTACAGCTATAAAATAATGATTCGTCAATCCGAGATAAATCATTTAATTTATTGTCGTTCCCTTTATAGTCAATTTTTGGTTGATATGTATGCTAAAATTGAAACAGAAAGGTTAAATTATATTCGCTACAATCAAGCGAAACTCAGAGCAGATAGCTATATACATCTACAAGATGCAATAGGCCAACAAGATGTTGAAGCAGCTCAAATTGGTCAGATGGTAATTTTACCATCTTCTTTTACAAGCTCTGCACGATATATGCATGAAAAGACTCAAGATTCTATGACATATGTTCGCCATTATGGGCGACCAGATCTTTTCATAACATTCACCTGCAATCCACAATGGAATGACATCAAAAGTGTTTTGATACCGGGTCAAAAGCCACATGCTCGTCACGATATTATAGCTCGAGTTTTTCATTTAAAAGTTAAAGCTTTAATGTCACTATTGATAAAAGGTTCTTTGTTTGGAAGCGTGCAATGTTTCATGTACTCTGTGGAATGGCAAAAGCGGGGCTTACCACATATTCATATTTTACTTTGGTTAGAAAATAAAATAAGGCCAGATAAAATCGATAAAATTATCTGTGCCGAAATACCAAACGCAGATGAGGATCCTTTGTTATTTAACATTGTTAAGTCAAATATGATTCATGGTCATGAAAATGGAAAGTGTACCAAAAGGTTTCCTCGACAACTACTTAAAGAAACTGTGACTGGAAAAGATAGTTACCCTCTATATCGTAGAAGAGCGATAGAAGATGGAGGTAATGCAATTAATATAAATGGTAATTGCATATATAATCGTTGGGTTGTGCCTTACAACTGTGTACTTTTGAGAACATTTGAAGCTCACATAAATGTTGAGTATTGTAGTTCTGTAAAGTCTATTAAATACATTTGTAAATATGTTAACAAGGGCAGTGATCAAGCATCATTTACTCTTGAAGACCAACGTAATGAAATTAATATGTACGAAAGTGGCCGTTATATAAGTAGCTCAGAAGCGGTATGGAGAATCTTTGCATTTCCCATACATGAACGTTTTCCGGCTATTACACACTTAGCTGTTCATTTAGAAAATGGTAAACGAATATATTTTAACCCCAATAATCCGCAACAATTACTTGACAGATTAAGCATTACACCCAAAACCACTTTGCTAGCCTTCTTTGAGCTATGCACACGTGATGAGTTTGCAAGAACGCTTCTATATTGTGAAGTTCCATCGTATTTTACATGGAACAATAAAGAATTTCAAAGAAGAAAACGAGGGCATGATGTGCCAAATTTTCCTGGAGTTAAAAGAGATTCAGCTTTGGGAAGAGTTTACACTATTCATCCCAATAATACAGAATGATTTTATTTAAGACTTTTACTACATTTTGTAAGAGGGCCAACTTCATTTTCAAATTTAAAAACCGTTAATGGTATAGCATACGCCTCATTTCAATTGGCGTGTAAAGCTCTAGGATTACTAGAAGATGATAAGCACTGGGATTCAACTATAGCCGAAGCTGTCATATGTCAAAATCCTACAAAACTGAGGGAACTTTTTGCAATAATGTTAGTATTTTGTCAAATTTCGGATGCTCTTAAAGTTGGAATATTATAAAGAGAGTTTCTCAGAAGATATTTTAAGAGTCTTTCATATTTCACAAGACAGAAATATTGATCAAAGTATTCTGAATAATGTATTTAATAAATGTCTTTTGTACATTGAAGATATAGTACTGTCTATTGGTGGTCAAAACTTGACTAACTATGGACTTCCACTACCAATCAGATCCGAGGAAATTGTTCAAAATAATGAATATCATAGAGAAACAAATTATGAAAATTGCGATAATTTTGTTGTTAATAATGAGCTACTCCTTACTGCTGAGCAAAAACAAGTATACGAAAAGTTACTGCATAGCGTTGAAGCAGAAAAAGGATAAATCTATTTTTTAGATGCACCTGGTGGAACAGGTAAAACGTTTCTTTTAAATTATTATTGGCAAAGATACGGCAAAGTAAAAACATTGCATTGGCCGTTGCTTCTTCCGGTATCGCAGCCACTTTACTAAATGGTGGTCGCACAGCGCATTCTACTCTAAAGATTCCATTTAATTTGTTTCATTTAGAAACACCACATTGCTCAATTTCAAAGCAATCTAATATGGCTGCTGTGCTCAAAGATTGCAAGCTTATGTTTGGGATGAGTGTACTATGGCCCATAAAGGTGCTTTTGAAGCTGTAGATCGATCTTTGAAAAAAAAATCTTTGGGTGGCATAACTGTTCTCTTAGCTGGTGATTTTCGACAAACTCTTCCAGTGATCCCCAGAGGAACAAGAGCAGATGAAATAAATGCGTGCTTAAAGTCTTCAATTTTGTGGCCCAAAATACAGAAAATTGCATTAACAAAAAATATGCGAGTGCACTTAAAAGGTGATAGCATAGCTGGTGAATTTGCAGAAATGCTTCTTAAAATAGGAAATGGATTATTTCCAACCCATGATGGCAAAATAACTTTACCATCAACTTTGTGTCATGTTGTGAAAAGTATTGAAGAACTAACTCTCAAAATATTTCCGGATATTACAAATATCTCTGAAAAATCACTCGAATGGTTTTCAGAACGTGCTATTTTGACTGCGAGAAATGACAATGCATTGGAAATAAACGAGTTTTTATTAAAATCATTTCAAAGTGAAGAAATGACATATAACTCTATTGATTCTGTGACTGAAGTCGAAGATGCAGTTCATTACCCCGTCGAGTTTCTTAATTCATTAAATCCGGCTGGCCTGCCTCAACATAAATTAACTTTAAAGATTGGTTCACCTGTAATGTTGATTCGCAACTTGAAGCCGCCAAAACTGTGCAATGGTACAAGATTGCAAGTTAAAGCCCTTCATAAGAATGTTGTCGAAGCAATTATCTTTACTGGCAGTGGTATAGGGGAAACGGTTTTTATACCGAGAATTCCATTAATACCTTCTGACTCTGAATTGCCATTTCAATTTAAAAGATTGCAATTTCCTTTAAAAGTTTGCTTTGCCCTAACAATCAATAAATCACAGGGACAAACTCTCAAATTAGCCGGACTAGATTTAAGACACGATTGCTTCTCTCATGGCCAATTTTATGTAGCCTGCTCAAGAGTCAGTTCACCAAAAAGTTTAGTTGTATTAGCACTTGACGGAAAAACAACCAATGTCGTTTATCCAGAAGCTCTTAACAGTTGTTAATAATTGCAAATTAAATTCAACAAGTGGATAAGGCCTACTGGGAAAACCACAATAAAAAATTACGCACCTGATTCTCTACCTCAATGGTGGCGTGGAAAAGAGAATATTAAATACTTTGCTTTAATTTGTTGTTAAATATTTTCTAATTTATTTATTTTACATCTATCTTTTATTGCTAAAATAATATAAACTATCTGCGCAGCGAAGTAAGCGGGGCACTTACTATGTCGTATAAACGGAAATGTAGGATTTCATCAGATGTGCAAGTGAATACACAGGGGCTTCAACACACGGTTATTTTCAAACGTTATAATTGCTTGCGTTCGAAAATCGAGCGCGCAGCGCGAGGGGGGTTGCCGAGCGAAGCGTGCAGGGGGGACCCCCTAGTGACTATATATAAAAGAGTTTGTCCTAAGTGATTGTTGACATTGCCACAGCCTAAACGAAAAGAGCTACAAGGCTGAAATTTTCACACAATATTTTATGCAGGTTGAAAGTGAGCACTAAGAAAGGAATTTTTATTTGGACAACTCCTTCAAGTACCTCCCATACGATTTGGAGCACTTTTTACCCATTTTAAAAATCAAATTACAATTACAACAATTAACCATTCCACTACTGTCGCCAGATTGTCGGACAAGCTGAGAGCTCGATCGCGAGCGAGAATACAAAAACAAAACAATGGGCAATGACGCCTTTGAGTCCCGCAAGCAAAGTGTCATAAAAAAAAGGTTCGTACACTTGCAAGAAGCGTTTGTTGTTGTTGTTGTTGTTGTTGGGCCCGCACTGCTACTTTTTGTTGGTGTGATTGATTTAAAAAAACAAAAACAACAAAACAAAACTTGGTGCGTCTAAAAAAATTACCCACACCAGAATATTTTATGGGGTGGATTTGCCTACTTGCTGCTTATATAACTTAGACAAAACTAACTAACATTATTAATATGTTATTGATATGCAATTTCGAACAAGCATAGGGCGTTCACATAAGTGCGCGTGTTGCTCTTAAGATAATAAAATAATTACAACAATTACCCATTCCACTACTGTCGCCTGAGTGTCCCACAAGCTGAGAGCTCGATCGCTAGCGAGAATACAAAAACAAAACAATGGGCAATGACGCCTTTGAGTCCCGCAAGCAAAGTGTCATAAAAAAAAGGTTCGTACACTTGCAAGAAGCGTTTGTTGTTGTTGTTGTTAATGGGCCCGCACTGCTACTTTTTGTTGGTGTGATTGATTTAAAAAAACAAAAACAACAAAACAAAACTTGGTGCGTCAGGAAAACTTACCCACACCAGAATTTTTTATGGGGGTGGATTTGCCTACTTGCTGCTTATATAACTTAGACAAAACTAACTAACATTATTAATATGTTAGTGATATGCAATTGCGAACAAGCATAGGGCGTTGACATAAGTGCGCGTGTTGCTCTTAAGATAATCAGCTAATTACAAATCTCGCTCCGATCATGTTCCTTTGATGTTGCTCATTTACGTTCACTCTCTATTTTATGTGCGCGCTTTGCATGTCAATCATAAAGTTTAATAACCCTAACTCCTCCGCACACACTAAATTATAGCTAAAGGCAATATGCAATTCACTTAGCTGCAGCCTCTTAGATATGTTTTGCGTTAATTCAGTGCGTGCGAAGAAGGTAGCGTTACTACGCTCTTTGTTAGACTTGCAGAGCGCGCGCATACATTGAAAATGCATGCATACATTGTTGACTTCTGAAGCAAGCTA
The DNA here is from genome assembly GCA_030179655.1 of Scaptomyza flava. Taxonomy (NCBI): domain Eukaryota; kingdom Metazoa; phylum Arthropoda; class Insecta; order Diptera; family Drosophilidae; genus Scaptomyza; species Scaptomyza flava. The sequence goes on along the minus strand of JARNME010000057.1, from coordinate 282,347 downwards.
AAAGAAAGCAAAAAAATGTTCACCAAATATATACCGTGCAAAAACAAACACACTAACAAATAGAAACTTAAGAAAATGTAATCTACATCAGCAGCAGTAGCATGCATTGCAAATAAAATCTTACAAAATTGATTGACTGAACTTACCGCATATACATATAATATATACATACATATAATTGGGTCAGAAATACTTCCATCTACCTGTTACATACATTTGCACAAAAGCAATATACCCTCTGGTCTGTAGATCAAATGATCATTCGCCAAGCAATATCGTTCTGTGTACACATCGAGAATAGGCAAATGCAAAGAAAATACAAGCTAAACACTTGCAAGTTGCTTCGAAATACAAAGCACAAAATTTTAATACCCTATGTTTTAAAATTTCATAAACAGCCATTGCTAACAATTTGTTTTCGGTATTTAATTAACAAAATAATTTTATTTTTATACAGATTGTTTTATCAATTATTTAATGCCAATAAGAAAGGTAATATGTATTATGAATAATACATTTTTATATATTGCATTTATTAATTAATAAGTCAATTAAGTCTATACCACTCTTTTTTACTAAGCAGCCGCAGCAACAGCAGGAGCAAAAGCATCATAAACGGCAGCAAGCGAATGCAATGCAAAGTGCGGTACAACTAATCTTTGTCTCGCACTTCGCACACTTTGCGAAAAAAAAAAAAATTCGTGACTCCGTTATTTCGTAATTTCTCTATCAGCTGTTTGTTTTTAAATGCTCTTTGTGCGCACGCTCTGCATGTCAAACATAAATCCTAATATCCCTTCCTCCTCCGCACTCTCTAAGCTAAGTTAAGCATAACTAAGAGTTTGCATTTAAGGGAATGACATTGCCTAATTTGTACCACCTACACCTAGCTCTTAAGTACAAGCGTTGTATGTAAGTTCTCGGTGTGTGTTGTGTAGAGGAATAACTGTAATACTCTTTCCCACTTTATGTTTTTACATACAATGGTTAGGGAATTGGTTATGCATTTTAGTTTATATTTATTTTGAAGATAGAAAGTTACGTTTCGTTTCAGTTCATTTTTAAATATAGTTTGTATTAAAGGATAACATCGAAAGTTACTTTTTGGATCAGTGAGTTATTTATTTTTCTGATTTTCGTATTATTTATATACAATTCATATAAATACGTATTTTAATGATAAGTTATAAAAATATTTAATTTAAAACATTAACGATCAACGTATTTTAATTTCTTTTGTGGTTTTTTAAACACAAGAAAAATAAGTCGATTTAGACTTAATAATTGAAGCAACATTATATATAGTTGTCTTCTATTTTGCATATTATATAATAGTTATATAGACGCTGCTTAAGTGCATTTAAAAATCAAATAAAACTAAGCAGTCTGAATATTCTATTAAAATAATATAAGTTGGCATATTCAATTTTATTGAACTCTATACTTTGTATAGACGCTGTAACGTTGTTCAGTGAAGTCAATTTTTGACTTATCTTGAAGTATTTATTTATTTATAATACTTACTTTAAATTAAGTTGTTAATTTGTTTTGTTGTTTTTTTTTTAACAAAAATAATACGTCGATTTTAGACTTAATAATTGAAGCAACATTATATATAGTTGTCTTCTATTTTGCATATTATATAATAGTTATATAGACGCTGCTTAAGTGCATTTAAAAATCAAATAAAACTAAGCAGTCTGAATATTCTATTAAAATAACATTAGTTGGCATATTCAATTTTATTGAATTTTATACTTACCTATAGACACTGTAACGTTGTAACAATCGTTTTACAGTGAAGTCAATTGTCTCACAGCCAAATTAAAAGATGTCTATTGAAACTTTAGATATAAGTGGTGTTTTGGTGCCGCATTCAGTTGTTCGCATATTTGATGATGGAGCCTGCCTTTTTAGATCTATTTCCTACCTTTTATATGGTAGGCAAGGCTTCCATGGCACCATACGCCAACATATTGTAACCCATGTCGTTACCAACTGGGAAACTTTTGCGTGCTTCAGCATGAACATAAATGGAGAGTGTTATAGCTCTTCTGAACAATATGAGTGCACTATGTCAAATTCATATACTTATGGTACTGCATGTGAGCTTCAAGCAGCAGCAGAAATTTATGCTGTAAATTTTCAAGTTTTTCTAAATGGAAACTTATATCTATCATTAGGAAATGATATGCATCCTGTGAAAAATTGCGTTTTACCGGCGAATAATGAATGGACATTTTGATGTTTATATTCCTTTAGAGGAAGTATTAACTCAAGATACCGATACGTCAAGTCGGTTCACCGACAAAACAACACAAACGGTACGAAAACATTTAGTTGAAAAATATCTTGAAAAAAATAAGGGTAAGCACATAGAAGCATCAAAAAGATATCAGGTTAATAATCCAGAAGCTCATAAAGCTGCAAAGAGAAGACATCAGGCTGATAATCCTCAAGCTAATAGAGATGCAGTGAGACGACATCAGGCTAATAATCCTAATGCAAGTCAAGAAAGGCGTTTGCGTGCATGGAGTGTTAAAGCCATGTCTGGCCTAAACTATTATTTTGAAGTCTTATAAGTCAGATAAAATTACTCAACTTGGTAGTATGAATTTGATATGCAAACATTGTAATGCTTTCAAGTAGAAAAATGAGCCTCTGGGTATCTGTTGCAGGGCAGGAAAAGTTAAGCTTTCACAAAATGAAAGTTTGCCTGATCCACTTAAGAGCTTAATAATTTGTGGACATCCCAAGCATGATCATTTCATTGATCGTATAAGAAAGTATAACAGCTGCTTTCAAATGACTTCTTTTGGTAGTACAAAAATTATAAATGAAAGTTGGTCAACCTTTAAGGTCCAGGGACAAGTGTATCACTTAATTGGTAGTGTCCGACCTTTGCCAAATGAAGAAATGCAGTTTCTTCAAATTTATTTTGTTGGTGATGATGAAAAGGAAGCTCAACTACGTTGCAAAAATAGTCCAAATGTTGATTTAAGCGTAGTAAAGGATCTTCAATGTATGTTTCATCATCATAATCGTTATGTAAAAGATCTAAAAATGGCTCTCAATAAAATATCAAGAAGTACTATAGATTATAAATTGGTCATACATGCTGATCGAACACCCGCTGGTGCACACAAAGGGCTTTACAATGCACCTCTATTAAGCCAAGTAGCTATAGTTATTTATGGTCAGCAAATTTGCAAAGCGCGATATTATTATTGAAAGCCATAATAATAAATTACATCGCATTAGTGAGGTGCATCGATCATACGATGCCTTACAGTACTCTTTGCTATTTCCTTATGGCGAAGATGGCTATTCAGTGGATATACCACAATGGAATCCATTATAAAAAAGGGAGGATCCAAAAAAATGATATCCGCGTTAAGCTTCTACAGCTATAAAATAATGATTCGTCAATCCGAGATAAATCATTTAATTTATTGTCGTTCCCTTTATAGTCAATTTTTGGTTGATATGTATGCTAAAATTGAAACAGAAAGGTTAAATTATATTCGCTACAATCAAGCGAAACTCAGAGCAGATAGCTATATACATCTACAAGATGCAATAGGCCAACAAGATGTTGAAGCAGCTCAAATTGGTCAGATGGTAATTTTACCATCTTCTTTTACAAGCTCTGCACGATATATGCATGAAAAGACTCAAGATTCTATGACATATGTTCGCCATTATGGGCGACCAGATCTTTTCATAACATTCACCTGCAATCCACAATGGAATGACATCAAAAGTGTATTGATACCGGGTCAAAAGCCACATGCTCGTCACGATATTATAGCTCGAGTTTTTCATTTAAAAGTTAAAGCTTTAATGTCACTATTGATAAAAGGTTCTTTGTTTGGAAGCGTGCAATGTTTCATGTACTCTGTGGAATGGCAAAAGCGGGGCTTACCACATATTCATATTTTACTTTGGTTAGAAAATAAAATAAGACCAGATAAAATCGATAAAATTATCTGTGCCGAAATACCAAACGCAGATGAGGATCCTTTGTTATTTAACATTGTTAAGTCAAATATGATTCATGGTCCTTGCGGTGCATTTAATAATAAATCGCCATGCATGAAAAATGGAAAGTGTACCAAAAGGTTTCCTCGACAACTACTTAAAGATACTGTGATTGGAAAAGATAGTTACCCTCTATATCGTAGAAGAGCGATAGAAGATGGAGGTAATGCAATTAATATAAATGGTAATTGCATAGATAATCGTTGGGTTGTGCCTTACAACTGTGTACTTTTGAGAACATTTGAAGCTCACATAAATGTTGAGTATTGTAGTTCTGTAAAGTCTATTAAATACATCTGTAAATATGTTAACAAGGGCAGTGATCAAGCATCATTTACTCTTGAAGACCAACGTAATGAAATTAATATGTACGAAAGTGGCCGTTATATAAGTAGCTCAGAAGCGGTATGGAGAATCTTTGCATTTCCCATACATGAACGTTTTCCGGCTATTATTATTATTATATTCCGGCTGTTCATTTAGAAAATGGTCAACGAATATATTTTAACCCCAATAATCCGCAACAATTACTTGACAGATTAAGCATTACACCCAAAACCACTTTGCTAGCCTTCTTTGAGCTATGCACACGTGATGAGTTTGCAAGAACGCTTCTATATTGTGAAGTTCCATCGTATTTTACATGGAACAATAAAGAATTTCAAAGAAGAAAACGAGGGCATGATGTGCCAAATTTTCCTGGAGTTAAAAGAGATTCAGCTTTGGGAAGAGTTTACACTATTCATCCCAATAATACAGAATGATTTTATTTAAGACTTTTACTACATTTTGTAAGAGGGCCAACTTCATTTTCAAATTTAAAAACCGTTAATGGTATAGCATACGCCTCATTTCAATTGGCGTGTAAAGCTCTAGGATTACTAGAAGATGATAAGCACTGGGATTCAACTATAGCCGAAGCTGTCATATGTCAAAATCCTACAAAACTGAGGGAACTTTTTGCAATAATGTTAGTATTTTGTCAAATTTCGGATGCTCTTAAACTTTGGAATATTTATAAAGAGAGTTTCTCAGAAGATATTTTAAGAGTCTTTCATATTTCACAAGATAGAAATATTGATCAAAGTATTCTGAATAATGTATTTAATAAATGTCTTTTGTACATTGAAGATATAGTACTGTCTATTGGTGGTCAAAACTTGACTAACTATGGACTTCCACTACCAATCAGATCTGAGGAAATTGTTCAAAATAATGAATATCATAGAGAAACAAATTATGAAAATTGCGATAATTTTGTTGTTAATAATGAGCTACTCCTTACTGCTGAGCAAAAACAAGTATACGAAAAGTTACTGCATAGCGTTGAAGCAGAAAAAGGATAAATCTATTTTTTAGATGCACCTGGTGGAACAGGTAAAACGTTTCTTTTAAATTTATTATTGGCAAAGGTACGGCAAAGTAAAAACATTGCATTGACCGTTGCTTCTTCCGGTATCGCAGCCACTTTACTAAATGGTGGTCGCACAGCGCATTCTACTCTAAAGATTCCATTTAATTTGTTTCATTTAGAAACACCACATTGCTCAATTTCAAAGCAATCTAATATGGCTGCTGTGCTCAAAGATTGCAAGCTTATTGTTTGGGATGGAGTGTACTATGGCCCATAAAGGTGCTTTTGAAGCTGTAGATCGATCTTTGAAAGACATTCGAGATAGTGAATACCTAATGGGTGGCATAACTGTTCTCTTAGCTGGTGATTTTCGACAAACTCTTCCAGTGATCCCCACAGGAACAAGAGCTGATGAAATAAATGCGTGCTTAAAGTCTTCAATTTTGTGGCCCAAAATACAGAAAATTGCATTAACAAAAAATATGCGAGTGCACTTAAAAGGTGATAGCATAGCTGGTGAATTTGCAGAAATGCTTCTTAAAATAGGAAATGGATTATTTCCAACCCATGATGGCAAAATAACTTTACCATCAACTTTGTGTCATGTTGTGAAAAGTATTGAAGAACTAACTCTCAAAATATTTCCGGATATTACAAATATCTCTGAAAAATCACTCGAATGGTTTTCATAACGTGCTATTTTGACTGCGAGAAATGACAATGCATTGGAAATAAACGAGTTTTTATTAAAATCATTTCAAAGTGAAGAAATGACATATAACTCTATTGATTCTGTGACTGAAGTCGAAGATGCAGTTCATTACCCCGTCGAGTTTCTTAATTCATTAAATCCGGCTGGCCTGCCTCAACATAAATTAACTTTAAAGATTGGTTCACCTGTAATGTTGATTCGCAACTTGAAGCCGCCAAAACTGTGCAATGGTACAAGATTGCAAGTTAAAGCCCTTCATAAGAATGTTGTCGAAGCAATGGTCTTTACTGGCAGTGGTATAGGGGAAACGGTTTTTATACCGAGAATTCCATTAATACCTTCTGACTCTGAATTGCCATTTCAATTTAAAATATTGCAATTTCCTTTAAAAGTTTGCTTTGCCCTAACAATCAATAAATCACAGGGACAAACTCTCAAATTAGCCGGACTAGATTTAAGACACGATTGCTTCTCTCATGGCCAATTTTATGTAGCCTGCTCAAGAGTCAGTTCACCAAAAGTTTAGTTGTATTAGCACCTGACGGAAAAAACAACCAATGTCGTTTATCAAGAAGCTCTTAACAGTTGTTAATAATTGCAAATTAAATTCAACAAGTGGATAAGGCCTACTGGGGAAACCACAATAAAAAATTACGCACCTGATTCTCTACCTCAATGGTGGCGTGGAAAAGAGAATATTAAATACTTTACTTTAATTTGTTGTTAAATATTTTCTAATTTATTTATTTTACATCTATCTTTTATTGCTAAAATAATATAAACTATCTGCGCAGCGAAGTAAGCGGGGCACTTACTATGTCGTATAAACGGAAATGTAGGATTTCATCAGATGTGCAAGTGAATACACAGGGGCTTCAACGCACGGTTATTTTCAAACGTTATAATTGCTTGCATTCGAAAATCGAGCGCGCAGCGCGAGAGGGGTTGGCGAGCGAAGCGAGCAGGGGGGGACCCCCCAGTATATTATAATCATGAAAATTCAAAATATATTATTTTCAATACTTACATGTTGGCGGATCCGCCCAAGGTCATCGTTCTAAGTGCATACCTCCAAAGTCATCCTTCTGTTCCAGGGTCATTCATCCTGGGATATACTTCAGGGTCGTTCATTCTGGGATAAGCCTAAGGGTCCTTCATCTTGGGATAAACTTCAGGGTCCTTCATCCTGGGATAAACCTCAGGGTGAGAAATTAATGCTTAATAACGTTTAGTTTTTTTCGGAATGGGCCCATTTTTGGATGTCTTATCCAACAGCTATTCCTGGAATAGCCACTTTGCTCGTTGTCTCTTTAATATAACTAACAATTTTTTCAGCAATTCCAGGTGGAGGCTGTAGCAGTGGTTTTCTTTGTCGAACCAAGTTCGGCACAGTGTTTTGGTTCGACGAAGACATTCTGCAGTTATGGTCTTGCAGAAGTCCCTTGAGTGCGGCGACCTATCGAAGATTTCGGGACTCATAATGCAAGTTGCACACGAGAAAGAATTCGTCTTGTGGGTTTTTAAGACAAATATTTTCCATTCCATAAGGCTGAACCCATAAAATGGGTAAAATGGGTATAATGGTTTTGTGCAAAGTATGTAACAGGCCGAAGGAAAAATCTTCGACCCAACAAAGTGTATATATTCTTGATCAGCATCAACAGCCAAGATGATATAGCCAGGTCCATCTGTCCGTCCGTCTGTATGAACGCTTGGATCTCTGAGACAACAAGAGCTAGATACTTTAGATTTTAAATATAAGTTCTCCTATGCCATGAGCAGAACCATATACACATAGAATCGATAACAAAAAATATCGACTTTATAAAATGGTAAAATGAGGGTTGTAATAATGGGTAACGATAGAACTTTTCTGAAAATTTCGTCGAAATTGGTTAAGAAACACCGGAGATATCAAATTTAATCGATTGAAGTTAAGTCAGTATACCAAAGTCTGATATAAATTCAATGTACGTATTTGTTGCAACTGGGCTCAGGGTATCTTCTAGTCGGGCTCTCCCGACTAGAGCCTTTTCACTTGTTTTATTATTATTTCAGCTTTAAGACCCATTTTGACAAGCGTACCGATACTGTCGTTCAAGCTTTGAGTCATTATATCTATAGCCGATTTCCGACTACATGTGCAACAGTAGCTAAATACGTATTTCCATGGCTGATTAATGCCTTTAAAATGGAAAAAATGAAACGGTTTGCTAATAATGGTTCGGATTCTCCCTTGCCTTAGTCCACGAAGCCGTCTGTTTGGTCTGTTGTGCTCTTATACTCGAGCTCAGAACGTCCGCCCATTTCATCAAAAACAATAACACAGTTTCCTTCGCTCTTCTTCATCTTTTTCACATGTTTCGCTTTTCTTCGGCAGAACCATTCATTAATGCCCGGAGAAATCTTTCTAATAGGGCTCCAATTCAATAATGTTTTGGGACTTGGCAGATTAAAACATAGGCCATCACGCAGAAATTGGTAGCCTTTTGACGATCTGTAATTAATATTTATTAAAAGGTTTTTCTGCACATCTGTGAAAGCTTTCACGTGTGATGTTTTTAAAAGAAGTGATGAAAAAACTTTGATGCCTCGTTGACATTATTTGGAACATTCATTGCGTTATTAAAAATATCAATGCACTGCAGTGCCCAATTGTTTTCTCTGTCTTTTAATGTTTCGCACGGCCGTCAGCCAATTGGAGCAACAAGGGGAAAAACGCGTGCCACAGAGAAACGCATTTATACCACCAATGTGAATGCGCGACCGTGCAGTGCGTGCAGTCCTTGCGGCTCACAACTGGAAGTGCGACTATACTCTCTACGCAAGAGCGGCTGGAAGCAGGCTCTTGGTACGGTAATGTCTCTGCCAAGGGTGCTGATGACTGGTAGTCGGGCGAGAGAAGAAAGCTCTATCAAATTACCCCAGTCCAAGGTGGAACAGCATTGTGCCTAGGGACTCGAGGCCGAGGGGGTGCTCGGTCGTTACTTTGCGAACCTTGGATACCTGCCGACCTCCAGTTTAAATAGGTTTCCCGCGACACACGGGCTATGCCGCGGGTGACTTTCCATTCCCGTCTACTCGTGGGACCAATGAGCTCTAATTTAAAAACAAGTAAGAAGGCCCTAGTCGGGAGAGCCCGACTAGAAGATACCCTGAACCCAGTTGCAATAAATATGTAAATTAAATTTATAATTGACTTTGGTATACTGACTTAACTTCAATCGATAAAATTTGATATCTCCAGTGTTTCTTAACCGATTTGGACGAATTTTTCAGAAAAGTTCTATCGTTACCCATTATTTTAACTCTCATTTTTACATTTTCCAAATTCAATATTTTTTTGGTATCGATTCCATGTGCATAACGGAAACCAGAATAGTTATAGATAATTTGAAGCAAACTTGTTCTGCTCATGGTATAGGAGAACTTAAATACAAAATCAGAAGTCTCTAGCTCTTGTATTCTCTGAGATCCACGCGTTCATACAGACAGACAGACAGACAGACGGAATGACAGACAGACAGACGGACAGACGGACAGACGGACATTTCTACATCGTCTCGGCAGTTGATGCTGATCAAGAATATATATACTTTATGGGGTCGGAGATGCTTCTTTTTGCCTGTTACATACATTTGCACAAAATCATTATACCCTTATTTACCCATTTTATGGGTTAAGGGTATAAAAACAACAAGCGTAAACGTTGCAGTCGGACGCAACCGACTGCGGCATACTCGATACCATTATTAAAACAGGTAAAAAGAGGCCCGATTGCAAAGGGGTACGGATGGGGCAGGGGTGTACGCTGCCTTAAAGATTCTCCGATGCAGATAGGGATGCAACCAACTATCTTCCTTCCAAATTTGGTGACTCTAACTGAAAATTTGTAAGAGCTGTTGAAAGGGGGGCTGGGGGCGGTACGGGTGGGTGTGGCATCTAAATTTTTACTGCAGATCTTTGCGAAATGTCAATTGCTATCTTCAAGCCAAATTTGGTGACTCTAGCTCGAAGTTTGTAAAAGGTGGGGAATGAGGAGCTAGGGGCGGTATGGGTGGGTGTGGCATCTAAATTTTTACTGCAGATCTTTGTGAAATGTCAATTGCTATCTTCATACCAAATTTGGAGATTCCAGCTCGAAGTTTGTAAAGAGTGGGGAAAGGGGGTCTGGGGGCAGTATGGGTGGGCGTGGCATCCAAATTTTTGATGCAGATCTTTGTGGAATGTCAATTGCTACCTTCCTTCCAAATTTGGTGACTCTAGCTCAAAGTTTGTAAAAAGTGGGGAATGGGGTCTGGGGGCGGTATGGGTAGGCGTGGCATCCAAATTTTTGCTGCAGATCTATGTGGATGATCACCTATCTTGGCACCAAATTTGGTGGCTTTAGCTCAAAAACTGTGGGAGATATATGTTTTTCTGATTTTAAAATGCGGGGGGGCTGGGGGCGGAATGGGTGGGTGTGACTCCAAAACTTTGATGCAGTTTTTTGGGGCTCGTTACCAGCTATCTTCCTACCAAATTTGGTGGCTCTAGCTCCACAAATCTGGAAGATACACGCATTCTCGTTTTTGACGAAGCGTTGGGGCATCTGGGGGCGGCTAGGGTGGTATTGGTGGGCATGGCATCCAAACTTTTGATGCAATTTTTGGGGGGTCCATCACCTATCTTGGCACCAAATTTGGTGGCTCTAGCTCAAAAACTGTGGAAGATATAAGCTTTTCTGATTTGAAAATGCGGGGGGGCTGGGGGCGGAATGGGTGGGTGTGACTCCAAAACTTTGATGCAGTTTTTTGGGGCTCGTTACCAGCTATCTTCCTACCAAATTTGGTGGCTCTAGCTCCACAAATCTGGAAGATACACGTATTCTCGTTTTTGACGAAGCGTTGGGTCATCTGGGGGCGGCTAGGGTGGTATTGGTGGGCATGGCATCCAAACTTTTGATGCAATTTTTGGGGGGTCCATCACCTATCATGGCACCAAATTTGGTGGCTCTAGCTCAAAAACTGTGGGAGATATAGGCTTTTTTGACTTTGAAATGCGGGGGGCTGGGGGCGGAATGGGAAGGCGTAGCTCCAAAATTTTTGATGCAGTTTTTTGGGGGTTGCTAGTAGCTATCTTCTTACCAAATTTGGTAGTTCTAGCTGCAAGGGTGTGTGAAATATGCGGATTTATCGGTTTTGAGTTATCGAATTTATCGATTTGCCAGCCCCCTAGTTATCGTAGAACCCCAATCTTGACACTTTAATTTACTATCCCATAGATAAAGTGAATTGGAAAGTTTCAAGTCTCTAGCTTGAAGGGTGTGGAAAAAAGTTGCGTTCATACAGACGGACAGAAGGACAGACGGACAGACACCATGACGGACATTGCACAAACCCAATATACTCTTTACCTTCGGTATCGAGTATAACAATCCAGTGTTCGGATCACTTAAAAAACCGGTGGGACACGCCAATCCCTCTGTTATTGGTAGCACCTCAACAGGTCCTAGCACCCCCTTTACGACGCCTGGTACGCCAGCAGGTGCTCGTGACGCCGCCAGCGGCACTGGTGCAGGGCGAACAAGCCATTTGTCCTCACATCACGGATGTCGACCTGGAGCGGCTCCTGGAGTTCGGAGGTTGCAGCAAAGTCTGCAACACCAGCTTCCCGGTCTGTGACGCAGGAAACTGCCTTGGGGCCCGCTACCACAGCGGCAAAAAAAAACCTTCTTTCAGGACCGGCGGCGCGCGGCGGAGATTCTGCAAGAAAACCTAACCGCTCAGCCCTCATCCCCCAATGGTGTGAACCTTGTCGAGAGGGCTAAAAAATCCTTCCGGATTTTAAGCCAGCGATTCCGTCCACTTCTGTTAAAGCCAAACAGAAGCGCCAACGTTCCGTTGAGGAGACGGCTCGGGACGAAGAAACCGCAGCATTGTACAAAAAAGCTGTTGCTCTATTGGGAGAAGTCTATCCCGGCGCTTAGCTAGAGGTGGTCGACTGGAAAGACGTGCCCAGCAGACCCCGAGCTAGAGTTTGGGTTTCTGCCAAGCCCGAGGAGCCGGAGAGGGTCCTAAAACTCTTGCAGCTCAGTTACCCCGACTTGATTACCCAAGATTGGAGGATTGCCAAAGCCAAGGAGCCGGAAGTCAACAGCCGACAGGTGATCCTCATCATAAATGACGAGTCAGTCAAGGCCCTTGCCACGTCCAACGGAGCGGCCCACTACGGCTTCAAGCCGATAGCGATCCGTGTCTACCGTTCGGATGCGGCTAGCAAGCCTTCACCCCACGATGACGTAAGGGTGGTGGATGACGTCTCAGCCCCGAGTGGGCAGCCCCCGGTGAAAGCTGGCGATACTACAGCCAATGGTATTTAAAGCACAGTCACCGAAAGTGACGAGCTGATTAAAGAGGCAGACGCCCAGGCCGACCACCAGTCAGAGGGCTCTGACTTGTAATGTAATGTAATGTCGAACGAGGGTGGGCTTGCGCCCTTCAGCACTGCGACCTACAAGGATCAATTGTGCCCTATATGCATCAGGTCCTCCTCTCTGAGAATGTAGTTGCCTAACAGCTTTGCTCTATTTCGTGCCAGGGTGGGGCAGTTTGTGATTTGGTGTTCCATTGATTGAACATCCTCCTCACAGAATCTACAAGTTCTGTTGCTAACAAGGCCCATCTACATGATGGTCGTTACAGGGAAAAAGGCCTGTTAACGCCTCACAAAGTGACCGAAGTTGTGATCTGTTTAAGCATAGAGCTACATTTGCTCTTGCTGCATCAGGGCAAACATATCTTTTTCAGTGCCTGAGACCCTCTAGATTGTTCCATTGAATTATTTTCTTGTTTTCTAGCCAGTTATATATGTCAGATTTGATTTTGTTGTTTGAATAACCAAACATCAGACTTGGGCCTATGAACGGGGCTTCCGCTCCTAATTTAGCCCTAACATCCGCGGCCTCATTACCTGAGTGACCTTCATGTCCTGGGACCCATACCATAGAGACTCTATTATTGGTTGCCAGTACATTAAGCTAACGGTGGCATTCATATATGAAGTTTGAGCTATAGCTATAGCTGTTTAGTGCTTTAAGAGCTGCTTGACTGTCGGAGAGAGAGTATACGAATGTTTACTCCTATCAACCGTCTGCTATTCAGTCTATATACCGCCTGTAAAATAGCGAAGAGCTCCGCCTGAAATACGGTACATTCAGCCTCAAGTGAGAGAGAGATGTGTGTGCGAGGACCCTCTATGCCTGCTCCTACCCCTGATGCTGTCTTGGATCCATCTGTGAACCAGTTTTGTGCATCGTCATTTAGCCAAGATGGACTAGAAGTCCATTGCTCTTTTGTTGGAAAAATTACCTTGTAGTTTTTCGTGAAACAATGGATAGTTTGTCTTTGGTCTAGGGCTTTCGTTTTGTCAAGGATGTCCTCTACCCTATTCAATATACCTAGGTGTCCTCTAAGGTTGCCCTTCTGGTATTTGTTACCTACATAGAGTCCCAGAGCCTGCTTTACAGCCTCTTCCTCTATAGCTAGGTGTAAGGGAGTTAGGTTTGGAATTGCTTCCAGCCCTGATGTCGGGGTCGTCCTCAATGCCCCTGTGATACTTGGGGGCATGCAATAACGCCTAGTGCAATAACGCCTGCAGGCATTATTGCACTAAAAAAAGTGCAATAGCGCCTGCAGGCGTTATTGCATTTCTAAAAGTGCGATAGCGCCTGATCGCGATGTGAAATAACACCTGCACCATGAGGAAAAAAAATAATTCACCCGCTCTTTGTCCGTACTGTCGGCAAAAGATTAACATATACGAAAAAATTATTTATTATATTTCCATATAACGAACGTCCGTATAACGAATTTTCCATACAACGAAGTCAGAAATCAGAACCCTGCAATTTGATTCACACAAAAACCCATTCATTATAACGAAATTTCTCTATGACGAAGTTATTTCTTGTCACGTTAAGATTCGTAATATGGAAGTTCGACTGTATTAAGCATTTGAAATGTCAAAAATTTATTCTTTTGTCAATGATTCATGTTTATATTAAAAATAAAATAAAATAAACTGAAATATCGTTATTTACAATTTTGTTGCTTTTACTAATAAAAATTATTAGTAATACAAATCATTTAAAATGTCGCAAGCAAAAATTTTTTTATACCTCGCCTAAGTCTTTTGCGCGCCCATATTTTCCCTTCATACAAACTCTCGGAATACACCATTAATGATTTCGAGAATCAAAACAAGTTGTTAAAAAAAAAAACAAATTATTTGTCGGAACTCACAACAGCTTGTTCAACAACATTGTAACTCTTTTTCTACCGACGTAATTGCTTAGAAAAATATTATAAATAATCGCAAATAATGCTAAAACTATACATAACTATATATAATAGCTATATCTCGATAACCAAGCGAGTTATCGATAGCATAATTCTTCATATTTTCGTCTTATTTTTTCGAGTTCTACAAGAATCAATCTTCTTGTCGCCGGAGTAATCGTAGACGTGCCACAATCTACATACCTAGTTTAAATGTAAAACAACTAAAAATGAATTAAATAAAAAAGTGCAATAACGCCTGCAAGGCGTTATCGCACTTTTAGAAATGCAATAACGCCTGCAGGCGTTATTGCACTAGGCGTTATTGCATGCACCCGTCCCTCACGCTCTAACTCATTTAGTCTAAGAATTAAACTATCATCACTTACTACATTTGACTGATTATAATCTTTATTGCCTACTGAAGTGGAGTTAATATGGCTTTGTTCACTCGATATAAGCGAATCATGCAATGACTGTTTTTCATCAATTTCCCCATCTATTGCGTCATAAAATTCACTATTATTATTTCCATTCTCTGCCACCTCATTTTTTTTTTTTGATTCGGAGGAATGGCTTAATTTCCTTATTTCCTTTAATAATATTTTTGAGTGGTTCTGTTTTAGGCTGAAATGTTTCCTCCAACTGGTATTCATTTGCGGCTTTACCCAATTTAATGCTTCGAAATTTTATTTTTAACGGTTTTCTTTTTTTTTTTGTTAGCTCCTTTAGTACATGCTCATTCATTTTAGCATATTTATGATAGTAAACCAATAAACTTGATCAGCGAGCGTAAAAGAGGGTGGTTTTAATAACAGCTTGTTCTGTCCTTGGTTTACTGTTATATTGTTGTAGTTTTTCATAAACAGCTTGTTGTCTTGCTCTTATATATTTTATGTTTTTCAGAAACAGCTTGTTGTTTTGCTGTTATTTGTTGCTGTTTTTCAGAAACAGCTTGTTGTTTTGCTGTTATTTGTTATTGTTTTTCATAAACAGCTTGTTGTTGTTTTGCTGTTATTTTTGATGTTTTTGGTTTTCAAGAAACAGGGGGCTTTCTATCGGAAGTTTAATTTTCGTTTTTTTCTTTACAAAGTATTTTACATCTGTCAGCAATGTCAATTCATGATTTTTTTTTTTTCGAAAAAATTTCTGTGTGCCGAATCTATTTTTTTAAGAGAGCTTTAAATTTTTTCATTATTTTTTTCACCAAAAGCCAACGAAAAAACTGACGAAATACTGCTGCGTTTCGTACTATAACTTTAATTTAACATCCAAATGAAAGAACAAGTCCACAATCGTGTCGATAAAAAACTGGGACTTAGAAGTACGCTGTTGAACAGATAAAAGTACTCCTTGCTAAGTGAGGCAGCGGTGGCCTTCTGACGGTTCCAGGCAAATATTTTCTCTTTCAACTCCAATTCTAGAACTCATACAACAACCTAGAAAAGAGGTAAGCCCAAAATACATGGAACTGGTGGCAGTTTTGCTGTTAAAAACACGTTTTTTTTCGGTTTTAGAGACCGGTTCACTGGCATCGTGACGGTCAAAGTGTACGCATGTGCCTGTGGATGGTTCTCATCAACAAACAAAGACAAAACCACTGGTTACAGGCTGGCTGGTGTTACACCAGCGTTAAAAGGGCTTAAAGTCGGCAACTTGCTAATAACGTTCAGCAGGTACCGGTTGACTTTTCTGGCCGGTCAGCCTATCAGAAAATAGGCAAAGTACCATTGCACACTTTCGGGCTTCAAAAAATTAGTGAGGTGTTGCCTACTCTTGGGCACTGTTCAAAACCAAATTTTCGTGGTGCTTATATTAAGGCTGCTCCCGAAAATTAACTTCTCGTCCCACTAGGCAACTGAATCCCTTGGTGGCCAATCTTGGCTAGTAGAATGGATATTGACGACGCACCGAGTGGCAGTGCTACGGGACCCGTCTCGTGGCAGATCGTCTTCCGGAAGTCAACTTCCCTCCGGAGAAAGCAGACGTCTCATGCAGTGAAGCGCATGAAATCTGCTACCTCAAAAAATCTTTCGGCCCACTCATCAACTGAGTCGGCATCATCTGGATCCGACGTGAGCTCAACTGAGGACTGCGAAACCCGACGCAAGCCAGCCACAAGTGCAGCTCTAAGCTCCAACAAGTTTGCGCTACTCGCTCAGAACAAAGACTCTCAGTCAAATGCTGCAACCGCTGCAGCAGAGCTCAGCACCTCTGCACCCAAGACTCCCCCATCTTTATCTCTTCTGTTTGCGACATCTCTGACATAATAATCTTTATAATAAATACAATAAAAAGCGACAACATCTCGTATAAAGCATGTAGAAACGGTCAGGTTCGCGTTATGACCACCAGCATCGAGGACTACAAAAAGTTAATCCGTGCGCTAGAATCAAGCAAGGTTGAATTTCACAGCTATCAGCTAAAGAACGAAAGAGCGTACAGAGCTGTCATCAGGCACCTGCACCACAGTACCCCTCTAAGTCTCATCCGCGACGAAATAAACAAGCTTGGTCACAACGTGTGCCATCTCACCAACGCAAAACATAGAATAACCAAATCGCCATTGCCTATGTCCTTCATTGACTTGGAGCCAGCAGTGAACAACAAAGATGTTTTCTCCATCACTCGCCTGTGCAACGCCGTCGTTGTCATCGAGCCTCCCAGGAAAAGAAATGAGCCTTTACAATGCCACAGATGCCAAGAGTTCAACCACACCCAAAAATTTTGCAACAAACCCTGAAGATGTGTCAAGTGCTCTGGAAATCACGAGACAAACAAGTGCTTGAAAAGCAAGGACCTGCCCCTAGAGTGCGCGAACTGCAACGAACGCCACACCGCTTCCTACAGAGGCTGCAGAATATACAAGGAAAGAGTCAAGCAACGAGACTAAGGTAAGATTCAAACTCGCCCTGCCACAGTACGCAACCGCTCGGGCACCGGGTTCGTCAACCCAATGTTCCAAAATCCTCCCTTATCCTACACGCAGCCGGGTATGACGTATGCTGGAGTTGCCAAAAATTCTGCAATCCTCAACGCTCCCTCTTACGACAACCCCAAAGCTCTCCTAACGCAGCAAAGCGGCTCCGTTGAGGAGACGGCTCGGGACGAAGAAACCGCAGCATTGTACAAAAAAGCTGTTGCTCTATTGGGAGAAGTCTATCCCGGCGCTTAGCTAGAGGTGGTCGACTGGAAAGACGTGCCCAGCAGACCCCGAGCTAGAGTTTGGGTTTCTGCCAAGCCCGAGGAGCCGGAGAGGGTCCTAAAACTCTTGCAGCTCAGTTACCCCGACTTGATTACTCAAGATTGGAGGATTGCCAAGGCCAAGGAGCCGGAAGTCAACAGCCGACAGGTTCGGCTTCAAGCCGATAGCGATCCGTGTCTACCGTTCGGATGCGGCTAGCAAGCCTTCAGCCCACGATGACGTAAGGGTGGTGGATGACGTCTCAGCCCCGAGTGGGCAGCCCCCGGTAAAAGCTGGCGATACTACAGCCAATGGTATTTAAAGCACAGTCACCGAAAGTGACGAGCTGGTTAAAGAGGCAGACGCCCAGGCCGACCACCAGTCAGAGGGCTCTGACTTGTAATGTAATGTAATGTAATGTAATGTCGAACGAGGGTGGGCTTGCGCCCTTCAGCACTGCGACCTACAAGGATCAATTGTGCCCTATATGCATCAGGTCCTCCTCTCTGAGAATGTAGTTGCCTAACAGCTTTGCTCTATTTCGTGCCAGGGTGGGGCAGTTTGTGATTTGGTGTTCCATTGATTGAACATCCTCCTCACAGAATCTACAAGTTCTGTTGCTAACAAGGCCCATCTACATGATGGTCGTTACAGGGAAAGTGGCCTGTTAACGCCTCACAAAGTGACCGAAGTTGTGATCTGTTTAAGCATAGAGCTACATTTGCTCTTGCTGCATCAGGGCAAACATATCTTTTTCAGTGCCTGAGACCCTCTAGATTGTTCCAGTGAATTATTTTCTTGTTTTCTAGCCAGTTATATATGTCAGATTTGATTTTGTTGTTTGAATAACCAAACATCAGACTTGGGCCTATGAACGGGGCTTCCGCTCCTAATTTAGCCCTAATATCCGCGGCCTCATTACCTGAGTGACCTTCATGTCCTGGGACCCATACCACAGAGACTCTATTATTGGTTGCCAGTACATTAAGCTAACGGTGGCATTCATATATGAAGTTTGAGCTATAGCTATAGCTGTTTAGTGCTTTAAGAGCTGCTTGACTGTCGGAAAGAGAGTATACGAATGTTTACTCCTATCAACCGTCTGCTATTCAGTCTATATACCGCCTGTAAAATAGCGAAGAGCTCCGCCTGAAATACGGTACATTCAGCCTCAAGTGAGAGAGAGATGTGTGTGCGAGGACCCACTATGCCTGCTCCTACCCCTGATGCTGTCTTGGATCCATCTGTGAACCAGTTTTGTGCATCGTCATTTAGCCAAGATGGACTAGAAGTCCATTGCTCTTTTGTTGGAAAAATTACCTTGTAGTTTTTCGTGAAACAATGGATAGTTTGTCTTTGGTCTAGGGCTTTCGTTTTGTCAAGGATGTCCTCTACCCTATTCAATATACCTAGGTGTCCTCTAAGGTTGCCCTTCTGGTATTTGTTACCTACATAGAGTCCCAGAGCCTGCTTTACAGCCTCTTCCTCTATAGCTAGGTGTAAGGGAGTTAGGTTTGGAATTGCTTCCAGCCCTGATGTCGGGGTCGTCCTCAATGCCCCTGTGATACTTGGGGGCATGCAATAACGCCTAGTGCAATAATGCCTGCAGGCGTTATTGCATTTCTAAAAGTGCGATAGCGCCTGATCGCGATGTGAAATAACACCTGCACCATGAGGAAAAAAAATAATTCACCCGCTCTTTGTCCGTACTGTCGGCAAAAGATTAACATATACGAAAAAATTATTTATTATATTTCCATATAACGAACGTCCGTATAACGAATTTTCCATACAACGAAGTCAGAAATCAGAACCCTGCAATTTGATTCACACAAAAACCCATTCTTTATAACGAAATTTCTCTATGACGAAGTTATTTCTTGTCACCTTAAGATTCGTAATATGGAAGTTCGACTGTTACTACGTTTATGCTTGCTGTTTCATGATTTTTTAATATCACGCTTTTTAAAATACGCCTGTTTATGCTATTTTATAAAAATCATGATTTTTCTGAAGGGTGGAGCCACCTATGAAAATTGTAAAATGAGTTGGCAGCTTCATATGAAAAAGGTGGCAGCACATCTGCACAAACAGCTGATGAATCGAAATCCAAAACGTTAAACGTTTCAAATCGTAAAAATGGAAAAAAACGCAAAGTTTTTTTTAATTAAACGGCTTGCTCGAACATCGCAGATGGTCCGATGTCTTTTAGGACGCAGAATGGAGCGAATGAAGGCTACAAGACGGGAATGGTATTTGTTACAGGCCAAACGCAAGCAAATTTTAATAGAATATTTTGCAAGTCAGCTTGCTGCCTTGACGATATTAAGACCGCGATTGCGAACTGTTCACAGCCGTCCTAGAAGCGATTCTTACTGGATGCTGATGCAAGCTCCAGAAAATGAGCACCTGTTTTTTGAAAATTTAAGAATGTGCAAAAAATCATTTTATGAACTTTGTGTCCTTTTGTCTTCACATATGCCGAAAAAAGTGCATTTGATAACAGTTCCGGTTGCATTTGAAAAGCAGGTGGCCATCGGCATCTATAAACTAGCTTATATGGTTATATTAATTATTATTTTATTATTTATTTAAAAGATTTGACATAAACTTTTGAGTTTCTTCGCGATCTTCTCTTAATATTTGTTGCATATTTTCCGCAAACTTCTCATCTGACTTGTCCATAGCCTCTATAAACTGTGCATTTTGGCGGTCCAGCCTGTCTTAACCATCATTGAAGTTCTTGGACATATCCTCCAACACACGCAAAACATTTTTTTTATCTTTAATAAAATAATTATTAATAAATTGCAATGATGACTTTAAAGCTGTTATTACTTACATGGAGTTTGGCGACGCCCGACAATAGACGTCTCGGGAATAGCATTCTCATCGCTCTCCCCTGTCGGCAATTCGGACAACTCAACCTCGATGTTCTCCGGCTCAAAAGCATATTCGATGCAGTCGTCCAAGGTGTCGACCCCAACAGCCGCCGCAACTGGTCGCGCTCCATATAGCTCGTTAAGCTCGTTAAAAAAGGCACAGGTGCTTCTTCCTGCGCCGCTTACTCCATTATTTCGCTTCGCTTCCATGAAATTTTTTTTTAACGTCCGCAACTTCGTTTTCACTTGTTCACATGATTTGTTAATGCATTTACTTATCATGCGCTCGGCAATGCTCTTGTAAATGATATTATTCCTTTTTGTTTTTCCGTCTAACTGGCTAAGCACATTATCTTCTTTAACAATACTTATCAGCTCGTTCGTCTCCTCAGGCGTCCAGTGGCTTCTAATATTTTCCATTTTAACGTCTTTTTCTTTCGCAGCAATTTAATTAGTGCGGAACAGCTGATTTCACACAGTAGCGTTGCCAGACTGCTTACACAAAATATCATGATTTTTCCAAACAATCATAGTCAAAATACGTGTGTAGAAAAAATCACGATTTTGTGTTTATGCTAGTATTTTTTAAAAAAAAGCATGATCTGAATTCATGCTTTTTTGCAAGCATAAACGTAGTATGTATTAAGCATTTGAAATGTCAAAAATTGATTTTTTTGTCAATGATTCATGTTTATATTAAAAATAAAATAAAATAAACTGAAATATCGTTATTTACAATTTTGTTGCTTTTACTAATAAAAATTATTAGTAATACAAATCATTTAAAATGTCGCAGGCAAAAATTTTTTTATACCTCGCCTAAGTCTTTTGCGCGCCCATATTTTCCCTTCATACAAATTCTCGGAATACACCATTAATGATTTCGAGAATCAAAACAAGTTGTTAAAAAAAAAACAAATTATTTGTCGGAACTCACAACAGCTTGTTCAACAACATTGTAACTCTTTTTCTACCGACGTAATTGCTTAGAAAAATATTATAAATAATCGCAAATAATGCTAAAACTATACATAACTATATATAATAGCTATATCTCGATAACCAAGCGAGTTATCGATAGCATAATTCTTCACATTTTCGTCTTATTTTTTCGAGTTCTACAAGAATCAATCTTCAAACCTTGTCGCCGGAGTAATCGTAGACGTGCCACAATCTACATACCTAGTTTAAATGTAAAACAACTAAAAATGAATTAAATAAAAAAGTGCAATAACGCCTGCAAGGCGTTATTGCACTAGGCGTTATTGCATGCACCCGTCCCTCACGCTCTAACTCATTTAGTCTAAGAATTAAACTATCATCACTTACTACATTTGACTGATTATAATCTTTATTGCCTACTGAAGTGGAGTTAATATGGCTTTGTTCACTCGATATAAGCGAATCATGCAATGACTGTTTTTCATCAATTTCCCCATCTATTGCGTCATAAAATTCACTATTATTATTTCCATTCTCTGCCACCTCATTTTTTTTTTTGATTCGGAGGAATGGCTTAATTTCCTTATTTCCTTTAATAATATTTTTGAGTGGTTCTGTTTTAGGCTGAAATGTTTTCTCCAACTGGTATTCATTTGCGGCTTTACCCAATTTAATACTTCGAAATTTTATTTTTAACGGTTTTCTTTTTTTTTTTGTTAGCTCCTTTAGTACATGCTCATTCATTTTAGCATATTTATGATAGTAAACCAATAAACTTGATCAGCGAGCGTAAAAGAGGGTGGTTTTAATAACAGCTTGTTCTGTCCTTGGTTTACTGTTATATTGTTGTAGTTTTTCATAAACAGCTTGTTGTCTTGCTCTTATATATTTTATGTTTTTCAGAAACAGCTTGTTGTTTTGCTGTTATTTGTTGCTGTTTTTCAGAAACAGCTTGTTGTTTTGCTGTTATTTGTTATTGTTTTTCATAAACAGCTTGTTGTTGTTTTGCTGTTATTTTTGATGTTTTTGGTTTTCAAGAAACAGGGGGCTTTCTATCGGAAGTTTAATTTTCGTTTTTTTCTTTACAAAGTAGTTTACATCTGTCAGCAATGTCAATTCGTGATTTTTTTTTTTCGAAAAAATTTCTGAGAGCCGAATCTATTTTTTTAAGAGAGCTTTAAATTTTTTCATTATTTTTTTTCACCAAAAGCCAACGAAAAAACTGACGCAATACTGCTGCGTTTCGTACTATAACTTTAATTTAACATCCAAATGAAAGAACAAGTCCACAATCGTGTCGATAAAAAACTGGGACTTAGAAGTACGCTGTTGAACAGATAAAAGTACTCCTTGCTAAGTGAGGCAGCGGTGGCCATCTGACGGTTCCAGGCAAATATTTTCTCTTTCAACTCCAATTCTAGAACTCATACAACAACCTAGAAAAGAGGTAAGCCCAAAATACATGGAACTGGTGGCAGTTTTGCTGTTAAAAACACGTTTTTTTTTCGGTTTTAGAGACCGGTTCACTCGCATCGTGACGGTCAAAGTGTACGCATGTGCCTGTGGATGGTTCTCATCAAAAAACAAAGACAAAACCACTGGTTACAGGCTGGCTGGTGTTACACCAGCGTTAAAAGGGCTTAAAGTCGGCAACTTGCTAATAACGTTCAGCAGGTACCGGTTGACTTTTCTGGCCGGTCAGCCTATCAGAAAATAGGCAAAGTACCATTGCACACTTTCGGGCTTCAAAAAATTAGTGAGGTGTTGCCTACTCTTGGGCACTGTTCAAAACCAAATTTTCGTGGTGCTTATATTAAGGCTGCTCCCGAAAGTTAACTTCTCGTCCCACTAGGCAACTGAATCCCTTGGTGGCCAATCTTGGCCAGTAGAATGGATATTGACGACGCACCGAGTGGCAGTGCTACGGGACCCGTCTCGTGGCAGATCGTCTTCCGGAAGTCAACTTCCCTCCGGAGAAAGCAGACGTCTCATGCAGTGAAGCGCATGAAATCTGCTACCTCAAAAAATCTTTCGGCCCACTCATCAACTGAGTCGGCATCATCTGGATCCGACGTGAGCTCAACTGAGGACTGCGAAACCCGACGCAAGCCAGCCACAAGTGCAGCTCTAAGCTCCAACAAGTTTGCGCTACTCGCTCAGAACAAAGACTCTCAGTCAAATGCTGCAACCGCCGCAGCAGAGCTCAGCACCTCTGCACCCAAGACTCCCCCCATCTTTATCTCTTCTGTTTGCGACATCTCTGACATAATAATCTTTATAATAAATACAATAAAAAGCGACAACATCTCGTATAAAGCATGTAGAAACGGTCAGGTTCGCGTTATGACCACCAGCATCGAGGACTACAAAAAGTTAATCCGTGCGCTAGAATCAAGCAAGGTTGAATTTCACAGCTATCAGCTAAAGAACGAAAGAGCGTACAGAGCTGTCATCAGGCACCTGCACCACAGTACCCCTCTAAGTCTCATCCGCGACGAAATAAACAAGCTTGGTCACAACGTGTGCCATCTCACCAACGCAAAACATAGAATAACCAAATCGCCATTGCCTATGTCCTTCATTGACTTGGAGCCAGCAGTGAACAACAAAGATGTTTTCTCCATCACTCGCCTGTGCAACGCCGTCGTTGTCATCGAGCCTCCCAGGAAAAGAAATGAGCCTTTACAATGCCACAGATGCCAAGAGTTCAACCACACCCAAAATTTTGCAACAAACCCTGAAGATGTGTCAAGTGCTCTGGAAATCACGAGACAAACAAGTGCTTGAAAAGCAAGGACCTGCCCCTAGAGTGCGCGAACTGCAACGAACGCCACACCGCTTCCTACAGAGGCTGCAGAATATACAAGGAAAGAGTCAAGCAACGAGACTAAGGTAAGACTCAAACTCGCCCTGCCACAGTACGCAACCGCTCGGGCACCGGGTTCGTCAACCCAATGTTCCAAAATCCTCCCTTATCCTACACGCAGCCGGGTATGACGTATGCTGGAGTTGCCAAAAACTCTGCAATCCTCAACGCTCCCTTTTACGACAACCCCAAAGCTCTCCTAACGCAGCAAAGCGGCTCCTCCTATGCTCACTTGGAACAAATCATAAAACTTCTGCAGGCCAAAATGGAGCAAATGACACTCATGATGAACACGATCCTGGCCCAATTATGCAAGTAGGTCTCAAGCTTGTCATATGGAATGCTAACGGCCTATGCAAGAGAGCCTGAGATCGACTTATATCTTAAACGGAACAATGTTGACATCATGCTCGTCTCAGAGAACCACCTTACAACGCAATCCTTCTTTAAAATCAGCGGATACGACCTCCTCCAGGCAAACCACCCCAGCGGCAACGCCAGAGGTGGAGCTGCCATTATTTTTTAATCGAAGCTGAAGTACGCAGAAAACTCGCCAACCCTACTTCCGTGGCTCCAAGCGGCATCCCTGAGCATTTCCACCCCCCTTGGAAACCTCACGATAGCCTCCTGCTATGCTCCTCCCAGACACACAGTCAACACTCAATCTTTCCTGCAAATTCTTAACTCGTTTGGCTCTAGATTCATCATCGGAGGCGACTTTAACGCTAAACACTCGTGGTGGGGCTCTAGGTGTAATAACCCGAAAGGATTTGCCCTTTTGCCTTGCATAGGCATACTCAACTTGACCACCCACTCGTCCGGCCAACCAACATACTGGCCAACGGATCCCCAAAAGAGCCCTGACGTCCTGGATATTGCAATTTTCCGAGGAATCAACCACAGCAGAGTTCACACTGAAGCCGACTTTGACTTTCACTCCGACCACACCGCGGTCAAAGTCTGGCTGGACACCCCAGTCGAGCTGATCAAGCGCACCACCAGGCTACTCAGTATGAGCTCCAACATTGACTCTTTTAAAACAACGCTTGAAGCAATTACTGAGCCCAACGCCAGCCTCAACAGCGGAGAGGACATCGACAAAACTGTGGAGAAGCTCACGCGTGACATCTGCGACTCTGCTTTCGCCTGCACACCTCCAGCACGGATCTGTCGGACCTCAGTAAGTCGGAAAGACATATTTACCCGGTCAGACGAAATTACAAACGCGCTGAGAGAGAAGAGACGCCTTCGAAGAATTTGGCAGCAAACCCGCAACCCGCTGGATAAAAGGGCTTTCAACCGCTCCATCAAGGAGTTGAAAGCACTTTACTACAATCTCCGAAACGACGCCACAGCTGATTTTCTACGAAACCTGGAGCCCAACAACCCGGATCACAGCCTTTGGAACGCCACCAAATACCTCAAAAGGCCAACCATGAGGAAAGTTCCCATCCGGAGCTCTAATGGCACGTGGTGTAGGTTCTGAAATGGCTGAGGAATTTGTTTCTCATCTGGCAAATACCTTCACCCCCTTCAACACATGCTGCGCTGAAGAAGCTGACGCCACACAGTCTTATTTAGACACTCCATGCCAAATGGCTCTCCCCATCACCAGAGTCAGGCCCGAAGAGGTGCAAAGCGAGATTGACCGCCTAAAAACAACAAAAAGCCCAGGATATGACGGAATTGACTCTGTCACCCTTAAGTGCCATCCGCCGAAAGTGATACAGCTGCTGGCTAACATCTTCAATGGAATCTTTGACCTCTGCCACTTTCCATCCCAATGGAAGTGTGCAAAGGTTATTATGATTCCGAAACCTGGGAAACCGGAACATGAAGTTGCCTCCTACCGTCCAATCAGTCTGCTGGCAATACTCTCCAAGGTATTCGAGAAACTACTTTTGGCTAGAGTGTTGCCACTACTGGACGAAGGCAAGTTAATCACAGACCACCAATTTGGATTCCAGCAGCATCACGGCACACCAGAGCAATGCCATCGCATTGTCCAAGAGATCCTGTGCTCGATTGAGGAAAAGAAATATTCTTCTGCGGTATTCCTGGATGTCAAGCAGGCGTTCGATAGGGTATAGCACGCCGGCCTTCTCCACAAAATCAAACTCCATCTCCCAGCACCATTCTACCTAACCCTTAAATCCAACCTAACGGACAGATGCTTCTATGTAAGGTGTGAAAGCTCTCAATCGAGGATAGAACGAGTCCAGGCTGGCTTTCCACAAGGCAGCGTGCTGGGCCCGATTTTATACACACTATTCACTGCAGATCTACCCGTGCTCCAACATGACCAACTCCTTGCTGCCTCCTACGCCGATGACACAGCCTTCATCGCCTCAGCAACGGACCGCGCAGAGGGATCGGAAATCGTCCAAATGCAGCTTGACTTGCTGCAACCATGGCTACTAAAATGCAACATCGCAGTGAACGCAGAGAAGTCACTCCACATGACTTTCGCGAACCGTAGGCTCAACTGCCCACCAGTAAGCTTACTCGGTTCACCCATCCCAGCTGCGGACAAGGTGAAGTACCTGGGCCTTACCTTTGACAGGCGCCTGAACTGGCAGGCGCATCTCAAGACCAAATGGACGCAGTTAAACCTTAAGGTAGCCAATATGAACTGGTTGCTCTGTAAACGCTCACAGCTTAGCACACGGAACAAAGCGCTGATAAAACCAATCTGGACATACGGCATCCAACTCTGGGGGACGGCAGCCGAGTCCAACATCGAAATCATCCAGCGCTTCCAGAGCAAGCTGCTCCGAAGGATTCTTGGTGCGCTTACCTACGTTAGAAATACAGTAATACACAGGGACCTGGAAGTACCCTCAGTTAGAAGTGAAATCCGTAAACTCGGAACTCGTCTCACATCTAGACTAGAACGCCACAGCAACCATTTGGCCATAAGCCTGCTAGACAACAGCCAACACCCAAGGCGGCTAAAAAGGAGCCATCCTCTGGACTTGCCATTCAGACTAGAGCCGCTTTGGTGACCCATCTCATCTTATTTGTTTATTTTAAATAGTCATTTTCACCCATAAATAGTAAAACGCCCTTTCCCCATGTTATGTTACACCTTCACAACATTTGCTTATTGTCCTAAGAGTCAGATTGTAAATAAACACGAACACTATAAAAAAAAAAAAAGAGACCGGTTGTTGTTTAACTGTTTAAGACAGGGAGCTCCTATTTTTTTCGGTTTTAAAAACCGGGTGCTGTTTTGCTGTTATTTTTCATGTTTTTTAGAAACAGCTTGTGGTTTAGCTGTTATTTTTTGTGTTTAAAGCAAAAAGCTTGTAGTTTTGCTGTTATTTTTTGTGTGTTTTCAGAAACAGCTTGTTGTTTTACTGTTATTTTTGATGTTTATAAGAAATAGGTTGTTATTTAGCAGTTTAAAATAGAGAGCGGTTATTTTTCCGGCTAAAAAAAACCGGGTGCAGTTTAGCTGTTAAAAACAGGTTTATTTTTCGTTTTAAAAAACCAGTTGTTGATTAACTGTTTAAAATAGAGAGAGGGTGGTTTTCAAGAAACAGGTTGTTGTTTGACTGTTAATTTCCGTTTTAAAAACAGTTGTGGGGAAGGGGGTTGTAAATTTTGCTGTTATGTGTTGTTGTTTTTCATAAACAGCTTGTTGTTGTTTTGCTGTTATTTTTTATGTTTTTGGTTTTCAAGAAACAGGGGGCTTGCTATATGTGAACTAATCAGATACTCCAAACAAACTGAGGTAGTTTAAAGACAATATTTATATATATATGTCGGAGGGAGATTAATTATTTGAATTGCGCGCTCAACTTCTGAGGCGAATGGATCAGTGCTATAAAAGGCGGGATGCTTTTGGTGTTGGACACCACTGATATGGTGGGACGACAGCAAATGCTGTCGTCAGTGTGGCTCAGTGTTAGGTTGAGGGAAAGAGATGACTATAACGGTCTTGTCGACGTTGAAGAAGAAGAGAACTGACGTACAGTCCTCAGTAAAATTGCAATAGTGAAACACTCAACACGCACGCTGAGACTCGCTCCACTTAATTAGTTTGCAATAATAATAAAAATGGCAGAAACAAATCCTGAACAGCCACCACTGGCTGAACAAAACGATAGTTCTTCGATATCAGAAGTGGGATCTAACTTCCGACCAACAATCTTTGAGTCGCAGTTTCGTGTGTTGTTGGAGCAGCAAAATCAGAACTTTCTGGAACTTGCAAAAACTTTGCACGCGTCGTCTGGACAGCCCTTACAAAATGGCGGCATCGTGTTGCCGAAATTCAACTCAGACGCAGCTGGTGCTGATACTACGCAGTGGTGTGCAACTGTAGACATCATTTTGAGCGAAAGGCCTTTGCAAGGCAGTGCGTTAACTTTGGCGTTGACGAAATCTCTTGAAGGAAGCTCTTCACAGTGGCTATCCCAGGTTTGCTATCCCGGCATAACGTGGCAACAATTTAGACATTTGTTCGAGCAGCGGTACGAAAATACTGAGACACCGGCGGCAACAATTCTCAATCTACTGTTTATGCAAGCCGAAAAACAACGTCTCTTCTCACAAAATGGCGTAATATGGACAAAGAAGAAATTGCCGCGTCTGTTGTACTTGGGCATTTGGCAAATTTTGACAGTCGTTTGCCGCGAGTAGCTTATACTGCAAACATTCACAGCAGACGTGATTTGCAGTCTGAGTTACAAGTTGTTTTCGTTGGACAAAAAGCGATCACACTTTTTGGACGAAGAGTCGAGTGCTAAGCGTTTTAAATCTTCGGCAATTAAGTGTCACTCCTTTGGCAAGCTCGGGCACAAAAGGGCTGAATGCAGGTCGAAGAAGCATTCATCTTCTGATGAGGATCGTCGAGTGGATCATGGGTTGACACAGCGTTCTAAGATCAACGTAACATGCTATCGTTGTCATGAACCCAGTCACATCGCGACGCAATGCCCCAAGAGTGTTACTGGAAGAGAAACCGAAGCTCGCACACACAAGCGAGTTGATTTATGTGCAGTAGAGGAACCAAAAACTACTATGATGCACCGAGGTGAGAAGTTTCCGATTACTTTTGATTCTGGTGCAGAGTGCTCTTTAATTAAAGAGAGCGTATCGCACAAACTGACCGGAAAAAGGACTAACAATGTCGTATCATTAAGTGGTATAGGTAATGCTAGCATTGTGAGCACAATGCAGATTTTAAGTAATGTGATGATTGATGGGAATTGTATTGAAATAATGTTTCATATAGTTCAGGATGATAATATCAAAAGCAAAATTGTAATTGGGCGTGAAATCTTGGCTCAAGGATATTCAGCTGCAGTGTCAAACAAAGGTTTTAAATTAGTAAAGGACAAAACAATTAACGTTTGTGCTGAAACTGACAGTGAATGTAACTTTGATAGTTTAGAAACTGAATTGTATGGTGAAGAAAAAAATCAACTAATACAGTTATTGGAAAAGTATTCAAATTCGTTTATTCGTGGAACTCCTCTTACTCGAGTAAGTACAGGTGAAATGAGTATCCGCATAACAGAGCCGACCAAGACTGTTCAAAGGCGTCCGTATCGATTCAGTCCCAGTGAAAGAGAGTTACTAAGAGCAAAAGTCAAAGAACTAGTAGAGTATAATGTTGTAAGAGCTAGCAGTTCACCTTATGCTAGTCCCGCATTATTGGTGAAAAAGAAGAATGGGTCTGTAAGGCTTTGTGTAGATTATCGTGAATTGAACAGAAACACAGTTGCTGATAAGTTTCCATTACCTTTGATATCCGACCAG
Organism: Scaptomyza flava; assembly: GCA_030179655.1. Taxonomy (NCBI): domain Eukaryota; kingdom Metazoa; phylum Arthropoda; class Insecta; order Diptera; family Drosophilidae; genus Scaptomyza; species Scaptomyza flava. Next base: position 252,282 of record JARNME010000057.1, on the reverse strand, counting down.
ATAGCTAGATTGCGAGGAGCTAAATTCTTTACTTGCTTAGACATGGCGTGTGGATACTATCAAGTTCCATTACATAGTGACTCCATTGAGTACACGGCTTTTGTGACCCCATACGGTCAATATGAGTTTCCTGCAATGCCATTTGGCTTAAAGAATGCTCCATCGGTTTTTCAAAGAGCCGTAATGAAAGCGCTGGGCGAGCTAGCATACTCTTACGTTATCGTTTACATGGACGATATTATGATTGTAGCATCCACTAAGAAAGATGCACTCGAGAGATTGGAAATCGTATTGAAAGTTTTGACAGAGGCAGGTTTTTCGTTTAATGTGGAAAAATGTTCCTTCTTAAGAAAAACCGACCAATATTTAGGGTACCAAGTACAGGCTGGTGAAATTCGTCCTAACTTGCGTAAAATAGAGGCACTAAGTGCATTGCCACCGCCCAAATCCGTTACCTCGTTGAGGCAGTTCATAGGTTTGGCTTCGTATTTTCGTCAATTTGTGCCCGGATTTTCTCAATTAATGAAATCTTTGTATTCTCTTACATCTGAGAAAAATAGTTTTGTTTGGAATAAGGAACATGAAGCAATTCGTACAAAAATTGTCAATATTCTCACAAGCAAGCCAGTTTTAGTAATATCGGATCCACAATACCCTATAGAGTTGCACACAGATGCAAGTGCCGTTGGCTATGGTGCTATACTTTTACACAGGATTGAAAACAAACCATGTGTGGTGGAGTATTATAGTAAGACTACCAGTCCTTGTGAGTCTAAGTACACATCGTATGAATTGGAAACACTTGCGGTTGTCAATTCGGTTAAACAGTTTAGACACAATCTATATGGTAGAAAGTTTGTTCTTTATACCGATTGTAGTTCATTGAAGGCGTCTAGAACAAAAATTGAGCTATCACCTAGAGTATATCGTTGGTGGGCATTTCTACAGTCATTTGACTTTGATATAGAGTATCGAGAAGGAAAGCGCATGGCTCATGTCGATTTTCTGTCAAGAAACCCCTTGTCCAGCAACAGTTAACAATTACAAAACAAAGTTGTTGAGAAGCGTGTAGAGCTGATGAACATATCAGAAAGTTGGATTCAAGCAGAACAGCAGCGCGATCAGGACATTGTGTGTATCATTGCAAAATTGCATGTTGGTGAATTTTCTTATAATTTAGATGCAACCTAAGAAATGAGAGCAAATGTGCTGTATAGAAAAATTCAAAGATATTGTAAAACACGTTGTCTGCCAGTAATTCCTCGAGCATTTAGGTGGTCAATTATCAATCAGGTTCACGAGTCCATTTTGCACTTGGGTTGGGAAAAGACCCTCGATAAGGTGTATGACCATTATTGGTTCAAAGTAATGTCGAAGTATGTCCGCAAATTTGTAGAAAATTGCATAACTTGTAGAGTGACGAAATCAGTGTCGGGAAAAGTTCAAGCCGAATTATATCCAATCCCCAAAGTCAGTATTCCGTGGCATACATGGCACATTGATATTACTGGAAAGCTCAGTGGCAAAAATGATCGTAAGGAGTACATAATAGTACAGATTGATGGCTTTACTAAATATGTTCACTTGTATCATACTTTTAAGCTTGATGCTGGCAGTTGTATTGAAGCTTTAAAATCTTCAATTGCCTTATTTGGAGTGCCTACTCGTTTAGTGACCGATCAGGGCAGATGTTTTACGTGTGCGAAGTTTGTCGAGTTCTGTTCTTCTCAGAAAGTACAGCTTCACTTAATAGCAACAGGAGCTAGTCACGCCAATAGACAAGTTGAAAGGGTGATGAGTACTCTAAAAAATCTGTTGACGGTAGTTGAATCTAGTGATCGGTCATGGCAGGACGCTTTGGGAGAAGTGCAGTTATCATTGAATTGTACAGTTAATCGGGTTACGAAATCAAGTCCTCTGGAGCTATAATAGGCAAGTGTTCACGACCGTTGGGTCTGGTTCCTATATGTGACAAGGAGAACGAGGTTGATTTAGATAAAGAGAGAGCAGAAGCTGTTAAGAACATGAAAATTGCTGCAGAGTATGATAAGTTGAGATTTGACAAGGAAAAAGCAAAAGTGGTCAAGTTTCATTTGGGAGATTATGTCTTACTCAAAAATAGCGAACGGCAACAGACTAAGTTAGATCCAAAGTTCCGTGGACCTTTTGTGGTGACAGAAGTTTTGGACGGTGACCGATACAAATTGAAGTCTATGACGATTAAGAGGCAGTACAAGTATCCGCATGAGAGATTGAGACGAATGCCAGAAGGGCAGGTACCAAGCGAGCTGGATATCGACGGAGATGAATTGAGTTCATGTGAAGACAGTTATGACCAATATGGCATTGGTGAAACGGGTGAAAAAGACCGTGGAGACTAGTGTGGCACTAGCGGAGAATAACACGGATGAAAAAGACCGTGGAGACTAGTGTGGCACTAGCGGAGAATAACACGGATGAAAAAGACCGTGGAGACTAGTGTGGCACTAGCGGAGAATAACACGGGTGAAAAAGACCGTGGAGACTAGTGTGGCACTAGTGGAGAATAACATGGGTGAAAAAGACCGTGGAGACAAGTGTGGCACTGGTGTGTTGAAAAGTTGAATGTCGATGCTACGTGGTGGTACCTGGCCCGGAGGTTAAGGAAAGAAAAAGAAAAAAAAAAAAAAACAAGTAAGAAGGCTCTAGTCGGGAGAGCCCGACTAGAAGATACCCTGAACCCAGTTGCAATAAATAAATTAAATTTATGTAAGACTTTGGTATGCTGACTTAGCTTCAATCGATTAAGTTCAATATCTCCGGTGTTTCTCAACCGATTTGGACGAAATTTTCAGAAAAGTTCTATCATTACCCATTACGTCATTACCCTCATTTTTAGATTTTCCAAATTCTATATTTTTTTGTTATCGATATTATGTTTATATCGGAAACCAGAATAGCTATCGATAATTTGAAGCAAACTTGTTCTGCTCATGGTATAGGAGAACTTAAATACAAAATCAGAAGTCTCTAGCTCTTGTAGTCTCTGAGATCCACGCGTTCATACAGACGGACAGACGGTCAGACGGACAGACGGACAGACAGACGGACATGGCTATATCGTCTCGGCTGTTGATGCTGATCAAGAATATATATACTTTATAGGGTCGGAAATGCTTCCTTCTGCCTGTTACATACTTTTGCACAAAACCATTATACCCCTATTTACCCATTTTATGGGTTAAGGGTATAAAAAGAAAGGAAAAAAAGAATGTTGAAATGAAAAAGAATTTTAAGTAGAGTGACAAGAAATGTTAAGTTTTGATTTAAGAAAATAGACAATTGTAAATTGGATTAAAATGCAGTTTGTTAAATAAAGTGGGAAACGAATGTTGTGAAAGCGTCTCTTTTGTATTACACGAGGACGTGTAAATGGTCAGAATGGCCGTGTCGGAGGGAGATTAATTATTTGAATTGCGCGCTCAACTTCTGAGGCGAATTGATCAGTGCTATCAAAGGCGGGATGCTTTTGGTGTTGGACACCACTAATATGGTGGGACGACAGCAAATGCTGTCGTCAGTGTGGCTCAGTGTTAGGTTGAGGGAAAGAGATGACTATAACGGTCTTGTCGACGTTGAAGAAGAAGAGAACTGACGTACAGTCCTCAGTAAAATTGCAATAGTGAAACACTCAACACGCACGCTGAGACTCGCTCCACTTAATTAGTTTGCAATAATAATAAAAATGGCAGAAACAAATCCTGACCAGCCACCACTGGCTGAACAAAACGATAGTTCTTCGATATATACTCAAAAATGATAAATTTTGTTTTTTCTTCTTTATTAAACCATTTCAATGTAAAGTATTTATTTTGATTGATATAAAAATTATTTTAAAAAAGATTTTGAGGTGAGCATTAAAAACTTAAGACATAAGTGACCGCAGTTAAAAGTACCAAATCGTTGTACTTGATTATAATTGTATTGAATGTTCTCGCCCAAATATCTTATAAGTTCTATAGGGGGTGGCAAATTTTCAAAACTATCAAAATATCTGCATTCCTCATCCGCCTTATAGTTAGCTACCCAATGAGTTCCAGCTCCAGTTGACGAGTCCAAGTTAACGATGCCGCATTTTCGTTTTCTTACATGTTTCGGTAAGGAGTTTCTCATATAAACCCCTCTAAAATGTGGCATATGTTTGTGTGTGAAGTTTATAATATCAATGTTCGAAGGCGGTTTATTGGGCAGCTCATTCATAAAAAATTAATTTTTTATTTGTGGTTATACCAAAACCTTTTTGATACGGTTTTGAATAGAGTCCGCTACCTAAAGCAATGGCTTCCATTTTTCTATTATGACGTTTGTTCTCTTCTAGCTCTTTTTTTTAGCATTCTTAGCATTATTAATGCTTCTAGCAATAGCTGCTCCACTAGATGCCATTCCTCCTAATGCACTGAGCGCTGTCAAGATTGGCACAAGTGGTAAAAAACCTCCAATTTTAGACACGTTGATTTCTCTAGGAATAACAACTGTATTTTTATTATTTCCAATGGTCTTAGACAAAGCTTTTCGGGCTACTTTAATTGCAGCTTGAATGCCAAGTGGTTTTTCTTTCTTTAACACTCGGGATGCGTCTCGAACGATATTCATAAAATTTTTCTTATATTTAGATGACTTTTGTTTTATTTGTTTTTGTGGGAGGCCCATACCAAATTTTTTCTTTGCTTTCATTGCGTTTGTAACGAAACATGCAGAAGATTTTTCACCGTGAGTACTATCAGATGCTTTTACACGCTCCCACGCTCTTTCAGCTAGTATTGAGTCAGCTTTATGCCGGTTTTCCAGATCTTTATGTTTAGAATAGGCTATATCGTGCTCTCTACAAGCGGCATCCAAGGGATTTATTCATTTGTCACCACGTGCTAGGCGAGCTTTAAGCTTTGTTCCTGGACCACAAAACTGATATCCCGGTTTGTGCAGCTCAACTGGTAGGGAGTTTATTATTTTATTAACAATACCTCTTCCTAGGTAGAGTGGTGGTTTGTTACTAGTAGTTTTATAAAAGCGCAACACCATTTTATTTGTTGTTTATTCATCAATGAGATTTTAGCAAGTAACGATCTACTCAAAAGAGTTACATCAACAAGAATTCCCAGCGATGTTGCACACACATTGAAATATTTACATGTATGCTAAACACACACAGCGTGCAGTGCGTGGCCGTTTTCTTGAATCTCTTTTGCACTTGCTATGCGGAGCGTTTTCTTGTGTTGCTTCTGCTTTAGAATTTAGGGAAATGACTTGGGCAAATGGACGATTGGAATACACTTTCGCAATTTGTAGGCATCGCAGCATAGCTGTATGGTGGTTGCGATGGCAAAATGATTGGGAAAGAGTCATATAGTCAATGCAAAACTGATAATTGCCTGCTTATTTTACAAGACGCTTGTTAATTTTGCTGTTGGCCTGATCAGCAAATGTTCGATGAGCACCAAAACTGCCTTGGAAGTATTGTTCTTCTGGTGTTTATTGGGTTTTTTGAAGGCAAATAATACAAATTTAATATAAAATTTGGCTGTTTAGCGTTTGCCCGAAATTCATATTAGTTGAGAAAGGTCAATGAATTGCCTGGCAAATGTTACGCATACATTAAAATATGAACATGCATAGAGACAGGGACACACACATGCTTATGGTAGCTAGCCTTTCGGCTAGCAAAAGTCAAAAATCAATGCCTGGCTACCACCAAAACTGCATACATCTATATTATATATGTATGTTTTTATTAATTCGCTCATTTGCTTTGCTGGTGCTAGGTCGACGCAGTAAGATAAGCAATAAAATAAGCGCACATAAGGAACACAAGGAAAACAAGTGGAAACGTTGCAGTCGGACGCAACCGACTGCGGTATACTCGATACCAGTATTAAAAATTTTGATGCCCATCCATGTGGGATGTTAATTGCTTTCTTCATACCAAATTTGGTGACTCTAACTCGAAGTTTGTATAAAGTGGGGAAAGGGGGGCTGGGGGCGGTATGGGTGGAATTGCATCCAAATTTTTGATGCAGATCTTTGTGGAATGTCAATTGCTATCTTCATACCAAATTTGGTGACTCTAGCTCAAAGTTTGTAAAAGTGGGGAAAGAGGGGCTGGGGGCGGTATGGTTGGGCGTGGCATTCAAATTTTTGCTGCAGATCCTTGTGGAATATCAAATGCTACCTTCATACCAAATTTGGTGACTCTAGCTCAAAGTTTGTATAAAGTGGGGAAAGGGGGGCTGGGGGCGGTATGGGTGGAATTACATCCAAATTTTTGATGCAGATCTTTGTGGAATGTCAATTGCTATCTTCATAACAAATTTGGTGACTCTAGCTCAAAGTTTGTAAAAGTGGGGAAAGGGGGGCTGGGGGCGGTATGGTTGGGCGTGGCATTCAAATTTTTGCTGCAGATCCTTGTGGAATGTCAAATGCTACCTTCATACCAAATTTGGTGACTCTAGCTCAAAGTTTGTATAAGGTGGGGAGAGGGGGGCTATGGGGCTGGGGGCGGTATGGTTGGGCGTGGCATCCAAATTTTTGCTGCAGATCCTTGTGGAATGTCAAATGCTACCTTCATACCAAATTTGGTGACTCTAGCTCGAAGCATGTAAAAGGTGGTGAAAGGGGGGCTATGGGGCTTGGGGCGGTATGGGTGGGCGTGGCATTCAAATTTTTGCTGCCGATCCATGTGGGATGTCAATTGCTATCTTCATACCAAATTTGGTGACTCTAGCTCGAAGTTTGTATAAAGTGGGGAAAGGGGGGCTGGGGGCGGTATGGGTGGGCGTGGCATCCAAATTTTGATGCAGATCTATGTGGAATGTCAATTGCTATCTTCATACAAAATTTGGTGACTCTAGCTCAAAGTTTGTAAAAGTTGGGGAAAGTGGGGTGGAAGGGGTGCGCGTGGCTCCAAAACTTTGATGCAGTTTTTCGGGGGTCATTGCAAGCTATCTTCCTGCCAAATTTGGTGGCTCTAGCTCCACAACTCTGGAAGATACACGCATTCCCGTTTTTGACGAAGCGTTGGGGTGGATGGGGGCGGCTAGGGTGGTATTGGTGGGCGTGGCATCCAAACTTTTGATGCAGTTTTTGGGGGGTCATCATCACCTATCTTGGCACCAAATTTGGTGGCTCTAGCTCAAAAACTGTGGGAGATATAGCCATTTCCGATTTCAAAATGCGGGAGGGCTGGGGGCGGAATGGGTGGGCGTGGCTCCAAAATTTCGATGCAGTTTTTTGGGGGTCGTTACCAGCTAGCTTTCTACCAAATTTGGAGGCTCTAGCTCCACAACTCTGATAGATACACGCATTCCCGTTTTTGACGAAGCGTTGGGGTGGATGGGGGCGGCTAGAGCAGTATCGGTGGGCGTGGCATCCAAACTTTTGATGCAATTTTTGGGGGGTCATCATCACCTATCTTGGCACAAAATTTGGTGGCTCTAGCTCAAAAACTGTGGGAGATATACGCTTTTTTGACTTTAAATTGCGGGGGGGCTGGGGGCGGAATGGGTGGGCGTGGCTCCAAAATTTTGATGCAGTTTTTTGGGGGTTGCTAGTAGCTATCTGCCCACCAAATTTGGTAGTTCTAGCTGTAAGGATGTGCGAAATATGAGGATTTATCGGTTTTGAGTTATCGAATTTATCGATTTGCCAGCCCCCCAGTTATCGTAGAACCCCCATCTTGACACTTTAATTTACTTTCCCATAGACTCTTTACCTTCGGTATCGAGTATAAAAATGGGGGTACAGCAATTGAAGAAGCCACTGCGCGCTAGAAAATCGCAGGCTAGCGGCGCATACACACAGTATGGCTGGCTGGTTGTGCTATCAACAAAAATGTTGTAGCAAAGTTAGGAAGCGAAATGTCTGGCGAATGACACACGAAGCACGAGAGAAGCCCGAAGTGCGCTCTCAGAGCGAGTGGTAGCTACGGTTAGTTACGTTACGAGTTCCAATTGAATAATGGAATTTTGCTGTTTGGCAGCTCTATTTAGTGAATTCATGTTGATAGAACTTATATAGAGTCGTCATGAGGCCAAATTCTGACTGCCAGTTGGAATAGGCAATCGTGGCGACACTTCTCTCACAAAGCGCTGCTGTCGGCTTTTTTCTCTGCCAGCGCATTTCGTTCCAGATTATCAAGCCACTCGGCTTGACGACTGTTATACGCTTCTTTTCCCTCAAAGCACAGTCAGCCAGCCATGCTCTGAGTATATGCCCATAGGCAGCGATTTTGCAGCGCGCAGTAGCTTTTTCGCTTGCTGTTCGCCCTTCTTTTCCTTGTACACCCAACACTTTTTTTACACGGTTTTTATACTCGATGTCCGTCATGGTGTCTGTCCGTCTGTCCGTCCGTATGTGTGCAAGTTTTTTCCACACCCTTCAAGCTAGGGACTTGAAACTTTCCAATTCTCTTTATCAATGGGATAGCAAAATAAAGTGTCAAGTGGGGTTCTACGATAACTGGGGGGCTGGCAAATCGATAAATTCGATAACTCAAAAACGATAAATCCGCATATTTCACACACCCTTACAGCTAGAACTACCAAATTTGGTAAGAAGATAGCTACTAGCAACCCCCAAAAAACTGCATCAAAAATTTTGGAGCCACGCCCCCCATTCCGCCCCCAGACCCCCCGCATTTTAAAGTCAAAAAAGCCTATATCTCCCACAGTTTTTGAGCTAGAGCCACCAAATTTGGTGCCAATTTAGCTGATGGTGACCCCCCAAAAACTGCACCAAAAGTTTGGATGCCACGCCCACCAATACCGCCCTAGTCGCCCTAGCCGCCCTAGCCACCCCCAGATGCCCAAACGCTTCGTAAAAAACGGGAATGCGTGTATCTTCCAGAGTAGTGGAGCTAGAGCCACCAAATTTGGTAGGAAGATAGCTGGTAACGACCCCAAAAGAACTGCATCAAAAATTTTGGAGTCACGCCCCCCATTCCGCCCCCAGACCCCCCGCATTTTAAAGTCAAAAAAGCCTATATCTCCCACAGTTTTTGAGCTAGAGCCACCAAATTTGGTGCCAATTTAGCTGATGATGACCCCCCCAAAACTGCATCAAAAGTTTGGATGCCACGCCCACCAATACCGCCCTAGCCACCCCCATCTGCCCCAACGCTTCGTCATAAACTGGAATGCGTGTATATTCCAGAGTAGTGGAGCTAGAGCCACCAAATTTGGTAGGAAGATAGCTGGTAACGAACCCCAAAAAACTGCATCAACGGTTTGGAGTCACGCCCACCCATTCCGCCCCCAGCCCTCCCGCATTTTCAAATCAGAAAAGCTTATATCTCCCACAGTTTTTTAGCTAGAGTCACCAAATTTGGTGCCAAGATAGATGATGATGAACCCCCAAAAACTGCATCAAAATTTTGGATGTCACGCCCACCAATACCGCCCTAGCCACCCCCATCTGCCCCAACGCTTCGTCAAAAACAAGAATGCGTGTATATTCCAGAGTTGTGGAGCTAGAGCCACCAAATTTGGTAGGAAGATAGCTGGTAACGAACCCCAAAAAAATGCATCAAAGTTTTGGAGCCTAGCCCATCCATTCCGCCCCCCCTTTTCCCACCTTATACAAACTTTGAGCTAGAGTCACCAAATTTGGTATGAAAATATCAATTGACATTCCACAAGGATCTGCAGCAAAAATTTGGATGCCACGCCCAACCATACCGCCCCCAGCCCCTCTTTCCCCACTTTATACAAACTTCGAGCTAGAGTCACCAAATTTGGTATGAAGAGAGCAATTGACATCCCACATGGATCGGCAGCAAAAATTTGAATGCCACGCCCACCCATACCGCCCCAAGCCCCATAGCCCCCCTTTCACCACCTTTTACATGCTTCGAGCTAGAGTCACCATATTTGGTATGAAGGTAGCATTTGACATTCCCAAGGATCTGCAGCAAAAATTTGGATGCCACGCCCAACCATACCACCCCCAGCCCCATAGCCCCCCTCTCCCCACCTTATACAAACTTTGAGCTAGAGTCACCAAATTTGGTATGAAGGTAGCATTTGACATTCCACAAGGATCTGCAGCAAAAATTTGAATGCCACGCCCAACCATACCGCCCCAGCCCCCCTTTCCCCACTTTATACAAACTTTGAGCTAGAGTCACCAAATTTGGTATGAAGGTAGCATTTGACATTCCACAAGGATCTGCAGCAAAAATTTGGATGCCACGCCCAACCATACCGCCCCAGCCCCCCTTTCCCCACTTTATACAAACTTCGAGCTAGAGTCACCAAATTTGGTATGAAGATAGCAATTGACATTCCACAAAGATCTGCATCAAAAATTTGGATGCAATTCCACCCATACCGCCCCCAGCCCCCCTTTCCCCACTTTATACAAACTTCGAGCTAGAGTCACCAAATTTGGTATGAAGATAGCAATTGACATCCCACATAGATCTGCACCAAAAATTTGAATGCCACGCCCAACCATACCGCCCCCAGCCCCCCTTTCCCCACTTTATACAAACTTCGAGCTAGAGTCACCAAATTTGGTATGAAGATAGCAATTGACATTCCACATAGATCTGCACCAAAAATTTGAATGCCACGCCCAACCATACCGCCCCCAGCCCCCCTTTCCCCACTTTATACAAACTTCGAGCTAGAGTCACCAAATTTGGTATGAAGAGAGCAATTGACATCCCTTATGGATCGGCAGCAAAAATTTGAATGCCACGCCCACCCATACCGCCCCAAGCCCCATAGACCCCCTTTCACCACCTTTTACATGCTTCGAGCTAGAGTCACCATACTTGGTATGAAGGTAGCATTTGACATTCCCAAGGATCGGCAGCAAAAATTTGAATGCCACGCCCACCCATACCGCCCCAAGCCCCATAGCCCCCCTTTCACCACCTTTTACATGCTTCGAGCTAGAGTCACCATATTTGGTATGAAGGTAGCATTTGACATTCCCAAGGATCTGCAGCAAAAATTTGGATGCCACGCCCAACCATACCACCCCCAGCCCCATAGCCCCCCTTTCCCCACCTTATACAAGCTTTGAGCTAGAGTCACCAAATTTGGTATGAAGGTAGCATTTGACATTCCACAAGGATCTGCACCAAAAATTTGAATGCCACGCCCAACCATACCGCCCCCAGCCCCCCTTTCCCCACTTTTACAAACTTCGAGCTAGAGTCACCAAATTTGGTATGAAGATAGCAATTGACATCCCACATGGATGGGCATCAAAATTTTTAATACTGGTATCGAGTGTACCGCAGTCGGTTGCGTCCGACTGCAACGTTTCCACTTGTTTTTTTTCTATTTCTATTCAAATTTTTCTGTTCTAAATTCTGGATTAACAGATTTCTTTGGTTATTTGCTTGTATGAATTTTTCCACCTGTATGAATTATGAATTTTAAGTTGTAATGCTCAATAAAAATAAAACGACCATACAATTTGTGGGCATATCTGAAATTTTAAAGTTTTGAAAACTTTTTTACACGGTTTTTCGAAGTAAATATAGTTCTTTACTTCATCTTACACGGTTTTCAATTGACATGGAACGTATCCCCCATTTTATTATAGGAAACGCCTCTTTTTTTACACGGTTTTTTTTTACTCGGATTTCTGAGGAACGTATCTACCGTGTAAAAAAAGAGTTGGGTTTATAAACATATGAGCGTGTCTACGTCACACGTATTATCATTTTTGCAACGTTGCCTTAGTGAAGGAAAGGGGGCTGGGGGCGGTATGGGTGAGCGTGGCAGCCTAAGTTTTTCTGCAGATCAATGTGGAATGTCAATTGCTACCTTCCTTCCAAATTTGGTGACTCTAGCTCAAAGTTTGTAAAAGGTGGGGAAAGGGGGCTGGGGTGGTATGGGTGGGTGTTGCATCCAAATTTTTGATGCAGATCAATTTGGAATGTCAATTGCTATCTTCATACCAAATTTGGCGAGTCTAGCTCAAAGTTTGCAAAAGGTGGGGAGAGGGGGCGCTGGGGGCGGTATGGGTGGAATTGCATCAAAATTTTTTATGCAGATCTGCCAATGCCAATGCCAATTGTTATTTTCATACCAAATTGGTGACTTAGATGCAGATTTTTGGGGTTCGTTGCCAGCTATCTTCCAACCAAATTTGGTTGCTCTACATCCACTACTTTGGAAGATACACGCATTCCCGTTTTTTGACGAAGCGTTGGGGCGGATGGGGGCTGGTAGGGCAGTATTGGTGGGCGTGGCATCCGAACTTTTGATTCAGTTTTTGGGGGTCATCAACATCTATCTTGGCACTAAATTTGGTGGCTATAGCTCAACAACTGTGGGAGATATAGCCTTTTTTACTTTAAAGTGCGAGTGGAATGGGGGCGGAATGAGGAGGCGTGGCTCCAAATTTTTTGATGCAGTTCTTTGGGGGTTGCTAGTTTCTATTTCCCCACCAAATTGGGTAGTTCTATCTGTAAGGATGTGCGAAATATGTGGACCTATCGGTTTTGAGTTATAGAATTTATCGATTTGCCAGCCCCCCAGTTATCGTAGAACCCCCATCTTGACACTTTAATTTACCATCCCATTGATAAAGAGAATTGGAAAGTTTCAAGTCTCTAGCTTGAAGGGTGTGGAAAAAACTTGCAACCATACGGACGAACAGACGGACAGACACCATGACGGACATTGCACAAAACCAATATACTCTTTACCTTCGGTATCGAGTATAAAAACTTACGAAAATACTACGACTAGAGGAAGAAAATAGATTTGCAGCTCATAAATGGGTCTGCTTCGTCTCTTGGTAGATATTCGCCTAAATGCGAGGTCTAAGCTGTGGAGCGACCATCGCTGTCTGTACCCTCCCAACCTGGATCTTCGCGGTAACGTACTAATGAAGATCCCCAAAAATATGCTTCCTCTTACACTGTTAGATAGTCATGCCCGCCCCAGGAAATAACGACAACAATTTATCTCTTCATTTTTTTTTTTTTTTCTAGTTTAATTTTACTAGGAGCATTATGGTCGTACATTCAGTTGTACTGCAGTGTCTTCATTTCTTAACAACATTTTTCGCAGCAATTTTAATGCAAGGGATTACTGGCTAGTAAGCAGCGGGATCGAGAATAAACAAAAAAAATAATTACTTTTTTTTAGTGTTAATTTCATTAATCTTATAACTTTAATTTCTAAATAAACAAAATATTAGTTATAAGTAGGGTACACTCTGTCTCCAGACGAGCTCTCTAGTGTTAAGGTAATTAAGATTATAACACACTGTATGGTGAATAATAGGATATTGGGGAGATATACATATTTATCGGTTTGGATGTGTAACAAAAATTAAACAAGTAAATCAAAAAAAATTTTGAAGACATGCTTTTATACGCTTTCTTGCATAAATTTGTATTCGATTTTTTGGTTGGGAATAATAAAAAAATGTAAAAAACAACATTAAAAAAATAAGCTTCGATCGGAGATCGAACCTAAGACCTTCGGCCTACGAAGCGGCAGGCTTCCCTTCATGTCACCTAAGCTTGTCATATTTGACAGTCAAATTAGTAAGTTAAGCAAAAGGGAAAACAGTTTTTCGTGGTTTTTACATGATATTACATATTTTAGCGTGCCAAAAACTTGTAAAACATGTATTGTCATCTGAAACACATCTTTGGTGAAAATTTCAGAGCTCTAGGTATTCGGGTACTTGGTGAAAATTTGATTACAAGATTCCGGTACAAACATACAGACAGACAGACAGACAGACAAGTCAAGTTAAATAAAAGCATGTAAAAAAAAAAAAAAACATTACTTAGGTATTTACCTTCAGATAAAAACAATTTAGGTTTAGGGGACACAATTTGATGGAGGGTTGGTTTTTATAGGCGTGTGGTATCTAGCCACCAGAATTGGTTAGTGACTAAGGCGGAATACCTAGCTGGTATTGTTTTGTCAAACCACCAGTTCCCTTTCTGTACAAGAGACTCTGAGACGGCTTTGTTTGTGGTGCGCCTTTGGAGGTGGTTAAACACCGGTATTCCACTGCGGCTTTGAATAAATCCTTTTTTATCTAGCATTATAAATGCTTCTGGTGGGAGAAGGCCTGTTGATAGTGTAAGCTCTAAATATTGCTCGCCTACATAATAAGGAGCCATGATAAAATTGTTTTCATGGTATTCGGTTCATCTGAGTATGTGGTTGCGAATAAAATTTATTATAAAACAAGTGGAAACGTTGCAGTCGGACGCAACCGACTGCGGCATACTCGAAACCAGTATTAAAACAGGTAAAAAGAAGCCTGATTGCAAAGGGGTCCGGATGGGGCAGGGGTGTAGGCTGCCTTAAAGATTCTCCGATGCAGATGGGGATGCCACCAACTATCTTCCTTCCAAATTTGGTGACTCTAGCTGACAGTTTGTAAGAGCTGTTGAAAGGGGGGCTGGGAGCGGTATGGGTGGGCGTGGCATCCAAAGTTTTACTGCAGATCTTTGTGAAATGTCAATTGCTATCTTCATACCAAATTTGGTGACTAAAGCTCGAAAATTTTGAAAAGTGGGCAAAGGGGGGCTGGGGGCGGATTGGGTGGGCGTGACTCCAAAACTTTGATGCAGTTTTTTGGGATTCGTTACCAGCTATCTTCCTACCAAATTTGGTGGCTGTAGCTCCACAAATCTGGAAGATACACGCATTCCCGTTTTTGACGAAGCGTTGGGTCAGCTGGGGGCGGCTAGGGCGGTATTGGTGGGCGTGGCATCCAAACTTTTGATGCAGTTTTTGGGGGGTCATCATCACCTATCTTGGCACCAAATTTGGTGGCTCTAGCTCAAAAATTGTGGGATATATAGGCTTTTTTACTTTAAAATACGGTGGGGCTGGGGGCGGAATGAGGAGGCGTGGCTCCAAAATGTTTGATGCAGTTTTTTGGGGGTTGCTAGTAGCTATCTTCTTACCAAATTTGTTAGTTCTAGCTGTAAGGGTGTGTGAAATATGCGGATTTATCGTTTTTGAGTTATCGAATTTATCGATTTGCCAGCCCCCCAGTTATCGTAGAACCCCAATCTTGACACTTTAATTTACTATCTCATATATAAAGAGAATTGGAAAGTTTCAAGTCTCCAGCTTGAAGGGTGTGGAAAAAAAGTTGCGAACATACAGACGGACGGACACCATGACGGACATCGCACAAACCCAATATACTCTTTACATTCGGTATCGAGTATAAAAAACGCTTTATACAACCTTAGTTCGTCCCATCCTGGAGTATGTATCTTGTGGGTGGTCCTCACAATTCTTGATTCACCAGGATAGAATGGAATCTGTGCAGAAGAAATTTCTTTTATTTGCCCTTAAAAGTTTTAACTGGGTTCCTGGAGTTGACTTACCCCCATATTCAAGTAGACTCCTTTTGATTAATCTTCCCTCTATTATCTATTTAATGGTGAAATAGACTCATCAGTTGTTTTGAATCGAATTAAATTAAATGTCTCAATTAGATCTTCACGTAACTTTTCACCCCTAAGCCTTGATCGTTGCTTGACCATCGATTTAACTCATGAACCATTTCGTGTTATATGTTCTGACTATAACAACCTTAATTCTCTTCATAATTCTTAATTCTCCAGTACTAAAAAGATCGATTCTTTTTGCTTTATCTATTCGTAACCACTAGTTACTAATCTAACGCTGGTCTCATTGGGTTTTTCTGGGTTTTTCCCAATCCACGCCAAATGTTGGAGCACTAATTTTACTGTTGAACTTCCCAGAGCTTAACGTTAACTTTATAAATTGTTTACTAAAACTTACTTTCAGATTTAAATATAATTTTATTTTACTTTATTTTAACTTCGATTTTAAATTTTATTTTAATTTTAATTAATTTGGATTTTGTGTCAGCTGATCATAGTTGACAATAAAGAAATAAATAAATATATATATATATATATATGTGTCGAAGATGTTGCAGAATCATCTTGTGCAGACTCGTTTAATGTGTCGCTTTCTATTTCGCGTTCAGCGCAACGTTTTCTAATTCGTAATCTGTGTGAGCGCTTCTTGACTGTTTTGTTCACTGGTGATCAACAAGAATGGAACTTGCTGTTCGCCTGATACTGCAAATGGTCGATCAGCACAAAATATGATATTTGGCTGCCTTGGAAGTTTGCTTTTTAGGTTTTTGTGGGCAAAATACAAATTCTGCACCAAATTGAATTGATAATAAGTAGAGAAAGGTCAATGAATGCCATGGAAAATGCTACGCATACAATTACATATGTCATGTAGAAATACAAAACCACTAACACACTAACACTAGCCAGCCCAAACAAAATAACAAAAATCAGTAGAAATCCTAGCAAAACAGCAAACATATAAAAATATATATGAATGTGGGTATAGTGCATAGCTTCACTAAGCAACGTCGCAAAAATGATAAAAAATCATAATACGTGTGACGTAGACACGCTCATATGTTTATACAAGCAAAATACTCAGAGCATGGCTGGCTGGCTGTGCTAGTATGAGGGAAAAGAAGCGTATAACAGTCGCCAAGCTGAGTGACTTGACATACTCGGGCATGAAATGCGCTGGCAGAGAAAAAAGCAGCAGCAGCGCTTTGTGAGAGAGGTGTCGCCACGATTGCCTATTCCAACTGGCAGTCAGAATTTGGCCTCATGACGACTCTATATAAGTTCCATTCTTGTTGGTTGATATAATGAATGGAAATTTATATGGAAGTGTTCCAATTATAAATTTCTTCTCTAATCAATTAGCTTATGTAATAATTATAGTTTGTGGCATGAAAGATTAGGTCATATGAGTAAGGGAAAATTCTTAGAGTTACTTATACTTACATACATATATTTACATTTGCATATTCTGTGTGATTACTAACAACAAACAGTTTGTCAATTTTTTTTTTTTTTGCTCTCGCTTTACAGCTCTTCCGCTCTTATCCGCTATTATCCGTCGCACTTGCGGTTCTATCTGCCTACGCGCTAACGCTCTCTCATTTAATATATTTATTTGATATTTACTGTTTTATATTGATCTTGCAGTGATACGTTTTACTTATACTTACCGTCGCCTTACTTTGTTTTGTGCTAGCATATTAGTTGCCAGATAAAACCTTAAATCAATTCGAAAATTTTTGCATGCTGTAGCACCAATTGCAAAGTGGTTGGAACCACCAACCAAGATTTTATTTTGTGTGGATTGTGTGACAACATGATCCACATGAAATGTGCTGGCTTCACTCCCAAAATCAGGGACTTCTTAATTGCAGATACAGGCCTTAAATGGTACTGCGAGCCCTGCAATTTAGCTGTGAAAGAATCGACCAAGTTCATGAGGCAGACTCATGCTGGCTTTAAAGCTATGCATGCAGCTTTTAATAATCTGCAAGCGTCATTCAACAAGCTTGAGCTTAATTTCAAAAATGGCAAGGTGATTACCGAATCTCCGAAGCGTAAAAAGACTTCGGGTCCTAATCCACTTATTGCCCTACCTGTTCTTCCAACCAAACCCCTTCTAGTGCCTAACAATAATCCTTCAATTGGTTCCAATGCTAACCCACTAACGTTATTTAACTCTCCTGCTAGAAATCCTATCAACAACCTGGCCACTTTATCTTCCGAACTTTTGCATGAGCCCTCTGGTTCAGCAGCTCGTGTGCCTATTTATCCTAATATAGGTACAACTGGGGCTCACAAGCCTCTGGTTGTTGTACCACTCAACAAATTTGTTTTTGTTTCTAGGCTGGCATCCGATACGTCATCGGATGATGTTGCAGCATATGTAAAGAGTCAAATCGATTCCCCTCTTATTGTTGTTGAAAAGTTTAAATTTAAACATGCCAGAAGTATATCTTCTTTCAAGTTGGGTGTACCGCCTGAACTTTTCTCGACAATTTGCTCTGAAAAGTTTTGGCCGGCGCACCTTGTAGCTAAGGAGTAAACGAATAGGCGAATTAATAGCAATAATGGTATAAGGATTAATAGTACACCGCCTGCTAGCCAACCTGTTGCCTCCACCTCGGTGGCAAAAAACTAACAAAACAACTTAGTTTGGCCTATCAAAACGTTAGAGGCCTTAACACTAAACTTTCTAAATTATATGTTAACAGCTTATCATTTGATTCACATATAGTAGCACTCACGGAAACCTGGTTAAAACCTGATATATCTGATTATTCCATTTTTCCTTCTAAATATAACTTGTACAGATTTGATCGCACTTCCCGCAAAGGGGGTGGTGTTCTCATTGCTGTTGACTCCTGTATTTCCTCTGAACAGATTCTTTCTCAGCATCTTCCGGACATAGAGTTTTTATGTCTCAAAATATTACTAAACGGCCGATCACTTTATGTTACTTGCTCTTATATTCCTCCTCATTCTGATATTAACATTTACTCATCCCATCTTAGTGCCCTGCAACTTGTTGCGTTATTGTTGACAGATATGGATAATCTGATAGTGGTTGGTGATTTTAATCTGCCACATGTTGTATGGTCTGTGAATGACACATCTTCGGCGGTGTTACCAGTCACTTCTGATGATTTTATCGATGGCCAACTTGAGTTAGGGCTATCGCAAGTTAACAGGGTGCATAACTGTAGTGGCAGAATGTTGGACCTAATATTTGTTTCGGACTCCGATTGCAGTAATGCTAGTAGAATACACCCTCTAGTGCTTCCGGAAGATACCTACCATCCAACCTTAGAATTATCCATCGAAATTCTTAACCCTAGTTCAGTATCTAATAATACATTAAAAACGCGTTGCTTTCGTAAAACTAACTTTACTATATTAAATTATCTTCTTCAACATACTAATTGGTCGCGCCTTTATTCTTGTAGTGATATAGAAACTGCTATAGCCATATTTTATAGGACCTTGAATTCGCTTTTGGATATTTGTGTTCCCCTCACTTGTTCTTCAAGTGACAATAAACCACCTTGGTTTACGAGAGAACTATCGAAGTTAAAAAACGCAAAGACAAGATCATATACAAAATTTAAAAAATCGGGAGCTACTTTAGATTTATCTTCGTATTTAGTAGCAAAATCTAGTTTTGTTTCCGTTAACACATCTTGCTATAATAATTATCTTAATCGTTGTAGACTAAACTTTTCACGTGACCCTAAACAGTTTTATAAATTTGTTAACTCTAAACGTAAGACTTCTGGCTTGCCATCCTCAGTATACCTAGATGATACAAAAGCAAGTTCTGATCAGGCAGTAGCCGATCTATTTGCTGAGTATTTTCAATCAGTATACTCATCGAATATGTATAGTAGTAGTAATTCCTATCCTTTTCAAGTTCAAACGTCAAATTGCATATATGTCCCAGTTATAACTGAGTCTACGCTCCTGAATGAATTTAACTCTATTAAACCTGGCTACTTGCCTGGTCCTGATGGAGTGCCAGGTTGTATTCTTAGATACTGCGCGGATTCTCTTTGTGCGCCATTAAATAAATTATTTAACTTGTCTGTTTATTCAAACGTGATCCCTGATATATGGAAGGAATCCTTTATAATTCCACTCCATAAAAATTCTTCAAAATCAAACGTTAAAAATTATAGGGGCATATCCAAGTTGTCTGCCATACCAAAAGTCTTTTTGGTAAAATTTTATGTTCTCAACTGCAACACGGATGTAGTTCGATTATATCGCCTTATCAACACGGTTTTGTTAGGCGTAGATCTACTACCACTAACCTTCTTGAATTCACTTCGCTTGTTATCAAAGGGTTTCAGGAAAAAATGCAAACTGACGTTGTTTACACCGATTTTAGTAAGGCATTTGATTCTGTAAGTCATCCTCTGTTGCTTCATAAATTAAATATTATTGGATTTCCATCAAAACTATTATTGTGGCTTTCGGAGTACTTGTGTGGTCGAACACAAAAAGTAGTTTTTAAATCGTCTGTATCTAAACCTATTTTTGTTACCTCTGGTGTTCCCCAGGGTAGTCACCTTGGACCTTTGTTATTTAATCTGTTTATTAACGATCTTCCAGCTGTTATTTCTAACTCCTATGTATATATGTTTGCTGATGATGTGAAGCTATGTTTCCCATATAATGACGCTTCCCTGTGTAATTTACTACAGTCGGATTTGGGTGCATTGTCGGCCTGGTGCCGTACTAACTTACTCAATTTAAATTGTTATAAATGTAAAGTCATGTCTTTTTGTAGAAGTACCCCTCATACTGCTCACTACTTTCTTGATGCTTCACCACTTGACCGCGTTTTTGAAATTAAAGATTTAGGCATTATTCTTGATCCTAAATTAAGTTTGACGCTCATATTTCGTATATAGTCAATAAGGCCATTAATGTCCTTGGCTTCATCAAGCGGTGGTCGAAAGAGTTTGATGATCCGTATACCACTAACACGCTTTATACATCCTTAGTTCGTCCTATTCTGGAGTATGGATCTTGTGTGTGGTCCCCACAATAATCGATTCACCAGGACAGAATTGAATCTGTGCAGAAGAAATTTCTTCTATTTGCCCTTAGAAGTTTTAACTGGGTTGCTGGAGTTGACTTACCCCCGTATTCAAGTAGACTCCTTTTGATAAATCTTCCCTCCCTGTTAAACCGTAGAACTATGCATGGAGTATTATTTATTACTAACCTACTTAATGGTGAAATCGACTCATTAGTTCTTTTGAGTCGAATTAAATTTAATGTCCCGGTTAGATCTTCACGTAACTTTTTACCCCTTAGCCTTGATCGTTGCTTCAGCAACTATTTAATTCATGAACCATTTCGTGTTATATGTTCTGACTATAACAAACTTTATTCTCTTGTCTCCTTGGAGGCCTCACTCCAGTACTAAAAAGATCGATCCTTTTTGCTTTATCTAATCGTAACCACTAACTACTAATCTAACGCTGGTCTGATTGGGTTTTTCTGGGTTTTTCCCAATCCTCGCAACAAATGTTGGACTGCTCAATTTTTTATTGAATTTCCCAGAGCTTTAACGTTAACTTTTAAATATATTTTCAGATTTATATATTATTCTATATTTTACTTAATTTAATTATTTTAATTATTGTTAATTTAAATTAAATTTTGATTCATTTTAATGTCAGCTGCTCTTAGCTGACTATAAATAAATAAATAAATAAATAATTAAAAAAAAAACTAAAGAAATGTTTGATGATACGAATTTATTAAATAACATACAGCCAGAAAATTAGATATGTGAAGCTTGTGTTAAAGGGAAGCAGGCGAGATTGAGTTTTGAAAAGTTTAAAAATAAAGACCATACAAAGCGACCATTATTTTTTGTACACCCTGATGTGTGTGGTCCGATTACACCACATACAGTTGACTCTAAAAACTACTATGTTGTGTTTATTGACGATTTTACGCATTATTGCGTAACGTATATGTTAAGTTTAATGTCAGATGTTTTTGCTGTATTTCAAGACTATGTAGCAATAAATATAGTTTGAAAAAACTAAAAAATACGCTTTTTAAAACACTGAACTAAAAATTTAAAAAATAATTTCTAATGTAAGCTTAAAAAATCTAAAAATTCTTGAATTTTTAGTAGATAGAGAATCAAGTAACTCTGATACACTTATTAGGCAAAGCGATAGATTAAAAGAAAAACCAAAATTGTCATATAGAGATATGATAACATACTTCTATTGGTACTGCCCCAACATCTTTAATAAAATTAATAATAGAAGTGATAAAGTACAGTGGGTAGAAGCTATATATATATAGGCTTAAATCTCATGAGGTAAACAAAACATGGTCACTAGTAGAAATGCCTGAGAATAAGAATATAGTTGATTGTAAATGGATTTTTTCAATTAAACAGAAAGAGTTTGGTACACCAGTGAAATATATAAAGCACGGCTCGTTGCACGTGGAGTCACACAAGAGTATTTAATCGATTATGATGAAACATTTGCTCCATTGGCTAGAATTTCAAGTTTCAGACTTATTATGTCTTTTTCAAACCAATACAGCTTGAGAGTGCATCACATGGATGGCAATTTAAAGGAGGAAATATATATGAGAATTCCTCAAGGGCTGTCTTGTAATAG
This sequence comes from Scaptomyza flava, assembly GCA_030179655.1. NCBI lineage: Eukaryota > Metazoa > Arthropoda > Insecta > Diptera > Drosophilidae > Scaptomyza > Scaptomyza flava. Next base: position 230,232 of record JARNME010000057.1, on the reverse strand, counting down.
CAGCCAAGTATGTAAATTGAACAAAGCAATTTATGGTCTCAAGCAGGCAGCGAAGTGTTGGTTTGATGTTTTTGAGAAAACTTTGAAAGATACTGGGTTTACAAATTCACCTGTTGATAGATGCATATATAGTCTTGACAAAGGTGAAATATTGGAAAATATATATGTTTTGTTATATGTTGATGACTTAGTTATATGTACAATTAAAATTCAGACTTTGAATAAATTTAAGTCATACGTGATGAGCAAGTTTCAAATAACAGATTTAATGGAAATTAAATACTTCATTGGTATTAAGATTGACAGATCAGATAATCGAATGGAATTGAGTCAATCAGCCTACATAAAAAATGTTTTGTTGAAATTTAATATGGATCAGTGTAATCCTGTCAATTCTCCACTTGCAACTAAACTAAATTTCGAGTCATTGAGCTCGGATGAAGCAACTGTTGCTCCATGTCAAAGTTTAATTGGACGTTTTATGTATGTTATGCTATGTACAAGACCAGATCTTAGTATATCTGTGAATCTGTTAAGTCGGTATAGTCAAAAGAATAATAAGGAATTGTGGCTATGTTTAAAAAGAGTATTAAGGTATCTAAAAGGTACTATCGACTTAAAGTTAACATTCACTAGAAATGAGAACTATGACAATTTCTTTGTTGGATTTGTAGACTCATATTGGGGTGGAAGTCAACTAGAAAAGAAAGTAATCCAGGGTATTTCTTTAAAATGTTTAAAACAAATGTAATTTGCTGGAATAGTAGAAAACAGAATTCAGTAGCTGCTTCATCAACAGAAGCCAAATACATGGCATTGTTTGAAGCTGTTAGGGAAGCTTTATGGTTGAAGTCCTTATTAGAAAGCTTAAAAATAAAGTTAGAACACCCAATAAAGATCTATGATGATAATCAGGTTTGTATTAGTATAGCGGATAACCCTTCTTGCCACAAACGTTCTAAACATATAAATATCAAATATCATTTTCACGTGAGCAAGTTGAAAATAAACTAATAAAACTTGAATATATTTCCACAGATCATCAACTTGCTGATATGCTTACAAAACCATTACCAGCACCACGTTTTGTAGAACTCAGACAGCAACTTGGCCTGATTGACTGAGATTGATGGATGGATAAATGCGGATGACAATTTACGTTCTTTTTGATTATTTTTATTTAATACTTTGATTAGTTTGATAACGAACGATATTTTGTTCCTTAATACGAGCCCTGACCACTATTAATTCGTACGACACGTTTTTTGAGGTATACGCAATGTTTTATGGAATGTATGGTCAAAGTATGGAATTAATGGAGAGGTCATTAAATTCCCGTTTGAATGATAAAGTACTGTTCTTAACCCATTTAAAACCCTTTGAAAATTTTCAATTCTTGTAAAAGTCTACTTCTTAAACTTTTTTCCCCTGGCTTAAACAAAAAATTGTTTGATGCAAAAAGTTACTTCGAACAATTCTAATAGTGTCTGAAAAAGAAAATTTTCAAAAATCTCTTCCCATGTATTTTTTATGATTTTTTTGCAAAAGAACTCTGCTCATTGATCTATGAATTCTAAATGAGTTAGTTCTTATTTTATTAACGATTGGTTCGTTTTCGATATACTAAGAATTGATCAAAGTGAAAAGACGTGTCTGAAACTTAAAGAGAAAATATAAAAGAAATATAACCAAATAAGTGGATGGTTTTATTAACTTGGATGTTATTGCTGTGCTGTTATTGTTGGGTTTGGAAATACAGACGCCGGCTTGAGCGTCAGTCTCACACGCACACGAATACAAGTGTAGTGTAATACTTTATAGTCACCATATGAACCAAGCTTATTAAATATTTTAAAAAGTCAGGGCTGAACTCTTCTATAGGACTTTCTTTAAAAAGCTACTGACCCACTCGCAGGAATTCAGCGTACTATCCGCTTAAATCAGTGGAAAGCAATTGGATTGACTTAACCATTAGGCTCAAAGTTACAAACAAGACATCCAGTATTGAACGCATCAATATAAATCATTTAGGTTCAATTTTTCGCCTTTAAGAGGTTTTTGAAAATGTTTCAAATTGAAGCAAGCAAACGTCCGACTATTCATTTAGTTTTGCCGAATGTAAATAAATTAAAGAAATCATTTCTGTTCGAAAACAATGATATTAATACTATCCAATCGCTAAGACGAGCACTACAATCAGAAATATAATCTACAATCAGTACCACTCTAAGCTTTGAGAAGTAAAGACGTGTGACTAGCAACCGAAAGCCAGTGCTTATCCGTTAAAAACAACAACAACAAAAAACCAAACGTACAAGTACACAAAACAATTCAAGAAAATAACAAAAACAAAAAGCCCACAGAACAGTTATTAAAAAGATTAAGGCAGGGCAACAGTCCAATAACAACTACAGTGCCTCCCGAGATTAATAGACTCTTCAAATCATTTAATACTGAACCCAAATTCATCAATATAAATAGAACGGATGACAAAACATTTGAAAACGTATCACCCTTTCTTATAAAAAAAAAAGTCATTGACTATACATGCAACGGAGAAGTAGAAACAAGCAAAAAAACAAAAAACGCACTTCAAGCCCAAAAACTTCTAAAGCTGACTACCTTCACCGACTTTCCCTTATCAGTGAGCGAGTATAAAACTCTATATTTTTCGAGAGGAGTTATATATTCCAACGAGCTACGCAATATCAAAGATGAAGAAATATTAAAAGAACTCAAACCGCAAAACGTCACAGAAATACGTAAAACAAACAAAATGGAAAACAACACACCTAAAAAAACTGGACTCATTAGTATAACCTTCGCTTCAATATCATTTCCGGAATCAATCATGATTGGATATGAGCGTGTAAACGTTCGGCCATACATACCGCTCCCACTTAGATGTCGCAATTGTGTAAGACTTGGATATCCCACAGCCAATTAAAAATCCTCTAAAGTATGCACCAACTGCTGCGAAGAACATCACACTGCTGAAAACGAAACCGGCACCAAAGAGAAATAGATAAATCATGCCCAGCCTTTTTAAAGCAAAAAGAGCTAAAATCAATTAAAACTCTTGAAAAAGTAGACCACTAAGAAGCCACAAGAATATACTACTCAAGACACTCCCTTCAACCATCTACGTACTCTACAATAGCAGCACAACAACCAGCCAAACAATCACCAATACCAACAAAACCAGCAACAAATTCATCAAATCCATCTAAAACCATCAAAACCACACCCAACAACTCCAACAACCATAAAAGAAATTTAACAACATACGACGATCTCGAAACAGCCATGGACACCACACCCTACGCCAAAGAAACCCCATCGACCTCAACACCACAATCAACAACATCACTCAAATCATCCTTATCGAAGAACTTAAACTTCGTATATATTCTACAAATAAACAAAACACTTTCACAAAAAATTTAAAAACAAAAGACAAAACCGAACCCAAACCAGAAAAAAGAAGCCAAAACAAAATACATCTACTCAGCGACAGCGATAGCATCTAACCACAATTAACATATGTAACTACAATTAAACATTCTAATATATTTACAATTATACTTGCAACTGCACATACAATCACAACCCAATTTTTTAACCTAACACTAAACAATGTTAAAAGAACTCCAATGGAATCTAAACGGATATACCAACAACTACAATCAGTGGCAAGTAATTATAAAACATCACAACCCAAAAATAATATCCCTCCAAGAAATTCACCTTTACTCCAAACAAAACATTCCCATTCCAATCAATTATACATTGTATCACACCAACACTGCCACAAATGGTTATGGGGGCGTAGCGCTCCTTATCCACAACTCTATACAACACCAAAAAGTAAACCTTAATTCACTAGAATTTGACACTATAGCAGTTAGCATCCACACCAAAATCAAGTTTACTGTCGTATCATCATACATACCTCCTAACAAAACTTTTAGACTCTAAAATTTAAGAAACACCTTCAACAACCTATCCCTTCCCTTACTCGTACGAACTACAATAGAGGCAACACACTTTTCAAATTTTTTAACCAGTCCTCACTAATAACTCTAAATAATGGCTCACCAACTCATTTCGCAACTCACCATTCTTTCACGCACATAGACCTGTCCCTTGCATCACCCATTCTTAAACTTTACTCCACATGGAAGAGAAAAAACTTCCTTTCCCATAAACATTGATCTATTCGACGAGCACAACATCAACAACAACCCCACCGCAAGACCAAAATTCAACCTAAAACAAGTAAGAAGACTCTAGTCGAGAGAGTCCGACTAGAAGATACCCTGAACCCAGTTGCAATATATAAATTAAATTTATAATTGACTTAGGTATACTTACTTAACTCCAATCGATTAAATTCGATATCTCCGGTGTTTCTTAACCGATTTAAACGAATTTTTCAGAAAAGTTCTACCATTACCCATTACTTCAACCCTCATTTTTGCATTTTCCAAACTCGATATTTGTTTGTTATCGATTCCATGTGTATATCGGAAACTAGAATAGTTGTCGATAGTTTGAAGAAAACTTGTTCTGCTCATGGTATAGGAGAACTTAAATACAAAATCTGAAGTCTCTAGTTCTTGTAGTCTCTGAGATCCACGCGTTCATATAGACGGACAGACAGACAGACAGACAGACGGACGGACAGACGGGCATGGCTAGATCGTCTCGGGTATTGATGCTGATCAAGAATATATATACTTTATGGGGTCGGAGATGCTTCCTTCTGCCTGTTACATTCTTTTGCACAAAACCATTATACCCTTATTTACCCATTTTATGGGTTAAGTGTATAAAAAGCGAGCTGGCCCTTTTTTCCGGAGCTTACTGAAAAACTCTCAATATAAAAACCTCCATGCACAAACATAAACAAAAAAGCAGCAAGTATAACAAAAATCAAAATTCACACAGCCAACCAAACCATACCACAATCTTTCCAATACACAAAAAAAAAACAAGTAAGAAGGCTCTAGTTGGGAGAGCCCGACTAGAAGATACCCTGAACCCAGTTGCAATAAATATATTTAATTTATATAAGACTTTGGTATACTGGCTTAGCTTCCATCGATTAAGTTCAATATCTCCGGTGTTTCTTAACCGATTTGGACGAAATTTTCAGAAAAGTTCTATCATTATCCATTACTTCAACCCTCATTTTTAGATTTTCCAAATTCGATATTTTATTGTTATCGATATTATGTGTATATCGGAAACCAGAATAGTTATCGATAATTTGAAGCAAACTTGTTCTGCTCATGGTATAGGAGAACTTAAATACAAAATCAGAAGTCTCTAGCTTTTGTAGTCTCTGAGATCCACGCGTTCATACAGACGGACAGACGGTCAGACGGACAGACGGACGGACATGGCTATATCGTCTCGGCTGTTGATGCTGATCAAGAATGTATATACTTTATAGGGTCGGAGATGCTTCCTTCTGCCTGTTACATACTTTTGCACAAAACCATTATACCCTTATTTACCCATTTTATGGGTTAAGGGTATAAAAAGCTGTGACATGGTGGGATCAAGACCTTCCACAACTAAAACATGAAAAACAAATAGCATGGACCAACCTAAAGAGAACCATCAACATAACAAATATTCTTACATACAAAAAAGACAATGCCCGACTTAAACGGGAAATAAAAATCAAGAAATGAAATCAAAACTTCACAGCAGAAATAAACCCGAACACACCCATTTCAAAAATATGGTCACATATAAACCGCTTCTGCGGTCTAAAAACGCGTCACGACATTCATTGCCGCATTAACAATGACCACACTTAAAACATACTAGTCAAAAATAAAATAGCCAGCACTCTCTGTACTCACTAGTCCAATGCATCACTCGATATTAACTTTCACCCATCCTTCATCCAACACAAAGGAAATTCTAGCCCAATCATTTCACGTAATGGCACTTAACCTTGAAAAAGATATCACCATGATCGAACTTTTAGCTGCGCTTAATTATTTAAAAGGTAAAACGCCAGGACGAGATCCAATAAGCTACCCGATGCTCAAGAACTTACCACCAAATCTTTTGAAAAGGCTTCTCAACAAATTCCCCAGCAATTCAAAGTAAGCAGTGCCTCAAACCAAATTTGGACAAGACCGCTGTCAATTCATACCGGCCTGTCTCCCTCAACCAAAGACCGTACAATATCAAGAAGCTGCAATTGTTAAGAAAAGCTTCGTCTCAGGGGTTTGCCTCAGAAACATTTCAAATGGTATACAGAATAACAAAAGCAGTAAGCCATAAGTGTGAGGGAGCGCGATAACGGATAGCATGTGCAGCCGTTTTTGTTTCAGTTGCACATGCACTCAGCGGCCCGTCAAGCGGCAGGCCAGCAGCAACCAAGAACGTTTAAAATTTGTCACTGTATGTGTGCGTGTGTTTCCCTTTTTGCTGGGCCGCTCGTCTAAAATTTTGCTATTTTTCATTTTTGGTTTTTATACCCTTCACATGTGAAACAGGGTATATTGAGTTTGCCATGAATCTGTAACGCCTCAAAGGAATGATGGGAGACCCCATAAACTATATATCAAAATGATCAGGACGAGCTCAGGAATTGATTTCCGCGTGTCCGTCCGTCTGTCCGTCTGTCTGTTTCAACACGATTTCCGGCCAAACTGCTGAACCGATCTCGATGAAACTTTCACAGATTGCTTAGATCATATCGGGTTTGTTCACTATTTCATCCCGATGGGAGCATTCTACGATATAGCCACCATATAAATTTACCATATCAACACGATTTCCGGCCAAACTGCTGAACCGATCTTGATGAAACTTTCACAGATTGCTTAGATCATGTCGGGTTTGTTCTCTATGAAATTTCATTTGGATCGGAGCATTCTACGACATAGCCACCATACAAATTTACCATATCGTACTATCAATTGTTGCCTCTGTCGTGCACTTTCAAGTACCTACATGTCAAATTGTTGTTGTTGTCGCACACGAACAAGTAAATGACGCTCAAGAGTAAAAATATAAGCGAAAAATTACTAACAACTGCACAGAAACATTAATAAGAGGGGGGAGCATTGATTTGGCTGTTTGAAGGGTATCATAGTCTTGGCATAGCCAAAATTAACTATGCGCTACTATGTTTTTTTTTTTTTTGTCGGCAAATGACATTGACATGTTCACTACTGAATACACTTTCAAAATTTGTGTGCATCGCTGCATAAATTGCGATGGCATAATTTGTGTCTAGTGTCATAGAATTATAAAAAAGGAAAGAGTATGAATGACCAGCAATTGCTTAGCTGAAATTTGACTGTTTGTCTACGTCTATGCATATACAGCACACTTAAATGTGAGTGTGGCAATTGTATATGTTTATTGACCCGTCTTAGCTACATAAATATACAGTAGATGCCGGTTATAACGATACTCAAGGGACCGGCAATATAGCATCGTTATAACCGATATTCGTTATAGCCGGTATTAAAGAAAAAACTATATTTTATAATTTTTTTAACAAAAATTAATAATAATAATGTAAAAACAGCTTCTTTTATTAGATTATTATTATTTTTTTGTATTAAAAGCCAAAACGTAGCCATTTAACATGTTAATGAGGCATATATTCAACACGAGCATTTCTACACATAAGCAAACATAACGGCAACTCACACAGATAGGCCGAAGATGGCACGAAGTGTATTTAAGAGTGTCGAAACGAAATTACTCTTGCACAAATGCATTAATAATTTTTCTGGCTCTCTTGTGCCGACCGCTGCTGTAATTTGCTCATTCTTTTGTTTTTGTTCTTACTTGTGATCGTCATAAGTGGTTTATGTTTTAAAAATTCCTTCGCTATAAGCGGCATATCGTTAAAAGCGATATCGTTATAGCCGATTGTTCTTCCATACAAGTTTGTATGAAAACCAACCAAACCTTCTTGTGTGTATCGTTATAAGCGGAATATCGTTATAGCCTGCATCGTTTTAACCGGCATCCACTATTTATATATAATTTGAACACTCATGAAAAAGTTGGAGAAATGCATAAAAAATGCATTGAAATTATTATATTTTATTCAAAAATAAACTTTATCTTACTCTAAAATAAATAATACATATAATACTTGGAAAAATAATTAAAGCTGGAAAAAACTCAAAAGAGGGGAACAAACGATGCTTATGAAAGACACAGGTCTGACTTCAGGGAACGAAAGATTCTTTACGAATATAAATAATAAGTCCATTCTTATTTCGTTTCCAAATTTGGTGACTCCAGCTTAAAGTTTGTAAAAGAAGGGGAAAGGGGGGATGGGGGCAGATTGGGTCGGGTGTGGCATCCAAATTTTTTCTGCAGATCTTTGTGAAATGTCAATTGCTATCTTATTACCAAATTTGGTGACTCTAGCCCGAAGTTGTAAAAAGGTGCGGAGAGGGGGGCTGGGGGCAGTGTGGGTGGGCGTGGCATCCAAATTTTTGATGCAGATCTTTGTGAAATGTCAATTGCTATCCTCATACCAAATTTGGTGACTCAAGCTCGAAGTTGGTAAAAGGTGGGGAAAGGGGGGCTGGGGGCGGTATGGGTGGGCGTGGCAACCAAATTTTTGCTGCAGATCTTTGTGGAATGTCAATTGTTATCTTCATACCAAATTTGGTGACTCTAGCTCAAAGTTTGTAAAAGTGTTGAAAGCGCGGCTGAGGGCGGTATGAGTGGGCGTGGCATCCAAACTTTTGCTGCAGATCTATGTGGAATGTCAATTGCAATCTTAATACCAAATTTGGTGACTCTAGCTAAAAGTTTGTTAAAGGTCTGGAAAGGGGGGGTGAAAAAGGTGGGAGTGGCTCCGAAACTTTGATGCTGATTTTTGGGGGTCGTTGCCAGCTATCTTCCTGCCAAATTTGGTGGCTCTAGCTTCACAACTCTGGAAGATACATGCATTTCCGTTTTTGACGAAGCGTTGGGGTGGATGGGGGCGGCTAGGGCAGTTTTGGTGGGCGTGGCATCCAAACTTTTGATGCAGTTCTTGGGGGTTCCTCAACACCTATCTTGGCACCAAATTTGGTGGCTATAGCTGGAAAACTGTGGAAGATTTAGCCATTTATGATATCAAAATGCGGGGGGAATGGGAGCGTTATGGGTGGGCGTGGCTCCATAACTGTGATGCCGTTCTTTTGAGGTCGTTGCCAGCTATCTTCCTACGAAATTTAGAGGCTCTAGCTCCACAGCTTTTGAAGATACACGCATTCCCGTTTTTGTCGACGCGTTGCGGTGGATGGGGGCGGCTAGGGCAGTATTTGTGGGCGTGGAATTCAATCTTTTGATGCAGTTTTTGGGGGTCATCAACACCTATCTTGGCACCCAAAAAATTGTGGGAAATATAGGCTTTTTTAACATTAAAATGCGGGAGGGCTGGGGGCGGAATGGGTTGGTGTGGCTCCAAAATTTTTGATGCAGTTTTTTGGGGATTGCTAGTAGATATCTGCCCACCAAATTTGGTATTTCTAGCTGTAAGGATGTATGAATTATGTGGATTTATCGGTTTTGAGTTATCGAATTTATCGAGTTGCCAGCCCCCCAGTTATCGTAGAACCCCCATCTTGACACTTTAGTTTACTAGCCCATAGATATAGAGAATTGGTTTCAAGTCTCTAGCTTGAAGGGTGTGGAAAACAGTTGCGAACATACGGACGGACGGACACCATAGCGGACATTGTACAAACCAAATAAAATCTTTACTTTCGGTATCGAGTATAACAAGTAAGAAGGCTCTAGTCGGGAGAGCCCGACTAGAAGATACCCTGAACCCAGTTGCAATAAATATATTAACTTATCTAAGACTTTGGTATACTGACTTAGCTTGAATCGATTCAATTCGATATCTCCGGTGTTTCAACGTTAACGTGTTAGTTAACGATAAATTAAAGCAAACTTGTTCTGCTCATGGTATAGGAGAACTTAAATACAAAATCTATAGTCTTTAGCTCTTGTAGTCTCTGAGATCCACGCGTTCATACAGACGGACAGACAGACAGACAGACAGACAGACGGACGGACAGACGGACATGGCTATATCGTCTCGGGTATTAATGCTGATCAAGAATATATATACTTTATGGGGTCGAAGATGCTTCCTGCTGCCTGTGACATACTTTTGCACAAAACCATTATACCCTTATTTACCCATTTTATGGGTAACGGGTATAATAAGTTTAAAAAAAATTATTTTTTTGATTGGAATATTTATTTTAAAATTTAAAAGCCTTAAAAACAATACAAAACATATCAAAAAATTTAAAAAATATTTTTTTCCTTCCCATAAAATTGATTTTTTCACCAATTTCCTTTTTGCATACCCCTAAATAAGCACCTAACAAATAAGAAGGCTCTAGTCGGGAGACCCCGACTAGAAGATACCCTGAACCCAGTTGCAATACATAAATCAAATTTATAATTGACTTAGGTATACTTACTTAACTCCAATCGATTAAATTCGATATCTCCGGTGTTTCTTAACCGATTTGGACGACGTTTTCATAAAAGTTCTACCATTACCCATTACTTCAACCCTCATTTTTGCATTTTCCAAACTCGATATATTTTTGTTATCGATTCCATGTGTATATCGGTAACTAGAATAGTTATCGATAATCTGAAGCAAACTTGTTCTGCTCATGGTATAGGAGAACTTAAATACAAAATCTGAATTCTCTAGTTTTTGAAGTCTCTGAGATCCACGCGTTCATACAGACGGACAGACGGACAGACAGACAGACAGACGGACGGACAGACGGGCATAGCTATATCGTCTCGGCTGTTGATGCTGATCAAGAATATATATACTTTATGTGGTCGAAGATGCTTCCTTCTGCCTGTTACATACTTTTGCAGAAAACCATTATACCCTTTTTACCCATTTTATGGGTTAAGGGTATAAAAATCGTAGAATTTATTTCAAATGCTCATTTTATTGGTTGATTAATTATCTTTCAGATGCTTTTTAAATTGACCGATTATCTTGTTTGGTTCAAAAGCTATGATTTTTGCAACGACAAAAGTCAAATGGCGCCACTGTGCGTTGGTGGAAGTTATTGTCAGTATCCATGTCTTCTAGTTCGATCGACTGAGGTTGCTTTGTAGATGCTTGTGTTTGTGGTGTTCTGGTTGATGATGGTGTGTTAGAGGCTGCATTGAGTGTGTTTTGAGCGCTTAGTGTAGCTGAGATGGTTTGGTGTGTTGTTGTAGTAGGGGGTGTGAGCTGGGTGATTGGCGATGTGTTTGTTGACGTGTGTGTAGTTGGTGCTTGCGTGATGGTTGAGTGCTATGTTGTATTGGTGAGAGTTTTTGCATAAGATGGCCGTGTCGGTTGTTATACATGTTAATTGCGGGTTTGTGGTCTGTTTTTTCTGTAATTTTTATAGCTGTTAGTTCTTGTTGCTTCAAGAATGCGGGGCATTTGCGGACGAGGGGGCTGTGTTGGTGGTTGATATTCGGATTGTTTTTGCAGATTAGGCAATTTTTTTCGTTTTTGCATTGCTCGTTTTCGTTCGTGTGCTTTGTGTTTGAACAATTTATGCATATTTCTATGCCTTTGCATACTGGGGTTGGATGACCAAAACGGTGGCACTTTCTGCATCGTAGGGGTAGTGGGATGTACGGACGCACGCGGACTAATTCGTAGCCGATTCCTTTTTTTTTCTGGGAGATTCAAAGTTCCGAAAGTGATTATGATGATTCCAGTTTCTATAAGCGCAATGTTCTTTTCTTCAAAGTTTGTGTTTGTTGGTTGTTTTTTTTTTTTTTTTTTTGTTTTTTTTTTAAAGATTTTTCTAACTTCTGTTACATGTTATGTTTTTAGTTGCCTGAGTATTTCATTTTCGGCTATGCCGCAATTCGTTGCAGTAAATGACTCTCTTTGTGGAATTAAGAGTTTTGTGTTCGGTGGCAGTGATTTCAACATTTGTCGTTAGTTTTAGTTTTAGCAGTTTAAGGGCCTTCGGCCAAGTTTTATATCCATTCCGTGCAAAACTAATAATAAATATGATGTGCCTTTATTAAATGTACAACCAGCGACCAATGCAGCGATATTAACGATCTTTGACCCAGCAGAAAATATTTTTGGAGTAATTTTCCACATTAATTGGTTCAAGCTTTCATTATTATTTAGTGTAAAACCACCAGCACACCGTTCCAAAAGCTCATCCTTACTGAGATCTTCATAAATAGGTTTCATTGCAAACAAAATATCATCTGGTAATGGAGTATAATCATGTTTGAATGATGAATGAGTGTTCGTAGCCGATGCTTGCTGCCAGGCTCACCAGATGTCAGGACCTTTCGGACAGTTCTCCTGCTGAGGTTTTTTGTCTGTTGAGCTGCAGTGTTAAAATGTAGCCCAAATAGCGTCTTTCATTTTTCCGCTGACTCACAGTTTCTTCTTATTGCCAAACCATAATAAAAAGCTAGTTTATCAATCAAAATATACTAGTAGTTTGTTTACCTTTGCAAGAAATATACTTCTTTTTAAAATATTTAATCTTCGACTGTTTTTACCTCAACTGTTTTCTTCACTAAATCGCGTAAACGGGTACCCATCCTGTTTTGCACATAGGACATGCACTCATTCTCGCTGACAACAAAATCTTTACCGCAAGGTTGGGTTTTGAGAATACCAAAATATGTTTTTGAATCTCCATCTCCGATATAGCTAACGTAACTCAGGCCATGTTTTACAATAGAGCGTTCAAACATTTCAACAATCGAAAGTACTTCCATGTTCCCAGATGCTCCGGTGTGATTGGTGCTGCATTGATTAGCTGTGATATGTTCTTCCTTCCACTCTTCATACTCTACCGTGTCAAATTTATTTTCCTAAGGGCCAGTTTCTCAATAACTGGTTAAAGTAAGAATTAGCTAACGACCAGATAAATTTAACGCTCGCGTTAAGCCAATTTTGTTTTCTGAATGTATAGTTAAGTTAAATCAATATGATACTATCGCATTGATGGTGCTGCCACCCTTTTCGAGCAAAACAGCTGTTTTTGTTTGGAATTTTTTGTTTTGTGACTGCCAAATTCTTCTTTCAACTCAAAAATAGCAATTAAAAATATGAAAATGAGTAAACAAACAAGTTTAATGAGCTCAGTTGAAAACAAAAAGCGGCCACATTGCAGGGATGTAAAAAATTCTTTGATGCGATGCCATTTTACTTGAATAATAAAATATAGACAATGCAAGTGTCAGCCACAGTCAGCTGTTTGCCTAACGAAGATATCATCGATATTTATATCGGCACTTAACGAGAGAACAAATTTTAGCCGGCACTCAGGCCTCATGTTAGTTTTAATCACGAACAACCCTAACCAGACATTGACTAACCATCAGTTAGTTAAGCTAACCATCTGTTAGTTTAGCTAACCAGACATTGAGAAACTGGCCATTAATATATATTAATTTCAAATAATATGAATACAATGTTTACTTTCATACTTTTGCACAAGGACAGACATTTTCTGCGGTTAAACTATGCGCCCGTGTGATCTAACACAGGCTGTAATTTTTTTTGTACTCGTTATCGAAGGTAAAGCGTTTATTTGGTTCGTGCAATGTCCGCTATGGTGTCCGTCCGTCCGTATGTTCGCAACTTTTTTTCACTCCCTTCAAGCTAGAGACTTGAAATTTTCCAATTCTCTTTATCTATGGCATAGTAAATTAAAGTTTCGAGATTGGGGTTATACGACAGCTGGGGGGCTGGCCATTCGTTAAATTCGATAACTCAAAACCGATAGATCCACATATTTCGCACATCCTTACAGCTAGAACTACCAAATTTGGTGAGCAAATAGCTACCAGCAACCCCTAAAAAACTGCATCAATGTTTTGGAGCCTCATCAAAGTTTGGGGCCCATTTTATGGGTAAAGGGTATAAAAACAGTTTATTAGTGGGAAGAGCACTATGAAACAGTGCTTATTGAATTGTGGGTGGAGAATATGGACGCACTCCGATCGCAAACTCGCACATATATGCAGAATTGCAGAAGCAATAAAATTGCATGGATTTACTGAGCTGACAGGACAGGAGGTTAAAACAAAAACTGACAACGTGTCACGAAAGTTTCGGTAAGAAAATAGTACATTTTACGTAAATGTAACGTAAATAGTAAGGGAGAATTGCTAGTGGTGGACACCCCATTTGTTTTTATACCCTTAACCCATAAAATGGGTAAAAAGGGTATAATGGTTTTCTGCAAAAGTATGTAAGAAGCAGAAGGAAGCATCTCCGACCCCATTAAGTATATACATATATTCTTGATCAGCATCAACAGCCGAGATGATATAGCCATGTCCGTCTGTCCGTCCGTCTGTCCGCCTGTATGAACGCGTGTTTCTCGGAGACTAAAAAAAATAGTGACTTCATATTTCGAATATTAGTTCTTCTATACCATGAGTAGAACAAGTTTGCTTCAAATTATCGATAACTATTCTGGTTTCCGATTTACACATGGAATCGATAACAAAAAATATCGAATTTGGAAAATTTAAAAATGAGGGTTGAAGTAATGGGTAACGATAGAACTTTTCTGAAAATTTCGTTGAAATCGGTTAAGAAACACCGGAGATATCGAATTTAATCTATTTAGGTTAAGTCAGTATACCAAAGTCTTATATAAATTTAATTAATTTATTGCAACTGGGGTTAGGGTATCTTCTAGTCAGGCTCTCCCGACTAGAGCCTTCTTAATTATTTTGACATAAAACTGTCAAAAATCAAAGCAAAGCTTGTTGTTGGTATCGTTGGAAAGCTACTTAAATTAAGCATCGATTTCGTTTCCTTGGTACCTTGTTCCTTGCATTTCCTGCATTTGTCGTTGTCTGTTATGCCTAGCTTTTTCGCGAGTACTGCCACCTGGCAGTGGCCTGTCAGGAGGCCCACAAGCCTTCGGCAGTCAGGCCTTTGTAGCTTTAGCATATATTTCGTAAGTTTGTCGTCGTAGGTTTTGCACATTATTTCTGAGATTTAGCACTCGGAGGTGTTTGCCCACCTTCGTACTGCTGCGTCCAGTGCCTGTGTCTCCATACAGGAGTGTAGCGTTTGCAGGGAGATCGGAATTCCTCAGTATCACTGTTGAGTCCCGTTGCACCTTGTTTAGCTGGAATGTCTGCCGTTTCGTTGCCCTCGAAACCCTGGTGGCTTGGAATCCAGAAGATTAGCTTTTTTTTAAGGGTGCCGAGTGCATCTAGCATTTGCTTGCTCGCCAGGACATTCCGAGAGCTTTTGTGGTGGGCCTGCAAGGCTTTGATTGCCGTCTGACTATCCACGAATATGTTTACTTTGTCCTGCGTTGTGTTTGTTTGTAGGACTGCTTCTGCTGCTTTCCTAATTGCGACTCCCTCTCTCATTTTTAAGCCGTCGGTGTATATAATAATATATATATATAATACAATTAAAAACGCGTTAAAAAATTGCAAAGTTGAGATCGAAAAATATTTATTTTTATTCATGTCCTGGAGCATCAAAACTGGGTATAAACAACTGTAGACAACATAAAAAGCAAGCCGGCTCTGAGAGGTATCAATCACAATAGTTAGAGCGCGCTGGCATCAAAACGTGCCAAAATAAGGGGGTTGTCTGACTTGGGCACAGTGTCCACCATTGGTGAATCTCCCTTACATATTCCGTAAATGTAATACAAAACTTATTAATTTTTAAAACAGGCGGGAGATGAACCTAAGTGGACTGTCTGGTGGCGCTCCTTCAAAATGGAATCGTTTTGAAAGACTCAACAGGTTCTTGGGGTGCGTTAAATTGATTAACCCAATAGCCTTCGAGAGCACGGGAGACGATGGAGCTTTAGATGAACCACAAGGTATGATTATAGGTGAAGTTGAGTTAAACTCTGGTGTCTCCGACATGCGGCGTTCACTGTCGTACAGCTCCAGCCTATCTTTAGGTGACGAACCGTCGCCACAGTGGCGCCCGTAGAACAAGTATAGTGGCAAAAATCAAAAATTGCATGTGCCTATAATAATAATATATATATACATTTATAGAAAATTTTCCCACGATTTCAGATCTGCAATCCTTAATACAACCAGATTTTTTGTTCAGAAGATATAGCCCTGAAAACTTGACTGATACTTTGTGTTGCATAAAAATCGCGATTTTAATGTGATTTTGTCGGCTTTGAGACACAATATCTCAAAAACTAAGAAACGGATCATCATTATTTTTAGTTCTATTAATAGATCTTTTTATTAAAAAAGAATAAAAAAAATTGTTATGTTTGCTTTGCGGTTGGCCAGGTAAATCAATATTAACCAACTATCTATTTTTTCACTGTTTTTCAACTTTGATGGAAAATTAAAAAAAATTATCACATTTTACATCTGCCATTTTTTCAAAATAATTTATTTGACTATTCCTTTATCTAATGCAAAAAGTTTCAGCTGCCCGAATTTGCCTCTGTGGTTTTAAGAGGTAAAATAGTGAAAAAAAAGTCATAGGTAAAAAATGTGTTGAATGCATTTCTGGGCCATATATGACACATAACCGTGAAAACCAATTCTTATCGTTATTGCTTCGTTCCTTATTGTTAAGATGCATGATTTTGTTTTTCATTCAGCTATGCTTGCCTGAAACCTTTTGTTTTCGTCAGCAAAATTAGATTCACGACCACTGCATACGGAGTTTACTGAAGTCTCTGTAAAAACCAACATGCAGGATATAATGGACCATACAACAAAACGGCTGTTGGAGAGTCTTGCAGAAAATGTGATTGAAGCTCTTCCTGAGTATCTGACATTGATCAGTAAATGGGGCTGCGATGGATCATCTGGACAAAGCGTATATAAGCAAAGAATATCTTCCGATGACGCTACAATATCGAACGGGAGCTTGTTCCTTTACGGCTAAAATCTGATGTTTCTTTAAAAAATGAACGGCCGTCATCTGTACGTTATGCCGTCCAATAATGTTTCAGTTTGCACGGGAATCGCCGGAACTCATACGGAAAACAGTATGGGATATTGAAGACCAAATAAGCAAGATTAAGCCAACAAAGCTCGAAATCGGAGAAGGAAAATACATTGAATGTCATTACGAGTTCCACCTGACCATGGTTGACGGAAAAGTGGTCAACGAACTGACAAAAACAAAGTCAACTTTGTCATGCCCAATTTGCAAAAAGGCGCAAAAGAACTTCGACGATTTATATGATCCTACAAATGAAGAGAATTATAAATTTTGGATCTCATTATTGCACGCAAGAATAAGATGTATGGAGTTCTTGTTATAATTAGCGTATACGCTTCCACAAGAGGAGGAACACTTTGATGAAAACACATCAAACAAGGATAAGGAAAAGTTTAGAAAGAAGCAAATACAGGATGCGTTTTTCAAACAAGTTGGACTTGAAGTGGACTGCCCCAAGTACGGATACGGAAACTCAAACGATGGAAACACTTTAAGGAGATTTTTTGAAAATGATGAGGCTGTAACTCGAATCACTGGAATCAACAATCAAATCGTTAAGAGATTGGGAACGATTTTAAATGTTTTGAACTGCAAGGAAAAAGTTGATTCTGCCAAATATGGAAAATATGCTTCAAAAACAGCATCACTTTTAGCAGACTTATATCCGCAGAAAAAGTTGACCCCGACAGTTCATAAAATATTGGCGCATGGCAAGGATATAATTGAGTATCAGTCTGTGTCAATTGGAGAGCTCTCTGAAGAAGCACAAGAGTCCCTTAATAAGTTTTATAAAAAAAAAAGATTGCTAAACACTTTCAAAGCACCAAGGGTAAGACAAAAGGAGGACCTCTTCAACATGTTAGCAGCATCTTCAGATCCATTTATATCATCACTGAGGCATTTTAAGTCACGAAAAGAATAATAAAATTTGTATAGTTCAGAAATGAATAAACCATCTTTTTCGGATTGTGATGAATATTTTACAAAAAATTAAAAAAAAAGTTTAATAAAATAATTTATTTAACTGTATTATTGATTTTAAAATTTAAAAGCCTTAAAAACAATACAAAAAATATCAAAAATTGATAGTCATTGCTTTAAAAATCTCCATTTTCTCGTATTGTTGATGCTTACTTCTTTTAGCATCTGAAGGGACAATACTTCCTCGATGCTGGTTTTATCCGCCTAACTTTGAAAGAGTCGGGGATTCGCTTCTGCGTAGATTGATTCTTTAGCCTCGTATTGGTCTGCGTCGATTCTTATCGTAGAATTATGCAGTTCTGCAGTTCCATTTCGTCTTGATCTATTCGAATTTTTCCCTCGTAGTTGTTCAAAAGTATCGTGCCGGCGACTATTTTCTCATGATCTGGGATGTGTTGACTGTTTATGGTTTTACGTTGAAGTTAGCGGTTTTGTAAAAGTGGAGTTATACAGGTGTTGTTACTTAATTTTAAAATGTTATTAATATTACAAATGGTTTTATCGCTATGTGTTTCACAACTTCTATTTGGGCGTATACAGTTTTGTTGCACATTATAGTTTTTTTCATATTTAATTTCATTTTTGGTGCTACCTTTTTTGACAGGTTTTACTATCATTGACAAGCAGGGTTCTTTTCCGATTAAAGGTATGTTTACCATGCAGAGTAAATTTTGCCATATGTGGCTATTTTTATTTTTGCTAATTCTAACAGTTCTTCTACATTGATGAACATTCGGTCCTCGTTTTCTAATATTTCTTCTACTTTAGTAACCTCTGTTTCTGATAGTAATATGGAATTTACAGTATTAGTTTTAGCCCAGTTTAGTGCGTGGATTAAATTGGTTAGATCATATATTAAGGTTTGTTATTTTAATCTTAATATGGCTATTGCTTCTTCTCTTAATGTCTTATCATCTCACATAATTTTCAGTAAGAAAATTTTACAAGCATATCCACGACTTTCAACAATAATATCCTTTTAGTGAACTTAGACCATATCGTGACGCGAAGCCACGCTTCTTCCAAATACCATGACAGGAAACACTTAAATCTGTCGTATGTTAAACGCCATTTTCAAAGCTAGTAAATTGTTTTTCTTGTTAAGCAGCAGAGGAGAATAGTGTCTCAGCAATTGACATGATACACTCATGTATATTATTAATGTATAATATATGTTGATTTATTCAAAAAGCAGCTGCTTTTTTGCAAGACTTTTTTGCACCTAGCAAGCCCCAAGCCCAATATGCGCATTACAAGAATGTTAGTTCATACACTCTTCCGATTTGATGAGATGATAAAATATATTTCGGATCACATCGTTTACACTCTACCACAATTTTAAATCCAAAAACGAATTTCGAATTGTTTAAAATCTAATTTTCCATTACATAATTTTCCCTTTTCTTGAATAATGCTAGAACACCGCACAAAACACGAGATCGTTGAAAAAACAAAGACAAAGTCCTTAAGTGAATATTGGAGCGTTTGATCCTGTGGCACATGCTCTTTATCGTCACCTTTTAACTTTTGCTCAAGAAAGAATTATCATCAATCTCAGGATTTTTAGGATTGTTAAATTTTTTTTTTGTCTATCGCTTCTCTCACTCTCGGCCGCTAACTTAACTTTACAAACTTTCATGATTTTTATACACGATACCGAAGGTAAAGAGTATATTGGGTTTGTGCAATGTCCGTCATGGTGTCTGTCCGTCTGTATGAACGCAACTATTTTCCACACCCTTCAAGCTAGAGAATTAAAACTTTCCAATTCTTTTTATCTATGGGATAGTAAATTAAAGTGTCAAGATTGGGGTGCTACGATAACTGGGGGGCTGGCAAATCGATAGATTCGATAAAACCGATAAATCCACATATTTCGAACTTCCTTACAGCAAGAACTACCAAATTTGGTGAGCTGATAGCTACTAGCAACCCCCACAAAACTGCATCAACAATTTTTGATCCACGCTCACCCATTCTGCCCTAAGCCTCCCCCCGCATTATTAAGTAAAACAAGTAAAAAGGCTCTATTCGGGAGAGCCCGACTAGGAGATACCCTGAACCCAGTTGCAGCTACCCGGAAACCAGAATAGTTATCGATAATTTGAAGCAAACTTGTTCTGCTCATGGTATAGGAGAACTTAAATACAAAATCAGAAGTCTCTAGCTCTTGTAGTCTCTGAGATCCACGCGTTCATACAGACGGACAGACGGACAGACAGACAGACGGACAGAATGACAGACAGACGGACAGACGGAAATGGCTATATCGTCTTGGCTGTTGATGCTGATCAAGAATATATATACTTTATGGGGTCGGAGATGCTTCCTTCTGCCTGTTACATACTTTTGCACAAAACCATTATAGCCATGTCCGTCTGTCCGTCTGTCTGTCCGTCTGTCTGTCTGTATGAACGCGTGGATCTCAGAGACTACAAGAGCTAGAGACTTCTGATTTTGTATTTAAGTTCTCCTATACCATGAGCAGAACAAGTTTTGCTTCAAATTATCGATAACTATTCTGGTTTCCGATATACACATAATATCGATAACAATAAAATGAGGGTTGAAGTAATGGGTAATGATAGAACGATTCTTTAAATTTCGTCCAAATCGGTTGAGAAACACCGGAGATATTGAACTTAATCGATTGAAGCTAAGTCAGTATACCAAAGTCTTATATAAATTAAATATATTCATTGCAACTGAGTTCAGGGTATCTTCTAGTCGGGCTCTCCCGACTAGAGCCTTCTTACTTGTTATACTCGATACCGAAGGTAAAGAGTATATTGGGTTTGTGCAATGTCCGTCATGGTGTCCGTCCGTCTGTCCGTCTGTATGTTCGCAACTTTTTTCCACACCCTTCAAGCTAGAGACTTGAAACTTTCCAATTCTCTTTATCTATGTGATAGTAAATTAAAGTGTCAAGTTGGGGGTTCTACGATAACTGGGGGGCTGGCAAATCGATAAATTCGATAACTCAAAACCGATAAATCCTCATATTTCGCACATCCTTACAGCTAGAACTACCAAATTTGGTGGGCAGATAGCTACTAGCAACCCCCAAAAAACTGCATCAAAATTTTGGAGCCACGCCCACCCTTTCCGCCCCCAGCCCCCCCGCAATTTGAAATCAGAAATGGCTATATCTCCCACAGTTTTTGAGCTAGAGCCACCAAATTTGGTGCCAAGATAGGTGATGATGACCCCCCAAAAACTGCATCAAAAGTTTGGATGCCACGCCCACCAATACCACCCTAGCCGCCCCCATCCACCCCAACGCTTCGTCAAAAACGGGAATGCGTGTATCTTCCAGAGTTGTGGAGCTAGAGCCACCAAATTTGGCAGGAAGATAGCTTGCAACGACTCCCGAAAAACTGCATCAAAGTTTTGGAGCCACGCGCACCCCTTCCACCCCCCTTTCCCCACCTTTTACAAACTTTGAGCTAGAGTCACCAAATTTTGTATGAAGATAGCAATTGACATTCCACATAGATCTGCATCAAAAATTTGGATGCCACGCCCACCCATACCGCCCCCAGCCCCCCTTTCCCCACTTTATACAAACTTCGAGCTAGAGTCACCAAATTTGGTATGAAGATAGCAATTGACATCCCACAAGGATCTGCAGCAAAAATTTGGATGCCACGCCCAACCATACCGCCCCCAGCCCCATAGCCCCCCTTTCACCACCTTTTACATGCTTCGAGCTAGAGTCACCAAATTTGGTATGAAGGTAGCATTTGACATTCCACAAGGATCTGCAGCAAAAATTTGGATGCCACGCCCAACCATACCGCCCCCAGGCCCATAGCCCCCCTCTCCTAACCTTATACAAACTTTGAGCTAGAGTCACCAAATTTGGTATGAAGGTAGCATTTGACATTCCACAAGGATCTGCAGCAAAAATTTGAATGCCACGCCCAACCATACCGCCCCCAGCCCCCCTTTCCCCACTTTTACAAACTTTGAGCTAGAGTCACCAAATTTGTTATGAAGATAGCAATTGACATTCCACAAAGATCTGCATCAAAAATTTGGATGCAATTCCACCCATACCGCCCCCAGCCCCCCTTTCCCCACTTTATACAAACTTTGAGCTAGAGTCACCAAATTTGGTATGAAGGTAGCATTTGACATTCCACAAGGATCTGCAGCAAAAATTTGAATGCCACGCCCAACCATACCGCCTCCACCCCCTCTTTCCCCACTTTTACAAACTTTGAGCTAGAGTCACCAAATTTGTTATGAAGATAGCAATTGACATTCCACAAAGATCTGCATCAAAAATTTGGATGCAATTCCACCCATACCGCCCCCAGCCCCCCTTTCCCACTTTATACAAACTTCGAGCTAGAGTCACCAAATTTGGTATGAAGAAAGCAATTAACATCCCACATGGATGGGCATCAAAATTTTTAATACTGGTATCGAGTATACGTCTTGCGTCCGACTGCAACGTTTCCACTTGTTTTTTATTATTTTATTATATAAACTTTTTTAAAGTATCGATTATATATGCAACAAAGCGCATAAAAGCATGTCATCAAACTTTTTTTTGATTTACTTGTTTCAAGACTTGTTGTTACAATCGTAAAACTCATGTATACGGTACGGGGGCTGTACGGGGCTCATGCGTACAGGCCTTTAAACTGCATTTTCCATGTGTTGATGCTTAAGTTTGAAAGCTTAAAACTTTGATACAGTGGGCTTATGTTCATCTGCATAAGGCTAATTATTTATACTACAAGACACTTCGGATAATCTTAAATAAACCATGTCACTTATGTTGTATTCAAGTAGCGCGCAACTTTAAAAGGCTGTATCTTCGAAACTTTTTCTTGGATCGACTTGAAAATTGGAGACAGTATTCTTCAGATGTTGTACAAATTAATAAGACAATAATAAAAAATTATATTTTTGGAAGCCGTGAAACCTAGCTAACCCCTTAACTAACATGACGTACCATCTGTGTTTTCATGTCTTGTTACATTATTAGTTTATGGGTGGACCTGGGCTTTGTTATGATTTTTACACTCGATACAAGCTAAAGACTTGAAACATCAAGAATCAAGAGTTTTGGAGCAACCCCCACCCATTCCGCTCACAGCCCCCCCCCCCCCCCCCCCCCCCCCCCCGATAGTTCTAAATCAGAAACGCTTATAACTTATGCAGTTTTTCAGCTAGATCCAACAAATTTTGTGAAAAGAAAGCTGAAGACGACCTCAAAAATAAATTAATTAAACCTTTGGATTCCGAGCCCACCCATACAGCCATAAGCACCATCAACTTTCCCAACGCTGTGTAAGAAACGAAAATGCGCGTATATTTCATTTTGCTTGAGCAAGAGATACCAAATTTGGTATGAAGATACCTGGTAACGACCCCCAAAGATATGCATCTAAAAGTTGAAAGCAACGCTTACCAATACCGCCCCTGCTTCTCTTTCCCCACATTTTACAAAGTTGGAGCTGGAGTCACCAAATAGGGAAGGAAAATCATTGAGAAATCGTAAAACCCTGCCGCATCCGTACCCCTTCGCAATAAGGCCTCATTTTACCGATCTTAATACGGGTATCGTATACCCGCAGTCGGTTGCGTCCAACTACAACGTTTCCACTTGTTATATCTTGAGCTAGAGAACGCACTTTTATGCGGGTTACCGAAGGTAAAGAGTATATTGGGTTTGTCCAATGTCCGTCATGGTGTCCGTCCGTCTGTCCGTCTGTATGTCCCCACCTTTTTCTACACCCTTCACGCTAGGGACTTGAAACTTTCCAATTCTCTTTATCTATGGGATAGTAAATTAAAGTGTCAAGATGGGGGTTCTACGATAACTGGGGGGCTGGCAAATCGAAAAATTCAATAGCTCAAACCCGATAAGTCCTCATATTGCGCACATCCTTACAGCCAAAAATACCAAATTTGGTAATCAGATAGCTACTAGCAACCCCCAAAAAACTGCATCAAAAATTTTGGACCCACGCCACCCCTTCCGCCCCCAGCCCCCCGCAATTTATGTCAAACAAGGCAATATGTCCCACAGTTTTTGAACTGGAGTCACCAAGTTTGGTGCCAAGATAGGTGATGATGACCCCCCAAAAACTGCACCAAAAAATTGGATGCCACGCCCACCAATACTGCCCTAGCCGCTCCCATCCGCCCCAACGCTTCGTCAAGCTTTCCTAGGCCCTCCCCCCCTTTCTAGACATTTTACAAACTTTGAGCGTACTCACCAAATATGGAATTAAGACAGCAGGTGGCATCCCCATCTGCATCTGACATTCTTTGAGACAGCGTAAACCACTCCCGCATACGTACCCTTTTGCAATCAGGCCTCTTTTTACCGGTTTTAAAACTTGTAACGAATAAACCGCAGTCGGTTGCGTCCGACTGCAACATTTCCACTTGTTGAATTTGGGTTCATCATTCGTCAGTTCATTTTCTTATTTAAGAAGTCCGCTATGTTAGTCTGTACGTGTGGGTGTGTGTGTATTCACAAAAGAATTGATACAGAATTGCCCTAGACGAATGATAAATATTGGATATTCTTATAATGTTGGAAGATGATATGTTATTAAACTGCTTTTAGTTATTTCTCAATTGTTTGCCAACGACAACTTTTGCTAATCAACATATTTAAAATTTGCAATTATTGCAAATATATTCTATAACTACACATCCACAATAGAACTTATATTTTATTAGGGTATCCAACATTCATCATTCATCTAGTTCATTTCTGTTTTGCTTCTGTTTTGAATGCACACAAGCTCACACTTTTTATTATAGCTAAATTTAATTATTGCCAACCCATTATTCTCTATTATAACAAAATATATTAATAATTGCTTATCCAGAAACCCTGCACCTACAAATAAATAAGCTTTTACGTAATAGTATTTTATTTTTTGGTTGTTTGTGGGCATAACATAAAGATCACAACCGCGTGACTCGACCGTTTCACTCGGCTGCTTCTCTGCATCCAAGGTCAAACAAAACGATGCGAATGCAAATCAACAGACAGCGTTCGTTAATCACGAGCTATAAAAAGACTTGATTTCCTTTCGATTGATATAGAGGCAGTCTTGATTGATATCTTCTATGTGTGGAAATTTAAATTAAATATTCGGCCATAACTTAATTTTGTTCAAATGTGTGTTTTATGTGTATATTAGTATTAGTGATGTAAGCAATAAGTTTGAGCGAGTGCGATAGCTGAAAGCACGTACATATGGGTTGGTTTCACTTGCACTGTGCGTCTCAGCTCAACAAACAATCGATGGAACTATCGGACAATCAATGGTTTCTACTATCGCTGCTACTATCGAGGGCAGCAGCGGCTACCGATAGCAATATCTATAAGACATTTTTGCATGGATGAATACAAAATATATATACATATGTTTGTTTTCAAAGAATAAAAGTTTAATAAAATACCTCCTAAAAATCGCATATATTAAACAAAATATTTGCAAATTAATAGGAAAAGGGCGTGCGTACAATTAGTGATGTAAGCAATAGGTGTGAGCGAGTGCGATAGTGGATAGAATGTGCATATACGTAGTTCTGTTTTATTCTCTTAGGGCCAGTTTCTCAATGTATAGTTAAGTTAAATCGATATGATACTATCGCATTGATTGTGCTGCCACCCTTTTCGAGCAAAACAGCTGTTTTTGTTTGGAATTATTTGTTTTGTGACTGCCAAGTTCTTCTTTCAACTCAAAAATAACAATTAAAAATATGGAAATGAGTAAACAAACAAGTTTAATGAGCTCAGTTAAGAACAAAAAGCGGCCACATTGCGGGGATGTAAAAAATTCTTTGATGCGATGCCATTTTACTTGAATAATAAAATATAGACAATGCAAGTGTCAGCCACAGTCAGCTGTTTGCCTAACGAAGATATCATCGATATTTATATCGGCACTTAACGAGAGAACAAATTTTAGCCGGCACTCAGGCCTCATGTTAGTTTTAATCACGAACAACCCTAACCAGACATTGACTAACCATCAGTTAGTTAAGCTAACAATCTGTTAGCTCAAGCTAGAGACTTGAAATTTTCCAATTCTCTTTATCTATGGCATAGTAAATTAAAGTTTCGAGATTGGGGTTATACGACAGCTGGGGGGCTGGCCATTCGTTAAATTCGATAACTCAAAACCGATAGATCCACATATTTCGCACATCCTTACAGCTAGAACTACCAAATTTGGTGAGCAGATAGCTACCAGCAACCCCTAAAAAACTGCATCAATGTTTTGGAGCCTCATCAAAGTTTGGAGCCCATTTTATGGGTAAAGGGTATAAAAACAGTTTATTAGTGGGAAGAGCACTATGAAACAGTGCTTATTGAATTGTGGGTGGAGAATATGGACGCACTCCGATCGCAAACTCGCACATATATGCAGAATTGCAGAAGCAATAAAATTGCATGGATTTACTGAGCTGACAGGACAGGAGGTTAAAACAAAAACTGACAACGTGTCACGAAAGTTTCGGTAAGAAAATAGTACATTTTACGTAAATGTAACGTAAATAGTAAGGGAGAATTGCTAGTGGTGGACACCCCATTTGTTTTTATACCCTTAACCCATAAAATGGGTAAAAAGGGTATAATGGTTTTCTGCAAAAGTATGTAAGAAGCAGAAGGAAGCATCTCCGACCCCATTAAGTATATACATATATTCTTGATCAGCATCAACAGCCGAGATGATATAGCCATGTCCGTCTGTCCGTCCGTCTGTCCGCCTGTATGAACGCGTGTTTCTCAGAGACTACAAAAATAGTGACTTCATATTTCGAATATTAGTTCTTCTATACCATGAGCAGAACAAGTTTGCTTCAAATTATCGATAACTATTCTGGTTTCCGATTTACACATGGAATCGATAACAAAAAATATCGAATTTGGAAAATTTAAAAATGAGGGTTGAAGTAATGGGTAACGATAGAACTTTTCTGAAAATTTCGTTGAAATCGGTTAAGAAACACCGGAGATATCGAATTTAATCTATTTAGGTTAAGTCAGTATACCAAAGTCTTATATAAATTTAATTAATTTATTGCAACTGGGGTTAGGGTATCTTCTAGTCAGGCTCTCCCGACTAGAGCCTTCTTACTTATTTTGACATAAAACTGTCAAAAATCAAAGCAAAGCTTGTTGTTGGTATCGTTGGAAAGCTACTTAAATTAAGCATAAAATAATTTCCTTGGTACCTTGTTCCTTGCATTTCCTGCATTTGTCGTTGTCTGTTATGCCTAGCTTTTTCGCGAGTACTGCCACCTGGCAGTGGCCTGTCAGGAGGCCCACAAGCCTTCGGCAGTCAGGCATTTGTAGCTTTAGCATATATTTCGTAAGTTTGTCGTCGTAGGTTTTGCACATTATTTCTGAGATTTAGCACTCGGAGGTGTTTGCCCACCTTCGTACTGCTGCGTCCAGTGCCTGTGTCTCCATACAGGAGTGTAGCGTTTGCAGGGAGATCGGAATTCCTCAGTATCACTGTTGAGTCCCGTTGCACCTTGTTTAGCTGGAATGTCTGCCGTTTCGTTGCCCTCGAAACCCTGGTGGCTTGGAATCCAGAAGATTAGCACTTTTTTAAGGGTGCCGAGTGCATCTAGCATTTGCTTGCTCGCCAGGACATTCCGAGAGCTTTTGTGGTGGGCCTGCAAGGCTTTGATTGCCGTCTGACTATCCACGAATATGTTTACTTTGTCCTGCGTTGTGTTTGTTTGTAGGACTGCTTCTGCTGCTTTCCTAATTGCGACTCCCTCTCTCATTTTTAAGCCGTCGGTGTATATAATAATATATATATATATAATACAATTAAAAACGCGTTAAAAAATTGCAAAGTTGAGATCGAAAAATATTTATTTTTATTCATGTCCTGGAGCATCAAAACTGGGTATAAACAACTGTAGACAACATAAAAAGCAAGCCGGCTCTGAGAGGTATCAATCACAATAGTTAGAGCGCGCTGGCATCAAAACGTGCCAAAATAAGGGGGTTGTCTGACTTGGGCACAGTGTCCACCATTGGTGAATCTCCCTTACATATTCCGTAAATGTAATACAAAACTTATTAATTTTTAAAACAGGCGGGAGATGAACCTAAGTGGACTGTCTGGTGGCGCTCCTTCAAAATGGAATCGTTTTGAAAGACTCAACAGGTTCTTGGGGTGCGTTAAATTGATTAACCCAATAGCCTTCGAGAGCACGGGAGACGATGGAGCTTTAGATGAACCACAAGGTATGATTATAGGTGAAGTTGAGTTAAACTCTGGTGTCTCCGACATGCGGCGTTCACTGTCGTACAGCTCCAGCCTATCTTTAGGTGACGAACCGTCGCCACAGTGGCGCCCGTAGAACAAGTATAGTGGCAAAAATCAAAAATTGCATGTGCCTATAATAATAATATATATATACATTTATAGAAAATTTTCCCACGATTTCAGATCTGCAATAATGCTTAATACAACCAGATTTTTTGTTCAGAAGATATAGCCCTGAAAACTTGACTGATACTTTGTGTTGCATAAAAATCGCGATTTTAATGTGATTTTGTCGGCTTTGAGACACAATATCTCAAAAACTAAGAAACGGATCATCATTATTTTTAGTTCTATTAATAGATCTTTTTATTAAAAAAGAATAAAAAAAATTGTTATGTTTGCTTTGCGGTTGGCCAGGTAAATCAATATTAACCAACTATCTATTTTTTCACTGTTTTTCAACTTTGATGGAAAATTAAAAAAAATTATCACATTTTACATCTGCCATATTTTCAAAATAATTTATTTGACTATTCCTTTATCTAATGCAAAAAGTTTCAGCTGCCCGAATTTGCCTCTGTGGTTTTAAGAGGTAAAATAGTGAAAAAAGTCATAGGTTAAAAATGTGTTGAATGCATTTCTGGGCCATATATGACACATAACCGTGAAAACCAATTCTTATCGTTATTGCTTCGTTCCTTATTGTTAAGATGCATGATTTTTGTTTTTCATTCAGCTATGCTTGCCTGAAACCTTTTGTTTTCGTCAGCAAAATTAGATTCACGACCACTGCATACGGAGTTTACTGAAGTCTCTGTAAACACCAACATGCAGGATATAATGGACCATACAACAAAACGGCTGTTGGAGAGTCTTGCAGAAAATGTGATTGAAGCTCTTCCTGAGTATCTGACATTGATCAGTAAATGGGGCTGCGATGGATCATCTGGACAAAGCGTATATAAGCAAAGAATATCTTCCGATGACGCTACAATATCGAACGGGAGCATGTTTATGGCATCTGTTGTTCCTTTACGGCTAAAATCTGATGTTTCTTTAAAAAATGAACGGCCGTCATCTGTACGTTATGCCGTCCAATAATGTTTCAGTTTGCACGGGAACACAGTATGGGATATTGAAGACCAAATAAGCAAGATTCCAAGAGAATTTTGTTCTGCGTCTTTTAAGGTATTCCGCGTTCTGATCGGAGCAATGTTTTAGGTTTTATAGGCTTCTAAACGCGTTTACCCCTGGGGACCTTGTACTGAAAATGCAAGAAAACACTTATAAATGCATTTGTTCTTCGTGTTTTGTGACTTTTTGGTAATTTTTGGATTATTGTTATTGTGTCCTTGAAAGCATAATAATCTGGCAAACACAATAAACCAGTTCTTAGAATTGCTACCTATACTTCATTTTTTATGTACAAAGAGCAGATGTGCACAAAAAGGTAACCTAAAGGCCAGGTAGACGTATGAAAAAGTGTGTAAGAGGTTCTAAGAGCAGATGTGCACAGCAAATGTAACCTGAAGGCCAGGACGTATGAAAGAGTATATAAGAGGTTCTAATTTCGTCAGCCAAATCATTCTAAGTTCAGACAGTAAGCAGTAAAGTGTGTTTACAAAGTGAAAATAAAAGTATAAAAGTATAATAAAATTGATATGGCAGACCAAGATATTGAAGTTGCTGAAATGGTTGTACGCCGTAGTAGCAGATACCAGCAAATGAGTGCAGATGAAAGGCGTGCAGCTGACGACAGATTTGCTAATTTATGCAAGGAGAGCTGAGCGGTGACGAAGATTATGATGCTTTTGGCGATACAGCTGAAAATGATGACGACTACATATATGAACCAGGTTTTCATGGTGATGATTCAGACGCAGAAACTGAACAATATATCGAAGTAAATGAAGAAAGCGATGACAGCGATGTTGACGACGAAGAAAATAATGCACAGCAAACCAATGACAATTTCTATTATGGTAAAGATGGCACACAATGGTGTAAAACAGCGCCCCCTTCTTCTCGCATTCGTGCTCATAATGTGGTTGACTTCACAAGAAGGAGACCAGGGCCAAACGGGCGGTACATGATCCCTTCACTATATTCCGCTCCATCATCAGTGAAGACATAGCGTACATAATAATACGCGAAACGAATAGGAAAGCCAGGGAAGTCACAGCTGCATGGAGTTTGGCAAATCCAACGAAGATGAAGGAGTGGAATACCATTACACTGAGAGAGTTTGATGCATTTTTAGCAATTATTCTACATGCTGGACTCAACAAGTCGAATACCGAACCTGCTAGAGAGTTATGGGGCCCAACACGTAACCCAATATACAAAGCTGCTTTGTCATACGATCGTTTTATGTGCATCAAGAAGTTCATTAGATTCGACAATGCAAATACACGACAGCAGCGACTAATCACCAGCAAAACAGCGGCAATTGACGACATTTGGGAAATGTTGCAGTCATACCTAGCAGCAACTTACACTCCGCATGAGTCAGTGACAGTTGATGAGCAGTTATTCCCCTACAGAGGCCGTACCCGCTTCACACAATACATTCCGTCTAAGCCTGCTAAGTATGGTATAAAGGTATGGTGGTTGTGTGACTCCAAATCGTACTATCCCGTCAAAGGTATGATCTATTCTGGTAAATTGCCAAACCAGGATTGTGGACGCTTATGGCGAGATATATGGATACTGTCCGCACAGTTTATGCAGACAACTTCTTCACAACGTTGGATTTGGCACGTATTTTGATGAGGAGGAAAACGAGCTACGTTGGAACAGTTCGCGCAAATAAGAGGTTCGTACCGCAGGAGTTCCAGAAAAATCGCCAGCGTCCTGTCCTCACCACATTGTTCGGCTTCAACGATGGTGATATAGCACTATCTTCATAGTATGTGCCAAAACGAAATAAAGCTGTTCTTCTTATGTCTACTGAACACTATACTTGCGCTGTCGACGAGGCCAGTGCAAAGCGAAAACCCTATAGCATTCTGGATTACAATGCCAATAAATCTAGCGTAGATGTTATGGATCAAATGCTGGGCACTTACTCCTGCAAACGCTCTACACAACGCTGGCCATTGGCAATGTTCTATAACATGATAGACGTTGCTGCACTTGCTGCATTCACAATATACAATGAAATGCAGCCTGCCCAACGAAGTGATCGACGACGGGCGTTTCTTCAGCTCCTCTCCAGGCAGTTGGCAATGCCAAACATTGAAAATCGGGCGCTGAATAACCAAATAACGAAGCATCAAAGGATACGTAATGCGATGGAGACATTTGATGTCAGGGTAAGAAAAAACTGCTCCAATTTCACTATCATACTACTAATTATTATTTATTTTGTTTTTATCTTTTCAGATAATACCACGACCGGTAGAAGTAAATTCACCAGCATTTGCGCCTAGGACGAACAGGCCGTCATGCCGCCTTTGCCGTTCTGAGTACGGACGTCAGCGGAAAACAAGGGCCTACTGCTTCAATTGCGACAATGCTGTTTGCGGAGAGCATTCTACAGTCCTCCACCGCTGTTATACCTGCGAACAGGCCTCGGTGGACCAACAGCAGCAACAACAACAATAGAAAATAAGGTGTTTTATATGTAAATTTTATTGACTTTTATATGGCCTATGTAAAAAAAAAATAAAAATAAAAAAAATAAAAATTCTAACTATACAGTTTTCTTCTTTAGACAATAATAAACAATTTAAAATAAAAAAAAATTTTTTGCGATTTTTTTTGATAGTAAAAAACTTAAAAATAAAAAAAGGTCCCCAGGGACCTGTTCACGCATTGAAGGGTAAAAAAATGTTCACGCATCGAAGGGTTAAGCCAACAAAGCTCGAAATCGGAGAAGGAAAATACATTGAATGTCATTACGAGTTCCACCTGACCATGGTTGACGGAAAAGTGGTCAACGAACTGACAAAAACAAAGTCAACTTTGTCATGCCCAATTTGCAAAAAGACGCAAAAGAACTTTGACGATTTATATGATCCTAAAAATGAAGAGAATTATAAATTTTGGCTCTCACCATTGCACGCAAGAATAAGATGTATGGAGTTCTTGTTATAATTACCACAAGAGGAGGAACACTTTGATGAAAACACATCAAACAAGGATAAGGAAAAGTTTAGAAAGAAGCAAATACAGGATGCGTTTTTCAAACAAGTTGGACTTGAAGTGGACTGCCCCAAGTACGGATACGGAAACTCAAACGATGGAAACACTTTAAGGAGATTTTTTGAAAATGATGAGGCTGTAACTCGAATCACTGGAATCAACAATCAAATCGTTAAGAGATTGGGAACGATTTTAAATGTTTTGAACTGCAAGGAAAAAGTTGATTCTGCCAAATATGGAAAATATGCTTCAAAAACAGCATCACTTTTAGCAGACTTATATCCGCAGAAAAAGTTGACCCCGACAGTTCATAAAATATTGGCGCATGGCAAGGATATAATTGAGTATCAGTCTGTGCCAATTGGAGAGCTCTCTGAAGAAGCACAAGAGTCCCTTAATAAGTTTTATAAAAAAAAAGATTGCTAAACACTTTCAAAGCACCAAGGGTAAGACAAAAGGAGGACCTCTTCAACATGTTAGCAGCATCTTCAGATCCATTTATATCATCACTGAGGCATTTTAAGTCACGAAAAGAATTATAAAATTTGTATAGTTCAGAAATGAATAAACCATCTTTTTCGGATTGTGATGAATATTTTACAAAAAATTAAAAAAAAAGTTTAATAAAATAATTTATTTAACTGTATTATTAATTTTAAAATTTAAAAGCCTTAAAAACAATACAAAAAATATCAAAAATTGATAGTCGTTGCTTTAAAATTCTCCGTTCTCAGCATCTCCAGTTTTCTCGTATTGTTGATGCTTACTTCTTTTAGCATCTGAAGGGACAATACTTCCTCGATGCTGGTTTTATCCGCCAAACTTTGAAAGAGTCGGGGATTCGCTTCTGCGTAGATTGATTCTTTAGCCTCGTATTGGTCTGCGTCGATTCTTATCGTAGAATTATGCAGTTCTGCAGTTCCATTTCGTCTTGATCTATTCGAATTTTTCCCTCGTAGTTGTTCAAAAGTATCGTGCCGGCGACTATTTTCTCATGATCTGGGATGTGTTGACTGTTTATGGTTTTACGTTGAAGTTAGCGGTTTTGTAAAAGTGGAGTTATACAGGTGTTGTTACTTAATTTTAAAATGTTATTAATATTACAAATGGTTTTATCGCTATGTGTTTCACAACTTCTATTTGGGCGTATACAGTTTTGTTGCACATTATAATTTTTTTCATATTTAATTTCTTTTTTGGTGCTACCTTTTTTGACAGGTTTTACTATCATTGACAAGCAGGGTTCTTTTCCGATTAAAGGTATGTTTATCATGCAGAGTAAATTTTGCCATATGTGGCTATTTTTATTTTTGCAAATTCTAACAGTTCTTCTACATTGATGAACATTCGTTCCTCGTTTTCTAATATTTCTTCTACTTTAGTAACCTCTGTTTCTGATAGTAATATGGAATTTACAGTATTAGTTTTAGCCCAGTTTAGTGCGTGGATTAAATTGGTTAGATCATATATTAAGGTTTGTTATTTTAATCTTAATATGGCTATTGCTTCTTCTCTTAATGTTTTATCATCTTGAGTGGATTTTATTATGGAATTGGTTATTTTACTTAATTCATTCATTCTATTGTTTAAAACTCTGTTAATAACTACTTGTCTATTGTAATTTTCTAGTTGTTCGTTAAGTTTTGCTGTTATAATCTCGTGATCATTTTTGTCCGGCGTGCCGGCCAACCACTTCCTTGCTGTCCTTAAAACTTAAATCGCTTTTTATTGTTTTGAGTTCGTATTCTAAGAATGGGTACAGCTGGTGGGAACGGCTCACATTTCGTACGGCCTCTTCTAGTTTCCAAGTGGCGGTCTCATACTCTTCCATGTTAAAAACATGAATGATTCTAAATTCGCTCTGAACTGCTGCAATTCCTGTTTTTATTGGAATTAACTGCGAGTGCGAATAAGAATAATAACAAGAACTGTTGCCAACCCATGGCATAATGGCAAGAAAAACCTATGAATGGATATTAGGATTTTATACTATTTTTTATAGAACATGTCTCTCCGAATTTTATTATAATGTTTTTACACTATTTGCACTAACTTGGTACCGTTTTGCTAATTTTCGGTAGGACACACCATTTTCAGTACAGTAATTGAGCACAATTTTCTTGCGAACTTGCTCTTCAATTCGAGGCATCGTGTAATGTGTACGACGAATAAAGAAAAGAGAACATGCAAAAAACGCAGAATTAATAGAGCTTTCTAACGGTGCATCGCACAGCATGATCGAAAGCTCCCACTGAGAGCTTTTAACGTTCGAAAGTGTGCAGTTTCTTTTTCCTCACATTCCTTATTTTACCTGATTGAGTTTTTACTGTTGTGTTTTGGTCTATTGAAACCATTTCTTTTTTCTATTTCGAACCCAGCCTTTTATCTACTCTAACATAGATTATTTTCCTTCTGTTACGTGTTTTTGAGTAAACCTCACTTTGTAATTATTAAAGTGGTTGGGGAACATGTTTTGTATCTTTCCCATTTTACTCTCGGAAGTGAATAATCCATTGATTAGTTTTGGATCTAATCTTTCTTTAAGTATTTTTATTAAATCGGACTCTGAATAGTTATTTTTCTTTATAGTGGGAAGGGTATTTCAAATTTGTATGACTCTTCTTCGGATATTAATAGGAAAATTTGGTTCTTAAAAACATTTATTTGTCTCCATGACTGGTATAAGATTGTGTGGTGAACTGTAATCACTATAAATTGATGCGGTTATGCTGTTCATTTGCGTGTCTGTGGGGTTTTTTGAGAGGGCATCGGCCACTACGTTCGATGTGCCTGGTTTATAGTGGAGTTCATGATTGTACTCTTCGAGGAAGCTTTTCCACCTTTTGAGCTTAACGTTATGGTTTTTG
Organism: Scaptomyza flava; assembly: GCA_030179655.1. Taxonomy (NCBI): domain Eukaryota; kingdom Metazoa; phylum Arthropoda; class Insecta; order Diptera; family Drosophilidae; genus Scaptomyza; species Scaptomyza flava. The sequence continues at coordinate 194,977 of JARNME010000057.1, read as the reverse complement.
TGCTTAGGGCAAATGTCAAAGGTTAATGGTCGGTATAGATAATCACTTTAGAGGTACCTTAAAGGTACATGCGTAGGCTATGTAGTGCCCATACTATTGCCAACATTTCTTTTTCGTTAGTGGCATAGTTTTCTTCGGTTTTTGTAAGCGAACGCGAAATGAATGTGATTGGTCTCCCGTTCTGTTCCAGAACTGCGCCAATAGCGTAATTCGAAGCGACTGTAGTAGGTTAGGTTAGGTAAGAGCGGTCGTGGAAGGCTTAGATAGCCCCCCACACACATAGGCCATGTATTGGCCCGTTGTGGTGCCGCGTTTGGACTTAATCCAAAAACCGTCTACCTAGACAATGAGCGTGTCGCACCGCCTTTGAGGGCGTGGTCCCAGCCCGAGGTTTGAATGAAATACAGGATATTTTTGGGTTTAATATCCGCAAGTTGAGTGAGGTCCGATAGGAAGAAGGACCCTAGATAGCGATTTCTGTTTTTGCAGAGTGCCGGACAGTCACAGAAAAGGTGGGAAACTGTTTCCTCCTCCTCTTCGTCACAACAGCTTCTGCAGAAATCATTTGAGGGGGCTAGAAGTCTCGCTGCGTGAGACCCCACTAGCCAGTGTCCCGTAATGGCCCTGATTACGGCGGCACAGCCTAATCTGCTTAGGTGGATTAGGTCTGAGGAGCGCTTTTTGCAGCGCGTTGGACAGGTTTGCCTAGCAATCCTACCTGAGGCGGTGGTAAGCTGACACCCTTTGTTTGCTTCGAGTTCGAAGTGCGATCGAACTCTGAGCTTGCAGCTGGCCATGGGAATACCCCAGCCCTCCTTGTCTGTGAGGAGAGGCATGGTAGTACCATGCCTTGCCAGCTCGTCTGCTTTGCAGTTGCCCTCGATGCCTTTGTGACCGGGCACCCAAATTAGGTGTATTTCGAACTGCTCTGCCATCTGGTGTAGAGATCTGCGGCAGTTTGTGACGGATATCGAGTTGGATGATATCGCTTGTAGAGATATGATAGCCGCCTGGCTATCAGAAAAAATGCAGATTCTATCTGCGGAGCATTCACATTCGGAAATGCATGAAAGCGCTTCCTGTATGGCCGCGATCACAGCTTGAAATACGCTGCAGTGATCAGGAAGGTTGAAAGATTTGTTGATAGACAGATCCTCGCAAAAGACGCCCCCCCCTACCCGGTCGTCTAGCTTAGAGCCGTCGGTGTAAATTTTTACTGAGTCGGTCGGCCCTGGCGTGCCTGAGCACCAATCTTTCCTTGGGGGGATTAGTGTGTGGAAAGGAGTTATGGGGAATTCCTGAGGACAACAATAGTGCGTGTAAGAGGGGATAAGCAAGTTACCCACTAGAATACTAGAGTGTCCGAAATTCTGCTCGGACCACTGCTTAGTTTCCCTCATGCGTAGGGCAGAGAGAGTTCCTACTAATTTCCCCATTTGGTCTATTAGTAGGAGATTTAGTATATTGTCAAGAGCCTCAGTTGGGGTCTTTCTGAGGGCCCTGTTGTGATCAGTCCAGCGGCACGCTGTACTTTGCCAAGCTTGTGGACTGATGTCTTTTTAGAAAGCGTTGGCCACCATACTGACACTCCGTACAGTAGGATGGGCCGAACGATGGCTGTGTACAGCCACAGCTTGACAAGGGGTGCCATTCCCCATTTCAGTCCAATGGACTTCTTACATGTGTACAAAGCGACTGAGGCCTTCTTAACCCGTTCTTCGGTGTTAAGATTCCAGTCTAGTTTGCTGTCTAGTATTTAGTGTAAGTATTTAGCGGATTTGCTGAAGGCAAGTTCCACCACAATTAAGGTTGAGGGTTTGAGAGGAGGTATCTTATACTTCCTAGTGAAGAGGACTAAGTCAGTTTTGGCTGGGTTAAGCCCAAGTCCCTTTGAAGTAGCCCATAAGGACAGGGTTCGTAGTGCGGTGGTCATACGCTCACACAAACTTTGGGGGAATTTACCCGAGAAGGCTATAGCGACATCATCAGCGTAGGCTATCACCCGACACCCCCCTCCATCTAAGGAGCGCAGCAAGCTGTTAACAGCCACATTCCAGAGGAGAGGGGAGAGAACACCTCCTTGTGGGGTGCCTCTCTTGACGGCCCTGGAAATGGTCGAAGACCCCAGTGTGGCCCTGACAATCCTGCATTTAAGCAGTTGATCAATCAGTTCACAATGCGGTGTCCAACCCGCATCTCCGACAGAGCCTAGGTGATTGCGCCCGGTAAGACATTGTTAAAAGCACCCTCAATGTCTAGAAAGGCTATAAGGCAGTACTCTTTATGGTGAAGTGCCTTTTTTACTGTGGATATAACCGGGTGGAGCGCTGTTTCAGTAGATTTTCCTTTTGGTAAGCATGTTGTGCTTGAGAAAAGTGATCGGTCTTGATCGAGTCCCTGATATGAACACTCAGCACCCTTTCTAGTGTCTTTAGTAGAAAGGATGTAAGACTGATTGGACGAAAATCCTTTGGGACTGTATGTGAGGCTTTGCCGGCCTTCGGAATGAAGACGACCTTGGATTCGAGCCATGGCTGGGGGATCGAACCAGTTGTCAGAATATCTGAAAAGATTTTCTGAAGCCAGTTAATGGCAGTATCCCCTGCATATTGCAGTTGGGCTGGAATGATATCATCCAGCCCAGGGGATTTGTAGGGCGAGAAGCTACTTATGGCCCAATCGATGATATCCCTAGAGAAAAGGTCGGTGGAGACTTGCTCCTGAATATCTCTTAGGATAGGGGGTCGAAAACCTGCGACTGAGCATCCGGGAAAGTGGGTCTCCACCAAAAGTACCAGTGACTCGAGACTGGTCGTTGTCCACGAGTCATTGGGTACCTTGAGGAAGCCCACGGGTGCTTTTGTGCTGGAGAGAACTTTCCTGAGCCTAGAGGCTTCTGTGGTATTCTCGATTTTGGAGCAGAAATTCTGCCAAGCCGAGTGTTTAGCTTGTCTGAGTGTCTTCTTGTAGGAGGTTAGGCAGGCTTTATAGAGACTCCATGATTGGTCGTCTCCTCTGAACCTTGCTTTGTTAAAGAGCTTACGTGAAGTTTTCCGAAGCTCGCTTATCTGTGGGGACCACCATGGTGGTTTTGCTTTCCCTCTTGGTTTGCCCTGGGGGCATGACATGTTGAGGGCGGACTTGCATGCCTCCGTGAGCTTGTTGTGAGCAGCTCTGTGAGCTCGGGGGAAGGGGATCCCGCTGGGGGATGCTCTGGAATGAGTCTTGTGAGACATTCTTTGAAAGTGGTCCGGTTCGTACGTCTAACGTTTCTGCACCATTTAGGCTTTGGGGTATCGAGAGAAAACCCTATGTCGATATACCTATGGTCAGAGGAGGAGTGCTCATCAAGCACTCTCCATCTTGTAAGTCTCTGGTGAAGGGAGGCTGTGGCTAGCGTTAAGTCTAGGACTTCTTCCCTATTTTTTGTAATAAAGGTTGGGTCGTTTCCTATATTACAAATATTCAGACTCGTCGTGAGGATATAATTAAAGAGTAACTCATCCCGTTCATTTATATCCGAGCTGCCCCACTGATGGTGGTGAGCGTTGGCGTAACATCCTATTTGCATATGCGCATTTGCATATGCGGAGCAGCAGAGTGGCTGCAGCCGCCTTACAGTGGTGGAGGATTATCTGAAGAAGTCTCAGAGACATTTTCACGCTTCGACTCTACCACTGTCAGATTAGCCTCTTCGTCAGTGTCTACGTCGAGGCTTATCATGTTGGCCATGTCTTTGGCCAGATCAGAGTCTTCTGATAGGTGGTCGTCACCTGCACTGGCTACAGCCACCGCGTCACTTTCTGTGACTGAGTTGTTTGCACTATGGGCTGTAGTGCTGCCTGCAGTGGCCTCAGCCGTTTGCTGCTCACCTGGAGCTTCTGGCACCACAGGTGCGTCCTCTTGAGCCAGAGGCTTGCTAGCCGCGTCCGAACGGTAGACCCGAATTATTATCGGCTTAAAGCCGTAGTGGGCCGATCCGTTGGTTGCGGCTAGGGCCTCGGCTGACTCATCATTGATGACCAGGATCACTTGCCGATTATTGCCTTCTGGCGCCTCGATCTTAGCGATCCTGCAGTCATGCGTAACCAGGTCGGGTTTACTCAGTTGGAAGAGCTTTAGGATTCTTTCGGGATCCTCGGGCTTGGCGGAAACCCAGACTCTTGCTCGTGGACGACTGGGCACATCCTTCCAGTCTACTGCCTCCAGCTTTGCGCCGGGATAGACCTCTCCTAGAAGGCCAACAGCTTTTTTGTATAGCTCTGCGGATTTGTCGTCCTCGCTGGCTATAGCTTTAATATTACCCTGATACCATCCGGCATCAGAGCAACGTGGTGGCGGTCCATCAGATAGCAGCATCAGGTCAACTACCTTCTCCTGCAGCTCATTTTCAATGGCCCCCCATCTGATCCGCGGGATATGGCCCTCTTTGTGGCTCCTGTCGAGGACCCCAATGAGAACCTTATCCTTAGCGGCTTCGGCGAAGGACCGAGTGAGCGGCTGTGGCCGCGGGGGTGGCCTGATCCGCTTGGCTTGCGGGGCCGTCTCCTCAACGGAGCGTTGGCGTTTCTGCTTCGCTTTAGCAGATGCGGCAGGGATTGCAGGCTTGAAATCCGAAGGATTTTCTTAGCCCACTTGACCAGGTCGGGGGATGAGGGCTGGGCGGTCTGGCTTTCTTGTAGAATTTCTTCTTCTTCTTCGCCGCCGGTCCTGAATGGACGGTTTACTTGCCGCTGTGGTAGCGGACCCCAAGGCTGTTGCCTGCGTCACGGACCGGGAAGCTGGTGTTACAGACTTATGCTGCAACCTCCGAGCCCCAGGAGCCGCTCCAGGTCGACGTCCGGGGTGTGAGGACGAATGGCTTCTTCGCCCTACACATTTGCCGCTGGCGGCGTTGCGAGCACCTGCTGGCGTACCAGGCGTCGGAAAACGGGTGCTAGCACCTGTAGAGGGATTGGCGTTTCCCACAGGTTTTTAAGTGATCCGTCACTGGATTTTTGTTTTTTAAAATTGAGCTCATTTTATTCCCACGCGTAGACGGGAAAGGAAAGTCACCCGCGACATAGCCCGTGTGCCGCGGGAAGCCTATTTAAACTGGAGGTTGGCAGGTATCCAGAGTTCGCAAAGTAACGACCGAGCACCTCCTCGGCCACGAGTCCCTCGGCACAATGCTGTTCCACCTTGGACTGGGGTAATTTTATAGAGTTTTCTTCTCTCGCCCGACTACCATTCGTCAGTACCCTTGGCAGAGACATGACCGTACCAACGACCTGCTTCCGGCCGCCCTCGCGTGGAGAGTATAGTCGCACTTCCAGTTGTGAGCCGCAAGGACGGCATGCACTGCACGGTCGCGCATTCAAATTGGCGGTATGAATGCGTTTCTCTGTGGCGCGCGTTTTTCCCCTTGTTGCTCCAATTGGCTGACGGCCAGCGTCTGTAGTAAGGTGGAACTCTTTCTTGAAATCGGGATAAGCAAGTATTACGTCTTTTGAAACTAATGTGTTTTTTATCTTTTGGAAGGCTTCTAAAGCATCTTGGTCTAGAGAAACTTTAATTTTACTGGAAACGTTTTTCAAGAGTCGGCCATTCTCTCCCCTGAGTAGGTTGGTAAGTGGTTTCGCTATCTTAGCGTAATCGCAAATAAAACGTCTGTAGTAGCTACCTAAGCCTAAGAAGGCTCTCAAATCTCTCAATGTTTTAGGTACTGGGAATTGTTGCATGGCTTTTACTTTTTCGACGTTAGTTTTTACACCATCAGCCGAAATTGTAAAGCCTAGAAAATCGACTTCGGTTCTAAAGAACTCGCATTTGTCGATTTGAATTTTCATATTGGCCTTGGAAAGGGTAGAGAATATCTTCTCTACCTTTCCGCGTGTTCTTTTTCTGATTTACCGAAAACTATAATGTCATCTATGTAGACGTAATATCTCTTACTAACATGGTCTCTTAGAATGTCATCTTGTGCTCTTTGAAATATTGATGGGGAGTTCTTTAGTCCGAAAATATACGTGTGAACTCGAATTTAACACCATTTACCGAGAAGGCTGTTTTCCATATATCTTTATCTTCAAGTGGAATCTGGTGAATCCCGCTTTTCAAGTCTATAATGGAAAAATATTTGTTGTCACCCAATTGCTAAAATATTTATTAATTATTATTCTATATACAATTATTATTTATTACATTAAGTTTCGGTGGTCTATAACTAATCTGTATTTTCTTCTGTCCTGAGGCGTCTGATTTTTGGTACCATCCACACAGGTGAGTTGTACGGTGATCGTGAAGGTCTTATTATGCCATATTTTAGCAATTGCTCTATTTGTTTCTCTACCTCTGATTTTAAAAAAGCGGGGTACTGATAATGTTTACTGTATATTGGTGTATCGGACGAGGTTCTTATTTCACCTGTTACTGTTGTTGTAAACGTTAGCTTTTCGTCGGGTTCAGCGAATAACTCTGCATGCGTCTCTGTTTCTCCGACATATGGTCTGCCCTGACTTTTATGTTATTAACGGCTTGAGTAGCCAGTTGCTTGATATTAATCTTATAATTTCCGTCTATTACCAGAAAATCATTTCGGCATCGATTACAACGTTAAGCTGTTTGAGGGTATCATTACCCAATATACCATGAAAAGTTTTAAGAGTCGGGAGAAGGAAAAATTTGATAGGGGTTTGATCACGTCCAAATAAACTAAGGTAGGTATGATGAGAGATTTTTGTTTGTCCTCCGACAGAATTTGCAAAAAATGGTTTTTCGTTAAGTTTGGGGATTATGAACTAATTTGGATTGGATATAATTATACCCTTCACAGGTTATATTGACTTTGTCATGAATCTGTGACGACTTAAAGGAATGATGGGAGACCCCATAAACTACATATCAAAATGATCAGGACGAGCTCAGGAATTCATTTCCGTCTGTCCGTCCGTCTGTCCTTCTGTCCGTCTGTCCGTCTGTCTGTTTCAACACGATTTCTGGCCCAACTGCTGAACCGATCTTGATGAAACTTTCACAGATTGCTTAGATCATGTCGGGTTTGTTCACTATGAAATTTCATTTCGATCGGAGCATTCTACGACATAGCCACCATACAAATTTACCATATCGTACTATCAATTGTTGTCTCTGTCTTGCACTTTCAAGTACCTACTTGTCAAATTGTTGTTGTTGTCGCACACGAACAAGTAAATGACGCTCAAGAGTAAAAATACTAGCGAAAAATTACCAACAACTGCACAGAAACATTAATAAGAGGGGGGAGCATTGATTTTGCTGTGTGAAGGGTATCATAGTCTTGGCATAGCCAAAATTAACTATGCGCCACTATGTTTTTGATTTGAACTTGTATCTATTAAAAATTTAAATGTTTTTCCGTCCCTCGTTTTGCAATTAATATAAGGCAAGGAGGTACTGTTAAGTCTAAAAAATTAATGTCAGCTGTGTCTACTAATTCTGTTGTATATTCCTGTTCTTTTGTGTAAGGTAAAGCTTCTGGTAAGTAATCTACTCCAGTTTGTTCTACATATTCTACATAAGCCTGTTCGTAGTCTTCTACGTGCGTATCATGCTCTTGCTCTTCTGTAACCGTTTCTGGTTTGCCTGTAGTTACATGAAATTGTCTCCGTCTGTTTCTTAAATTAAATAAATAGAAAACTTAATAATTTATCACATATTTGGTTGTACTACAAGTCTGAAAACCGACAAGTGTCTTAGTAGACCCTTATATACTAGATGATTTTTTTTTTTTTTGTAAGTATACCTTTGGATACTTCTGTAATTGTCTTTTTCTTATCTTCAAATTGTTCACTCTTCTTCATTAACACTTTTGCGCTTACACATCAGCCGCTGATAAGGCGGTCTAAGCAAGTGTCTAAGCAGACTATTGTATAAACAAGCATATGTACATGCGTTTGTACATACATATTATACACCAACCGATAGGTATTGATGCATAGATTAAATATATATATTTCAATTCAATTTTTTTTTTTCAATTTTTATAATAAAAATTTAAACGTAATTCTTATTTTCAATTTTTAAAATAAAAGTTATGATTTATTTTTAATATAAAAGTCAAAATATAATAATCATTTTGTATTTTTATTATAAAAATTTAATTTAATAATTAAAAATAATTTTTTTAATAAAATAAATGAGATGATTATTTTTTTTCAATTTTTATAATAAAAATTATAATCGTTACGGTCCCTGATATATTTGTTTGTTTTTTATTTTCTTAGTGCTACAAGTATTATTACTTATATATAAGAGCCCTAGTCACATTGTTTTATCATTACCTTCATATCATATGTTATAACCTATATGATATATAATTCTTCAATAGCAATTTTCTTTTCACAATACGTAATATGTCTAAGAGTATTTTCTTTAAAATTTTCAATGAAATATCTATGGTATTACATAATTTAAATTATTATTATACCCTTAACCCATAAAATGGGTAAATAAGGGTATAATGGTTTTGTGCAAAAGTATGTAACAGGCAGAAGGAAGCATCTCCGACCCCATAAAGTACATATATTCTTGATCAGCATCAACAGCCGAGACGATATAGCCATGTCCGTCTGACTGTCCGTCTGTCTGTCTGTATGAACGCGTGGATCTCAGAGACTATAAGAGCTACAGACTACAGATTTTGTATATAAGTTCTCCTATACCATGAGCAGAACAAGTTTGCTTCAAATTATCGATAACTATTCTGGTTTCCGATATACACATGGAATCGATTACGAAAAAATATCAAATTTGGAAAATGTAAAAATGAGGGTTGAAGTAATGGGTAATGATAGAACTTTTCTGAAAATTTCGTCCAAATCGGTTAAGAAACACAGATTTCGAATTTTAATTCAATTATAAATTTAATTTATTTATTGCAACTGGGTTTAGGGTATCTTCTTGTCGGGCTCTCCCGACTAGAGACTTCTTACTCTTTTTTATTACTAAACAATTAATTGTGTCTTAAAAATCCAGATTTTTTTTTTTATGTGCTTAGGTGTGCTTTCAATTTAAATTTAAACAGAGGTGCGCTCTTGGTACTTTTTAAATCTGTTTGTAATTGGTTCCAATTGGTTCCAATAAAATTGCTTGAGCAGGCCAGTTTGGTACGAAAACTAATAAGGTTATTTACTCTTTCCGTTGTTATAAAACTTAAGATATCATACAAATAGCCAGGTTTTTTTTAGGAAAGGTTATTTTGTTGAGAAGAACTAGTATTTTATAATTTAGTAAATGCGCATTTTCGAGATCAACCAACTTCTTGGCGTAATCCGTTATGTGGTCAGTTCTTTGCAGCCCATACACGTAGCGAGCAATATTATTAAATGCGACTTTAAGTTTATGTTGGCACGCAGCATCGAATTTGGCAAAAGTTTCTACTCCGTAAAACAGGATTGGTATTACTAAAGTTTTTGCAATCATTGTCCTTATTTTCACTGGCAAAAATTGCTGGGTCAGGGAAAGTTGTCGAAGGACGCCATACGTTTTCCCACAGCTTTATTTACCTGGTCATTCCAATTCAAGGTTCTATTAAAAGCTATTCCGATATTTACGGCCTTGTCAACAAAATCTATAGATTTACTGTCTTTTATTAGGTTAGTAAGATTGTTAATATTTATGTATTTTTATATATAGCCAGACACTTAGATTTTGACGGAATTATGCACAAACTATTTTCTTTAGCCCACACACTAACACGTAACAGATCATTATTTCACGATTCAATACACTGATTAATTTGACTGAAGGGACTACACAGAGAAAAAAAAAATGAAACGTAAAACCAAACATTTTAATTTTAGATTCAGATTTTAAATTTTTTTTCTTAATTTCAATACGAAAATTTTTGATATTAAAATTAATCGTATTGAAACACCAAATTTAAAACGATTCGTATTAAATCAATGCGGAAAAACGTTGATTTGAATAATTAGTTCTTAAACTTAAAATGAAAATTTTAAATATAAGAATGTGCGCTTTTAAAATCTATATTTAAAACAACCACATTTAAATCGATAGTTTCAATTTTAGAAATCAGTACGAATCGATTTAGGATTAAGGTGCAAGCTTTTCTAAATCGTAATTTACTATTTTAAATTTGAAGAAATCAGAAAAATTATAAGATGCAAAATTTAAATTTTAGATTTTAAATTGAAAAATATTGTTTGAAGGCTTTTTCATTTTTAAGCAAAGTGCTCCATTATTACTACTCGAACTTCGAATGAAAAATTTTAAATTTAATAATATGCCCTATTAAAAAAAATATTTATAACGAGCACATTTAATTTGATAATTAAAATTTTAGAAATCAGTACGAATCGCTTTAAAATTACGCTTAACAGAGAGAGAGAGAGAGAGAGGAGAGAGAGAGAGAGAGAGAGAGAGAGAGAGAGAGAAAGAGAGAGAAAGAGAGAGAGAAAGAGAGAGAGAAAGAGAGGCGCTCTTATGTGTACTATGTATTAAAATTGACTGTCTGTAAGACATAGTCGGCAACAGCGCAATGGCTATGGCATACGCGTGGTAATCGTAAGGTCTCAGGTTCGAGTCGCGGCTTAGGTAATTGGCTTTTCGTGATCGGTAAGTTTTAAAAAATTTATTTAAAATTATACAAATGATATATACTAAGACCCCATTTACACGCTGAAGTTTTTTCATGAAGTTTTTTTTTCATTCTGTTTTAAATTTTATTCGGAATTCAGGTCGCATTTACACGCTGAAGTTTTTCAGTGAAATTTTTCCTTTGAAAATGCAACTCTGGTTTAAATTTATGGTCGATAAGCATACACAGTTTATTATTATTATTATATTGGGGGTAAATACACTGCGACCAAATAGATCTATTGTGCCCCCTTCTTGGCCTATAGCTCTTCCATCAGGCCCAGGTGTTGCATAAAAGCAAGTACCTTTGTTGGGTCGATGGTTTCTAAATCGCTAAATTCTACAATATGTTTTCCTAGAAAACTACTTCTTTTCCTTGCTAAGGCTACGCATTCTGCTATAATGTGCAAGGAGGATTCTCCTTCCATTTCAATAAAGTTAAAATCAATATTTGCCTAATTTCTGGATGAGTGTTTAATCTGTTTATTTGTGCATCATTTCTTGGAAGAAAATAAATGTGTAATATTGTTCACTGTATAAATGATGGAGCATTGTTTGGAGGAAATGACTGATTAATGCGGGTAAAGTATGTTTGTACCTTCAATTTCCTATGAGCTGGTGTTAAAACTTACTTTACCCGCATTAATCAGAACAGGGCTATTGTAAAATTATTAAATATCTGTCATTTTTGCAGTTAACAGTAAATTAGAGATATCGGCAGTTGCTTTAAGTTTTTGTAATGGAGTCATTTCTTCCAAACAATGCTCCACAAATTGTCCGAAAGAGTGTGCTTGTTTATCTTTTATGGCTGATGTCTGCAAATAAGATGATAGTGATTTCGAAACGTCACAAAAAGCTGCGGTTTCAGCATTTTCCTCAGCCTTTCTTTTACGCTGACGTGATTTCGTGGAATTCCCCTGCGACGGTGCTGAGGTTGATGCCTGCGACGGTGTTTGGTGCTCCTGTGGTTGTGGCGAAAATGGTTCCACCTGCAGTGGCGAAGAATATGTATACGTTTTCTCTGGTTGTGGCGAAAATGGTTCCACCTGCAGAGGCGAAGAATATGTATACGTTTTCTCTGGTTGTGGCGAAAATGGTTCCACCTGCAGAGGCGAAGAATATGTATACGTTTTCTCTGGTTGTGGCGAAAATGGTTCCACCTGCAGAGGCGAAGAATATGTATTTGTCTTTCGTGGTTGTGGCGAAAATGGTTCCACCTGCAGTGGCGAAGGATGTGCCAACTCCGATGGCGGAGATAAATTTCAGGCGTGCTCAATTTTTCGCAATGGAAGTTCGATCGCTGCCTGGAAGAATTACAAAATTTCAAATGGCAGTGTAGTTTCTAAAACTTGTATTCTTACTTCTTCGACTGCATGTGCTGTCTTAAGAAACTTAAGTGTGCAAAATGTTGCCACTTAATTTCTGGTGTAGCACCACTGCCGGAAGCAGTGTTCAATTGGTTTAATGTTCTGCCGTATCGTTCCCTCAATCCAGCCCACCTCTTCATACAAAATTCACCTTTGGTAACAAACCATAAGATTAAAAAATTCCTGTAGTTTTTGGTGTACTTACCCGTCGATCCAAGGTCCTTGGCAATTAAATTCCATATTTCTTTTTTTTTTTGTTGTCTTTGTACTCCCACATTGTTTTGTTGTACAATTGTGGATATTGTTGTACTAGATTAATTAAGTGGTCGTCATTCATTTTATAATTGTAAAAAACGAAACACAACAATGACAAATATAGTTTTGTGGCCCAACAAAATTTGATCAGATGTTGAATTTTGATACGAAACAAAACAAAAAATCTGCAATCTGCAGATATTTGTGTATGTTTTCGTAGTCGTTCGTTCTACCCGTAAATGACTAATCGATAACATTGATTTTCATACAATCAGATATCAGCTGTTGAGACACGGAATGTTTGTTTCGTTTCGTTTGTTTTGTTTCGTCATAACTAATCGCAGCTTTAGCCGTCTGCATATTCCACACACATATATATATCTACATATTACATCACCCGGACATCGAAATTACATCAGTCCATCATCCACATTTATATTCCATATATATTCCACATTACATATGCAAACATAACACACAATAATTTAATATACACATAAACGCAGTAAGCGCCGCACTTGCAGGTGAATTATTTCCAGCACTTGTCAAGTCGCCGGCACTCCATAACTTAAACAAAATACAAGTGCAATATAACATTTACTAAAAATAAAATAAAACAAAACACTGGCCGAGCATACAAAGAGATTAAAATTTAATAAAAACTTTATTTTTGCCGGCATAAACTACAACGACAAAATATAAACAATACATGCATATGTAAGCTTTGCTAGTTCCGCTCTGGTGAACTGGTAAAGGTAACAACGATTTCTTTGTCATAAAAGCGCTTGAAGCGCTAAAGTGTGTAAGGCAATATATCGTGATCGTCAACCGTCCGACACTTAACTTAATTTAAAGGTATTAATTATAATCTATAATTAATATCTTATTTTCCGTTCTGTTTTTTTTCGTTCGCAATTGTTCTCTGTTGCGATTCCATTCCGTTCCGGGTGGAATATTCCATAATAATTTATAAATATTCTTTTATAAATTATTTTTAGTTCCGTTAACGGGGAAAATTGTATATATTCTTTTACAATTTTAATTTTTTCTGTTCCGTTTCCATTCCGTTCCGAGTGGAATAAGCCAAATAATTTATAAATATTCTTTTATAAATTATTTTAGTTCCGTTAACGGGGGAAATTGTAAATATTCTTTTACAATTTTAATTTTTCTGTACCGTTTCCATTCCGTTCGGAGTGGAATAAGCCAAATAATTTATAAATATTCTTTAATAAATTATTTTAGTTCCGTTAACGGGGGAAATTGTAAATATTCTTTTACAATTTTAATTTTTCCGTTCCGTTCCCAGTCCGTTCCGGATGGAATATTCCAAATAATTTACAAATATTCTTTTATAAATTATTTTAGTTCCGTTAACGGGGAAAAAAAATCACTAGCAGCGCATCCAAAGCGTCTGCATTTGAACGCCGTTCCTTGGAACACTCAAAAAAATAATAATAATAAATACAAGTGGTATAGATAAAATAAATAATTATTTAATTATTATTCAAAACATTTTATATTTATTGCATCGTTTTTATTCCGCTTTATTTTAATATTGTCGTGACCCACCTAACGTTCCAGGTAACTCGGCACACATTATTATTCTTTTAAATTGCAAAGCATAGAATGTCCACAGGGTCAAAAGAGACCGATAAAAAAGCAAAACTTAAGCCAGTTTTTCCACTTTCCCAACCTGAGCGTCGTCATTCCACTTCGTCCGCTCCATCTGGGTCGCAAGCTTCTCGTATTCCAATCAGGGCACCTCCACAAAGTGAAGAAAAGTTAAATCCAATCGTTCGCGTGAAGAAAAATCCAACGGCGTCACCAGCCGCAACGTCATCGCGATTTCCCAGCGCACTTCTGAATAAAGAGTCAAAGTCCAAGTTTCCGGATCGTAGTCCGAAAAAAAATTCAAAGTCACAATTTCCGAATCGTAGTCCGGTAAAAACCAGATCTACCAAGAAAAATTCAACGATGTCCTTGGTGAAGTTTATTTCCGTTACGGACAAACTGATCCAGTTTGAGTCCCGTGTCAATGCTCCCGCATCCGACGAAGATAATATTTTTACCTTCGAAATTCGCCGTGATCGCTTACAAGTCTTTTGGGATAAGATTGAGACTGAGTATGAAATCTGTTCCAAGGCACTCACACAAGAAGAAAAGAGTGATGATATTGCTGCAATGGAGGCGAAATATGAGCACTGCTACTCCGTTTATGAAAGGTGCCTTTCACGCCTGAAGGGGGCGATAAAGGGTGTGTCCGCATCTGAAAGGGTTGAAATACCCACTCCTCTGCCCTTCTCCGGGGGCTGTCACCTCCCTCCGTGTGACACAGAGGTTTTCCATGGAGACTATCTGCGTTGGCCCACGTTCCGGGACCTTTTTACTGCAATATATGTCAACAATCCTTGGTTGACTCCGGTTGAAAAATTGTTCCATCTAAATTCAAAGACTGCTGGTGAAGCTAATGAAATCATCGCGAAGTTTCCACTCACGAATGATGGTTTTGCGTCTGCTTGGGCAGCACTCTGTGAGCGGTTCGAGAATAAGAGGCTGCTGGTAACCAGTCAGCTTAAGATTCTTTTTAACCTATCCACGGTTACAAGCGAATCAGGTGCTTCCGTTAAAAACCTTCAGAGCACCATCCAACGATGTTTGACCGCTCTAGAGCATTCGGGAATTTCCACTTCCTCCCCATTTGCCGATTGCATTCTAGTTTTTCTATGCTCGTCAAAGCTACCCAAACTCACGCTTTCCCTATGGGAACAGTCAATATCCAAAAAATGCGAAATTCCAGCTTGGCAAGATTTGAGTGCGTTCCTCAATGAACGCTACCGAACGCTTGAAGCGATTGATGATGTGAAACCCGCTAACAATCCACAAACCTCATCCGCGTCTACATCCCGAAATAATCAACCCCCTAAGAGAGTAAATTCGTTCGAAGCGCAAGTGAATCCAAAGAGCAAGACTTGCGACGTATGTTCCAAAGAAAACCATCCGGTGCGACTGTGCCCTCGTTTTCTACAGATGCCAGTTAGCGAGCGGGCAGCGTATATTAAGCAGAAAAAGCTCTGCCTTAACTGTTTCGCAAGAGGTCACCAGTTACGGGAGTGTACCAGTGCGCATAATTGCTTTACGTGCAAGGGTCGTCACAACACGTTACTACATAGAGGTGACACAGCTCAAGGTAATTCCGCCAGTTCCAACTCCAGTATACAGTCCACTACCCCTCGTTCCAATGCAAGTTCCAATACTATACAGTCCACTACCCTACAACCAGCAGCAAATGTCCAAACGTATTTTGCTGCCAACGAACAGAGTGTCCTACTCGGCACGGCGGTCATTAACGTATGCCATCGGGGAGCTACGTATACCGCTCGAGCTCTAATCGATTCAGGCTCAGAGGCTACGTTTATCTCTGAGCGATTATTCCGACAGATTAAGCTGCCATTCGAATCCGTGCAAGCTCAAGTTTCTGGGCTAAATCAGACAGTTGCAGCCCACGCGCAAAAGTTATGCCATTTTACTATAGGCTCTCCTACAAAACCAAGACTTCATATAGAAGCTTCGGCGTTCGTTCTTCCTCAGTTGGCCGGCAACTTGCCCGCCATATCGGTTCCTAAAAGTTCCCTGAGGAGCCTCCCAGCCATTGAGCTGGCCGATCCGACTTTCCATCAGAGTTCGCCGATTGATGTTCTTATTGGCGCGGATATCCTTCCGTCTGTCATTTTAAGCGGCTCTCTTCCTAACCTTTGCGGCTCGCTCCTTGGGCAAGAAACCATTTTTGGATGGATTCTCACCGGTCCGCTTTCAAGGATTGTGCCGCAGTCAATTTCATCGTTCTCCGCAAGAATTTCGACCAGCGACGGGATGCAGCTAGACCATCGCATTTCCAAATTATGGGAGGTGGAGGATGTTCCAGTGCCGCAGACCCAAAAACTAAGCGTCTCTCAAGCTCCAACGCAGGAATTCCCCCTATATGTTGAGCCAACTACTACAGCCTCATCAGTGGCTATTCAGGACTATTCCTTATTCGGCTCCTCACAGCCCCTCTATTCTATGCTTTTCACTCCACAACTGACTACAGGAACGGAGTCTAAATCAGAAATAAATCAAGAAGTTCCCTTGTACGCCGCACCACCAGCTTCGACAGCGGCGACAAGCTTATCATCTGGGTCAAGGCAAGAAGCATTTTTTTGTCCGTCAAGGTCAAAATCGGCATTTTTCCCTAAAGTATCAGAGCCAGCGTTGCTACAGACGTCACAATCCTACATAAAGAGGGATGTCCTATCCCAAAGCTCCACACCGTTTGTTCAATCGTCCTGTGCCTCCGTGTTATCTGTCAACTCAGTACGATCAGACGACAAATACTTATATCCTTCCTTTTATTTCCAGAAGTTTTACAAGATGCCGCGTACCACGACCGTCCCAACGGCACCAATTCCTTCCGGTGTAGGATATGCAGAGGAGTGCATGCATTAAGAAAGTGCCAGCGCTTCATGCGGTTCACGGCCGAGAAGCGCCTCCGTGCGGTGCTTGTTAACAAATACTGCCCAAATTGCCTGGCTCATCAGCATTCTGGGCAGTCCTGCCGCAGCGCGGGAAAATGCAAGGTCTGCGACAAGGACCATCACACTTTACTCCATTTCAAGGACGTCCGACCATCCAGGAGGCAAGAGCGCAACGCTGGCGCTCGATCATCTGCGCATGGCCCACGATCTCCAACCGGCCCTCCGCAAACATCTACCCCCCATCCTATCCACACATCGCTGGCCACACTGTTGCAGCATAATGCAGTGAGCGTTCTGCCGACGCACAGTGGGGCCATTTGAGTTTTTTCATATCAAAAATCATAACTTTTGAACCAAATGAGATAATCGAACAATTTAAAAAGCATATGATAGATAATTAATCAACCTATAAAATGAGCGTTTGAAATGAATTCTACGATTTTTCTGTGCCTATTTATGGGTATGCAAAGTTGAAATTTGTGGAAAAATCAACTTTACGGGAAGGAAAAAAAATATTTTTTAAATATTTTGATTTTTATTGTTTCGTTTTAATGGTTTTTATAATCTAAAATTAATATTAAAATAATTAAAATAATTTTTTTTTTTTTTTTTTTTTTAAATTAATTTTTTGTAAAATATTCATCACAATCCGTAAAAGATGGTATATCTAAAAGAGAAATCATCTCTGAACTAAAAGTATTTTCTAATTCTTTTCGTGACTTAACATGCCTCAGTGATGAAATTAGTGGATCTGAAGATGCTGCTAACATGTTGAAGAGGTCCTCATTTTGTCTCACCCTTGAAGCTTTGAAAGTGTTTAGCAATCTGTATTTTTTATAAAACTTATTAAGGGACTCTTGTGCTTCTTCAGAGAGCTCTCCAATTGGCAAAGACTGATACTGTTTGTTTTTATCCATCGTGACTTTAGACTGGCATACATCATGCAGAGTTTATTTTTTATATCTTCGCTTCTCTGTATATTGCCGTATAAACTATCAAGTTCTTCGAAGGCAGCTTCCGTGAAACTTTGTAATGTGGTTGACTTCCTAAACAGGTCAAATAATTTATGGTTGCTCAACGACATGTTTGAAGTGTAAAACAGTACTTGTCTCGCCAACTTTCAGTCGTAGACTAATCCAGGATTATAGTTTTTTTTTTCATTATATAGTCTAATCTATTACCTGATATATACCGTTTGGATTAAGGGTTCAAGAAAAGAGTTAGCTTTCATGCCTAACAAATTTACCTATTGTTTGTATAAGTCCAGGTCAATAAGGTCAATTTATGCAATTTGGGTACTTGGCACGTGTCTGAATAAGATTTGTGCCTACCTGAATGGGATGTGTGACTAGTTGTACGCCAACGCAATTTCTGTATTCGGTGCGTGCCTGGTAATTTATTTGTATATCCTGTAACTGCACCTGAATTTAGGGACCAGGATTTGACAAATGATCTCAGGTAAGCAACACAGAATGAAAAACAAAAGTCAAGTATCTTCACAATAACGAACGTAACAACAACAACTAAAATGGGTTTTCACGGTTATATGTCATATATTGCCCAAAAATGCATGCAACACATTTTTTTCCTATTACTTTTTTCACTTTTTTTACATTTAAAAAAAAAGGGGCAAAAACGGGCACATGAAACTTTTTGCATTTAATAGAGGAATAATCAAAGAAATTAATTTAAAAAATAGCCGATATAATGTGATATAATTTTTTTTTATTTTCCATCAAAGTTGAGAAATAGTGAAAAAGTGGATAGTTGGTAAATATTGAATTGCCTGGCCAAACGCAAAGCAAACAGTATAATTTTTTTTTTATTCTTTTCTTAATAAATAGATCTATCAATAGAACCAAAAATCCGTACCTTAGTTTTTGAGATATTGTATCTCAAAGCCGACCAAATTACCTTAAAATTGTGATTTTTATGTAACACAAAAAATCAGACAACTTTGAAAAGCTATATCTTCTAAACAAAAAATCCGGTTACATTAAGGATTGCAGATTTGAAATCGCTGGAAAATTTCCTATAAAGTAGGTTCATTCAATAATTTTTAGAGGCACATGCAATTTTTGATTTTTGACACTTGACTTGTTCTACGGGCGCCACTGTGCGACGGCCCTAGTGAAGCTTGATATCGGAGAGAAACGGTTCGACATTCGCGTCCTGATCGACCCGTGCAGCCCCACCAGCCGCATCGCCACATCTTTGGCAACGGCCTTCGGGCTATCCGTCACCCGTGTGGGTGCGGAGGGTGTCTGCACGGTGATCCTTCGATCACCAGTGACAGAATTCAACCGGGAGATCCTGCTCCACCTCGACCCCAAGCTTGAGTGCCACACCCCATTGCGCACCATCTCCACGGATGCTGATCAATTCAGAAGCATAGTTCTGGCCGACGGTCGTTGGAAACATCCCTCGAAGATTTTCTTGGCGCTCGGAGCTGACGTGTATCCTCACGTCATGCTGAACGGTGTCGTCCAAAGCGCCAACGGTCTACCAATGGCCCAGAATTCCGTTTTCGGCTGAATTCTGTCCGGGACCTGTGCCCAGTGATCCCATTTGCAATATATTGCAAGGGGGGGAGGATGTTTATGGCAGAATTCATGGGGTTCTTAAATTGTTCAAGATATGTAATTTGCTCAGAACCATGATTTTTGCCTTTCCAATACAAGTATTTTACACTATAACTGTATGTAATCCAGCCGCTCTCATCATGTTAATAAACAGAGCCACGTACAGTTTAAGTCTAAGTTATAGCGTAATTTCATTATATATATGATTGTCCTACATACAAGAAGCCTATCCGCTTATTACATACAATTACGTGAAACATATATTATAATTAACCACATCCTACAATCACGATACAAGAGTGAACATCATACAAACACATCTGAAACAACCACAATAAACGCTACTATACATAGTACATAAACGAAAACCACCACATCGCATTACCACATCTTTTGAAGCCTCCGCCACAAACACAAGGGATGGAACTTTTCTTACGCAGCAGCAGCAGCAGCAATGTCGATACGTTGAGCCTTAGGTTGTGATAATGACAGGATCAGTTTTTGCTATTCAACCAATTAGTGTTAGAGTCAAGTATGCTACTGTTTTAAATACATTGCTCTGCACACGTGAATTGTTATTGTCAACAGCAACAACAACATCCTTCGTGGGGGGTTATGTGTGCAAGGATGGGAATTGTCTTTCGCAGCAGCAGCAGCAGCAAGATCAACACATTGTTTTTAAACAAGAGTATTGATACTTGTACATATAGATTATAAAGAGTTAGAGGGAGAAGGTGTGAGAGGGGGTGTGTTAGAGGGAGAAGGTGTAGGAGGTGGAAAGGATAGAGTGGGAAAGTGTTAGAGGGAGAAGGTGTTAGATACGAACAAGTAGATAAGAGAGAGTCGAGAGGGCGGCTGTTTGACGTGCGTTGCCTTGCACACCTGCAGGCAAAACATAAACAATGAATGTTTGTGAAAACCTGTGATCAAAGAATAAAAGGATTGAGACAAGATTGTGCTTGTTTGAAGTACGCTAGTCAAAGGGCAGTACATTCGTAGGCCGCATTGTTATGATCAAAAGCAAAACCAACAACAACAAGAACAACAACATTCGTGAGTGTTATGTAAGCAAGGGATGGGAATTTTTTCGCAGCAGCAGCAGCAAGATCAACACAAGAATATTGAGACTTTCAGATTTAGTTTGAAATATTATAGGGGGAAGTTGTAAGAGGAGAAAAGTGTTAGAGGGAGAAAGAGAGAGTTAGTATTAGAGAGAGTAGGTGTTAGAGGGGGAAAGTGTTATAGGGGAAAGTGATCCTGCTTGTATTATTATATTAAAACACGCTCCGCTATGCGATTCTATACACTTGAAAGCTTAACGAAGTTCGTGTAGCTGGTATAATAAATCATGTTTTAACAAACTAATTTTGATCTTAATATTTGTACTTCATCGTTTATTGAGATTATTGTTATTATTATTTTTTTAATCCCCATACATTGGATTTCGTTCTATCTCAGTAATAATTTATTTTGCTTATACATTCTTTAAATTCCTTAAGGTAATCTTTTAGGCTTATCAAATAATCATTTCCTTAACTTTCCCTCTGCTCGCTTTAAGATTTTCATCAAATGACACTTTTCATATTTAAGATATCCGTCAAACTATTCTTATACTCAACTAAAATTATTTCATCAAACTCACATATCAAATCAATTTCTAAAATAAAGAAAATGAAAACAGTAAGATTTTTTTAGCAGCCTGATTTTTTTTTTTATAAACGGGGTTTACCAACTCTTTCTCACTATGCTACCTACGATAAAAATGTATAAAGAATGTGTTTTGTACTCATTTACTGACTTCAAAAATTCTTCTATTGACGTTGTATGATACCCTATCTTAATTTGTGTTATATTTAATCGTTTTCTTCAACTTAGACAGATTTTTAAACATTTTATGTTATGTAGTTAGCTATTTTGACTAGGCTTTACGCTTAAAACGAGATAGATTGTATTATTGTCCTTAACAAGTTAACTTAATTTTAACAGGGAAATCGATCGGACATTGATTTTTAACTTTATAATTGATTGCTTTAATATATTCAACTGTCAACCTATGTACATTTCTACTCTTTTAGTGATTATGTTAGATTTTTATATTTCCAAACTCATTGCTTGAACTTACAAAATTTCGTTACTAATTTCTTATAATTGATGGATGGTAATATTTTATTTCATTATTCTCCCCATTTTTCTTGCATTTAATAGGGAAGTGCATTGAACTAGCTTATCAGTTCGAGATATGAGCCTTACACTGTTTCGAAAAGTATAAATACGTTAAATGTTTTAATTTAAGGGTTAAGTATCTATTAGATGCCATGTTATTAGGGCGTATTTATTCATATAATTATCATAATTATTTCTTAAGGAGACTTATTTTCTTTAGTGCTCAAAACTTATTGTCGCTAAAGGATTTATTTTTTCATGATCTGAGTTATTTATTTATTTGGTGAAACCATTGTATTGTGATTTATTATTCTTGAACCTTTGCATTAATATTGAATTTGGATGGCAAAATACGGTTGTGATGTACTAAAGCTCGAGATGACTTGAGAGGTGGTATTTTGCAAAACGGGCGGTAGAGTACTTAAAATTTTTAATTGTAGTGTGTGTTTTTAAAATAATGTACTTTAACTATCACCGGAATGGTTTATACCCACTAAATATTGATATTTTCGGTTTTTTCTTCCTATGTATTAGTCGTTTTATACACCCTAGCTCTTGATCCTGTTTTTGATTTTAGTAGAGTGTTTGATTTTATTGCATACTGTTTGTGGAGGAGGCTCCAAATAATAAGATTTGGTTTAATAATTGTATAGTAAGATTTATTTTTCTTTTTTTATGTTGGTAAAGCATAGTTGTATGTTAAACTAATAAAAAGAGCGCAAGCAAGTCATTTACAATAATTTTCACTAACTTAGGATTCATGGTCTTAAGACCGTTTAGACTTCAAGTAGTAAGTAGTAAGCAGTTTTGCTAGACTATATTCTGTTATGATTCTTGTGGGTTATAATTCGTACATTGAAAGAGCGAGATAAAGCTGTTCTTGTTTAGGTCCACAATCTATTTTCTTGGTCCATTTTCCTGTACATATAATACGGCAGGGAGTAAGATTTAAAAGTAGTATGTCATTCCATTGCTATTTATTTTTTATTTATTCTTTTATGTTATTTGACTTTATATATTGCCTTTAAATTTAAGGGTTTTGCCTCTCAATTTTTGAACCGAGTCATAGTATTTTTATACTCGATACCGAAGGTAAAGAGTATATTGGTTTTGTGCAATGTCCGTCATGGTGTCTGTCCGTCTGTCCGTCTGTCCGTCCGTATGTGTGCAAGTTTTTTCCACACCCTTCAAGCTATGGACTTGAAACTTTCCAATTCTCTTTATCTATGGGATAGAAAATTAAAGTGTCTAGATTGGGGTTCTACGATAACTGGGGGGCTGGCAAATCGATAAATTCGATAACTCAAAAACGATAAATCCGCATATTTCACACACCCTTACAGCTAGAACTACCAAATTTGGTAAGAAGATAGCTACTAGCAACCCCCAAAAAACTGCATCAATAATTTTGGAGCCACGCCCCCCCATTCCGCCCCCAGACCACCCGAATTTAAAAGTCAAATAAGCCTATATCTCCCACAGTTTTTGAGCTAGAGCCACCAAATTTGGTGCCAAGATAGGTGATGATGACCCCCCAAAAACTGCACCAAAAGTTTGGTTGCCACGCCCACCAATACCGCCGTAGCCGCCCCCAGATGCCCCAACGCTTCGTAAAAAACGGGAATGCGTGTATCTTCCAGAGTAGTGGAGCTAGAGCCACCAAATTTGGTAGGAAGATAGCTGGTAACGACCCCAAAAGAACTGTATCAAAGTTTTGGAGCCACGCCCCCTCATTCCGCCCCCAGACCCCCCGCATTTTAAAGTCAAATAAGCCTATATCTCCCACAGTTTTTGAGCTAGAGCCACCAAATTTGGTGCCAATTTAGCTGATGATGACCCCAAAAAAACTGCATCAAAAGTTTGGATGCCACGCCCACCAATACCGCCCTAGCCACCCCCATCTGCCCCAACGCTTCGTCAAAAACGGGAATGCGTGTATATTCCAGAGTAGTGGAGCTAGAGCCACCAAATTTGGTAGGAAGATAGCTGGCAACGACCCCCACCAATCTGCATCAAAGTTTTGGAGCCTAGCCCATCCATTCCGCCCCCCTTTCCCCACCTTATACAAACTTTGAGCTAGAGTCACCAAATTTGGTATGAAGGTAGCATTTGACATTCCACAAGGATCTGCAGCAAAAATTTGGATGCCACGCCCAAACATACCGCCCCCAGCCCCCATTTCCCCACTTTATACAAACTTTGAGCTAGAGTCACCAAATTTGGTATGAAGGTAGCATTTGACATTCCACAAGGATCTGCAGCAAAAATTTGGAAGCCACGCCCAACCATACCGCCCCCAGCCCCCCTTTCCACACTTTATACAAACTTCGAGCTAGAGTCACCAAATTTGGTATGAAGATAGCAATTGACATCCCACATAGATCTGCACCAAAAATTTGGATGCCACGCCCAAACATACCGCCCCCAGCCCTACATTTCCCCACTTTATACAAACTTTGAGCTAGAGTCACCAAATTTGGTATGAAGGTAGCAATTGACATTCCACAAAGATCTGCATCAAAAATTTGGATGCAATTCCACCCATACCGCCCCCAGCCCCCCTTTCCCCACTTTATACAAACTTTGAGCTAGAGTCACCAAATTTGGTATGAAGATAGCAATTGACATCCCACATGGATGGGCATCAAAATTTTTAATACTGGTATCGAGTATACCGCAGTCGGTTGCGTCCGACTGCAACGTTTCCACTTGTTTTTTTTTTTTTTCTGTGCTGCATAAACGAAGCATGCTTGATCCCAGATATGTTTACTCTTAATCAATATGTAGATCAACACCGTAGGCTTTCAAGTACTATATGTCTGTCTCTATATTTTATCAGCTTTTAGGTATTGAGATTAAATTTTGCTCAGAATCTAATCGCTGACTTAAACACATGAGTGTTACAACTTTCACACTTAAGGAGCATCAGATCTTTTCGTTTCAAAGTGTTTACTATTTGACGCTTTTAAGAACAATTTGCTTGCCTGAGCTAGGTAGGTTATACAGTTAAAACAATTAGTGGAAAGACGGAACTGTCTTATAGAATTTCTTCAACATTATTAGTTGGTTCTTTCCGTTTCGCATTTTATCACGCACTTTGAGATTATTATATTACTTAATGGAATGTGCTCTATGTTCCTAATTGTTTGCTGATTTTTGTTCTTAATTATTATTTTGTTTATTTATTTCTTTTGCATCTCATATAGTATTTTCCCTTATGTTTCTTTTTTATTGCGCTCCACTTCTAAACTTACTTTAATAATTTTCGATGTTTCCTACAATTTATATTCAATCGTCCTTTATTTGACAAAAACTGGGCTGTTAAAAACGGAAGCCAATTAATGTATCAAACTGATGGAAGGGAATAGTTGTGTTTATTTTTCATTTAAAAATAAAATAGGCTGTTATACGGGTACACAAAATATTTACTTATATTAAATTAAAAGTACTGTCACTGTTTACGACAGCCTGGCATCCTTAAGAGACTCAATCGCTCACCATCATCACTTGACACCCCACCCTCCCATACGACGAAGCGATCCTCACCTGGACCATCAATCGTACACACATAATTAACTTTTACCTATATAATGTACGGTTTGCATGTAGGCGCCTTATTTGAATAGTATTTCATTGTTCTACTCTGTACCGATTTTGGATCCCCTGATTTATATTATTTCCAGCTACTTTCCAAGGCTCACACCTTTAACTTTTAACACACCAGCCCACAAAACATATAATTTGGATATAAAAACATTAGACAACGACATCAAGCACCAAGAGCTATTAAAAAAATTATAAAGTATTCGGAGGAAATTTGATCGAACAATGTAACACCCAAAATATTTATTATGGTTTACATTAAATCGTGAAGTCATAATCGAGTCTACTACGTACTTCACATTTTTCCATGAGTTGCTCCCATCTAAAAACCCCTATCAATTTATCCGTTTTTTCTTATTATTATTTTTTCAACCAAGTAAGTGCGTACCTGTTTTTTCAATTTTATCTCTCTAGAAAATGTCTGTAAGTTCGGTAGCCTCACAGTCATTCAATATGTTTGTTATAGGGATTTTGTATTGTATTTCTATTATTGTACATTTTAAGTTTTCCGGTTTGGTGAGTAGCTCTTCTCAATAAAGTATTATGTTTGCTTATACACACATAATCATTTATTTAGATTTTTGTCTGACTAATAAAATGTCTTCAAATCTTTTAAAAATTTAAGGATTTACTTTTGTGTATGGAATTTTGGTTGTCCTATTATATCGCTGATTGTTCTAACTAAACAATTGATTGAACACTACCTCCATAATGTCTTTTAAACGTATATTATCAACTCATCATAAATACTTGATTTCGTACAGTTTCCATGTCCGGTGGAAGAGTCATAGAACTAGAAGGGGGGCACAACAGACCTCTCAGTTACCAAATCATTCATCGACGATTAAGGTTTATACAGGCAGGAGACATATTATTCTATTATTGATTCCCGAAAATCCGTGTTTTTAACAGCAAAACTGCCACCAGTTCCATGTATTTTGGGCTTACCTCTTTTCAAGGTTATTGTATGAGTTCTAGAATTGGAGTTGAAAGAGAAAATATTTGCCTGGAAACGTCAGATGGCCACCGCTGCCTCACTTTGCAAGGAGTACTTTACTCTGTTCAACAGCGTACTTTTAAGTCCCGGTTTTTAATCGCCACGATTGTGGACTTGTTCTTTCATTTAAATGTTAAATTCAAGTTATAGTACAAAACGCAGCAGTATTGCGTCAGTACTTTTGTTGGCTTTAAAAAAATAGATTCGAATCTCAAAATTTTTTAGAAAAAAATCACGAATTGACATTGCTGACAGATGTAAACTACTTTGTGAAGAAAAACAACGGAAATTAAATTTCCGACAAGATAATACAAAATTAATAAAAATCTATAAAAGTCAGTAGAATAGTAACAACTTTTTAATAAAAAAAATTAAACATAAAGGGGAATCAATAATAGAATAATATGTCTCCTGCCTGTATAAACCTTAATCGTCGATGAATGATTTGGTAACTGAGAGGTCTGTTGTGCCCCCCTTCTAGTTCTATGACTCTTCCACCGGACATGGAAACTGTACGAAATCAAGTATTTATGATGAGTTGAGGGTTTCTTAGCCTTTAATACGGTTGATATGTTGTTCTAAGACAATAAAATTTGTTCATTGCTAAGGCTACGCATACTGCTATAATGTGAAGGGAGGATTCTTTCTCCCGATAAACATTTGTCTTGTCTGAGATCAGATGTCTTCGTTCAGCTCGCTTCCATCTAAAGACTCTCGCTGTTCGTTAGCTCCTACCTTATTGTACCGTATTCTACTTCACCCTTTGCTCAAAGCCTTTTGGGAGTGTCTCTGCCCTCAACCTTGTTTGCGTGCTAATTTTTACGTACCCTGCAATATTTACGTGACTCGGGTACGATCTAAAAAAATTAATAAGAAGTTTTTATCGAAAACTCATCAAAGATACGTTTAAAAGACATTATGGAGGTAGTGTTCAATCAATTGTTTAGTTAGAACAATCAGCGATATAATAGGACAACCAAAATTCCATACATAAAAGTAAATCCTTAAATTTTTAAAAGATTTGAAGACATTTTTATTAGTCAGACAAAAATCTAAATAAATGATTATGTGTGTATAAGCAAACATAATACTTAATTGAGAAGAGCTACTCACCAAACCGGAAAACTTAAAATGTACAATAATAGAAATACAATACAAAATCCCTATAACAAACATATTGAATGACTGTGAGGCTACCGAACTTACAGACATTTTCTAGAGAGATAAAATTGAAAAAACAGGTACGCACTTACTTGGTTGAAAAAATAATAATAAGAAAAAACGGATAAATTGATAGGGGTTTTTAGATGGGAGCAACTCATGGAAAAATGTGAAGTACGTAGTAGACTCGATTATGACTTCACGATTTAATGTAAACCATAATAAATATTTTGGGTGTTACATTGTTCGATCAAATTTCCTCCGAATACTTTATAAATTTTTTTAATAGCTCTTGGTGCTTGATGTCGTTGTCTAATGTTTTTATATCCAAATTATATGTTTTGTGGGCTGGTGTGTTAAAAGTTAAAGGTGTGAGCCTTGGAAAGTAGCTGGAAATAATATAAATCAGGGGATCCAAATCGGTACAGAGTAGAACAATGAAATACTATTCAAATAAGGCGCCTACATGCAAACCGTACATTATATAGGTAAAAGTTAATTATGTGTGTACGATTGATGGTCCAGGTGAGGATCGCTTCGTCGTATGGGAGGGTGGGGTGTCAAGTGATGATGGTGAGCGATTGAGTCTCTTAAGGATGCCAGGCTGTCGTAAACAGTGACAGTACTTTTAATTTAATATAAGTAAATATTTTGTGTACCCGTATAACAGCCTATTTTTATTTTTAAATGAAAAATAAACACAACTATTCCCTTCCATCAGTTTGATACATTAATTGGCTTCCGTTTTTAACAGCCCAGTTTTTGTCAAATAAAGGACGATTGAATATAAATTGTAGGAAACATCGAAAATTATTAAAGTAAGTTTAGAAGTGGAGCGCATAAAAAAGAAACATAAGGGAAAAATACTATATGAGATGCAAAAGAAATAAATAAACAAAATAATAATTAAGAACAAAAATCAGCAAACAATTAGGAACATAGAGCACATTCCATTAAGTAATATAATAATCTCAAAGTGCGTGATAAATGCGAAACGGAAAGAACCAACTAATAATGTTGAAGAAATTCTATAAGACAGTTCCGTCTTTCCACTAATTGTTTTAACTGTATAACCTACCTAGCTCAGGCAAGCAAATTGTTCTTAAAAGCGTCAAATAGTAAACACTTTGAAACGAAAAGATCTGATGCTCCTTAAGTGTGAAAGTTGTAACACTCATGTGTTTAAGTCAGCGATTAGATTCTGAGCAAAATTTAATCTCAATACCTAAAAGCTGATAAAATATAGAGACAGACATATAGTACTTGAAAGCCTACGGTGTTGATCTACATATTGATTAAGAGTAAACATATCTGGGATCAAGCATGCTTTCGTTTATGCAGCACAGAAAAAAAAAAAAAACAAGTGGAAACGTTGCAGTCGGACGCAACCGACTGCGGTATACTCGATACCAGTATTAAAAATTTTGATGCCCATCCATGTGGGATGTCAATTGCTATCTTCATACCAAATTTGGTGACTCTAGCTCAAAGTTTGTATAAAGTGGGGAAAGGGGGGCTGGGGGCGGTATGGGTGGAATTGCATCCAAATTTTTGATGCAGATCTTTGTGGAATGTCAATTGCTACCTTCATACCAAATTTGGTGACTCTAGCTCAAAGTTTGTATAAAGTGGGGAAATGTAGGGCTGGGGGCGGTATGTTTGGGCGTGGCATCCAAATTTTTGGTGCAGATCTATGTGGGATGTCAATTGCTATCTTCATACCAATTTGGTGACTCTAGCTCGAAGTTTGTATAAAGTGTGGAAGGGGGGCTGGGGGCGGTATGGTTGGGCGTGGCTTCCAAATTTTTGCTGCAGATCCTTGTGGAATGTCAAATGCTACCTTCATACCAAATTTGGTGACTCTAGCTCAAAGTTTGTATAAAGTGGGAAATGGGGGCTGGGGGCGGTATGTTTGGGCGTGGCATCCAAATTTTTGCTGCAGATCCTTGTGGAATGTCAAATGCTACCTTCATACCAAATTTGGTGACTCTAGCTCAAAGTTTGTATAAGGTGGGGAAAGGGGGGCGGAATGGATGGGCTAGGCTCCAAAACTTTGATGCAGATTGGTGGGGGTCGTTGCCAGCTATCTTCCTACCAAATTTGGTGGCTCTAGCTCCACTACTCTGGAATATACACGCATTCCCGTTTTTGACGAAGCGTTGGGGCAGATGGGGGTGGCTAGGGCGGTATTGGTGGGCGTGGCATCCAAACTTTTGATGCAGTTTTTTTGGGGTCATCATCAGCTAAATTGGCACCAAATTTGGTGGCTCTAGCTCAAAACTGTGGGAGATATAGGCTTATTTGACTTTAAAATGCGGGGGGTCTGGGGGCGGAATGAGGGGGCGTGGCTCCAAAACTTTGATACAGTTCTTTTGGGGTCGTTACCAGCTATCTTCCTACCAAATTTGGTGGCTCTAGCTCCACTACTCTGGAAGATACACGCATTCCCGTTTTTTACGAAGCGTTGGGGCATCTGGGGGCGGCTACGGCGGTATTGGTGGGCGTGGCAACCAAACTTTTGGTGCAGTTTTTGGGGGGTCATCATCACCTATCTTGGCACCAAATTTGGTGGCTCTAGCTCAAAAACTGTGGGAGATATAGGCTTATTTGACTTTTAAATTCGGGTGGTCTGGGGGCGGAATGGGGGGGCGTGGCTCCAAATTATTGATGCAGTTTTTTGGGGGTTGCTAGTAGCTATCTTCTTACCAATTTGGTAGTTCTAGCTGTAAGGGTGTGTGAAATATGCGGATTTATCGTTTTTGAGTTATCGAATTTATCGATTTGCCAGCCCCCCAGTTATCGTAGAACCCCAATCTAGACACTTTAATTTTCTATCCCATAGATAAAGAGAATTGGAAAGTTTCAAGTCCATAGCTTGAAGGGTGTGGAAAAAACTTGCACACATACGGACGGACAGACGGACAGACGGACAGACACCATGACGGACATTGCACAAAA
This sequence comes from Scaptomyza flava, assembly GCA_030179655.1. Classification (NCBI taxonomy): domain Eukaryota; kingdom Metazoa; phylum Arthropoda; class Insecta; order Diptera; family Drosophilidae; genus Scaptomyza; species Scaptomyza flava. The sequence continues at coordinate 164,760 of JARNME010000057.1, read as the reverse complement.
CCAATATACTCTTTACCTTCGGTATCGAGTATAAAAATACTATGACTCGGTTCAAAAATTGAGAGGCAAAACCCTTAAATTTAAAGGCAATATATAAAGTCAAATAACATAAAAGAATAAAATAAAAAATAAATAGCAATGGAATGACATACTACTTTTAAATCTTACTCCCTGCCGTATTATATGTACAGGAAAATGGACCAAGAAAATAGATTGTGGACCTAAACAAGAACAGCTTTATCTCGCTCTTTCAATGTACGAATTATAACCCACAAGAATCATAACAGAATATAGTCTAGCAAAACTGCTTACTACTTACTACTTGAAGTCTAAACGGTCTTAAGACCATGAATCCTAAGTTAGTGAAAATTATTGTAAATGACTTGCTTGCGCTCTTTTTATTAGTTTAACATACAACTATTGCTTTACCAACATAAAAAAAGAAAAATAAATCTTACTATACAATTATTAAACCAAATCTTATTATTTGGAGCCTCCTCCACAAACAGTATGCAATAAAATCAAACACTCTACTAAAATCAAAAAACAGGATCAAAAGCTAGGGTGTATAAAACGACTAATACATAGGAAGAAAAAACCGAAAATATCAATATTTAGTGGGTATAAACCATTCCGGTGATAGTTAAAGTACATTATTTTAAAAACACACACTACAATTAAAAATTTTAAGTACTCTACCGCCCGTTTTGCAAAATACCACCTCTCAAGTCATCTCGAGCTTTAGTACATCACAACCGTATTTTGCCCTCCAAATTCAATATTAATGCAAAGGTTCAAGAATAATAAATCACAATACAATGGTTTCACGAATTAAATAAATAACTCAGATCATGAAAAAATAAATCCTTTAGCGACAATAAGTTTTGAGCACTAAAGAAAATAAGTCTCCTTAAGAAATAATTATAATAATTATATGAATAAATACGCCCTAATAACATGGCATCTAATAGATACTTAACCCTTAAATTAAAACATTTAACGTATTCATACTTTTCGAAACAGTGTAAGGCTCATATCTCGAACTGATAAGCTAGTTCAATGCACTTCCTTATTAAATGCAAGAAAAATGGGGAGAATAATGAAATAAAATATTACCATCCATCAATTATAAGAAATTAGTAACGAAATTTTGTAAGTTCAAGCAATGAGTTTGGAAATATAAAAATCTAACATAATCACTAAAAGAGTAGAAATGTACATAGGTTGACATTTGAAATATATTAAAGCAATCAATTATAAAGTTAAAAATCAATGTCCGATCGATTTCCCTGTTAAAATTAAGTTAACTTGTTAAGGACAATAATACAATCTATCTCGTTTTAAGCGTAAAGCCTAGTCAAAATAGCTAACTACATAACATAAAATGTTTAAAAATCTGTCTAAGTTGAAGAAAACGATTAAATATAACACAAATTAAGATAGGGTATCATACAACGTCAATAGAAGAATTTTTGAAGTCAGTAAATGAGTACAAAACACATTCTTTATACATTTTTATCGTAGGTAGCACAGTGAGAAAGAGTTGGTAAACCCCGTTTATAAAAAAAAAATCAAGCTGCTAAAAAAATCTTACTGTTTTCATTTTCTTTATTTTAGAAATTGATTTGATATGTGAGTTTGATGAAATAATTTTAGTTGAGTATAAGAAATAGTTTGACGGATATCTTAAATATGAAAAGTGTCATTTGATGAAAATCTTAAAGCGAGCAGAGGGAAAGTTAAGGAAATGATTATTTGATAAGCCTAAAAGATTACCTTAAGGAATTTAAAGAATGTATAAGCAAAATAAATTATTACTGAGATAGAACGAAATCCAATATATGGGGATTAAAAAAATAATAATAACAATAATCTCAATAAACGATGAAGTACAAATATTAAGATCAAAATTAGTTTGTTAAAACATGATTTATTATACCAGCTAAAAGAACACCAACTTAAAAAATGTTCATTGGTTTATTAAAAAGTTATACTAATAAGCTCTATAAAAGTAACAGAAGTCAGTGCAATAATCAAAACAGATATATGCAAATAAAGGTTAGAAACGTAAGTAGCGAATAAGTTGGGTGTGCGTTAGAAGGAGGGACAATCAATAAACATACCACCTGCATTTCATAGACGCTCGTGTATAGAATCGCATAAAGGAGCGTGTTTTAATATAATAATACAAGCAGGATCACTTTCCCCTATAACACTTTCCCCCTCTAACACCTACTCTCTCTAATACTAACTCTCTCTTTCTCCCTCTAACACTTTCCCCCTCTTACAACTTCCCCCTATAATATTTCAAACTAAATCTGCAAGTCTCAATACTCTTGTGTTGATCTTGTTGCTGATGCTGCGAAAAAATTCCCATCCCTTGCTTACATAACACTCACGAATGTTGTTGTTCTTGTTGTTGTTGGTTTTGCTTTTGATCATAACAATGCGGCCTACGAATGTACTGCCCTTTGACTAGCGTACTTCAAACAAGCACAATCTTGTCTCAATCCTTTTATTCTTTGATCACAGGTTTTCACAAACACTCATTGTTTATGTTTTGCCTGCAGGTGTGCAAGGCAACGCACGTCAAACAGCCGCCTCGACTCTCTCTTATCTACTTATTCGTATCTAACACCTTCTCCCTCTAACACTTTCCCACTCTATCCTTTCCACCTCCTACACCTTCTCCCTCTAACACTCCCCCTCTCACACCTTCTCCCTCTAACTCTTTATAATCTATATGTACAAGTATCAATACTCTTGTTTAAAAACAATGTGTTGATCTTGCTGCTGCTGCTGCTGCGAAAGACAATTCCCATCCTTGCACACATAACCCCCCACGAAGGATGTTGTTGTTGCTGTTGACAATAACAATTCACGTGTGCAGAGCAATGTATTTAAAACAGTAGCATACTTGACTCTAACACTAATTGGTTGAATAGCAAAAACTGATCCTGTCATTATCACAACCTAAGGCCCAACGTATCGACATTGCTGCTGCTGCTGCTGCGTAAGAAAAGTTCCATCCCTTGTTCAAAGAGCCCCACGAAGGATGTAGTTGTTGTTGCTGTTGGTGTTGCTTTTGATCATAACAATGCGGCCTACGAATGTACTGCCCTTTGACCAGCGTACTTCAAAAAAGCACAATCAAGGCGCGCACAAACTTGTCTCTAAGTCTTCCTCCCTCTAACACTTTCTTGCACACAGTATCCTTCTAACACTATCCCCCTCTAACTCTTTCCTCCTCTAGCACCTTCTCCCTCTAACACTTTCCCCCTCTATCCTTTCCCTGTCTTACACCTTCTCCCTCTAACACTCCTCCTCTTACACCTTTTCCCTCTAACTCTTTATAATCTAAATGTACAAGTATCAATACTCTTGTTTAAAAACAGTGTGTTGATCTTGCTGCTGCTGCCGCTGCGAAAGAAAATTCCCATCATTGCACACATAACGCCCCCACGAAGGTTGTAGTTGTTGTTGCTGATGGTGTTGCTTTTGATCATAATAATGCTGCCTACGAATGTACTGCCCTTTGACTAGCGTACTTCAAAAAATCACAATCTTGTCTCAATCCTTTTATTCTTTGATCACTGGTTTTCACAATCATAAACATTCATTGTTAATGTTTTGCCTGCAGGTGTGCAAGACAACGCACGTCAAACAGGTGCCCTCTCGACTCTCTCTTATCTACTTATTCGTAGCTAAGAAACCTGCTCATAGTTGACTCTCTCTCTCTCTCTCTTATCTACTAACTTGTAGCTAAGTAACCTGTGCACACTTGACTCTAGCATTTAATAGTTTCATAGACAATGTACTTTGCTCACTGAACCTCACGGACGGTGATACCTATAACACCTTCTCCCTTTTAACACTTTCCCCCTCTTACATCTTCTCCCTCTAACACTCCCCCTCTTAAACATTCTCCCTCTAACTCTTTATAATCTAAATGTATAAGTATCAATACTCTTGTTTAAAAAAAATGTGTTGATCTTGCTGCTGCTGCCGCTGCGAAAGAAAATTCCCACCCTTGCACACATAACGCCCCCACGAAGGTTGTAGTTGTTGTTGCTGTTGACAATATCAATGTACGTGTGCAGCGCAACGTACTTAAAACAGGAGCACACTTGACTCTAACACTAATTGGTTAAATAGTTAAAACTGATCCTCTCATTCACACAGTCATAAAGATCAACGTATTGATCCTGCCGCTGCTGCTGCTGCTGCGTAGGAAAATTTGCATCCCTTGTTCACAGAACTCCACGAATCTGTATGTTCTTGTGGTTGTTGTTGTTGCTGTTGACCATAATAATGCAACGTACATCGAACAAGCGTTCGCTTTTCTCTATTTTCTATCCTTCCTTCCTTTGCACACTGCTACTCATGACCATAAACATTCATTCTTTATTGCTTGCTTTCAGGTTAACAATGCAACGCACTTCAAACAGGCACCCTCTCGACTCTCTTTTATCTATCCTTTCTTCCTGTGCACACTGCACCTCATGACCATAAACAGATTTACAATGCCACGCACGTCAAAGAGGCGCACAATTGACACTAACACTAATTAGGTAAATAGCCAAATCTGTTCACCTGTTTGCAGGTGTATAATGCAACGCAGGTTTAACAGGCACGCACTTGACTCCAAATCCTTTGATCACTAATTCAAATAGATGCTGCTGGTAAAGTGGTGGCCTAGGAATGTAAATCCTTTGTTCTCCACATTAGGCTAATCAAAGGAGGGATACGATCGTGGGAAAAAGGGTCATAAATTATGATATGGAAGGGGGTAATAAACGTGTCAAAAAAAAGGGTCATAAAATTAATGGGGTCATAAATTGTCGGCATCCCTTTGGGGTAGAACCCCCATTCACCTACTACTCCTGTTCTTTTGTGTATGGTAAAGCTTCTGGTAAGTAATCTACTCCAGTTTGTTCTACATATTCTAGATAAGCCTGTTCGTAGTCTTCTTCGTGCGTATCATGCTCTTGCTCTTCTGTAACCGTTTCTGGTTTGCCTGTAGTTACATGAAATTGTCTCCGTCTGTTTCTTAAATTAAATAAATAGAAAACTTAATAATTTATCACATTTTTGGTTATACTACAAGTCTGAAAACCGACAAGTGTCTTAGTATACCCTTATATACTAGATGATTTTTTTTTTTGTTGTAAGTATACCTTTGGATACTTCTGTAATTGTCTTTTGCTTATCTTCAAATTGTTCACTCTTCTTCATTAACACTTTTGCGCTTACACATCAGCCGCTGATAAGGCGGTCTAAGCAAGTGTCTAAGCAGACTATTGCTTAAACAAGCATATGTACATGCGTTTGTACATACATATTATACACCAACCGAAAGGTATTGATGCATAGATTAAATATATATATTTCAATTCAATTTTTATTTTCAATTTTTATAATAAAAATTTAAACGTAATTCTTATTTTCAATTTTTAAAATAAAAGTTTCAAATAAAAGTTATGATTTATTTTTAATATAAAAGTCAAAATATAATAATCATTTTGTATTTTTATTATAAAAATTTAATTTAACAATTCAAAATAATTTTTTTAATAAAATAAATAAGATAATAATTTTGTTTATATTTTTATAACAAAAATTATAATCGTTACGGTCCCTGATATATTTGTTTGTTTTTTATTTTCTTAGTGCTACAAGTATTATTACTTATATATAAGGGCACTAGTCACATTGTTTTAACATTACCTTCATATCATATGTTATAACCTATATGATATATAATTCTTCAATAGCAATTTTCTTTTCACAATACGTAATATGTCTAAGAGTATTTTCTTTAAAATTTTCAATGAAATATCTATGGTATTACATAATTTAAAATATTATTATACCCTTAACCCATAAAATGGGTAAATAGGGGTAAAATGGTTTTATACAAAAGTATGTAACAGGCAGAAGGAAGCATCTCCGTTCCCATAAAGTATATATATTCTTAATCAGCATCAACAGCCGAGACGATATAGCCATGTCCGTCTGTCCGTCCGTCCGTCTGTCTGTCTGTCTGTATGAACGCGTGGATCTCAGAGACTAAAAAAGCTACAGACTACAGATTTTGTATATAAGTTCTCCTATACCATGAGCAGAACAAGTTTGCTTCAAATTATCGATTACTATTCTGGTTTCCGATATACACATGGAATCGATTACGAAAAAATATCGAATTTGGAAAATGTAAAAATGAGGGTTGAAGTAATGGGTAATGATAGAACTTTTCTGAAAATTTCGTCCAAATCGGTTAAGAAACACAGATTTCGAATTTTAATTCAATTATAAATTTAATTTATTTATTGCAACTGGGTTTAGGGTATCTTCTAGTCGGGCTCTCCCGACTAGAGACTTCTTACTCTTTTTTATTACTAAACAATTAATTGTGTCTTAAAAATCCAGATTTTTTTTTTTTATGTGCTTAGGTGTACTTTCAATTTAAATTTAAACAGAGGTGCGCTCTTGGTACTTTTTAAATCTGTTTGTAATTGGTTCCAATTGGTTCCAATAAAATTGCTTGAGCAGGCCAGTTTGGTACGAAAACTAATAAGGTTATTTACTCTTTCCGTTGTTATAAAACTTAAGATATCATACAAATAGCCAGGTTTTTTTTAGGAAAGGTTATTTTGTTGAGAAGAACTAGTATTTTATAATTTAGTAAATGCGCATTTTCGAGATCAACCAACTTCTTGGCGTAATCCGTTATGTGGTCAGTTCTTTGCAGCCCATACACGTAGCGAGCAATATTATTAAATGCGACTTTAAGTTTATGTTGGCACGCAGCATCGAATTTGGCAAAAGTTTCTACTCCGTAAAACAGGATTGGTATTACTAAAGTTTTTGCAATCATTGTCCTTATTTTCACTGGCAAAAATTGCTGGGTCAGGGAAAGTTGTCGAAGGACGCCATACGTTTTCCCACAGCTTTATTTACCTGGTCATTCCAATTCAAGGTTCTATTAAAAGCTATTCCGATATTTACGGCCTTGTCAACAAAATCTATAGATTTACTGTCTTTTATTAGGTTAGTAAGATTGTTAATATTTATGTATTTTTATATATAGCCAGACACTTAGATTTTGACGGAATTATGCACAAACTATTTTCTTTAGCCCACACACTAACACGTAACAGATCATTATTTCACGATTCAATACACTGATTAATTTGACTGAAGGGACTACACAGAGAAAAAAAAAATGAAACGTAAAACCAAACATTTTAATTTTAGATTCAGATTTTAAATTTTTTTTCTTAATTTCAATACGAAAATTTTTGATATTAAAATTAATCGTATTGAAACACCAAATTTAAAACGATTCGTATTAAAATCAATGCGGAAAAACGTTGATTTGAATAATTAGTTCTTAAACTTAAAATGAAAATTTTAAATTTAAGAATGTGCGCTTTTAAAATCTATATTTAAAACAACCACATTTAAATCGATAGTTTCAATTTTAGAAATCAGTACGAATCGATTTAGGATTAAGGTGCAAGCTTTTCTAAATCGTAATTTACTATTTTAAATTTGAAGAAATCAGAAAAATTATAAGATGCAAAATTTAAATTTTAGATTTTAAATTGAAAAATATTGTTTGAAGGCTTTTTCATTTTTAAGCAAAGTGCTCCATTATTACTACTCGAACTTCGAATGAAAAATTTTAAATTTAATAATATGCCCTATTAAAAAAAATATTTATAACGAGCACATTTAATTTGATAATTAAAATTTTAGAAATCAGTACGAATCGCTTTAAAATTACGCTTAACAGAGAGAGAGAGAGAGAGAGAGAGAGAGAGAGAGAGAGAGAGAGAGAGAGAGAGAAAGAGAGAGAGAAGAGAGAGAGAGAGAGAGAGAGAGGCGCTCTTATGTGTACTATGTATTAAAATTGACTGTCTGTAAGACATAGTCGGCAACAGCGCAATGGCTATGGCATACGCGTGGTAATCGTAAGGTCTCAGGTTCGAGTCGCGGCTTAGGTAATTGGCTTTTCGTGATCGGTAAGTTTTAAAAAATTTATTTAAAATTATACAAATGATATATACTAAGACCCCATTTACACGCTGAAGTTTTTTCATGAAGTTTTTTTTTCATTCTGTTTTAAATTTTATTCGGAATTCAGGTCGCATTTACACGCTGAAGTTTTTCAGTGAAATTTTTCCTTTGAAAATGCAACTCTGGTTTAAATTTATGGTCGATAAGCATACACAGTTTATTATTATTATTATATTGGGGGTAAATACACTGCGACCAAATAGATCTATTGTGCCCCCTTCTTGGCCTATAGCTCTTCCATCAGGCCCAGGTGTTGCATAAAAGCAAGTACCTTTGTTGGGTCGATGGTTTCTAAATCGCTAAATTCTACAATATGTTTTCCTAGAAAACTACTTCTTTTCCTTGCTAAGGCTACGCATTCTGCTATAATGTGCAAGGAGGATTCTCCTTCCATTTCGCAGAATCTGCAAATCTCGCTGCTGACTATACCTAGCTTTGCCAAGTGACCTCGTAGTCTACAATGTCGTGTCAAGAGACCGGTGAGTATCCTGAGTCTATTTTTACCCATTGATATTACTTGCTTAAACCGTTTAAGGTTATAGCTACCCAAGAGAATCTTTGCTTGTCTGAGTCCTGGTGTCCTTGCCCAGCACGTTCTTCGCAGAAGTCTCTCTTCATTCCTAAGTTCTTGCCGTATTGTGCTTCTTCCTATACCACAGTACGGCTCGGGTCCTATTAGGGGTGTCGCTGCCCCCAGTCTTGCTTGCTTGTCTGCCTCTTCGTTCCCCGCTATTTCGACATGTCCCGGGACCCATCTTAGGGCAAGCCTATTTTGTGATCCCAGAGTGTTTAGCTTGGTTCGTACCTCACGAACTACCTTTGACCTGATTTCGGTCTTACTAAGTGCCATTATTGCTGCTTGACTATCGGATAGAATGGCTATATCCCTATTCCGATAGTTACGCTTTAGATTAAAGTCTACACACCTCCCGATTGCACATACCTCAGCTTGGAATATGCTGGTGTGCATACCTAGGGGCTCATGGTACATTAGCCGAGGGCCTACCACACCAAGACCGGAGCCTTGTTGCGTTAGGGATCCATCGGTGTACCATTTTATGGTGTGTGGCTTCATGTGTGGACCTCTTCCAGAGATGTCCACTCCTTTTTATTACAGAGGTGAACTTGAAACTTTTGGCCGAACATGTGTTCGACTTTCATTTCGTCCCTTGGCTGTGCCAGTAGGGGAAGTTCACCCGATAGCATATCTGCCTCTACTCGACTAAGAATGTGTCCTCTCCCAACTCCTTCAACGGACATTCTTAAGAGGGTTGCCTTTTGTTGCAGCCTAATTGTGTGATGGAGTGGCGTTATCTCCAATAGAACCTCAAGCGCTGATGTGGGACAGGTCCTCATCGCTCCCGTGATTCCTACACATGCCATTCTTTGTAGCTTTTGAAGCTGCTTCTGCACAGTGATTTTCTGTGCCTTATCCCCCCATGCAATCACTCCATACGTGAGCATGGGCCTTACTACCATAAGGTATAGCCATCTTATTATCTTTGGTGATGTTCCCCATGACTTCCCGGCTATGCTACGACACGTATACAGCGCTCTGCAGCACTTTGCGATCGTATTCTGATCATGGGTGCCAAAGTTTAACTTACTGTCAAAAGTGACCCCAAGGTACTTAACTTCCTTGCTTGTTTCTATTGGACTCCCCGCGAGCCTAATCTCCCTCATCCTTTGTAGCTTGTATCTTCTGGTGAAAGGAACGATGATTGTCTTAGTAGGGTTTAAGTTGAGACCAACCTCCCTACACCAATTATGCGTAATCCTAAGTCCCAGTTGAACATTATCACAAAGACTTTCTTCATACTTGCCCCGAGCTATTATCACAATGTCATCTGCATAGCCTTGACATTGAATACCCCTGTTCGCAAGTCTACTTAACTGTTCGTCTACTAGTATACTCCATAAGAGGGGTGATAAAACCCCCCTTGAGGACAGCCCCTTGTGGTTGTTACTGTTACGGTACTATCTTGTATAGATGCCGTAGCCTGTCTGGACCCTAATAGGGATGAAATCCATCTACTAGTTGTACTATCCAGCCCTCTTCTATTCAAGGTAGCCTTGACAGCATCATGTGATGTGTTGTCGAAGGCACCTTCAATGTCTAAAAATGCACAAACTGCTACTTCTTTGTTTACTACTGCCGCCCGCAGAGTACGGTGCAGCTCATACAGGGCAGTGTCCGTAGACCTGCCTGTTCTGTATGCGTGCTGCGTTGCCTGCAGTGGACTCTGTGTGAGCAGAGTACTCCTTATGTTATAATCCACCAGCTTTTCCAACGTTTTCAACAAAAATGATGTGAAGCTGATGGGTCTGAAGGACTTTGGGTTGGTGGTATCTGTCTATCTTGGGGATGAAGACCACCCTAGCTCTACTCCAAGTGCTTGGTATATGACCAAGTGCTAGGCTACTGACCAGGATTTTCCGTAGAGTGGGTAGGAGTATTCCCTGTCCCTGCTGAAGGAATACCGGTGATATGCAATCTAGACCAGGAGATTTGTAAGGTTGGAAGGTTCCAATTGCCCATTTTATTTTCTCCACTGTGACCACCGACTTGGCACATGCCCAGTCAATGGCCGTTGGTCTGTGTTGACCTCCTGTTTCAAGCGATTCGCACGGTTCCCAGGGGATACTTCCTGGGAAGTGCGTCTCAAACAGAAGCTCTAACCTTTGCATATTGGTGCTCGTATATGTATTGTCTTTACGCTTCAGGGCTAAATTAGCCTCCGGCGCCCGCTTTGATAATGCTCTATGGAGCCGGGCACCTTCACTCGTGCTTGTTATGCTTTCGCAGAAGTCCCTATAGTTCCTGTGCTTGGCCTTCCTAATCTCCTTGCTGTAGGAGGTGAGGCTTTCGCGGTATGTATCCCATGACCCGTCTCTCTTGGCTTTATTGAAGAGGTGACGTGTGGTGATACGCAGTCTCTCAAGACCGTCATTCCACCATGGGGCATCTTTTTCTTTACGCGTTTTCCCTAGTGGGCAGCTTTCTTCATATGCATTTTTAATGCTACTATTTAGATTTCTAACAACTCTTTCTAGCTCACTCGTGCATCTGGGTATTCCAGAGTTTTCAGTGGCTAGGTTAAGTTCTAGGGTAGACCTAAATTTTTCCCAGTTCGTTTTCCTGGGGTTACGAGTTGGTATACTACAATCCATATTAACCTTAAGTTTGAATAGGATAATCCTGTGATCGGACATGGATTCTTCTGGAGAGACATGCCATTCTCTGAAATATGGCCTAAGAGACCGACTAATCAGAGTAATGTCTAATACCTCTTCTCTAACTCTAGTTACAAATGTCGGTGTCGATCCGACATTACCAATTTCTAAGTTATACTTGAATATAAAGTTGGTAAGACACTCACCCCTTTTGTTGATGTCCGTGCTGCCCCATATGGAGTGGTGCGCATTGGCATCGCAGCCGATTATAACCGGCAGCTTCTCTCTCCTGCAGTGGTCCATCAGTTTTTCTATTTCCGGTGGCGGGCAGTCCACATCACCAGCAAAATAGGCAGATGCCACCACAATAGGGGGGGCGTTCCCAATTGCCCTTACGGCAATAGGTACGCAGTCCCTAGTGAGGAATTCTGAAAGAATAGTAAAATTAATACATTTCCTTACCATAATGCATGCTCTAGGTGTAGGATCTCTTTGATCCCAGATTACCTTTGAGTCAGCGGTGTACAGGCCTTTTATACCATTGTTTATCCATGGCTCCTGTACCAGGGCTAGCCCAAGATGTTGGGTGATAAACATCCTGGCCAAGACAGCAGAGGCTGCCTTAGCCCGATGGAGGTTTATCTGGGCTAGCCCAGTGACGGTGACGTTTGATGTCACCATCACTCATCCGCCGCTCTAGCTCCTGGTGATGTAGGTTGGGAGCTGCCCACATCACCGCTGACCGTCATGGTGACGTCAGCTTCTGCCGTTTCAAGCTCCTCAGCGAGCTCTTGCGAGGACATCGGCACCTCATCATCCATCCCTTCCAGCTCTGCTGGACCGAGCGTCATCTCCGCCAGGTCCTCATCCTCGGCCAGATCCTCTGATAAATCAGAGACACCTGCCAGATGAGCACTCGGAACAGGGGCGGTGGGAGGTGTGGGGGCCGAGCCTGCAGCTCCCGGGACTGTCGTCTGGGCAGGGGTAGTCCTTGCGCCAACACTCTTTTTCTTCAGACCGCTAACGGGGATGGTCCCGTAGCGGAATGAAACTTGATGGCCTCTCGCCACTATCGCGTCCTTGGATGCCTCATCGATGCCTATCACCAATAGCGCACCTCCGCCTTCCGTCCTCCTAGACAACACCTTCCACGAGTCGGTCTCGATCTTGTTTTGGTTCCTCAGCAGAACCAACAAGGATTCGGTTGACCGATCCGCGCTTCTTGGGCAGAAGATGGTGATGTTGTGGGGTGATGGAATATCATCACCCACCTTGCAGTGCAGTGGAGCCCCTTTCCACGACTGCAGTCTTGACGCCACGGTCCTCAGCCACTCCGCTGAGTGATCGTCGGAACATTCAATGACCAGGTAGCCAACCCGGAAATGAATGCCCGCGAACGCGACCGCGGTGTCCCATCCTGTGAGGATAACCTCATCCATGATGGCCTCCTCCAATGCGGACAGGTCCCCATGGCTGAGCATTACCTGCGGGTATTCCACAGGTAACACGGCCACCTTGACTTTTTTTGCAATCGCTGCATACGATATGCGAGTCTCGGTGGACAATGGAGGGGAAGACCTCACTGCTGTTGCTACGGCGGATGCCGACGTGCTGGGACGCTCCTCTGGGCACGCCCTCTTCGGGGTGGCAGTGGGTGGCGTTAAATTACTGCTCAGGCGTTTGGGGGCTGGTCCCCGTACCTGGCTCGCCGAGTCTCTTCCAGCCGTTGCCATGCGCAGTGCCTCAGCAGGGGGTAGTCCCTGCTGAAGGTACCTGAGGTACCATTTGGTCTTTGAGCCGTTCAGAGTTTTTCGGTTTGGGTCATCCAAGCCGCCCGGCTCTCCCAATTTTGGCAGCTGCGCTTTTGGCTGCTGGTGCTGCACGTCATGTCGCCTAACAGCGCTAAGCCTCGGTCGCATCGGCTGGGATGGTCCAGCCTTGCTTCCTCCTCCTGCAGCTGGGGCGACACGGTGACGTGGGGCTTCCCTCGTCGTTGGTGCGCGCGCTGTATCTATTGCCACCTGCGCCTGCGGCCTTCTTGTTTGCTGCGCCTGGTTAGGGCGCCGTGGGGCTGGTCCCACATTGGAGGGCCGCTCCCCGTCAAGGAGGCGGTCCTCAAAGTGTCTCGCGACACTGGCAGCAGGGGTATCCTGCTGCACACCTAAATTCTTTATATTTTTATTTATTCCTTTCATGTTCCCACGAGTTGCGGAGAAATATGGGGTCCACCCGGGCAGAGATCCGCAGTACCCGGGTAAGGCTAATTAGAACAGGCGGTCGCCATCTGCCTGAGCATACACAGTTAACACCAGATCAATTAATTCTTTCGTCTATAACATTTCTATTAATAATTTCTTAACCAAAACAATGTATTTACTATTGGCGCTAATATTTGCTTGTTCGATATGTCGTATCAATAACTTTATTTTCATATCAAACACTGTGCAACTCTGTGTTTACATTCTATCGGAATAAGGCAGAGCAAAATTAGAAGAAAAATTCACGACTTAACAAGTAGTGAATTTTTGCTTGAAGTTTTACCCCTCTACTCCCCTTGCCTTCAAACAAAAGATTCAGAGAGAAAATTCACGAAAAAACTTCAGCGTGTAAATGGGGTCTAAGTATGTAAACATAATATTTCTCACGCATATACATTGAAGAAATCTATTAACAAAGAGCTTATCTATCACGCACTGCTGCTACTGGTCTGTATCCGTGCGCCCCAAGCAAAAAGTTTAATATTAATATATAGAATCTTATAGTATACATTTGTTCATGAATTATAACCACCAATGTGGTTTTAAGTACTGATATCGGGATGTAACATTATTTCGATGCAAAAATTATTTTAGTTAGTTTAAGGTTTCTAATGCTTAACTTTAAAATGAAAACATTTTGAATCAAAAAGTTTTCATTGTGAAAACTAAAATTTAAGCACTTTAAATATAAAATAAAAAATTTTATACCGAAAATTTTAGTTTTAAAATTTTAATTTAAAATTCCACTTTTAGAATTTAAAATTATATGTGTAGATCATCATTTATCATCATCATTTATATAAATTGAGAATAGGAGAGGTCCCAGTATAGATCCCTGAGGGACACCACGTGTTACCAACATTCAACTTGAAGTCGCACTCTGCGTTACAACGGCTTGTTTTCTATTTTTTTAAGTATGAGGTTTAATTGCCGTTGGCGTAAAACAATACATCTTGCTAAGCTTTGTAAAGAGAATTTGCTGTAGTCTAGTTGTGTAAGCAGCGTTACTTCACTATTATAAAATATCACTCGAATGCCCTCGAGTACCTTTAAAAGCGCCGTTGTACAACTCATATTTGCTTTTTGCTCAAAAACGAGTTTACATTTAAAAAGTTATTAATCTGTCCTGCCATAAGTTATTCAAATACCTTAGATAAAAACGGCAGAATAGCAATTGGCCTAAGCTCGTTGTTTAGTTTTGGGACTAATTTTATTTTTGCCAGTTTCCACTGCTCAGGGATTGTGGGTGACATAATAGCACTATTTATAATGTGTGTGATGTGGCCAATTATGTTTCGCAACAGTAGTTTAATTAATTTTGGGTTTACGTCATCCAAGCCGACAGCGTTAGATATAATTTTTAATATTGCATGCAGGACATCACATTGGTTAACACATTCAAATTCAAAACATTTACTACAGTTGTTAAACGGAACACAATTTTCATATGGATTACTCACAGCTATAGGAACATTGAAGTTGGCAAATTTATTGTTAATTACATCTATCTTCGTCATCACATATCACAGATTTATCTTTTCGAACACCCATATTGTTTAATGTTTTCCAAGTTTCTTTGGTTGATATTGCGTTATCAAATTTATTACTAAAGAAATTGCGCTTTGCATTTTTAATACATTCATTTACGTTTTGTCTGTTGGATTTAAAAAGTCGATAGTAATAGTCCGTCCTGTATCGTTTTCATTTATCGTTAGCCTCAATCCTGTGCTTAATTGCACTTTTAATATCATTATTAGACTAGCACTTTAGAGCTGGTTTTTAAATTTTAGTTTTTAATGGAAGAAACTCATTGTAGAGATAGTCAATATTATGTTGTAGCACAGTAATTTGGGTGTCAACAGAAGGAAGGTGGTAAATGCCACCCCAGTCACAATTGCAGCATGCTTCAACAAGTGAGAGTTGATCAGTATTTTTGAAATCTCTAAAAGCAATTTTTTGTTTAATATATGAGATGCACATCATAAGTCAGGAAGATAAGATCATGCTTAGAAAACGCAGGTACGGAGAGTTGATCATAATGTAATATTTTGTCATTTTTATTAACAAATATTACATCGAGAAGCGTGCTTGTTGTGCGTGTGAAATTTGTTGGTTCCGTCGAGTTTACTACTGATAAGCCAAGTGACTGCATTTCATCAGTCAGATGTGGTTCCTTTAGTACATTACTGTTCAGGTCACCTGCTAATATTATGTCAGTATACGTATATTCGATAACACATCTATAAGCCTAGAGTAGTCAATATTCTTATTGGGTATATATATACAGCCAATAAGCAATTTTTTGTCACAGATAGAACTAGTTATGCTTGTAAAAAGGTACTCTATTGGGCTCTCAACTGGCTGTCGACATATAACTTTACATTTAAGTCCATTTGTGACAAATATTGCAACTCCCCCTGCGTGACAAACACGATCCGAACGATATAAATTGTAGCCAGGACAAACAATAGACGAGTTCTCTAATTCAGGGACAAACCACGTTTCAGATACACACACAATATCAACATTTGAATTCACAAACATAAAACGAAACTCCTCCATCTTATTACATAAACTCTGACCATTTAAGTGACATATCTTAAGACCAGCTTTATGTTTACTTAATACCCTAATCATTGCTTGGCTGTTCGATCTGGACACATTCATATTGCAAGACATCTAAGTTGATAATAAAATCCTACCAATAGCACACCTAAACTGCGTTGGGGAAAAAACAAAATCGAAAAGCACAAATAAAATTTAAAAGCTAAAATTAAGAGAAACATATTACACCTAACATTTAAGAGAACAAACTTACAAACAACAACAATTGATATGCAGAAGCTAGGTCCGAAAAAGATCGTCCGCTACCGACGTCGAGCTTTCAGCGCGCAGTTGAGAGAGCTGTTGTGCACTCTCTATGCAGATTACTTCTCCACCCTCCGTAAGCTTTACGTGGACAAGCGAGCGACGGCAAAAGACAGCAGTCAGTTGTTTTTGTTTTTTCATTCTCATCGCTTCTTTGAATATGTTGTAATTGTCTTTGCTTAGTTGTTCGTTAATGTAAATCGGAACCAGACCGCGTGTTTCAATGCCAATTTGTTGAAGGCTAAGTTGTTGCTTATTAATTCGCTCAAAGTGACCTGCCGCGCGCATTAAATTAATTTTGTCGTGAACAGAGTCTAAACGGATTAATATTGTGGGGTCAGCAACCGTCGCTGCAGATTGTCTGACCCTAAAGATGTTGCCGGTGTGACACCCAGTGAAAAAACACAATGTGTTAAATATTCTTCGCAGGTGCTCCCCATCTGCTATCGGAACGCTGTGTAGCCTTAACTCAGTGGCTACACTTGCGTTTTCCTGGGCACTAAGCTTGGCCTCCAAGATGGCCAACTTTGCTTTTAAGAGCTGTGATTCAGCAGCATCATCCTCCAATTTTTTAACCCGACGCATAAGGCTCTGCAAATCCTCACATATGCCGTCCAGCCTACCATTAAGAGCAGTGAGTATGCGTTCCTCGCACTCACTCACCTGCGCCGCGATCACACCCGCTTGCTAGTCAAAGCGTTGGTTTATGAGCTGGAGGATTGCAGCTCCATCGATGGACTTGCTGGTTTTTACCTCTCCGGCAGAGTTCTCCCGCTGACAATTTGTGTTGGGTGTCATGCTGATATGTCAAATTTAAATTGACAGTGTAATTGAGTGTTTATACTCGCTACCGAAGGTTAATAGTATATTGGTTTTGTTCAATGTCCGTCATGGTGTCAGTCCGTCCGTATGTGTGCAAGTTTTTTCCACACCCTTCAAGCTAGAGACTTGAAACTTTTCAATTCTCTTTATCTATGAGATAGTAAATTAAAGTGTCAAGATGGGGTTGTACGATAACTGGGCGCTGGCAAATCGATAAATTCGATAACTCAAAACCGATAAATCCACATATTTCGCACACCCTTACAGCTAGAACTACCAAATATGGCAAGAAGATAGCTACTAGCAACCCCAAAAAAACTGCAACAAAAATTTTGGAGCCACACCCATCTATTGCGCCCCCAGCCCCCCCCCCGCAATTTAAAGTAAAACAAGGGGAAACGTTGCAGTCGGACGCAACCGACTGCGGTATACTCATTACCAGTATTAAAACCGGTAAAAAGAGGACTGATTGCATTAGGGTACGGATGCGCCAGGGGTGTACGCTGCCTTACAGATTCTCCGATGCAGATGGGGATGCCACCAGCTATTTTCCTTCCAAATTTGGTGACTGTCTGTTAAAGTTTGGGAAAGGGGAGCTGAGGCAGATTGGGTGGGTGTGGCATCCAAATTTTTTCTGCAGTTCTTTGTGGAATGTCAATTGCTATTTTCATACCAAATTTGGTATGTGTGATTTAGTTGGTAGTTTGTGATTTACGGCCTAACAGCCAGGACATTCGTTGTTTTTTCAGTTTTTGCTGCTGTCGCTTTGCTTTAATATGGTTTTTCCATGTAAGTCTGCGATCAAGATGCAAGCCAAGATATTTAATACAGTTTGCTTGAGGTATTGCTGTGGCTTTAAATAATACGTTTGGGCAGTCACCCTTTCTTAATGTAAATGTTATTTGGACGCATTTTTGGGCATTTACTTTAATTTTCCAGCGGAGAAACCAAGCTTCAATAAGGTTGAGCTCTGACTGCAGATGTTGAGAGGCTTCCTCTTTTGATGAGTTTGATGCTATAATGGCTGTGTCATCAACGTATGTCAGCAGTAAATAGGGTTTACAGAACGGGTCCTAAAACACTTCCTTGTGGAGCACCTGCATTTTTAGGAAAAGTTGCGATGATTCATTTTTTTGCTGCACGTAGAAGTTTCGATTGCCCAGATATGACTTCAAGAAAAGGGAGTATGGTGCAGGCAGCCATTTCTTTATCTTATATAGGATACCGTTGTGCCAAACTCTATCAAACACTTGTTGAACGTCAAGAAAAGCTGCAGTGCAGTATTCTTTGTTTTCGAAAGCTGTTGTTATCTGTGGCATTGCTCAAGAGTTCCATGGCCTCTTCTAAATCCAAACTGATGTTCAGGAATGATGGCAAGCTCGTCCAAAGTTAGCAACATTCTCTCTGAAAGTATTTTTTCAAATAAGCTAATGGGACGGTACGACGAGAGCTCACTTTCTGGTTTGTTTGGTTTCAGGATCATGATTATTTCTGCACATTTCCATCGACTTGGGAAGTGATCAAGTCTGAGTAAAGCATTATAAATAAACGTTAGAAAACGAATGCATTTTGGAGGAAGATTTTTTATGGTTAAGCCATCGATTTTGTCAAAGCCCGGTGATTTTTTATTGTTAATGCATTTAATCTCCGTTTCAACTTCCTCAAAGCGAATGTTTCGAATTGGTAAGCTCATTTGGCAGGGTGAGTCAAGAAATTGTTCTTCTTCCCTTTCTATTACAGTGTTAGAAATATCATTTGTCTGAAATACAGAGTGCAAATGTTGACCAAATGCATCAGCTTGTTCGTCGTCAGACCTACACCACTCGCCATTACTTTTACGAACAATTGTTTTTTTTCATAGCAGGTCGCTTAAGATATTTAGTCGCTCTCCATAAATTGTGTTCGTAGTTACTAGTATAGGGATCTAGATTTCTTAGGTATGCAGCTAGAGATTCATTTTTTTAATTCAAGCAACAATTTCTTGAGATCAGATACTGCCTTATTATACAATCTTTTGTCAGCAGGATATCGACTTTCTTGCCATCGTTTCCGCAAATTTCTTTTATTTTGTATTTGTCGCCTAATTCAGCAGAAAGATTCAGCTGGCTAGCTTGACGATGCCTAACTGCATATATGCAGCTTTATGAATGACACTGGTATGAATCTCTACAGCAGAATCTACCTCGCCTCTTGTTTTTAGCGAAATATCCAAGTTAATGCTAGATTCAAGATAGTTTTTGAAAGCATTAATGTCTGTTGTTCCAGCGATTATTTTGTATGGCTTCAATAGCACTTGAGCTATAATGCTGTACGTCACTATTATTGGAGAATGGTCTGAGCATAGATCGAAACTTTCCATAATGTGCATATGTGATTGTGGAATTCCAGAATATAATACAAAGTCAATCAAGTCAGGTATTTTTCGGCTGTCAGTAGGCCAGTATGTGGGCTTGCCGGTTGAAAGAGTTAAGATGTTATTATTTTTTATACATTTGTGTAGCTCTCTTCTCTTTGGATTTATCAGTCTGGAACCCCACCATGGGTGTTTGGCATTCAAGTCGCCACCAACTGCGAACCTTGGGGGAAGGTAAATCGCAATTATTGTCACACCTGCATGAATACATATAATCTCAATGGTAGCAGCCAGCTGCGCCTCCGTGAGATCTACCGGACGGATGATCAGCTCTGACTGTTTCATATCCCATCACTCTAAAGAATGATCTACTGGTAAAGTGTGTTTCAGATATTAACAACATTTGAATTTGATTCGTTTTTAAAAATAAAGATATTTCATTTACATGGTTGGAAAGCCCATTGGCGTTCCATATTCCGATATTCAGATTTACTTGCATAACTTATTCATGAGCAACATAATCATATTGAGTAAATTATTCGTAAGCTTGGATTATTTTTCTAATAGATGTTCTATCCTCTCAAGTGAGTTAGTTGTGTTTTTATTTCCTGACGTAATCCGGGCATAGGTTTGAAAGTCATTGGATTGTTGGGTAGGGGCTGATTTATTAGGTGGAGAAAAACTTTGGGCTATGCCGTAATCGTTTCTACTTTCGCGTGTAGTGTTTCTAATGTTTTTACGATCAGCTGATGACCTTTTCAATACAAGTTCCTGGTAAATTCTACACCCTTTATAACTAGCGGGATGTTCTTCCACGCAGTTGGCACATTTTGACTGGCAATTCTTTGGCTTTCGGGCAAGTAATACTTGGATGTCTAAGAGAGCATTTCACACACTTAAAAAGTTTGGCACAATAAGATTTTGTGTGTCCAAATTCTTGACACCGATAACATTGCACTATATCATTTGTTTTCCGAGGCGGCTCTATATTGACAACAGCGTTACCAATACTTTTAAGATTATATGTATATCCGCATTCTTACTGTCCGGCTCAATATCTAAGAAAAATAAATTCGATGGCTCTTTGGTAACACGGCTTTTTATGTTGCTTATTTTTCTAACTTTATGTCCTATCAACTCAACTTTAGTTTTCATAAACTCAGTATTCGTTGAGAAATGCAAATTCTTAATGACAACTCTAAATGGCCTTTCTTGTTTAAGCTGATATGTATGATGATTAACGCAGTCATCACTGAGAGTATTAACTAATTTTCTATATTCTTCTACAGACTTAACCATAACTTTTACGCGCTGACTTTTATAGTAGAAATTACCTTTATTAATTCTACCTTTAAGGTAAGTAAGCATAGCATTTATTTCATTAACGTCGGACAAAGAGATAGGTGGCGGCTTGGGAGAGTCATTGATATTTTCTTCTATAACTATGTCCAGTTCATTATCGTCCCCATTCTTATCCGGGATGTTGTTGCTTAACATAGCAAATTTGTTTAAGCTGTTAGTTGGTGTCTACCATTAAGGTAAGTTAGCATAGCATTTATTTCATTAACGTCGGACAAAAAGATAGGTGGTGGCTTGGGAGAGTCATTGATATTTTCTTCTATAACTATTTCCAGTTGATTATCGTCCCCTTTCTTATCCGCGATGTTGTTGCTTAACATACAAAATTTGTTTAAGCTGTTAAATGGTGCAGGATCCAGCGCTGTTAGTTTTCTTGTCACTGGAGGATTGGCTTGATCATTTATTTGCCTTTGGTTTTAGTTTTTGCCAGTGCCAAACCGTAAGGTCTTCATTGCTGTCACTCATGGTGACAACAACAAAGCGTCAACAGTTTGTTGATGCTTATCAGCAGTCAGTGATTTGTTGTTGCGTATCAGCGGGAGAGCAAATAAGCATATAACTGTACTCAGAATAGATAAACACGAAGTAGATTTTATTAAGCGAAGCTTCCGCGCAAAGTTAGGCACGTTTAAACGAGTGATAGATCGCGACTGAAATTAAAGTTTGACACTCATATTTCGTCTATGGTCAATAAGGCCATTAATGTCCTTGGCTTCATCAAGCGGTGGTCGAAAGTGTTTAATGATCCCTACACCACTAAAACGCTTTATACATTCCTAGTTCGTCCCATCCTGGAGTATGGATCTTGTGTGTGGTCCCCACAATACTCGATTCACCAGGATATAATTGAATCTGTGCAGAAGAAATTTCTTCTATTTGCCCTTAGAAGTTTTAACTGGGTTCCTGGAGTTGACTTACCCCCGTATTCTAGTAGACTCCTTTTAATAAATCTTCCCTCCCTTTTAAACCGTAGAACTATGCATGGAGTATTATTTATTACTAACATACTTAATGGTGAAATCGACTCATCAGTTCTTTTGAGTCGAATTAAATTTAATGTCCCAATTAGATCTTCACGTATTTTTTTACCCCTTAGCCTTGATCGTTGCTTGAGCAAGTATTTAATTAATGAACCATTTCGTGTTATATGTTCCGACTATAACAAACTTTATTCTCTTGTCTCCTTGGAGGCCTCACCTCCAGTACTAAAAAGATCGATCCTTTTTGCTTTATCTAATCGTAACCACTAATTACTAATCTAACGCTGGTCTGATTGAGTTTTTCTGGGTATTTCCCAATTCTCGCAACAAATGTTGGACTACTCAATTTTTTATTTAATTTCCCAGAGCTTTAACGTTAACTTTTAAATATATTTTCAGATTTATACATTATTCTATATTTTACTTAATTTAATTATTTTAACTATTTTTAATTTAAATTAATTATGATTTCATTTTAATGTCAGCTGCTATTAGCTGACAGTAAATAAATAAATAAATAAATTACTAACCTACTTAAAGGCCTGTACGCAGAAGCCTGTGCAGCTCCCGTACAGCAAAAACTTCATATAAAAATATAGTTTAAAAAAACTAAAAAACACGCTTATATAATACATCGAACTAAAAAGTGAAAAAATAAATATAGTTTAAAAAAACTAAAACACACGCTTTTAGAGCATTTCAAACTAAAAAGTTAAAAATAATTTTTCAAATAAGCTTAAAACAATAATAAATGATAAATAGTATTATTGTAAAAAAAGCGTTGGGCGCTCGATGTACGAGATATATGGACAAAGCGCCCCACGCTTTTTTTGGAAGTTTTGTTTTATGTTGTAGCTGATGATTGTTTAAAATATGACATAATAGTTGTTCAAGAAATATTTCAGCTTGGCTTCGGAGTAATGATGGAAATGAGAAAATTTAGTATTTACAAATCGCAAATTATTAATGCTGCACATAACGATAACCCTGCCAACAAAATGAATTGATGCAAACACCAATTTATGTATTAGTGATAAGTATAAATTTAATAATATGTTAAATAAGTATTCTGATTTCTTTATTGACGGCATGATTGAGGCCAATGTCATCCGTCCGAGTAGTTCACCTATTGCCAGCCCAATGTTGTTGGTAAAGAAGAAAGATGGTAGCGATAGAATGTGTATAAACTTTCGTGAACTTAATGCAAATACAATCTCTGACAAATACCCCTTGCCGTTAATATCCGATTAGATCGATCGTTTTAAAGGTGGAAAATATTTTTATAGTCTAGATATGTACAACGGATACCATCAGATACCGATACACGCTGATTCAATTTAGCGAACAGCTTTTGTAAATCCTGATGGTCAGTTTGAGTTCTTTGCAATGCCATTCGGGCTAAAGAACGCATCTTCAGTTTCTCAACGCTCTATTGTACAATTGGGTGATTTAGTTAATTCATATGTATAAGTTTATATTGATGACGTTTAAATTGCGCAGACTTTAAAGAGCAAGCTTTTGAAAGATTAGCAGTTGTGCTTGAAGTTTTGTCTAATACAGGTTTTGCTTTTAATGTCAAAAAGTGTGTTTTCTACGTACAGGAATAGAATATCTGGGATTCTTTATTATATATATGGTGAAATAAAACCCAATCCTAGGAAGATACAAGCCTTGACAGCACTAAGTCAACCGACAACGGTAACTCAGCTAAGGCAATTCATAGGCTTAGCATCCTATTTTAGACAATTCGTCCCACGATTTTCTGAAGAGATGAAGCCACTTAATCAGTTAACCTCAAAGTTGACTGAATTTGTGTGGAACGATGAGTACGAGCAAATTCGACAAAAAGTTATTAATGTACTGACAAATGACCCTGTTTTAATCATTTTTGATCCTCAGTACCCTATTGAATTGCATACAGATGCAAGTGCCATTGGCTATGGTGCAATGCTTATGCATAAAGTAGAGGGCAAGCGTAGAGTTGTCGAGTATTATAGTAAATGTACCACCAAAGCAGAGTCTTAGTATCATTCGTACGAATTGGAAACGTTACCCGTGTACAATGCCATAAAATACTTCAGGCATTATTTAAATAGGAGAAAGTTCGTCGTACATACAGACTGTAATTCATTGAAAGCAAGTCATACCAAAATAGAATTAACGCCAAGAGTGCATCGATGGTGGGCGTTTATGCAATCGTTTGACTTTGATGTGGAGTATCGCAAAAGAAGTCAGGTGGCTCACGTAGATTGTTTATCACGAAACCCAATCCCGATCGAACAAAACGTATCCGAGGTATAAATTCATTTGGCATCCATAACGGATAACTGGTTGATTTCTGAACAACAACGCGATCAAAGTATATTGTCAATCATTGTCAGTAATCAGTCAGTCAATCAATCAGTCTTACGAGATACTTACAAAGACATGGCAAGACTCGATGTTTGCCTGTCATTCCTAGAACATTTAGATGGTCTGTAATTAGCCATGTACATGAGGCTTTAATGCATATGGGGTGGCAGAAAACGTTAGATAAAGTGTACGAACAATATTGGTTTGAGAATATGGCAAATACGTAAGATATTTGTTGAATACTGTGTGACATGCAAATTATCCAAGCCCATGTCGGGTAAGGTACAGGTAGAACTGCATCCCATTCAAAAATTGAAATTCCATGGCATACCATTCATATTGATATAAGCGGAAAGCTCAGTGGTAAAAATGATGAGAAGGAGTACGTTATTGTACAGATAGATGCCTTCACGAAATATTTTTATTTGTATCACACCTTGAATTTAGATGCTAAGAGTTGCATTAAGGCAGTGAAGTCAGCAATATCGCTTTTTGGGGTACTCACTCGAATTATAGCAGATCAAGGAAGAAGCTTTGCAAGTAACGATTTTCGTAAATTATGTTCAACAAATAAAGTCGAACTACATTAAGTTGCTACAGGTGCTAGTAGGGCTAATGGGCAAGTGGAACGTGTCATGGGCACAATGAAAAGTATGTTGACGGCAGTAGAAGCTAGTGAGCTTTCGTGGCAGGATGCACTGGAGGAGGTCCAATTGGCTATGAACTGTACCGCCAATCGGGTGACTAAGTTTAGTGCTCTAGAGTTGCTGATAGGAAAAGAGGCAAGGCCATCAGGCATGTTATCTATTGTCGAAGAAGCACAAGTCGATTTAAAAGAATCAAGAGCAATGCCGAAAATTAACGTGGATAAAGAGGCACAGCACAATAAGAGTAGATTTGATAAGAATAAGGACAAAGTGGTAAAACATAAGATTGGTGATCATGTCTTACTTAAGCGCGATGAACGGCATCAGACGAAGCTGGATCCCAAGTTTAAGGGACCATTTGTGGTTGTTGAGTTGCTTGATGGTGACCGTTATTTATTGAAATCGTTGACAAGTAAGCGAACTTACAAGTATCCGCACGAGAGTGTGCGAAGTTTACCAGATAGACAAGTGGTGTCTGAGTTGTATGGAAAGCTTGACGACGGTGAAAAAGACGTCGGTCAAATGAATCTCTCTGCCACCTAGCTGAGGTGCAGAGAACATCATACACATTGGCTAGATTCAAGCACAATGTTCATGCCAGTTACGGATGACATTGTGTGGCGGACATGAATCGTGTGGTATCGATTGGTACGGTGGTGCAAATCGTCGCAGTGGGCGGCAAGAGCCAGAAAACTGTGGTATGGTAAAACTGATAGCCACATGTTCGGGTTTTTGCAGAGGAGTGTGAGCAACTAAGAAAATAAAAGAGATATTAATTATTAATTATTTATTTATTTATTGTCAGCTAAGCGCAGCTTACATTAAAAAGAAATCAAACTTAATTTAAATTAAAAAAAATAGTTAAAATAATTAAATTAAGTAAAATATAGAATAATATATAAATCTGAAAATATATTTAAAAGTTAACGTTAAAGCTCTGGGAAATTCAATAAAAAATTGAGCAGTCCAACATTTGTTGCGAGGATTGGGAAAAACCCAGAAAACCCCAATCAGACCAGCGTTAGATTAGTAGTTAGTGGTTACGATTAGATAAAGCAAAAAGGATCGATCTTTTTAGTACTGGAGTTGAGGCCTCCAAGGAGACAAGAGAATAAAGTTTGTTATAGTCAGAACATATAACACGAAATGGTTCATGAATTAAATAGTTGCTGAAGCAACGATCAAGGCTAAGGGGTAAAAAGTTACGTGAAGATCTAACCGGGACATTAAATTTAATTCGACTCAAAAGAACTAATGAGTCGATTTCACCATTAAGTAGGTTAGTAATAAATAATACTCCATGCATAGTTCTACGGTTTAACAGGGAGGGCAGATTTATTAAAAGGAGTCTACTAGAATACGGGGTAAGTCAACTCCAGGAACCCAGTTAAAACTTCTAAGGGCAAATAGAAGAAATTTCTTCTGCACAGATTCAATTCTATCCTGGTGAATCGAGTATTGTGGAGACCACACACAAGATCCATACTCCAGGATGGGACGAACTAGGGATGTATAAAGCGTTTTAGTGGTGTAGGGATCACTAAACTCTTTCGACCGCTTGATGAAGCCAAGGAGATTAATAGCCTTATTGACCATGGACAAAATATGAGCGTCAAACTTTAATTTAGGATCAAGAATAATGCCTAAATCTATAATTTCAAACACGCGGTCAAGTGGTGAAGCATCAAGCAAGTGGTGAGCAGTATGAGGGGTACTTCTACAAAAAGACATGACTTTACATTTTGAACAATTTAAATTTAGTAAGTTAGTACGGCCCCAGGCTGACAAAGCACCCAAATCCGACTGTAGTAAATTACACAGGGAAGCGTCATTATAGGTGAAACATAGCTTGTGAGGAGCCATATTCACGTATAGCGCCTCACAGAAGGCGATTGCACTTATAGCCGCAGCCGGACCTGAGTTGCGGCGAATTTGCATGCTGTCTCGCTCTGGCACAGGATGTCAGCGCTAAGGTACGTGTTTGGCACATGGGAGCCGCAAAACACGTACCGTAGAAGTCGTGGCAAAGTGCCGTTGGTGTGCGAGCGGTGCATCCACGAGATGTAGTTATCGCCGTCACACCAACGACAGGCGTGATCCGCAACGAGGAACCGTTGTTGCTAGGCAAATCTCACTGGAACGATCACGCCACCTTTGCCCTTGGCGCGACATTGGCAGCGCTGACAGGCCCCGGTCCAGCGAGACAGCACAAGGGTATAAAAGGAGCCGCCTTTGACAGAGCGGCGAGTTAGTTCAAGAGGCAGTTCAAGAGTACAAGAGTTGAGACAAGAGTGAACCCAAAGTTAGAGTGAGTGCGAAGTGGAAAGTGAGCGCGAAACATAAAGTGAACCAAGGACTCAAAGGGCAGGAAATCCTACTTGAAAGGATAATTTAAGAAGTAAAAGGATTCATATCGCAATCAGGACAAAGCAGATCGTGTCCTTAGCGATTAACAAATACTTTACTAAGAAATCGATACGCGGAATTTAGCAAGCCTTGGGGTGCGTTGCATTTGCAAAGCAACCTCAAATTAAAACCAAGTATCAGTCAAGTGAGCCTGGCGAAGGACAGGTGAAGCTAAAGCCAGAGCCTGAGAGTAGGCGACACTATTGGCGAAATCCTTGTGGTAACAAGGAGGCCTTAGTAGAGCCTGGCGAATTCGGGCGTTGCTAGCTAAAACCTCGTTTAGTAGGCGTAACATTGACTCTGAATATTTGGTGCAACGAGAGCGCCAGCATTGCAAATAAAACCAAGACACAAGAGCCGTACGATTTACTAAACTCTAATAAGAAAAATCATTAAGTGCACAGCTCAATCGTAAAACCCAACGTGAAAACTAGCAGAGAGTGCAGTTTTAAAATATATGTATAAAAAGCAAAACCTAATCGTGTTATTATTGCCGCAGCGCTACAAATATAAATTTGTTGGCACGTACCCTCAGCACCGCGAGAGTTAGCCCAGCTAAAAGCCGCGTGACAATTTTAGGTTCGTTACAACTGGCGCCCAACTGTGGATCTAAGGCTAATGCAACATAGTTTTCTTTAATAAAATACATATAAATAATTGACTATATGGTTCGTTCGTGGGTGTACAATCTAAAAAAGGATGCACTAGTGAAATGCGGTGTGGAATTCGGTCTGGAGCTTGAAGGCACTGTCGAAAATATGAGAAAACAATTCGGAGACTGGGTAAGTCAAAATGAAAATAATCTTCCATACAGTGTTCGCATTAGCGAACTGGCGAAAACATACAGCCGACAGTCGCTTAATAAAGAACCCGAATACATGCGCGAGGAAGGGGAATACGAAGAGGAAAAGGAGTTTGCCGGCATAGACGTAGCAAGGCTGAGCGTCCCATGCACCAGCGCGGCGGCTAGGGCGCGAGATTTACAGGAATCTCGCCGATCGCCCTGGAGTACAACCCAACAGCCAGGAGAGCGTAGCCACACACACACACATGATCAGACCAATGCAAGGGCAAGTGAATACCAAAAAGTAGCCAAACAAGTTCGAGAGTGGAGCGGAATGGTCGGCAGACACATATGGATTAAACTTAAATTTAATTCCAAGAGCAATGCCGGAGTTGCTAAAAGGAATGGCACTTAAGTGGTACATAGCTAACAACAGGCATTGGACTACATGGGTGGATTTTGTCGATAGTTTTCAAGAATACTTCTTACCTCGAGATTATTTTGAAAATTTGTACGACGAAGTACGCAGACGGTGGCAAGCTATGGATGAGCCTTTTAAAGTCTATATGGTGGAGATGCAGACTCTGATGAGACCCCTACGACTCTCAACAGAGAAGGAAGTGCGCACCATTTACACCAACAGCCTTCCTGACTTGCGCGGATACGCACGGCCAAACCAGTTCTCGAATTTGACCCAGCTGATGCAACTGGCAGAAGAATTCGAAGAACTAGAAAAGGATAGGCTGAAACTGAGGTTACAAAGTGCTACAGCCCAACAACAATACAGCCAACATCAACAACAACAGCCTCAACAACACCGAGATACGCAGCAAAATGGACGCGATCACCATCAGAATCGTGCAAATCGTACACGATTTATGGCCATAGAGGAGCAGAACCAGCACACTGGAGGAATGGACGAACGGCCAACCCCAACACCTAGGACCCAGCAAAATCCCGCCAGGACACACATAAACAACCCAGGAAGGGCATGTCGCGTGTGTGGACAGGAGGGACACTGGGCGATAGAGTGCCGAAACCCAATGCTGGAGATCTGCTGGGTCTGCGGCAGAATCGGTCAGCGGATAGCACTATGTTGTCAGTCGGGAAACGGCCAGCGGCGTCTGCCATCGAGGGGCTAGCGGGAGCCGCCAAGGTCCGCCCCGAGACGCTAGTCGGTCACCTGAAGGACGAAGGGACGCAGTTGACTGCCACCGTATGGATCGGTGAGTGTCAGTATAAGGCTACAGTCGATACAGGGGCTACAAGCAGCTTTGTTAGCGAAGAGCTAGCTTGTAGACTGAGCACTGTAGGCCGGAGAAGCGTCGCAAGCAGACAGGTGAAGTTAGCAGACGGACATAACAGCAGGACAACAGAAAAAACAACGGTCGAAATAAGACTCGGGCATCGCAGTTTGGAAATAGCGTTGCTAATTATGCCTGGTGTGATAGACGATTTGGTGCTGGGCTGGGATTTTCTGACTGGCATGGGCACAGTCTTGCAGTGTGCGGGATTGGTGGTCACCATCCCAGCACGACGGCACAAGGTTGGAAAGCTGGAAGAGAGACTGTCGGTGGCAGTTGTCCAGAATACAACCGAACAAGACGAAGCATTACATGATGTCAGAAACCCAACTATTGAAAGCAAAAATCTACACGAGGAGCAAGAAATTAATAAATTTCTATTGCGGGAAGTTGCAGCCTTCAAACACTGACACGTCTACACGCCTTTGAGCGAGCCCGAGCGCGCCTTCCTTCTTCGCGTGGGTCGCGATTTTGGATCGTGGGTCGTGAGAGCGCACGCACCCTTCGATCATCTTTCGCCAATCTGGCCGTTCGAATATTCTGTTAAGTTGCTTGAGCCAAAATGTTATTAAAAGCTAATGAACATAATTGTAACATGGTAAACTATAATATGATAAAGAATGAATGATTGTAATGTTAATGTTTGGCAAGCTGTTAATTACTCTTAATAACTAATAAATTATAATATAAGGGTGAGAACGACTTCTTCTCATTTGTACTTCATGTACTTAGCTTCATTAAATGACAATATATTCTTTAATAATAAATTGTGAGGGAGGCTAACGTTGGCCTACCTCACAAAGCACAATCTTGTCTCAATCCTTTTATCCTTTGATCACTGGTTTTCACAACCATAAACATTCATTGCTTATGTTTTGCTTGCAGGTGTGGAAGGTAACGCACGTCAAACAGGCGGCCTCTCGACTCTCTCTCTTATCTACTTATAACAATGCACGTGTGCAGAGCAATGTATTTAAAACTGAAGCACACTTCACTCTAGCACTAATTGCTTAAAGCTAAAACTGATCCTGTCACTATCACAACCATAAAGATCAATGTTTATGGCTTGCTTGTCAAACTGGAGCACACTTGACTCTAATACTAATTGGTTACACAGCCAAAACTGATCGATTACGGAACACAAAATTGTGATGAGCGACGACAGGCCTATAAGCGTTATTTTCCAAAGAATCCAAAAATGCAAGCGGAAATTAACCAGCAAGTAGAGGAACTCCTTGCGAAAGGTTGCATAGAGCCATCAAACAGCCCACATAGCGCACCAATCGTGATGGTGAAAAAGAAGAATGGCAAATGGCGACTGTGCGTGGATTTCAGGCAACTCAACAGCCGATCCATTAAGGACGCGTATCCATTACCAAGAGTGCACCACATTTTAGACCAGCTACGTGAAGCCCACTTCATCACTAGCTTGGATCTGAAAGATGGGTACTGGCAGATCCCGATGGAGAAAACGAGCCGACCACTGACAGCATTTACAGTCCCAGGCAAAGGATTGTATCAATGGAAAGTAATGCCATTGGCACCGGCAACTTTTCAGAGGGCATTGGATCGCGATTGCATATTTAGATGACATTATAGTCATCGGAAGAACGCGCGAAGAACATATGGAAAATCTCAAAGAGGTATTTCGGCAGCTGCGGGCAGCAAATCTGCGCATCAACGTGGACAAATGCGATTTCTTTAAAAATGAGTTGAAATATTTGGGCCACAGAGTCACAGAGGAAGGAATTCGCACAGATTCGGAGAAAGTTGCTGCAATCGCAGAATTGAAGCCGCCAAGCAACGTAAAAGAGTTACGAGAATACCTGGGCGTGGCATCATGGTACAGGCGCTTCGTACCAGATTTCGCGACGAAAGTAGCACCTCTGAACGCATTGATGAAAAAAGGCGCAAAATGGGAGTGGACTGAGGAGCGGCAAGTAGCGTGTTTGACACAGTCAAAGAGAAGCTGACTCAGTCCCCAGTATTGGCATGCCCAGATTTCTTAAAAACATTTTGCTTGCAGACGGATGCAAGTAACTATGGCCTGGGTGCGATATTGACCCAGCCTTCGGAGCAAGGTGAAAGGGTAATATCGTACGCCAGTAGGACACTAAACGGAGCCGAACGGAACTATTCGGCTACTGAAAAAGAGTGTCTAGCCATAGTGTGGGGAATCAGAAAGCTAAGGCCATACCTGGAAGGCTACCATTTTGTGGTCATAACGGACCACATGGCGCTAAAGTGGCGAAACTCAATTGAAAGTCCATCAGGCAGAATAGCGCATTGTAAAGGCAACCTCAACGTAAAGGCAACCTCAATGTCGTAGCCGATGCACTTTCGAGACAGCCACTTCCGGAGACATGCTGCCTAGTAAAAATTGCAACAGAAGGGATTGAGGCAGACAACGCAAACTGCAAATGGATTCAAAAATTAAAAAAGGAAATCGCACAAAATCCCAGGAAATATGCGGACATCCGGACCCACATCGCGCTGGAGGCGGAGATGTGGAAGCTTGGAAGCTTTGTGTACCCAAAGGTAAAAGGAAGGATGTATTACTGGAGAATCACGACGCAGCCACAGCCGGTCATTTGGGAAGCCGGAAAACGATAGCAAGAGAAGCGACACGCTACTACTGGCCAGGCTTATACAGGGACGTACGCACATATGTGCACAACTGCGAAACGTGTCAACAATACAAGCCAAGTCAAATGGCAGCGGCAGGAAAGATGTTGACACAAATCCCTGAAGAGCCCTGGAATACCGTGTGTGCTGATTTTGTTGGCCCACTGCCAACATCAAAACACAACAATACAATGCTATTGGTGATGTTCGACCGTTTCTCTAAGTGGACTGAGGTGGTTCCGCTAAGGAGCGCAACCACAGCCACTTTGCAAAAGGGTTTCAGAGACAGAATTTTGGCACGATTTGGGGTGCCAAAAGTTCTCATAACGGACAATGGAACACAGTTCACGAGTAAAGCCTTCAAACGCTTTCTCGAAGAATTGGGAGTGCGACACCAATTTACGGCACCAGAACGTGCGAACCGCACGGTAAAAACAATGATCGCACAATTTACCAAGGATAACCAGCGGTGCTGGGATGAATTTTTGCCAGAGTTGTCACTGGCCATTAACACCAGCGTATCTGCGTCTCCGTGTTATAGTGCAGCGTTTATCACGCAAGGGCGTGCACCAAGGCTGCCAAATGCGCTGTACGACAACGTTACACTCGGCACAGGGCAGCCGACACAAATACTCAGCGACCAAACAAGGCATTACAACCTACGGAGACGGCAGTGGTATGTCTCCGTAGGAGACAAGGTATGGGTGAAACAACACCACCTGTCAAAAGCAGCAGAAGGCTTCGCTGGAAAGCTTGCTCCTAAATTTGCCGGACCATACACTACAATAAATTTTGTGTCACCTGTAATCTGTAAGCTACAGGGGAAAACTGGTGAAAAGGAACGGACCGCGCACATAGGCGACATCAAACCCCACGGAGGTGGAAAGGACAACGGGTGGGATAATAAAACAATTTTTTTTGGGGGGGCACAAATTAGTTTAAGACACTAGAACAAAAAGTAAAATTTTTTTGATGAACATCTGGAAAAGAAAAGATCGGTTAATAATTGGTTTTGTTAAGGACGTATCTCATTTACTCACCTGAATCTCCGTCACCTATTATAAATAGAAAGTAAACAAAAAAATCATTAGTTATTTGGTTTTTTTTTTTTTTTGAAAAAAAAGGGGTGAATATGAATTAATACATATTAAATATTTTCCCTACTCAACACATTTAACACATATATAAATAATAAAAATAAATATGTAAGGTATTACATATTTATTAAACAATAACAAAAATAAATATGTAAGGTATTACATATATATAAATAATAAAAATAAATAGGTCAGGTATTACATATTTATTAAACAATAACAAAAATAAATATGTACGGTATTACATATTATATAAATAATAAAAATAAATATGTAAGGTATTACATATTTATTAAACAATAAACAAAATAAATATGTAAGGTAATACATATATATAAATAATAAAAATAAATATGTAGGGTATTACATATTTATTAAACAATAACAAAAATAAATATGTAAGGCATTACATATGTATAAATAATAAAAATAAATATGTAAGGTATTACATATTTAATAAACAATAACAAAAATAAATATGTAAGGTATTACATATTATATAAATAATAAAAATAAATATGTAGGGTATTACATATTTATTAAAAATAACAGACAACAATGAATGTGTGGGCGGGGAGAATGGATGGCAGAGGAAAAAAAAAATTAATAATAAGAGCCACGGCCCAACCAAGGGCATTACGAAAACCGGACCTGAACGCGGCGAAAGGTGTGCGAAGCAAACGCTGCTAGTAAAACGGTTAATGGAAAAGGTTAGCGATATCGCAAAAGAAAGCGCTGACAAAACATGGCGGTCGCATGCGGGAAGGATACCGTAACATGCACACCAACACTGATGCACATGCGTACGGAGTAGGGGTATAAAAGGTGCCGACTACCATGCAGTCGGTCACTTTGCGATATTTTACGAAAAAAACTGAGAACTCACAATTAAGATGGAGAATGGTAGCAGCACCGGAGCAAGAAGGGCAGCCCCTGTATCGGGCCGTGATCCAAGGATGCATCCTCGCACACCACCGAGAGATGTGCGCGTAGTCGACGCGGAGGCCATGGGTGCCAGCGCCAGAGGGCGCAGAAACGTGGCGCGACGAGGGCGTCAGACAGGACAGCCCTATGCGCATGTCAGGCAGCCACGAGGAGAGTCTCCAGACGTGCTTTATCTGCGGGCATCACCCATCATTGAGTCCTCGGAAGAGCGAGAGGAAGCCGAGCGTGAGCGTTGTCGCCGTCAGGAGCTGGAGGAAGAGCGAGAGTGGGTGCGCCGGGCATATGGCGAGGACTGGGATAGTAGCGACTGGGAGATGGACTACAGCGCTGGTCCAGTGGGCGAAGTTCATGAGGAGTCGCCGCCGCGGGAGTTTGTGGAGATCAATCCCGAATGGATCCGGATGGGCCACCCGGAGGCACCGCCGACCCCAGAAGACGAGAATGTGGGCCCAGCTAGCCCGGAGCGGTTCGCCACACCGCCGCTACCGGAGACGCCACCACCAGACTGGCGCCCCGCTAGGCCAGCATCGCCTTTCCCGCGCGGAGTGGAGGTGTCGGACGCGGAAGACGAGGTTATCTCGATCTCATCCGAGTCGTAGGGTGAAACGGCACCGGAGGCCGAGGAGCGGGTGCCGCAAGGCGAACCAGACGAGCCACCACCGCCGACGGCGACCATTAATAGGGAGAAGCGGTTCGTGGACGGGCGGTGGCACCACACCGCGACGGTTGTCCTGGAATGGACAGAGGAGGTGGCACCGCCCCGCGAGGGCTTTATTAGAGAGATGACACCGCCACGACCACAAATGCCGTCACCGCCACGACCACGTACGCCGACGCCACCACGACCGCGTACGCCAACGCCACCCCGACAGCGTACACCGACGCCACCGCGATCGCGACCGCCGACGCCACCGCGATCGCGACCGCCGACGCCACCGCGATCGCGACCGCCGACGCCGTCACCACCACGCGCACTAAAGGCACCAGTCAGCACGGCCACCTGTCCGACAACACGGACATCGCCGTGGGAATGGCCGACACCACTGCAGGTGGGCACGCCGCCTCGCCCCGGGACACCGCCTCCGCCACACGCTTGGGCAACCAATCCGGTGCGCCCAGCGTTCGGTCGGCAGGCTTCATGCCCGTATGGGGAACGGCCGACTCGCCCGGTGCTACAGCGGCAATCATCCACACCGCTGGCGACTTCAGGATGGAGAGAGCTGGCGCGAGCAGAGTGGCCACCCGAAGTGATAGCTGCCGCAGCTGGAGACAGCGACCGACGCACGTCGCGCATAGTTTGGGCGCATGGCCAGAGGCACCGCGTGCGGATATCGGTCAGAGGCACGCGGGCCTTTATGTCGGTGTAAAACACAAAATAACACAAAAAAAAAAATAATAAAAAAAAAAAATTATATATTCGGATGATTATTTCGTTTAACCTGGAAAAAAAAAATACAAAAAAACAGGTTGATTAAACTGCAGGAGGAGGGGTGAAATTTGCTGGAAGCATACTCACATAAAATGTGTGTGTGATCCAGCGCGAGCGGCAAAACGGCATGGCCTGGAAAAAGAGAACATGACTTAGGATATGGTGGAAATGGCGCAAGGCGCGAAAATATTTTACTTACCTTGTTTTTTTAGATTTTTTTCAGCAACAACAAAACAATTGCAAAATGCAAATCGTGTGTCATGGCCTATTAGTGTTGGATAGTTGCGGGTGGCCATATCGATCTGGCCACATCGCAAATATCGATCTGGCCGTATCGAATAACGCCGGGCGATGCAAAGCCGCTAGATGGCGTTACAGCGACACTGCTAACGGGCGCCAAAGTTCAAAACGGAGGCGCGCGATTTGAAAGACGCAAAATTCACTGCTAACGGACGCCAAAGTTCAAAGCGGAGGCGCGCGATTTGAAAGACGCAAAATTAAGTGGAAGGCTTCCACTTCCTGAGAAAGAGGGGAGTGTGAGGAGCCATATTCATGTATAGCGCCTCACAGAAGGCGATTGCACTTATAGCCGCAGCCGGACCTGAGTTGCGACAAATTTGCATGCTGTCTCGCTCTGGCACAGGATGTCAGCGCTAAGGTACGTGTTTGGCACATGGGAGCCGCAAAACACGTACCGTAGAAGTCGTGGCAAAGTGCCGTTGGTGTGCGAGTGGTGCATCCACGAGATGTAGTGATCACCGTCACACCAACGACAGGCGTGATCCGCAACGAGGAACCGTTGTTGCTAGGCAAATCTCACTGGAACGATCACGCCACCTTTGCCCTTGGCGCGACATTGGCAGCGCTGACAGGACCCGGTCCAGCGAGACAGCACAAGGGTATAAAAGGAGCCGCCTTTGACAGAGCGGCGAGTTAGTTCAAGAGGCAGTTCAAGAGTACAAGAGTTGAGACAAGAGTGAACCCAAAGTTAGAGTGAGTGCGAAGTGGAAAGTGAGCGCGAAACATAAAGTGAACCAAGGACTCAAAGGGCAAGAAATCCTACTTGAAAGGATAATTTAAGAAGTAAAAGGATTCATATCGCAATCAGGACAAAGCAGATCGTGTCCTTAGCGATTAACAAATACTTTACTAAGAAATCGATACGCGGAATTTAGCAAGCCTTGGGGTGCGTTGCATTTGCAAAGCAACCTCAAATTAAAACCAAGTATCAGTCAAGTGAGCCTGGCGAAGGACAGGTGAAGCTAAAGCCAGAGCCTGAGAGTAGGCGACACTATTGTCGAAATCCTTGTGGTAACAAGGAGGCCTTAGTAGAGCCTGGCGAATTCGGGCGTTGCTAGCTAAAACCTCGTTTAGTAGGCGTAACATGACTCTGAATATTTGGTGCAACGAGAGCGCCAGCATTGCAAATAAAACCACGACACAAGAGCCGTACGATTTACTAAACTCTAATAAGAAATATCATTAAGTGCACAGCTCAATTGCAAAACCCAACGTGAAAACTAGCAGAGAGTGCAGTTTTAAAATATATGTATAAAAAGCAAAACCTAATCGTGTTATTATTGCCGCAGCCGCCACAAATATAAATTTGTTGGCACGTACCCTCAGCACCGCGAGAGTTAGCCCAGCTAAAAACCGCGTGACAATTTTAGGTTCGTTACAAGCTTCACATCATCAGCAAACACATACACAAAAGAGTTAGTAATAACAGCTGGGAGATCGTTAATAAACAGATTAAATGGCAAAGGTCCAAGGTGACTACCCTGGGGAACACCAGAGGTAACCAAAATAGGTTTAGATACCGACGATTTAAAAACTACTTATTGTGTTCGACCACACAAGTACTCCGAAAGCCACAATACGAGTTTTGATGGAAATCCAATAATATTTAATTTTTGAAGCAACAGAAAATGACTAACAGAATCAAATGCCTTACTAAAATCGGTGTAAACAACGTCAGTTTGCATTTTTTCCTGAAACCCTTTGATAACAAGCGAACGTTAGACTTAGAAGAATTTTTATGGAGAGGAATTATAAAGGATTCCTTCCATATATCAGGAAACACGGTTGAATCAACAGACAAGTTAAATAATTTATTTAATGGCGGACAAAGAGAATCCGCGCAGTATCTAAGAATACAACCTGGCACTCCATCAGGACCAGGCAAGTAGCCAGGTTTAATAGAGTTAAATTCATTCAGGAGCGTAGACTCAGTTATAACTGGGATATATATGCAATTTAACGTTTGAACTTGAAAAGGATAGGAATTACTACTACTATACATCTTTGATGAGTATACGGATTGAAAATACTCAGCAAATAGATCGGCTACTGCCTGATCAGAACTTGCTTTTGTATCATCTAGGTATACTGAGGATGGCAAGCAAGAAGTCTTACGTTTAGAGTTAACAAATTTATAAAACTGTTTAGGTTCACGTGAAAAGTTTAGTCTACAACGATTAAGATAATTATTATAACAAGATGTGTTAACAGAAAGAAAACTAGATTTTGCTATTAAATAAGAAGATAAATCTAAAGTGGTTCCAAATTTTTAAAATTTTTTATAAGATTTTGTCTTCGCGTTTTTCAATTGCGATAGTTCCCTCGTAAACCAAGGTGGTTTACTATCACTTGAAGAACAAGTGAGGGGAACACAAATATCCAAAAGCGAATTCAAGGTCCTATAAAATATGGCAATAGCAGTTTCTATATCAGTACAAGAAGAAAGACGAGGCCAATTAGTATGTTGAAGAAGATAATTTAATTTAGTAAAGTTAGTTTTACGAAAGCAACGGGTTTTTAAAGTATTATAAGATACTGCACTAGGGTTAAAAATTTTGATGGATAGTTCTAAGGTTGGATGGTAGGTGTCTTCCGGAAGCACTAGAGGGGGTATTCTTCAAGCATTACTGCAATCAGAGTCCGAAACAAATATCAAGTCCAACATTCTACCACTACAGTTATGCACCCTGTTAACTTGCGATAGGCCTAACTCCAGTAGGCCATCGATAAAATCATCAGAAGTGACTGGTAATATCGCCGAAGATGTGTCATTCACAGACCATACAACATGTGGCAGATTAAAATCACCAACCACTATCAGATTATCCATATCTGTCAACAATGACGCAACAAGTTGCAGGGCACTAAGATGGGATGAGTAAATGTTAATATCAGAATGAGGAGGAATATAAGAGCAAGTAACATAAAGTGATCGGCCGTTTAGTAATATTTTGAGACATAAAAACTCTATGTCCGGAAGATGCTGAGAAAGAATCTGTTCAGAGGAAATACAGGAGTCAACAGCAATGAGAACACCACCCCCTTTGCGGGAAGTGCGATCGCATCTGTACAAGCTATATTTAGAAGG
Organism: Scaptomyza flava; assembly: GCA_030179655.1. Lineage (NCBI taxonomy): Eukaryota > Metazoa > Arthropoda > Insecta > Diptera > Drosophilidae > Scaptomyza > Scaptomyza flava. The sequence continues at coordinate 125,887 of JARNME010000057.1, read as the reverse complement.
AAAAATGGAATAATCAGAAATATCAGGTTTTAACCAGGTTTCAGTAAGTGCAACTATTTGAGAATCAAAAGATAAGCTGTTAATATATAATTTAGCCAGTTTAGTGTTAAGGCCTCTAATATTTAGATAGGCCAAGCTAATAACTTCAGTAAGTTTTTTGCCGCCGAGGTGGAGGCAACAGGATGGACAACAGGCGGTGTGCTATTGATCCTAATACCATTATTGTTATTAATTCGCCGATTCGTATACTCCTTAACGACAAGCTGCGGCGGCCAAAACTTTTCAGAGCAAATTGTCGAAAAAAGTTCAGGCGGTACACCCAACTTGAAAGAAGATACTTTTCTGGCATGTTTAAACTTAATAGGATCACAAATTATGTTATTAGTGGCAAGGTTATTGTTAAGATGACGTATAGGATGCCAGCCTAGAAACAAAAACAAATTTATTTAGTGGGACAACAACCAGAGGCTTGGTGCCCCAATTGTAACGCCAGTAGAGTCAATAGGCACACTAGCTGTTGGACCGGAGGACTCACTAATAGGATCACAAATTATGTTATTAGTGGCAAGGTTATTGTTAAGATTCCTTGCCGGGGAGTTAAATAAAATAAATGAGCTAGCAATAGTACCCATGGGGGGATTATTGCTAGGCGCTAGAAGCGGTTTAGTGGGCAGGACAGGTGGGACAGTTATCGGATGAGGTCCCGAAGTCTTTTTACGCTTCGGGGATTCAGTTATCACTTTGCCTTTTTTGAAATTGGACTCAAGCTGCTCGAAAGACTTCTGCAGGTTATTAAAAGCAACGTGCATAGCCTTAAAGCCTTCGTGAGTCTGCCTCATAAATTGTGAAGATTTTTTCACCGCCTCTTTACAAGACCCACAATACCATTCAAGGCCTGTGTTAGCAAGCAGACATTCCCTGGTTTTGGCTGTCAGATAGACCACACAAAATAAAATCTTGGTTGGTTGAACCTACCAATTTGCAATTTTCACTGCAACAGACAAGCATCATGAAGTAATATGCTTTAGCAAAAAAAGTTAGGGTGCAGGTATGTGTAAGTTAAAACGTATCAATGCAAAGAGCACGATAAAACGGTAAAAATCAATCTGGGATGTTGTTGCTTAATATAGCAAATTCGTTTAAGCTGTTAGTTGGTGCAGGATCCAGCGCTGTTAGTTTTCTTGCCACCGGAGGTGACGATTGGCTTGATCTATTATTTGCCTTTGGTTTTAGTTTTTGCCAGTGCCAAACCGTAAGGTCTTCATTGCTGTCACTCATGGTGACAACAACAAAGCGTCAACAGTTTGTTGATGCTTATCAACAGTCAGTGATTTGTTGTTGCGTATCAGTGGGAAAGCAAATAAGCATATAACTGTTCTCAGAATAGATAAACACGAAGTAGATTTTATTAAGCGAAGCTTCCGCGCAAAACTAGGCACGTCTTAGCTCAACGAGTGATCGATCGCGACAAAGATCTGCAGCAAAAATTTGGATTTCACTTCCACCCATTCCGCCCCCAGCCCCCCTTCCCAACCTTTTACAAACTTTGAGCTAGAGTCACCCAATTTTGTATGAAGATAGCAATTAACATTCCACAAAGATCTGCAGCAAAATTTGGATGCCACGCCCACCCATACCGCCCCAGCTCCCCTTTCCGCACCTTTTACAAACTTTGAGCCAGAGTCACCAAATTTGGAAGGAAGATAGCTGGTGGCATCCCCATCTGCATCGGAGAATCCTCAAGGCAGCGTACACCCCTGCTGCATCCGTACCCTTTTGCAATCAGGCCTCTTTTTACCGGATTAAATACTGGTAACGAGTATACCGCAGTCGGTTGCGTCCGACTGCAACGTTTCCACTTCCTGTTGTATGTTTTGTTGTATTATTATTTGTGAGTGTTTCTAATGTCTGTATATGATGCACTTTGCGTTCGTATTTGTAATATGCTCCCGCACAACTATTTCTATACCAAAATATTTTAACTTTGTGTTTCTGTTTAAATTTGATGTGTATTTTAACACCAGTTAGCCTGCGCAAAATTTGTGTCTAGTGTTTTTTGTTTTAAAAACAATACAACTTTATACTGTGCACACGACCACTGGGCTTTGCTTCTCTTCTTCTTCTTAGTTAAGTAGCTTAATATGCATTTCTTGCCTTTTAAAAAAAAAAACTGTCCTCTCTTTTACTTTTTTCCAACCTTAGTGTACAAAATGTGGGACATTCGGCAATTACATTTAGGGTGTTCAACAGCTTCGTTTCATCGTTTCTTGTTTCAAGCTTGAAACGCTTAGCTCGTGAACGGCATTTTGGGTGTTTGTTAACATTTCTTTTATTTACATTTTTGTCACTGTTACTGTTTGCTGCGCTTATATTACCTGGATGTATAAAAAATGCCATTTAAAAGAGTTAAAGATATGCTATGCGATACTTCAGCAAAGCAAGTCATAAGGGAAATGGAGCAAATTGAAGGTGAGAAAAGCCCGTTGTTAAAATCAGGCTTGAAAAGCCAGCGTTTCGTTTGCAATTGAGGTTTAGTGTGCTGTTTCTTTTGAAACTTCATTTGTGTACTCATAGTTTGTCAAAGAACAGTAATGGAACTTTTGCAAAGGTAAATTACTATTTTGCTTTCATCGTGAAATTCGCCAGATGTGTGGTGTATTTTTGGCTCATCTGAATAGGTTTGACAACTTTACCTTCACAATGTAATTGACTGCGTGATGTAAACGAGTAACTTTTTTTTGTGTTTTAAAATTTAAACAAATTTGAGTTTGAGTTTTTACCTAAACGGGTCGCGGAAAACCTTTAACCGATTTTGAAAAGGGTCGAATTAAAAGCTATATTGAATGTAGCCTAAAACACGATGAAACAGCCAAAAAGATTGATCGAAGTCAAAACGTTGTTAGCAATTCTCTTCGTAATGAAGCAGACTACGGAAAAAACATGAAAGGAGGAAGAAAATTTGCAACAACGGCATCAGATAAGCGACTTATCATTCGAACTGCCTCAAATTCCCGCCTCTTTGCCGGTAAAATTAGGGAAGAATGCGGCGTAAATGCTAGTTTGGCAATCATTCGGAGTTCCGAACACTTGAAAAGATTAAAAATAAAGAAAAAACCACCTCTCAATGATGTACGTAAGGAAATACGGCTTCGATTTGCCCGAGAGTAAATGAAGTGGAACAACGAATGGACAACAGTGGCCTTCTCCAACGAAAAAAAGGTCAACCTCGATGGGCCAGATGGATACAACTACTATTTCCACGATATGCGAAAGGAGGAGTGCTTTTTAAGTCGTCATCACAGCTGTGCAGGTGGATTAAGGACCATAATGTAAATTTGCTCGAGTGGCCGCCATACTCTCCGGACACAAATTCTAACGAAAACATTTCAGGTATTTTGTCAAGGAGAGTATACGAAGGGGTGGGGGAGGGGGGGGGGACAAAATTTCAAGACTCTGCGACCCTAGTTGAAGCGATTAAAAAGGCCTTGTCAACAATTTCACTAAGTGAAATCTAAAATTATTACAACTCCTTATCAAATCGAATTTTTGAAATGGTTAAGAAAAAACTAAAAATTTCTAATATAGTACGTCTTGATGTTTGAGTTAAAAAAAGCCTTTAATGTTGCATTGTATTATTGATTTATCTACTTTTAGTTGTTAAACCTATTTAGTTGAGCCAAAATATATGAAGATTTTTTGTTATGTTTTTGAAAAATAAAAATATATACAGTGACTCACAGCTTAAATAATAATAATAAAAAGTTTAAGGTGCTATATATTTTAAACTAGAGGAAAAACAAAAAATGTTTAAACGCCAATTTGTTTTATGTTATATCACATTTAAAAAATAAACTATATTTGTTTCTGAAATATTGCTAAGTTTTATACATAAACTAAAAACTAAAAATATATCTAAAATATAGGTCACAGCTTAAAAGATGCAGACACAAACTAGTTATATTTTTGCCGGATAAAAGGTTAAATAAGGATTTTAGTACTTAGTATGTAATCCCTTAACCTTTAGAATAGCCCTTAACCTATTAGTCCCTAGTCCCGTTAGTTCTGGCGCGTATATATTTTTGCTCTTTTTTTTCTCAATTTGATGCCACGCTCACTCCTTCTGCCAAACTCTTTTCGCCCCCACTCTTTTGAATTGGAAGTAACTGAATATAATATATAATTCATTTAATTTATTGTGATGTAGGTTTTCCTAGCTAAGGATTTAATTCCAATCAAATAAGGTGTAGCGCCATCTAGTTTGATAATTTGCAGCCTATCAACCGATATGTCAACACTCGTCTTCGTTTATCAACTAGATGGCGCTGTATGGTCTCTTACACTGTTTTTGTACGCAAATTTCGCGATGTCATAAGGAAATCATTAATTTACACAGCTTGCATACATATATAATAATCTATGTACTTCGGCAGTACACTTTTCTGATCAATATAGTTTTTGTGAACATGTGTTTTCTGTTTTCACTCTTGATCGCAAATTGCCAGACAAGCTACAAACACCTAGGCATGGAAATGCGTAAGTGTTTCTACCTCTTGGGCAAATTTCGTTTGTTACTGTGCTTGCTCAATTCAAAGGTAGCGTTTAAAAAGAAGGCTCCAAATAATGCAAAATTTTGAGTTGCCAGTAAGTGGAATTCTGATCATAAGTAGTCTGTGTTTAGAAGAAGAGTTGCCAGTATAATATAATTTGATTTGTCTGGCTGCTAACCACACCGATACATAGGAATGCAACGCAATCTAAAATCTAACATCTAACATCAATGATGTTACGTATGAAGTACCCGTGCCAAATTTTTTCAAAATATTCCAACATCCTCTGGAAATGTTCCTGTTCCAAGTGTTTTTATTTAGTTAGTTTCGATATTTTTGATGCCACCACTAAAAAGATGTCATTCACAACGAAAAGGTAATTTTGTTTATATATAAATGAATAGCAAATAAATCATTGCGGGCAACGAAAACGGTAAGTCAAATGCTAATTATTTACGTCATTTTTTAAATAATATTTCTGATTTTAGTAAGAAAAAACCCCACAAATAGAACGCTCTGGCCGCCCGAAAAGGAAGCAGTCCAGGTAGACTTTTGGGAAGAATACATTGAAGATTTGCGTGGTCAACGGAAAAACACACACATATACCGGGAGATGGCAGAAAAGTTGAAGGCGCTGGATAGCAGCAACCAGTGGACTGACGTCCGCTCAAAAGTAGATAATTGGACTTGCAAATAAAGGTATAATGTTTTAAAGTTATTAAGAAAAAAACATAGTGGCGTATAGTTAATTTTGGCTATGCCAAGACTATGATACCCTTCACACAGCCAAATCAATGCTCCCCCCTCTTATGTTTCTGTGCAGTTGTTGGTAATTTTTCGCTAATATTTTTACTCTTGAGCGTCATTTACTTGTTCGTGTGCGACAACAACAACAATTTGATATGTAGGTACTTGAAAGTGCACGACAGAGACAACAATTGATAGTACGATATGGGTAATTTGTATGGTGGCTATGTCGTAGAATGCTCCGATCGAAATGAAATTTCATATTGAACAAACCCGACTTGATCTAAGCAATCTGTGAAAGTTTCAACAAGATCGGTTCAGCAGTTTGGCCGGAAATCGTGTTGATATGGTAAATTTGTATGGTGGCTATATCGTAGAATGCTCCGATCGGGATGAAATTTCATAGTGAATAAACCCGACATGATCTAAGCAATCTGTGAAAGTTTCATCGAGATCGGTTCAGCAGTTTGGCCAAAAATCGTGTTGAAACAGACAGACGGACAAACGGACGGACAGACGAAAATCAATTCCTGAGCTCGTCCTGATCATTTTGATATATAGTTTATGGGGTCTCCCATCATTCCTTTAAGGCGTTACAGATTCATGACAAAGTCAATATACCCTGTGAAGGGTATAAAAAGTGAATAAACACAATTTTTTTCAGAAAGGAGAAGGAAATAATTGGCTCAAGTGGAGATGCCGCTTCGCCATGGCCACTTTTTTCAAAACTCCACCAGTTTTTGGGCACATTTGCCATGAACAACGTTCAGGAGCGGCAAATTCAATCTACCACAGCAAATATTATTGAGTTGGACACCGAAGACATGCAGCAATTGGAAGAGGCGACACCTGCAAAGCGGCAAAAGCAAGACAAACAGGAGATAATCCAACTTCTAAGGAACGCAATGGTAACCAAAAAAAAAAAAAAAAATTCAAGAAGGTATTGAGATATTTACCGAAAATAGCATTGCGTTCCAAAACCGAATGTTGGAGTTGATGGAAAAAAATAATATATAAGTTATTTAGTTATGTTAGCATTGTTAGTTTTAGTATTGTTAGTTTTATAAAATAAATAGCTAAAAATTTGAAATTGGTATGGTATTTATTTATTTAATTAATTTTTTGTTTTTTATTGTCAGTCATTGATCTAGCAATGGCTGATCTATTTGCTCAGGAGTTGATTAAAAATCAGAGGCAAGGTTGGTTTGATCCGGCTGAGTTCGGCAATTAATAATCGCACATTACTAAAGCCGCATTGTGTCTTGGGAGGCTGTTTAGCCCTTTGCCGATGCGACGAAATCTCGCCTTTAAATGCCCAAAAGCATTTTCAACAACGCGACTGGCCTTTGACAAATGAGAATTATATGTCTTATGCAACTCCAAGGCTGCTGTTGAAAACGGATATGGCTTCATAACCGTCCGCGAAAATTTAAAGGCTGAATCAGCAATCAGAAGCAGAGGAATATTGGTGCCGCATTTACTCTTGATTTGCTTTGAATTATGGGTGACGACTCTACAGTTAGTTTTAAGTCCGAGGTTCTGTATATTATTGAATCGCTGCAGCGTCCCGGATTTCCAACGTACACGTACACAAATCTGTAACCATGCTCAATTTCAGAATTAAAAACTTATGAAATATATAAGTATATTACCGATTATCCACACATGCAAACCACCCTTTGTAGTTATAGTGGTCTGTGGCCTCTTCAGCTGCTGGCTTCACCTCTATATGGCATCCATCTTAATAATAAAAAATATTGTAAAAAACAACATTTACTACTCAACAACTATGTTTACCAATTGATCCAATGCACTGCGGAAACCCAAGTGATTCAAACCCAAGTGATTCAAACCCAGTGACGCATGCATCCACCATACCTTCTGTCAAAAATTCTTTTGGCAGATAATCGTCGCCAAATTCCGCAGCAACTGCTCGGCAAAACTCATGCAGGATACTGGGCGAAACACCAAACTGCCTTGCCACAGTCCGATATTCGGCTGCACTCCCCAAAGTGTAGAGAGCGATGGCTATGCGCTTTTCGCATTCAATTGCATATCGGAACGGCGTGTTTTTTTTCCTCAAAACTCCTTACCTCTGCACCAGTTATTAAAATGACGCCTTTTCCAAACTAAAACTTTCTTTAAAGAAGGCTTCATTATTTTCAGGAATATCCTTTTCCCAAAACTGTCCAAACCGCTTTTTAAAGTTTTCGATTATTTATTTTTTATTAATATTTATTTTCACTCACGTGCGCACAAATCCTCCAAGGCATTGCAACAATTTCATCATGTTGCTCAGCTTCGAAATCATCATCTTTACAACAGGCTTCTTCCAAAATGCCAACAAGATCAATAAGCATACTATGCTGTTGAGTTGCTATAAATATAGCTAAGTCTCTTGTATCAATTTTTTAAACAAAATTTTTTTTTAATTTAAATGAATGATAATAAAGTAAAAACGGCTTGTCTTATTATATTATTATTATTAAATATTATTAAAAGCCAAAATTTAGTAATTTACATTTTAACAAGGCAAATATTGAACACATGCATCAAATGTGACGTCATCTACGCAGAACATAAGCCAGTTTCTGCTCAATCTTAGTTTTATCGTTCGAACTCATCAAATTTAACAAAAACGCAATATTTACATTAAATTTATAGTTTCTTTGATTTAATATTCTAACGCTATTAATTAAAATAACATTACTGCTTAAATTAAACTCTGTGAAACGTTAAATTAAATAATCGCGAGTGAATACTGTGAACAGTGCCATTGTGTGTGACATATGTACATATGTTTGTGCATTTGTAGCGTCCAAACGTGGATACATTTTACGCGCAGCGGTCTGCTGTACCCGGTATTTGCTTAAGAAGTCTTTTTTAAGACTGTTTAATTAAATTGTTTTTTTTGATTCTCATAAAATTTTTAAAATTACTACGAATTTTCGTTTGTTTTTTTACTTGCCAAATTTGACAACGCGTTTTAATCGGTCGTTTCAAATACTCTTAGCCTCTATATATCTCAATTTAATCAAAATTTTTCATTCATTAACATTATAACATTCAAATACTAATATATATTAAATTATTTTGCAATCAATTGGCAAGCTTGCCAACTTAACGTCGCAGTCTTGTGTTGCATTTGAAGCACATATTTTAATCGGTATTTTTATGCGAAATAATTTGAAATATATTTTTATACAATTATATAATAACTATTAGTGCTTTAATAATAATACGACATTTATATTTATATACTTATATGTATATTTTTATATTCTAATTTAAATTTATTTAATATAAATATCGGTATGTTAGATTTTTACAGTTTTATATAAAATATCAAAAATTAAATATTACTCGGTTTTTATTAGCAGATATTTTTTTTAAGTGAAAGTTTATTGTTCAATTGACAAATTCAAAATGCCGCTTTTGACTAGGGTTACTGCATCACAAAGATTGCGAGCGCAGGCAATGAGAATTAGAGCTCGCCGTGAAAATGTCGAGTATATAGTCAGAGAATTGAATGCCAATGCAGAATCCCAGAGAATTCGTCGAAATGACGCAGACTATAGAATTTCTGAGCAATCAACAGACACTCTTCGAAGAGCAGCTCGCAGGCAAGATATAGATATAAGAAGAATCGAACAGAGACAGAATACTATAAATATCGCACGCAGACGCACAAATATGCAAGCTCGGCAAGCTGAGCAAACGGTGGACAGTTCGCGTCGGGCAGTTAGGAGAGAAAATCAGAATATTAGGAGTACCGAACAAGCGCAAAACACAGCTCAACGAGCACAAAGACGTACAAATAGAGAAGTTCGCGTCGGGCCGTTCTCGTAGAAGAACGCATAAACAAAACGAAGACAACAGACTTTTGGAACAGACTCGTAGAAGGCTGGCTAGATCCCTACGCCGACAGGAGCTTGCGCAAAATATTTTGATCCGAGAACAAAATAAAGCTCAAATAGCTCGGATACGCAGCAACCGTTTACGTAGGTTAGCTGAGCAGAGCAGAAATTCAGCTAATAGGCAAAATGCTGAAGATTAGCAAGGGAAGCAGTCTCGCAAGAGCCTAGTGGGCTAGAGCAAGCGAATAACCCACGATCAGCCTATAATCAATTAGATTCCAAAATAAGTGATTTGAATAAAATAGTTAAGCAAGGCCCTGACCAACTTTGCCTTTGCTGCAAGGGGCTTTGGTTTCCGCATCAAGTGGACGAGATTAGATCTCAATGTATTGAAGAAAACAATTCATATAGTGCACAGATTTTGTTTTTATCCAGACAATTTCCTTCTGAAGATAGTATCTACAAGTTTTGCAAGTCATGCAGTCGCACTATAAAATCAGGAAGGCTGCCAAAAAATTCCATTACTAATGGCCTAGATTTCCCAATCCTTCCCCAATGCTTGAAGGACTTGACTCCCTTAGAATAAAGACTAATTTCTCCACGTCTTCCATTTATGATAATTAAGTCGTTGAATGTTGTCACCGCTATCCCAAGAGCTTTTCATGAACCTGAGGTTAATCAGCTCCATCTTAAACGTAGATTGGAATGTAACCATGATTTCATGGCTGAAACAATTAGACCTTCTAAAATTATTGATGCCATGCGCTTTTTAGTTTCAACTGAGCTTTATCAGAATAATAATATTTCTATTAATGAACAAATAATGTCCGCACCTAACAATATGGCAGTCTTTGCAACTAATGAGGACAGAGTTTTGTTCGATCAAATCGCTTTAAATAGGCCCAACAAGACATAGAAGAAGAGCAGCTTAATTCAGGTGGGCAAGAAACACTGTTAGACGAAAATCAAGCAGATCAGGTCAATATGCAAGAATTCAAATGGCCGCCGGCGAAGGCCAAAGACCCCTAGATATGATTGGAAATGGGGATGCAGAATAATTGTCTTTTCCGACTATATTTGGTTGTTGAGCTTAGCTCCGACCACCTACCGCTCGTTATTACGCTGGATGCGGCAGCAATAGCATACCCTAAGACGGAGCGGATAATCAGCAGATGCACTAACCTCGAATTGTTTAAAGAGCAGCTTGAGTCTTTACTGGACCTCAACACAACGTTTAACAACGAAAAGGACATAGTTGATGCTATCGACTCGTTCACACCTAAAGTCAAGACAGCAGCTAGAATGGCTACTCGCACCCCATCTCGGAGGCCCACAGCAGACAGAATCCCGATAACGAGAGAAATTCTGCTGCTCATCGCTGAAAAGAGGCGCTTACGTACTAGGTGGATGAGGCCTCGTCACCCATTGGACAAAGCAGAGTGGACAGTATCACTTCAACCTCTGAGAAGATAAGACGTGTTACAACAGAGTCATTACCCCGGCAATCAAACAAGCAAACCAACAACACCGAAACAAACAAACTTCTAACACAAAACGTAAAAGAAAAACAAAAACACCTAACACAGCATCAACAGTTATAGCGGGCACGAGCCCAACAATAACAAACATGCACGAACCACCCGACATAAGAACATACGGAGTCAAATCCAACAACACAAACACAGGCGAACCAAAATACATGCAGATAAAACGAAACGACAACAAAAACTCGACAATGTTTCACCGTTCGTTATCAAAAAAACTATAGACTTCGCTTGCGACGGTGAAGTCGAATCATGCAAGAAAACAAAAGACGGACTACTCTTAATCAAAACAAAAAACACATTACAAGCCATAAAACTGCTGAAACTAAAGCAAATGACAAATATAGAAATCACTGTCACTGAACACAAAACGCTTAACTCCACAAGGGAGTCATATACAGCAACGACTTACGAAACATAAGCGAAACGGAAATACTACTAGAACTAAAAACACAAAATGTAACAGAAGTTAAAAAATATTAAAAAAACAATCAACAAATACCAACACCGATGAAAACAACACCACACTCACAGAAACCGGACTTATAATAATCACTTTTGGAACACACAAACTCCCTGAGAAACTAAGAATCGGCTACGAGTCAGTACGCGTCCGCCCATACATCCCACTACCCCTACGATGCAGAAAGTGCCTACGTTTCGGTCACCCAACTACCGTCTGCAAAGGCATTGAGACATGCATAAATTGCTCTAACGCCAAACACACCACCGAAGAAGAAAGATGCCTAAACCAAAAAAGCTGTCTAAATTGCAGCAACAACCCCGACATCGACCACCAGCACAGCCCTCTCGACCGCAAATGCCCCGCCTTCGTCAAAAACCAAGAAATAACCGCCATAAAAATAACAGAAAAGGTAGATCACAAAACTGCACTCAACATCTATCACAACCGGCACGGACAACATGCAAGGCCATCATACGCCAGAACCCTTACCAGCACAACACAACATCCAACCAATACGCAACCACCAAACACACACATGCCTACAAACACTCCGTTAAACACCCAGTCTTCAACCTCAACTAGAACCACACAACATCAAACCATCACTGCAACAACTCCCAGCCAAAGCACACCAGTAACACCATCCCCACCATCTACACACCGATCGGAACCAACCGAACCAGAAGAAATGGACACCGGCAACGCATATCAAACCAACACAACAAAAAAACCATACACATCAATCCTAACCGAAGACTTAAAACTAAAGCTATACTCCAAAGATAAATCTGGTAATCTCTCCACCCCCCTAAAACCCCAAAAACCAACCCAAAAACAAAAACCAAACCCCCAAGCAAGTCCAAATACGCAAATAATAGCGAAAGCGACTCAATTTAAATAAATTTAATCTTAACCTTAAACTTAACTTACATTAAATTAATATTAAATTCAAAACCAAACTTACACAAAAATCAATCGAACATCAAACAACAAAATGCAAAAAATGTCACTCCAAATACTACAATGGAACATTAAAGGTTACACAAATAATTACAATCAACTCCTCATCCTGATAAAAAAATTTTCCCCACACATTATATCACTCCAAGAAACTCATGTACAAACACCCAACAACATACCCACCCCAATTAATTACAAACTACACATAAATACGCCACCAATAGGTTTGGCGGAGTAGCACTACTAGTACACAAAACTATCCAATACACTAACCTAAACACCCCGAATGACATAGAAACAATAGCCATCAATATACAATCCAAACATAACTTTAACCTTTTTAATACATACATCTCCCCAACCAAAACGGTTACCCACCAAATCCTCGAGAACACCCTAAACACACAACAAACACCCACATTAGTTACCGGCGACTTCAACGGCTGGCACCCGATCTGGGGCTCTCCAACAACAAACAGACGCGGAAAAATAGTCCAAAAATACATAGAAAACTCAAATCTCATGCTACTAAACGACAAATCCCCAACACACTTTTCAACACACAACACTTTCACACACATTGACCTCACACTCTGTACCCCAACAATAGCACCACACACCAAATGGAAAATACTCGACGACCTTCACAGCAGTGACCACTTCCCAATAATAATCTCCATGTTCCCAATAAACAACACATACAAATTCAACAGACCTTTCTTTAAACTAAAAGACGCTGATTGGAATCACTTCAACACACTCACGCACGATATAGATACTGAGTTCCCCCTTCCGAAAACATAAACAAAGAAGCAGCCCTATAAATAAAATCATCCTTAAATCCGCAAACAGCAGCATCCCCCAAACCACACCAAATAAACACCCCTACAGAGTCCCCTGGTGGAACAAATCACTTAGCAAACTAAAAAAAGCAAAGCAAACAAACTGGAAACGACTTAACCGCAACATCACATTAGAAAACATAATAAACTACAGAAAAGCAAACGCAAAACTTAAATTTGAAATTAAAAAAAGCAAAAGAGAAGCCACCAACTCTTTCACCTCAACAATACAACCATCAACCCCCTCATCCAAAATTTGGGCCAATATAAGAAGATTCTGTGGACTGAACACAACAAAACAAATTCACACCCTTCTAAATCCGCAAACTAACCAGACAACAACAGATGACAACGAAATAGCTAACGCCCTCGCACAACACTGGTCTCGACTATCCAACGACTCCACCTTCACTCAAGAATTCCGAAACAACAAATACAGAAATAGAACACCCAATCACACACCCTCACCATCAGCCCAAGCAATAGAAGAAAAAATAACCTACATCGAACTAGCCTCAGCACTCCAAACACTCAAAGGATCCACCCCTGGGCTTAACAGAATATCCTACCAAATGATAAAAAACTGCTCACAAAAAACAAAAAACCGAATCACCAACCTTTTTAACACAACTTTCAATAAACACATACCACAATCCTACAAAACCAGCCTTATCATCCCCATACTTAAACCCAAAACCGATAAAAACCAAAGCCTCCTCATATAGACCCATCTCCCTAAACTGCACCCTGGCTAAAACCCTGGACAAAATAATTGCTAAAAGAATCTGGTGGTTTGTCACCCAAAACAACTTCCTAAACCCAAACCAATTTGGCTTTAAAAAAGGCAAGTCGACTTCAGACAGTCTACTATACGTAGACTATCTTATAACGAAGTCCCACAAGCACACCTCACTCGTCACTCTTGACTTCTCAAGAGCCTTCGATCGAGTGGGTGTGCACACAATAATTGACCAACTCGAAAAATGGAAAACCGGCCCTAAAATAATAAACTACATAAAAACTTCATGACAAACAGAAAACTTATTGTACGCTCTGGCCCCCACCACTCCAACTCCTTACCATTACAAAATGGCATCCCACAAGGTTCTCCCATATCCGTTATCCTCTTCCTAATAGCCTACAACAAACTTGCCGATATCATTAGTCTCCACAAAGAAATCAACTTCAACGCATACGCCGACGACTTTTCCTAATAATTAATTTTAACAAAAGCAAAAACAAAAACTACAACCTTGACAACATACTTCACGAGATAAACAACTGGGGTTCATACTCAGGAGCCTCTTTATCCCTTCCCAAATGCCACCACCTTCACATATGCAAAAAACAAAACTGCAACTCCACCATAAGTTCCAACATCACACAAATCCCAAACGTTACCTCCCTCAAAATTCTTGGCATAACCATCACAAAAAACTACAAATGGAACACCCACATCAACAATCTCCTACCATCCCTCACCCAAAAACTAAACATAATAAAATGCTTAGCCAGTCAAAAATTAACTGTGACACAACAACACTTCTAAGCATCACCAAAGCCTCCCTAATTAGTAAAATCGACTACGGCCTCTTCCTTTATGGACACGCCCCAAAATCTACCCTAAACAAGTTAAAAACACAATACAACGCCGGCATACGCCTAGCCCTCGGAGCATACCACTCCACCCCCATCAACAACCTACTCCACGAAGCCAACATCCCAACAATAGAACTAAGACGAGACCTGCAAACTGCAAAACTTTACAAAACCCTCATAAACTCCACTAATACGCCACTTCACAAATTTATTAAGCCCCGTAAACACAAAAAAAAGAATACACCTATCATAGACATCGCAATCAACCTATGCACAAAACTCAATCTACCCTACAGACCACAAAAACCCCCAAAGACAAGCCCCCTTGGAACATCGACAACTACATTGACATTACACTACAACGACACAAAAAACAATCAACACCACCTGAGACATACCGCAAACTCTTCCAACACTCAAAAAACACCCTGAAAAACTACAGCTTTATATACACAGACGGCTCTAAAATAAACGATACAGTTACATACGCCATAACAACTGAAACCAACATCCTCAAATTCGGCATGCTACCACATTTCTCCTCCACCCTCACCGCTGAAACAATAGGAATCCTGGAAGCCATTAAACACATCAAAAACAAACCAGGAAAATTCATTATTTGCTCCGACTCTCTATCCACATTAAACGCAGTAAAAAACCCGAACAACAACAACACCTACCCAAACAGCATTAGATCCCAAATCCTTTCCCTAGCCCCCAAAATAAAATTAATGTGGATTCCTGGACACACAGGAATAACAGGTAACGAGCTGGCCGACAAAACAGCAAAAACAGCAAACAAAATGCCCCTAATCCTTACCCCAAACATAAACCAAACAGACATAAATAGGTACCTTAAACAAATATTCGAAACGCAACATAAAGGTAACATCGCAAACTGCAGCCAATGGTACCGTACCTCAAACCCAAACAACACACACATCCATGACTACTCAACACACTAAAACTAAACAGACTCGACCAAACCAAAATTATCAGACTCCGACTGGGACACACAAAACTGACACACCAACACTACCTTAACACCAACATACCACCATCCTGCCCTTTCTGCCACGACAACAACGCACCCACCATCCCACACCTACTACAATCATGCCCTGCGCTCACGCCACTGATCCAAAAAACATTCAACAACACAAACCCTATCGACATCCTCAGCAACCTCAACTCAACCAACCTACCCAAAATCTTATCCTTCCTAAAAACATCCAACATCTACCACCAAATATAAAAACAAACAAAAATATATACAACAACAATGTAAACAAATAATGTAAATATGTAAAAATGTAAATAATAATAATATTAATTATTAATAACAAACCTAAATTAAGAAAGCTCACATAGCCAAAGGCCTCGTAGCCAGTGCTATTACCAAATAGTTAGTCTTAGTTTTTTAAATTAGCCTAACTCTAATAATAATAATAATAATAATATTTCTATTAATGAACAAATAATGTCCTCACTTTCAACCGCACCTAACAATACGCCATTCTTTGCAACTAATGAGGACAGAGTTTTGTTCGATCAAATCGCTTTAAATACTGAGAATCAGGTGGCACCACAAGACGTAGAAGAAGAGCAGCTTTAACCAGGTGGGCAAGAAACACTGTTAGACGAAACTCAAGCAGATCAGGTCAATATGCAAAGAATTCAAATGGCCCCCGGCGAAGGCCAACGACCCCTAGATATGATTGAAGATGAGGATGTAGAAGAATTGTCTTTTCCGACTATATTTGCTGGCAAAAAAAAAGAATTTAGAAAGTTTCACTACTATTGTTAGATCTGAGCTTAGAAATTACATTTGACGAGGTCGTAGAACCGATAAAATATTTTTTAACTATAAAAATTTGGAAATAATCCATATTAGAAGTAATACTTCAATTTGCCTGCGAAAACGCACTGCTCCTCTCTGCACAACTGCAACCCATGCACTTAATGCCGATTTAGTAAATAATTTAATTCTTCATGATGAAGGCTATCGGGTTTTAAAGGGTATTCGCTCATCTCCAGCTCATTGGGAAAGTGACAAAAAAATGATACCGGATTCTTGTAATCAAATTTTCACCAAGTTCCCGACTAGCTAGAGCTCTAAAATTTTCACCAAAGATGTAATTCAGATGACACGTGTGAAACGTGTTTTTAAAGTTTTTGGGAGTATAAAATATGTAATCCCATGTAATAACCACGAAAAACTGTTTTCCCTTTTGCTTACATTACTTATTTGACTATTTTAACTGACAAGCTCTGGTGGCATAAAGAGAACACAGCCGCTCCGCAGGCCGAAGCTTATTTTTTTAATGTTTTTTTTTACATTTTTTATTATTCAAAAAATTTTTTTTCTTTTCACATGATTTTATTGAACTTGACTTGTCTGTCTGCTTGTTTGTTTCTACGGGATTCTTGTGATCAAATTTTCACCAAGTTCCCGACTAGCTAGAGCTCTGAAATGTTCACCAAAGATGTGTTTCAGGTGACAATACATGTTTTAAAAGTTTTTGGCATGATATAGTATGTAATATCATGTAAAAACCACGAAAACCTGTTTTTCCTTTTGATTAACTTACTAATTTGACTAGTTAGATCGACGAGAAGACTGCCGTTCCGCAGGCCGAAGGTCGTGGGTTCGATCTCCGACCGAGTCATACATATTTTTTATTTTTATACTCGATACCGAAGGTAACTAGTATATTGGTTTTGTGCAATGTCCGTCATGGTGTCTGTCCGTCTGTCCGTCTGTCCGTCCGTATGTATGCAAGTTTTTTCCACACCCTTCAAGCTAGAGACTTGAAACTTTCCAATTCTCTTTATCTATGGGATAGTAAATTAAAGTGTCAAGATGGGGGTTCTACGATAACTGGGGGGCTGGCAAATCGATAAATTCGATAACTCAAAACCGATAAATCCACATATTTCGCACATCCTTACAGCTAGAACTACCAAATTTGGTAAGAAGATAGCTACTAGCAACCCCCAAAAAACTGCATCAATAATTTTGGAGCCACGCCCCCCCATTCCGCCCCCAGCCCCCCCGAATTTTAAAGTCAAAAAAGCATATATCTCCCTCAGTTTTTGAGCTATAGCCACCAAATTTGGTGCCAAGATAGGTGATGATGACCCCCTAAAAACTGCATCAAAAGTTTGGATGCCACGCCCACCGACACTGCCCTAGCTACCCCCATCCACCCCAACGCTTCGTCAAAAACGGGAATGCGTGTATCTTCCAGAGTTGTGGAGCTAGAGCTTCCAAATTTGGTGGGAAGATAGCTAGTAGCGATCCCCAAAAAACTGCATCAAAGTTTGGAGCCGCGCCTACCCATTCCGCCCCCAGCCCCCCCGCATTTTGAAATCAGAAATGGCTATATCTCCCAAAGTTTTTGAGCTAGAGCCACCAAATTTGGTGCCAAGATAGGTGATGATGACCCCCTAAAAACTGCATCAAAAGTTTGGATGCCACGCCCACCGATCCTACCCTAGCCGCCCCCATCCACCCCAACGCTTCGTCAAAGACGGGAATGCGTGTATCTTCCAGAGTTGTGGAGCTAGAGCCACCAAATTTGGTAGGAAGATAGCTGGCAACGACCCCCAAAAATCAGCATCAAAGTTTTGGAGCCACGCCCACCAATAATGCCCCCATCCCCATTTTCCCCACCTTTGACAAACTTTGAGCTAGAGTCACCAAATTTGGTATGAAGATAGCAATTGACATCCCACCTAGATCTGCATCAAAAATTTGGCTGCCACGCCCACCCATTCCGCCCCAGCCCCTCGCTCCCCACTCTTACAAACTTCGAGCTAGAGTCACCAAATTTGGTATGAAGATAGCAATTGACATCCCACATGGATGGGCATCAAAATTTTTAATACTGGTATCGAGTATACCGCAGTCGGTTGCGTCCGACTGCAACGTTTCCACTTGTTATTATTTTATTATGTAAAATTTTTAAAACTATCGATTACATATGTTTGCAACAAAGCGCATAAAAGCATGCCTTCAAAATTTTTTTTGATTTACTTGTTTATCACTCTGTCGGCTGCTGAAACTAGGTGGGGTGAACTGTTAGTTCTGTTGAAGCGAAATGTTGATAAGGAGCACATAACCGAAGATAGTGCAACGGCTTTGCAATTTGCTGAAAAAGCAAGGCTGATCAGAGCCGGTTTGGTGACATGTGCTCGGTATTTTGACTTTCGTTACAGACAGATTTTTAAACTTATGAAACAAGAAGGCGGGATTTTTGGATGTCATCCAGTTATCAAATATTATTGGCGAGTTGAATTCCAACAAAGAGGTTCCTCTCACATCCACGTATGTTTTGGCTTAAAGGTGCCCCAAAAATTAACTTTAAAGACTATGAAAGTAGAGACAGGTCTATTCCACCGGTAATAGACTTTATCAACCAATTTGTCACTATAGATGTGACAAATGTTGATCTTAGCCAGTATATTGAATACCAAAAGCATAATCATGGGCGTTCATGCATGCGGGAAATAAGGGGTTCCCGCATATGCCGGGTTGTTATTCCATATCCTCCAATGTCCCAAACACAAATTCTTTTTCTTTTATCCGAAAGTGATCTTTGTACTTAACATCGCAAAAATCTTCAATCTATTCAAAATTTGGTAAATTTAAATCCCTTTGATCGTGAAACATTGCCGACATTTGACACCTTTGATGATTTCTTAGCTCACGATCAAATCAACCTCACTTACGAGCAATATATAATGGCAATTAGGTCTTGTTTAAAGAAACCACAAATATTACTTAAGCCTTATTTTAAAGCAATAAAAGTAAACGCATACAACAAACATATTATTGCGATGCAAAGAGCAAATACAGACATTCAGTTTATATAAGATCCTTATGCATGTTGCAGTTATGTTATTAATAATATTAATAAATCACAGAGAGGGATTTCTAAATTAACGCGCGATGCCGTGGATGAAATTAAACAGCACCACAATTACACAATTAAGCAAAAGTTGCAACAAATTGGGCATAAATTCATTTCTGGCACTGAGATTTCCGCTCAGGAAGCCGTGTACTGTTGTATGGGGTTGCGTTCCGAGACCAGTAATGGTGATGTTTATATCAACACAGTACTTCCCGAAAATAGAGCAAGAATGCTTCGGCCCAAGCAACAACTTCAAAATTTAGCCCAAAATTCTACAGACATTTTTACAGTTGGTCTGTTAGATCATTATGTACAGCGGCCTAATGATCTTGAAAATATTTCTTTAGCTGATTTTGCCGCAAACTATAATTATAGCAAAACTTTAAAAGTGTCCCGCCAAAATATTGATACCGACAATGACGAAGAAAATGAGATCGTGGGTTCCGAATTTTTCCCGTTTTTAAATGGAAGTGGTTTTATTAAACGAAGGTCCAAGTTACGCATAATTAGATATGGGAATTTTAGCCTTCACAAGGATAGACAAAACCACTTTAGAGAGTTAGTAATGTTATTTTCACATTGGAGCCGTATAAACAACGAACGTGACAACTACGACGTATTTAGAGAAAGACCAACTATGCTAGAAGACGCACTTAGGGATGCTGTAGAGGGTTAAGATACAGAAGAAAATTAAGAAAATCAAAAAGTTCTTGATGAAGAATTCAGAGTTCTAGCTTTCCCAGACATAAGTTCTCAATTGAATGTCCTAAATTTGAATGCCAATGATAATACCTCTGAAGAAACAGATAACGTGGGGCTTATTTAGCTTCCTCCACTCATTTCCCCAGAAAATTTAGCAGATCTCGTAAAATCATTATATAAAGCAAATAAATTTTTTTCTCATTTTCTTCATATTAATAGTCAGTGTCAAGTAAACGTAACCGTAATAACTCCACAAAATTTTGCCACTGTCAAAACATGACAGATTCTGAATAAAGAATTTTTAAACAAAAAAACAAAAAACAAGTAAAAAGGCTCTAGTCGGGAGAACCCTGAACCCAGTTGCAATAAATAAATTAAATTTATGTAAGACTTTGGTATACTGACTTAGCTTCAATCGATTAAGTTCAATATCTCCGGTGTTTCTCAACCGATTTGAACGAAATTTTCAGAAAAGTTATATCATTACCCATTATTATTATTACTATTGGAACGAGGATCATGCACTGTGACCACTAGGATGTATTGTGCCCTCTTACTGTTTTGTGAGTTACAGCTCCTCGAACAGCCCGATCGATCGCAAGAACGCGACGATGTGGCATGGTCGGAGAGCCCTCATCTTCTCTGTAGACAGAAAGAAGCTCCCCAGAAGAGAAAGCCTCAGTCGGCTGATGGCGGGACACTCCTCAAGCAGGTGCTCTGGAATCTCATCCCCCTCCAGACACAGTCTGCAAAGACTGTCTTCCCCTAACCTGAGATTATGCAGATGCTTGCGCAGTCTGCAGTGCCCGGTCAAGAAGTCTGTGACTATCCGAAGAGATCCTTTGCTCAGCTTCAGACAGTCCTCAGTTCTCTTTTTGTTGTAGCTACCTAGCAGTCGCTTGCTCTGTCTTGCCCCATGTGAAAACCGCCAAGCGTCCTCGCATGCGTTGAGCAGATCGATGCGACTGCTCTGACTGATAAACCCTGGTCCTAGCCCACAGAAAGGTTCAGGGCCCTGGAAAGGAGTGCTAGCTCCTCTAAAGGCCAAAATATCGGCGACCTCATTGCCGGGAACGCCCGCATGTCCCGGTACCCAATAGATGGTGACTTTGTTATTACTGCCCAACCTGTTGAGTGCTTCAATACATTGCCAAACCAGTTTGGAGACGATTTTATAAGCACTAAGTGCTTTGATCGCTGCCTGGCTGTCGGAGAAAATGGCTATGTCTCTATGAACGTATCCCCTCTCGAAGTTGAAGGTTGCACATCTTACAATCGCGTGCACTTCCGCTTGGAAAATGCTGGCGAATTTGCCCAGGGGCTCATGATACTTGAGTCGGGGTCCGCAGACTCCAGCTCCAGCAGCCTCATCTGTTAATGATCTGTCCGTGTACCATCTAATAGCATGTGGTTTCACATTATAGGTGGTCGACAGACTAGTCCATTCTGCTTTATTGCTAAGCTCCGTTTTAAACAGCTTCTCAAAACTAAAAAGGCCCATCTGCGTATCTTGCGGAAAGGCACACAGTGTGCCAGTTGCACTAGTGACAGAGGTGATTGCGTTCGCTCCTGTCAATCTCATAATAGATCTATTCGCACTGTGTTTGATGTAGACATTAAAAGGCGGAAGTCCTAGCAGTACGTCCAGTGCAGAGGATGGGCATGTACGCATTGCGCCCGAGATGCACGTGCAGGCAAGTCTCTGGAGTTTGCCCAGTTGCCGTTTAGTGACACCCAGGTCAGCACGTCCCGCCCATACCACAGCGCCGTAGCTGACTATGGGCCTCACCATTGCTGTGTACATCCACAGAAGGATTTTTGGGGACACACCCCAATTTTTCCCTGCGAGAGATCTACAGCACATTAGGGCTATTGTAGCCTTGCGTACCGCATGCTCAATATGCTGTTTCCACAGTAGTCTCTTGTCCAAGATTACCCACAGATACTTTATCTCCGTAGAGAGTGGAATTACCGTACCCCCAATAGATATGGGTCTTACGGACTTTAACTTGTAACGATTGGTGAAGGCGACAATTGTGGTTTTTGCTGGATTGATATTCAGCCCCACGTCTTTGCACCAGTCCAAGCAAAGTTTAAGACCCAAAGTTATTCTATCACAAAGCGTGTTCTCGAAGTTGCCTTTACAGACAATCGTAATGTCATCAGCGTGGCCTTGACATTCAAATCCATTATCTGTAAGTTTGAATAGTAGATAGTCCACCACGAGACTCCAGAGGAGAGGTGATAGGACACCCTCTTGTGGACAACCTCTGGTGGTTTGGGCCCTGACCGTCAAATTGTTGACAGTGACTTCTGCAATTCTAGTGTCAAGGAGCTTGCCTAGACAGAGAGTAAGTCCAGGCTCAACCCCTTTTCCCTGAAGCGCCCTAACCACAACATCATGTGCTGTGTTATCAAAAGCACCTTTTATGTCCATGAAAGCACAGAGAGCAACGCTTTTGGCCTTCACTGAGCATTGAAGACTGTTTACTAGGTGAAGGAGAGCCGATTCTGTCGACTTTCCTTCTATATAGGCATGTTGGTGATCATGCAGGGGACTGGACACTAGGTACGAGATCCTGATGTGATTTTCAACTATCTTTTCAAGGATTTTTAACAAGAAGGATGTCAGGCTGATCGGCCTGAAAGAGCACGTTTGCTGTTCCGGATTTCTTTATTATATTCTGTTAGTTTCTTGGTCTATAAGTCCCATCTGTCACTATTCTTTTTGGCTGTATTAAACAGCCTCCTGACCTCTGCTCGAAGCATTCCAAGCTTTTAATTCCACCAAGGGTTATCCCTGTTGGACTCTATGGAGTTGGTTGGACAACTTGCATGATAGGCATGCATAATCGTCTCGCCAACTTCTGCCGAGATTTGCTCTAGCTCTTCCTGAGAAGAGACCCTCCTACTATGGTTTAGTCTGCTCAGATTTAACCCAAGGTGTGACTGGTAGAGCGGCCAGTCAGTCCTCCGGGGATTCCTGATGACTTTACTAATCCTGAAATTACTACTAATGTCGAAGACGATGATCCTGTGATTCGACATTGACGGTTCTGTTGAGACCCTCCAGTTGTAAACCAGCCCAGAGGCACCCCCATTGCCAAAAGTAATATCAAGTACTTCGGCTCTATTTTTGGTGATAAAAGTGGGTTCAGCCCCCATATTGAACACCATAAGGTCATTGGCTACAAGATAGTCAAGCAAGCACTCACCTCTACTGTTGATGTCCGTGCTGCTCACGCTACGCTATGCGCGTTTGCGTCGCATCCCAGCAGCAATGGGAGTCTATTGCTGCTGCAGTGTGCCACCAGATCCTGAACCTCTGTTGATGGGGCTTCCGCATTATCTCCCGGGAAGTAGATTAACGCCACCACCATACTCCAAAACACGCCAGTGATTAGCACTGCTACAAGATCCCTGCTGAGAAATTTGGAGAGACAAAGAAAGTTAGTGTTCTTTCGGACCAAGATGCATGCTCTTGGTGATGTCTCCCTAATATCTACAACTAGTTGCGAACTTACTTGATCAAGGCCGCAGATCCTACCTCTGACGACCCATGGCTCCTGGATGAGCACCAGCTCCAGGTCAGACCTGGAGATCAACCTGCTGATGACAGGCGAAGCTGCCCTCGCGTGATGCAGGTTGATCTGTGCCACGCTGGTGGCCAGCACCCTTAGAGGTCAGGTTCCCCTTCCGAGAGCGTCAGATATACCTCTGACAACGTGCCGGTGGGTGTCTGTTCATCATCGGACGGCTTCTCATCGCTCCCAGAGCCTACTTCGCTGAGCACGCGTAACCGTGACCGTTCCGAGTCCAACTCGGCTTCCCAGGCTGCAATCGCTTCTGCTTCGGCTGCCTCATCGGAGGGTGCTGCAGCAGAAGAGGTGCCAGGCACTTCGTCTGCTTGCACCTTCACAGCCTCTTTCGCGGCTTCCTTTTTGTGCAGCCGGCACCTCAGCTGACCAAATCTGAAGCTCACCATCATTCCCCTATTACTGAGGAGTGATAGAGCTTCATCCTCCAAACCAAAGGTCAGCACCTTTCCGCCCTTGGTTACAATGCGCCTGAGAATACGCCTCGTCTCGGTGAGAAGACCTTTATTCTGCTCAAGCAGTCTAAGTGATTTCTCCACCGTCTCACCAGCCGTGCGTGGCAGGTACACCGTGACGATGTTAGTCGCCGCTATCTCTCCTTGCGGGCATGTGCGGAGTTCCACACCCACTGCGGCACTAATGCTGGGCACTTTCAGCTCCAGAAACTTCCTGGCATCCTCGTCCAGACAGTCCACTAAGACCAGACCATCCCGGAATAGGATGCCATTAAAGTTGAGGCTGGCGGTCCAGCCCTTCCTCATCTCATCTACCAGGGCTGACTTCACCGCTGACAACTCCTCCTTGGTCAGCCGCTTCCTCGGGAATTCACGAGCCAGTATAGCAAGGCTCGTGCCCTTACCGACACTGGCATACGTGGCCGCCTTCGGTCGCTTCGAACCGCTTGAGGTACCTTGGCCCTCCGGAGTTATCGGCCTCTTGGGGTCGATGGGGATTTCAGTAGGCGACGTGTGCTGAAGAGGTCGCTTCTTCCCCGCCACGGCCTGACCGTCGATACGCCAAACTTGAGATGCGGTCGGGGCCCGATGCTCCAGCGCTCTCATGCGAGCCTCTTCCGGCTTCAAGCCACGCTCGAGGTACCGGAGGTACCATTTGCGACCGGCTCCGTTGAGGCCTTGCCTTAGCGGGTCGCCAGAGCCGCCAGGCTGACCCGGTACCGGTAGAGGCGGCTTCTTTTGCAGCCTTTTCTGTGGAACAGAAGAGGGTGTTGCGGCGTCTCCCCCGCTTGCTGCATAAGCCCGCAGGGCAGCCGCCGGCGCAGTGCCGGGCACTGCAGACCCACCCCCTACGTCCGTCTGTTTAGTGGCCGGCTTGGCCGTGCTTTCGGGGGCCCGGCCCCCGCGCGGCGTCAGCTTGCCGCCTTTGTCCAGAGCCACCTCTTCCATCCGCTCTGCTGTTTGGGGTGCGGTTAAGCCCCGCATGTTATTCAAAAATTTATTAGCGTCCATATAGATCCCACGAGTGTAGGGGAAAGTAGTACCGGCGTGTCATAGCCCCCACTAACACGCCGGGGAGAGGTATACTCACCGAGGCGGCCAGGTTTCGGTGAGGCTCCGTTCAAATAGAGTCGGTTACCCCTGACTGCAAACCAGCCAATGAAATGGTGAAATGGCACCCTTGCCCCAGGACGTCACCACTGCCCGTTGTGAGATGTGGGGGGTAGAAATTGGGTAGGAAAACATGTGTAGGAGAAGGGTGTGTGTAAGACTATGTTATGAAGGCGGTCAGACAAGCGCCTTGTCGGTCCCACATAAAGGTGGGGTACCCGCTGTTGTCCGGGACTGATTATTCACGACAAGTCGCTATTTGCAGCTAACCTCTACTAGAGGCCTTGCGCTATCCGCAACCTGCGACCCGTCCGGTGGCCTCAGCTTGCCCACCTCAAAACCATCTCACTAGTTCATCGGCACCAGATGGCAGACGTAAAATGTGACAACTTTTTTTTATTTTCCATCAAAGTTGAAAAGAAGTGAAAAATGGATAGTTGGTAAATATCGATTTACCTGGCCAACGGCAAAGCAAACTTTACAATTTTTCTATTCTTTTTTTTTAATAAAACGATCGATTAATAGAATTAATAGAATGATGATCCGTTTCTTCGATTTTGAGTTATTGTCGACACTAAATTAAATTTAAAACTGAAAATCAGACAACTTTGCTAGGCTATATTTTCTAAACAAAAAATCTGATTGTATTAAGACTTGAAATCGTGGGAAAATTTCCCATATAGTTGGTTAATTCAATATTTTTGAGAGGCACATGCATTTTTTGATTTTTGCCACTTGACTTGTTCTACGGGCGCTAGTGGTCGAAAGGTGCGAAGAGTCACCACCGAGAGGATGAGCAGCAGGTAGGCCAGGCCAGCCCGTTGCGCATAGACACGCCGCCGCTACCAGACCACCGGAACAACCATTATCACCTTTCCCGCGCGGTACGATTGTCTCAGACAGGGAGTTATCGAATAACGAGGCGATCATAATCTCGTCCGAGTCCAAGGAAGGGGAGATGCTACGGCCAGACTCGGAAGCGACGCAGTGGCCAACGGCCACGACAACTTGGCAACGAGGATTTGCGGACGGCCGTTGGTACCACACGGCAGTGTTGGAGTTGTGCGAGAAGGTGGTGCCTCCCCGGGAGAGCTTTATAAGAGAGGCGACGAAACCACCAACACGCGCGCCAACACCACTAACACGTGCACCAACGCCACCAACACGAGCGCCAACACCACCAAAACGTGCAACGACTTCACCAAAACGTGCAACGACACCATGGACACGTTAACCGACGCACAGTGGCGCCCGTAGAACAAGTCAAGTGTCAAAAATCAAAAATTACATGTGCCTCTAAAAAAATATTGAATGAACCTACTTTATAGGAAATTTTCC
This sequence comes from Scaptomyza flava, assembly GCA_030179655.1. NCBI lineage: Eukaryota > Metazoa > Arthropoda > Insecta > Diptera > Drosophilidae > Scaptomyza > Scaptomyza flava. Next base: position 99,208 of record JARNME010000057.1, on the reverse strand, counting down.
AACGATTTCAAATCTGCAACCCTTAATGTAACCGGATTTTTTGTTTAGAAGAAAGTTGTTGATTTTTGGTGTTACATAAAAATCACAATTTTTAGGTAATTTGCTCGACTTTCAGATACAATATCTCAAAAACTAAGCTACGGATCGTCATTATTTTTGGTTCTATTAATAGATATATTTATTTAGAAATGAATAAAAAAAATGTACTGTTTGTTTTGCGTTTGGCCAGGCAAATCAATATTTACCAACTATCTACTTTTTCACTATTTCTCAACTTTGATGGAAATTAAAAAAAATCATATTACATTATATCGACAATTTTTTTTAATTAATATCTTTGGTTATTCCTCTATTAAATACAAAAAGTTTCATTTGCCCGTTTTTGCCCCTTGCAAGCATTTTTGGGCAATTTATGACATATAACCGTGAAAACCCATTCTTATTGTTGTTGTTTCGTTCGTTATTGTTAGATACATGATCTTTGTTTTTCATTCTGTAATGCTTACCTGAGATCATTTGTCAAATCCTGGTCCCTAAATTCAGGTGGAGTTACAAGATATACAAATAAATTACCAGGTACGCACCGAATACAGAAATTGCGTTAGCGTACAACTAGTCACACATCCCATTCAGGTAGGCACAAATCTTATTCGGACACGTGCGTACCCAAATTGCATAAATTGACCTTATTGACCTGGACTTATACAAACACTAGGTAAATTTGTTAGGCATGAAAGCTAACTCTTTTCTTGAACCCTCAATCCAAACGGTATCTATCAGGTAGTAGATTGGACTATAAATGCGTTTTTCAAACAAGTTGGACTTGAAGTGGACTGCCCCAAGTACGGATACGGAAACTCAAACGATGGAAACACTTTAAGGAGATTTTTTGAAAACGATGAGGCTGTAACTCGAATCACTGGAATCAACAATCAAATCGTTAAAAGATTGGGAACGATCTTAAATGTCTTGAACTGCAAAGAAAAAGTTGATTCTGCCAAGTATGGAGAATATGCTTCAAAATCTGAAACAGAAAAAGTTGACCCCGACAGTCCATAAAATATTGGCACATGGCAAAATTATAATTGAGTATCAGTCTTTGCCAATTGGAGAGCTCTCTGAAGAAGCACAGGAATAATTAAATAAATTTTATAAAAAATACAGATTGCTTAACACTTTCAAAGCATCAAGGGTGAAGCAATATGAGGACCTCTTCAACATGTTAGCAGCATCTTCAGATCCACTAATTTCATCACTGAGGCATGTTAAGTCACGAAAAGAATTAGAAAATATGTATAATGCAGAGATGATTCCTCATTAAGATATATCATCTTTTACGGATTGTGATGAAGATTTTACAAAAAATTTAAAAAAAAAATTTAAAAATTATTTTTAATTATTATAATATTAATTTTAAATTATAAAAACCATTAAAATGAAACAATTAAAATCAAACAAATTGAAAAAAAATTTTTTTTTTCCCGTAAAAATTATTTTTTTTTCACCAATTTCCACTTTGCATACCCCTAAATAGGCACCTAAAAATCGTAGAACTCATTTCATTTTATCATTTTAAAGGTTGATTAATTATCTATCAGAAGCTATTTAAGTTGACCGATTATATTTTGCAACGAAAAAACTCAAATGGCGCCACTCTGCGACGTTGCGCTAGCGAAGCACTGGCCGTTGCCGGTTGTTTCACAATATCCGCTGCAATAATGTTGGCATTGACCACAAGAACATCAAAATGTACCTGTTAAAGGTGTGTATGTATTGTTAGCATCCAGTAACAACTGACTGCTTATTTGTTGTCGCAACTGGCACTTGTAACCAGGTCGACTGCGGAGAATAATGAATGTATCTTTGTAGGTTGTACTAAGAACACTGATTTTATTAACGAAAATAAACAATATTTATCGGAAATAATAGCTTAGTTTTACAGTTTTGTGGTGTCAATTAAAATTAGGTTATTGTGTACTCAGCAGTTGCTTGCAATGCAGAATATCATATTTAGCAACCACGGGTTGGCTGACCGCTACCGTTGCGACATATTTTATGCATGCATTGTGCAGTCAGCGATATTCTGTGTGCTCAGCATAATTTGGTGTTGCTTAAATTTTTATTGGGTTAATAAATGTAGCGTATTGTGTATGGTCTTTACCTAGTTTTACATGTGTTAATAATTTGTGTGTCATTCTTACATAGCTATGTGCAGTTATGTGATATCTTATAATATAAATGTGTGCTGACTTGTATATGACTTAACATTCTCCCGGCCGTTGAAACGGTTTTCAACCATCCTCTAAATCCAGTGTAAATCGTCTTGGGGATGCTGAAGGTTCGGACGGGTTGACTGCTTCGTTCCTAGTGGCTGTGGGTGGACAAGTCCATCGTCGTTGCGTCCGCATTGCATATGACTATAGTATTATGACAGATATCACTAGTGCAGCGTAAGCGGCTATGTGATGATGTTGGACCGAGCTTATTTGGTTGGGAAGCTCTTCTTTGTTGAGTGTTGCCAATTTTACCTGTAGGTCATCTAGATCCTTGTCGTCTTGTGCGTTGTAATCCGAGATGTTGAGAGTTGTCTCTGGTACCTTTGTTATGTTTGGTTGGATAATGTCACCAAAACGGGCGTAGCCTTGTCTTATTTGACTCGTGACAGTGCCAAAGGTATTGATGCTAATGTCTGCGTTGCGTGCAGTACAGCCAGGTGATAGCGACAGTAGTCCACTGTTTTGTAGTTGGATAGTTGACGGTGTTCCGTTGCAAACTGCTTGAAGTTCCACTTTCGAATGTGTTGCGAAGATCCAGTTGTTCTGCTGTTGTGTTTTTTTCCCATACCATTTTGGTTGTTTTGTAAGTTACGTGACACGTCGTTGGTGTCTTGTTGGTGAATAGTTGAAACTCACATCGAACACAGCTTGATGATCAAAGCATATTTATTTTTCGATGTGTATTGTATGGCAGCGGTGTAGATCATCTTGTGTAAGTCCCATGAATTGATCTCTGTGGTTGTTTACACCTATAATAGGTGTTTTGAGCTCAAACAATTTCCAACTAGTTGTGTTCCACACTGGAATTGGCAACATATTAAATAGCTCGAGTATTAATGTTGACACTAGGGGTAATATTACTCTTAATATCACATGAGTGTCGGTGGCTGTGCCTTCTGCTCGCATAATTCTGTATAGTTGAATTACATTGGATGATGTCATGGGTACCATTTGATCTGGTGGCAAATGATCCTGTATTTTATCCAACTGAGCCCTTAATTGTTTAGGGGAGACCAACATTGGGCTTATTGTACGGTGGTGAACTCCAGTTAGTACGTCCACTATTTCGGATTGCATGCGCTTAAGAGGTGCTGCTAGCAATGTCAATTGAGTTGTCAATGCCACGTAGTTTTCCGTAACACGTGCGCCAGTGTACTTTCGTCTGCTTTGGCTAATGGCGGCTGCTTGTTGTTTAATTAGTTTTAGACGTTTGTCCGATGTTGGCCTTGTTTTCTTGACAACGTTAACGGTTGAGTCAAGTACTGAGGTTTGGTTTCTCAGCAGTGTCAGTAGAAATTCATCGTTCTTTTGCACCTTCTCTATGACCTTAGTCATTTTATTGGCATAGTCTGAGTCTAAGACTCCAAACAGACTGTTCGCAATATTACCCACTGCATCAAATGGGGAACGGCGTTTCCGAGTATGATGCATTAGACCGTTTGCCATTTGTAATTCATCATACAAGTGTCGATAGTGCTGTGATATTGCGTCACATGTGTGGTTGTTGTTTAATCCTGGGCATATGTACTGGAACTCCTTGATGCCTGAATTAAACGTGTTCATGTCTCTCCAGTATGGATCCAGTTCATAGTAAATAACTATGGTCCAGTCGGATATTGCTCTCATCGTTGTGCCAATTTTTTCATAATATACTCCTGGTTTCGTGTCGAACCTTGTCACCGATACTGACTGTGTTAGTACCAGAGGTAGCATTAGAAGCAGAATTAGCAAGGAGGAAGTTATGGTTGGTGACATTAACCGTCTCCGTTGAGCAGCGGGCGTATAATTTTTATCCGTATCCTCTTCTTCCATAATAGGTCGTTTTTTGGCCGTTTCTTCCGGAAAGATCGGCGCCAGCCTGTTGATGGCGCGCTTGTAAATGCCTGAGGCCGTTTTAACGTCAACCACTCGTACATGGTTATCCAATCCTGGATATGTCTTTATAATGCGTCCCATAGGCCAGCTCATCACCGGAATGTTGTCTTCCTTGATAAGGACTAGCATGCCTTCCTTGATATTTGGATTAACGGTTTTCCACTTGTGCCTGGCTTGTAACTCTTGCAAGTATTCCTCTGACCATTGCTTCCAGAATCCTTGCTTAATTCTGGATACTTATCCCCAAAGTTTCAGTAGGGATTTCTCTTCGCAATCGGCGTTGACATCGGTTGGAGCCGTTAGTGTTTCACCAATCATGAAATGCGCTGGGGTGAGAGCTGTGGTGTTCGTAGGATCATTTGACATCGGGGTTATTGGGCGTGAATTCAAGACAGCTAAGATTTCGACGTTCACCGTGTTAAGTTCCTCAAATGTAAGGGTCGCCGTGTTGGTTGTCGTTACCAACAGTCGCATTGCAGACTTGACTGCAAATTCTCATAGGCCTCCAAAGGATGGCGCTCGTGGCGGGATGAATTTGAAGGCAACTTGTTTTTTGTTGCAGTGATTAATGATCTCTGCTTGTGCCTTCTCCCCAAAAATTGTTGATTCCAGTTCCTTCAGCTGGTTGTTTGCTCCGACGAAGTTGGTTGCATTGTCACAATGAATTGTTTGACATTTGCCACGGCGACTTAAGAAGCGTCGCAACGCTCCCAAAAAGGCGTTTGTGGTCAGATCGCTTACCAGTTCAAGGTGAACCGCCTTTGTAGAGAAACAGCAGAGTACGGCTATGTATGCCTTGTCTGGTCTTTTTCCTCGAAGTTTGTGGTGAATCCAGATTGGCCCGCAGTAATCTACGCCTGTTGTAAGAAGTGGGCGTGTTGGTGTAACTCGATCGGCTGGCAAATTACCCATAATTTGGTTCATTAATTTGGGCCTTGCCTTGTTGCATGTCACGCAATTGTGAATAATACTCTTTGACATTGTTTTGTCGTTGAGGATCCAATATTGTTGTTTAGCAGTTGCTCGTAAGGCTTGGGCACCGCAATGCATATTGTCCTCATGCAGATCTTTCAACAGCATTTTTATACTCGATACCGAAGGTAAAGAGTACAGGTAACCCTCCTACAACGCGGGGGTTAGGTTCCTGAAAATTGCCGCGTTGTAAGAAATCGCGTTGTAGGAGACATGAACTCCATACAAAAATCAGAGTTTGGTTCCAAACTGAAAAATTGGATTTTGTTCGTATATACATATATTCATACTAAATATATGTATTTTTTTTAACATAACATATTATGTAATTTGATAATATATACTTCATTTATTTCATAAAAACTTAACATAACAAAAATAAAATTTCAATTTGTCGTAATATTCGTATTGACAGAAAAAATAAATTAAAACGAAAAATTAAACATAATTTTTTTTAATTCTCTTCATCACTTATTATAAGTTGTCTTGGACGTTTTGTCCGTGTTAGTTCAGAATCTGAGCTTGATCCACCATCTGATGGTAGCAACCATTTCGTTAATAAAACATTCCATGTCCTAATTGAATTACAAATTATTAACACATTTTTTCTATCTTTGGCTGCAACTGCTCACTGAGCACTTTATTGTGTATTTTTTTAAAGGTTGCCAAACAACGTAAAATTCACTGGTTTTGCTTATAATTTGTATGGCCAACATTTATATGAGAAAAACGTTACACGGTGGCAGCTCTGTGAATGAAACCAATGCCGTATTATAAAGGTTTTCTATCATTCTTGAGACTTACTACATAAAATTGAAGCAGCATAAATAAGCAAACAATAACGCGCCACCGACAAATTGTTGCAGCGTAAAAATCGCGTTGTAGGAGGCGCGTTGTAAAAAAATTACCGCATTTTGGGAACCGCGTTGGAGCGAAAACGCGTTAAAGAAAACCGTGTTGTAGGAGGGTTACCTGTATATTGGGTTTGTTCAATGTCCGTCATGGTGTCTGTCCGTCTGTCCGTCTGTATGAACGCAACTTTTTTCCACACCCTTCAAGCTAGAGAATTAAAACTTTCCAATTCTCTTTATCTATGGGAAAGTAAATTAAGGTGTCAAAATTGGGGTTCTACGATGACTGGGGGGCTAGCAAATCGATAAATTCGATAACTCAAAACCGATAAATCCCCATATTTCGCACATCCTTATAGCTAGAACTACCAAATGTAGTGAGAAGATAGCGACGAGCAACCTCCAAAAAATGGCATCAACAATTTTGGAGCCAACCCCAACCATTCCGCCCCCAGCCCCCCCCCCCCCACCGCATTTTTAAGTCAAAAAAGCCTATATCTCTTACAGTTTTTGAGCTAGAGCCACCAATTTTGGTGCCAAGATAGGTGATGATGACCCCCCAAAAACTGCATCAAAAGTTTGGATGCCACGCACACCAACACCACCCTAGCCACCCCCATCTGCCCCAACGCTTCGTCAAGAACGGGAATGAGTGTATCTTCCAGAGTAGTGGAGCTTCAGCCACCAAATTTGGTAGGAAAATAGCTGACAACGACATCCAACAATCTGCATCAAAGTTTTGGAGCCACGCACACCAATACTGCCCCATCCCCATTTTCCCCACCTTTGACAAACTTTGAGCTAGAGTCACCAAATTTGGTGTGAAGATAGCAATTGACATCCCACAAAGATCTGCATCAAAAATGTGGATGCCACGCCCACCAATACTCCCCATCCCCATTTTCCCCACCTTTGACAAACTTCAAGCTAGAGTCACCAAATGGTATGAAGATAGCAATTGACATCCCACAAAGACCGGCACCTAAAATTTGGATGCCACGCCCATCCATACCGCCCCCCTTTCCCACACATTTCACAAACTTTGAGCTAGAGTCACCAAATTTGGTATGAAGATAGCAATTGACATTCCACAAAGATATGCATCAAAAATTGGATGCCACGCCCACCCATACCGCCCCAATCCTCCTTTCCCCACTTATTACAAACTTCGGGCTAGAGTCAACAAGTTTGGAAGGAAGATAGCAACTGACATTTCACATAGATCTGCAGCAAAAATTTGGTTGCCTCGCCCACCCATACTGCCCCAGCCCCCCTTTCCCCACCTTTTAAAAACTTTGAGCTAGAGTCACCGAATTTGGAAGGAAGATAGCTGGTGGCATCCTCATCTGCATCGGAGAATCTTTAAGGCAGCGTACAACCCTGCCCAGTCCGTACCCCTTTGCAATCAGTCCTCTTTTTACTGGATTTAATGCTGGTATCGAGTACACCGCAGTCGGTTGCGTCCGACTGCAACGTTTCCACTTGGTACTATTGGATCATTGTAGGGCAGCAGAATCTGGTACCTTGCATTGTAAGAGAGTGGGGCCTCATCCAATCTGCCACCAACTCGTTTAAGTCTATCGGATCCTTGCAGAGGGGACAATACTTGTTCATTGTTTGAACACCATTTTCGTAGCTTGAATCCCAATGGCTGAAGAATTTTGTTTAGCTCTTGTTGAACTTGTTTCGCTTCTGCGATTGTGTCGGTGACGGTCAGGAAGTCGTCTACATAAAATTCACGTTGTAGTGCCTTTGCACCCATCTGTAGCCTTTCCATATGCTTATTAGCCAGATGATCCAAACATTTTATTGCTAAAAATGGTGCGGATTTTGTGCCATATGTGTCTGTTTTCAATCGGTAGTATTTAATTTCTTCCGACGAGTTGTTGCGCCACACAATCAGTTGATGAAACTGATTTTCTGGATTGATACATACCTAACGATACATTTTTTCAATGTCAGCCGTAAACACATGTCTATGTGTTCTGAATCGTAGTAGAATAGACATAAGATCGCTTTGAACCGTGGGGCCTGCATGCAGTATGTCATTCAGCGATTTTCCAGTAGATGTTTTGCACGATGCGTCGAAGACAACTCGTAGTTTTGTTGTTGTACTGTCAGGCTTCAACACGCAATGATGCGGAATCACGTAGTGATTTTTAGGAATCTGTTGCAGTGACACTTGTTTTATGTGTCCCAGCGCTTATGAACGCTGCGTACTGCTTCCACGTTTCAGCGGAGGTTATGGGCTCTAACGATAGTAACCGTTTGGTCACAATCTCCATGGAATCTCCCAAGGCTGAATAATGTTTAGAAAATGGAAGTTGAACGATGAATCTGCCGTCCACCGCCACTTGTCAATGTTCTAAAAAGTGTCTTCCACAATGCGCTTCAATTGGTGTTCGGTGTTTTTCTGTTGTATCCAAGCTATCTAATGTCCAGAATCGTTCCATTAATGCATTTGTTTCCTCACTTGTTGCAACTGCGCAGATGGCTGATGACTTACTTGCAGCATTTAATTTTCCAGCAATGAGCCACCCGAACTCGGTTTTTTGCAACATTGGACCAGACTGGAACATTTTGTGTTGTTGTGGGAGCAATGTTGAAAAACAGTGCTCTGCTCCAATCAACATGTCGATTTTGCCTGGTCTGTTGAAGTTTGGATCCGCCAGTGGTAACTTGCTCGGCATGCCCCAATCGGCCGTGTTGATCGACTGGGCAGGTTGATCCGAAATTATATGCGGTAATACGAATACTTCCAATCGCATCGTAAAGTTGCTGTGTATTGATTTAACTAGGACATTCACTCGAGCCTTGCAGACTCTTGGCTGTCCTCCGATGCCCTCAATCCGGAGTGTTGTGTCATGACGCTTAAGTCCCAACATTGTCACAAGTCTTTTGGAAACAACGTTGATTTGTGATCCAGAGTCCAGTAGTGCCTTGAATGATGCTTGTTGTCCATTAGTTGCTTGAACAGCTACCTTTGCTGTTGCAAGTAAGTTATAGTTGTGGTTGTTTGCGGATGTCACAACTTGTGATAATGGCTCTGCTGCTGCTGTTGTGACAAGATTTTCCAAATGCACTAGAGTGTGGTGCTTTTTGTTGCACTTAAAACAGCTAAAGTTGCTTGTGCATGCCTTTGTTTTATGGTAATTTTTAAGCAGTTGACGCATAACCAGAGCTCGCAAATAACAGTTGACCGTTTCTTGCAGTCACCAAAAAACTGTTTTTTGCGCACCACTTACGCAAAAAGTCAGAAAAGAGCCGTTCACCAGTGTCTCTTGAACAAACGGTCTGTGCTCAACCAAAAACCAATTTCGTGTTTCCCTTTTGCTCTGCTCATTCGCTGACCGTTTGGCAACGAGCAAAGAAAATAAAAGTCTTTTGCATTTGTATGAGTGTATATGCGAATGATCAGTCTACTTGTAAATCACACTTGCTTTTGTGGATTCGGTGCGTTACGCACTGAAGAGAAAATACCGTTTACGATGATTCTTTCGTTTTTTCGCTGTTCTGCTGAGCCTCAATAAGCGAGCGTTCAGTTGGATCGCTCTCTCTAAGTTGTTGTTGAGTGAGCATAACAAGAACCACGCAACTGAGAACAGTTAACCGAAAACCAAAACAAAGAGAAACGAAAAGTTCTGTTCAGAGCGAGAGCACACGCGCGTCGTCTTTTTCGGTTGTATTAGAGTGCAGACCTCAAAACGAAATACGGTCAACTGTTATTTGCGGACTCTGCGCATAACCTTTGCCTTTGCACCCAATTTAAGCGCTCGCTGACAGATTTTGCGCGAAATTCATCACATTTAGATAAATAATGACTGGTCTTTTTACAGAAAAGACATCCCTTTTTTGCACCTGAAGATGTTGCACATGTCGCGTTCTTTGACTCCTTTTTAAAGATTCCAGGTGCCTTTTTTCCAGTAGCCATGACCCGAACTCGCTGTTCGAGGAACTGGAGCATGGTGTTCAGTGGCTGGGTTTCCTTTTTCCTACCCAATGATTGTTCATAGAGTGTTTTGTTTGTGCCATCCAACTTGTTTATGAGGATGGCAATGATGATTGGATCCCATGTTGAGATGTCAATCCCGAGTCCCTTCAGTGGGGCTAATGACTCTATGGTGGTGATTTGGAGCTCCTTTAAGGACTTCACATCGTCGCTGCAGGTTTGTTGCAGTAAGAGGCGATTTAAAACCCTAGATGCGATGTCTCTAGGATTGTTGTAGGTATCTACTAAGATTTCCCATGCGTAGAGCTAGTTCTCTTCCCTTAGATCGATGTGACGGATTAATCTTTCCGCCTCTCCGACTACGCTGGCTTTTAGATACCACATCTTGCGTATGGTTGGCATCTTTGTTTCATGTATCATACACAAACAAAACCAAGTTGCTGCTGTTTTCTGTCGGCGCGCGCTCGTTTACATTAAGACGATTGAAAGCGGCAAAGTTATCTGCATGACGAGCTTGCAAAAGCTCTTTCAGATAAGCGTGCAAAGAGAAGTTAATGAGTGCGAACACGACCGAGCCCCAGATAATCTCTTTCGGTCTTAATTCTTATCTAACTACTGCAACCTTGTTAAATGCTGTTTATTATCTAATTCTCTTAAATGTAATCCTTAGTATTTGTGTGTGCTCTTTAATTTAAGGTTATGATAACCCCCCAAAAACTGCATCAAAAGTTTGGATGCCCATCCCACCAACACCGCCGTAGCCACCCCCATCGGCCCCAACGCTTCGTCAAAAGCGGGAATGAATGTATCTTCCAGAGTAGTGGAGCTACAGCCACCAAATTTGGTAGGAAGATAGCTGACAACGACATCCAACAATCTGCATCAAAGTTTTGGAGTCACGCCCACCCATTCCGCCCCCAGCCTCCCCGCATTTTTAAGTCAAAATAGCCTATATCTCTTACAGTTTTTGAGCTAGAGCCACCAAATTTGGTGCCAAGATAGGTGATGATAGCCCCCCAAAAACTGCATCAAAAGTTTGGATGCCCATCCCACCAACACCGCCCTAGCCACCCCCATCTGCCCCAACGCTTCGTCAAAAACGGGAATGAATGTATCTTCCGGAGTAGTGGAGCTAGAGCCACCAAATTTGGTAGGAAAATAGCATGCAACGACCCCCAACAATCTGCATCAAAGTTTTGGAGCCACGCCCACCAATAATGCCCCCATCCCCATTTTCCCCACCTTTGACAAACTTTGAGCTAGAGTCACCAAATTTGGTATGAAGATAGCAATTGACATCCCACAAAGATCTGCATCAAAAATTTGGCTGCCACGCCCACCCATTCCGCCCCAGCCCCTCGCTCCCCACTCTTACAAGCTTCGAGCTAGAGTCACCAAATTTGGTGTGAAGATAGCAATTGACATCCCACAAAGAACTGCATCAAAAATGTGGATGCCACGCCCACAAATACTGCCCCATCCCCATTTTCCCTACCTTTGACAAACTTTGAGCTAGAGTCACCAAATTTGGTATGAAGATAGCAATTGACATTCCACAAAGATCTGCATCAAAAATTTTGAAGCCACGCCCACCCATACCGCCCCAATCCTCCTTTCCCCACTTTTACAAGATTCGGGCTAGAGTCACCAAGTTTGGAAGGAAGATAGCAACTGACATTTCACATAGATCTGCAGCAAAAATTTGGTTGCCACGCCCACCCATACTGCCCCAGCCCCCCTTTCCCTACCTTTTAAAAACTTTGAGCTAGAGTCACCGAATTTGGAAGGAAGATAGCTGGTGGCATCCTCATCTGCATCGGAGAATCTTTAAGGCACCGTACACCCCTGCCCAGTCTGTACCCCTTTGCAATCAGTCCTCTTTTTACTGGTTTTAATGCTGGTATCGAGTACACCGCAGTCGGTTGCGTCCGACTGCAACGTTTCCACTTGGAACTATTGGATCATTGTAGGGCAGCAGAATCTGGTACCTTGCATTGTAAGAGAGTGGGGCTTGATCCAAACTGCCACCAACTCGTTTAAGTCTATCGGATCCTTGCAGAGGGGACAATACTTGTTCATTGTTTGAACACCATTTTCGTAGCTTGAATCCCAATGGCTGAAGAATTTTGTTTAGCTCTTGTTGAACTTGTTTCGCTTCTGCGATTGTGTCGGTGACGGTCAGGCAGTCGTCTACATAAAATTCACGTTGTAGTGCCTTTGCACCCATCTGTAGCCTTTCCATATGCTTATTAGCCAGATGATCCAAACATTTTATTGCTAAAAATGGTGCGGATTTTGTGCCATATGTGTCTGTTTTCAATCGGTAGTATTTAATTTCTTCCGACGAGTTGTTGCGCCATACAATCAGTTGATGAAACTGATTTTCCGGATTGATACATACCTAACGATACATTTTTTCAATGTCAGCCGTAAACACATGTCTATGTGTTCTGAATCGTAGTAGAATAGACATAAGATCGCTTTGAACCGTGGGGCCTGCATGCAGTATGTCATTCAGCGATTTTCCAGTAGATGTTTTGCACGATGCGTCGAAGACAACTCGTAGTTTTGTTGTTGTACTGTCAGGCTTCAACACGCAATGATTCGGAATCACGTAGTGATTTTTAGGAATCTGTTGCAGTGACACTTGTTTTATGTGTCCCAGCGCTTATGAACGCTGCGTACTGCTTCCACGTTTCAGCGGAGGTTATGGGCTCTAACGATAGTAACCGTTTGGTCACAATCTCCATGGAATCTCCCAAGGCTGAATAATGTTTAGAAAATGGAAGTTGAACGATGAATCTGCCGTCCACCGCCACTTGTCAATGTTCTAAAAAGTGTCTTTCACAATGCGCTTCAATTGGTGTTCGGTGTTTTTCTGTTGTATCCAAGCTATCTAATGTCCAGAATCGTTCCATTAATGCATTTGTTTCCTCACTTGTTGCAACTGCGCAGATGGCTGATGACTTACTTGCAGCATTTAATTTTCCAGCAATGAGCCACCCGAACTCGGTTTTTTGCAACATTGGACCAGACTGGAACATTTTGTGTTGTTGTGGGAGCAATATTGAAAGACAGTGCTCTGCTCCAATCAACATGTCGATTTTGCCTGGTCTGTTGAAGTTTGGATCCGCCAGTGGTAACTTGCTCGGAATGCCCCAATCGGCCGTGTTGATCGACTGGGCAGGTTGATCCGAAATTATATGCGGTAATACGAATACTTCCAATCGCATCGTAAAATTGCTGTGTATTGATTTAACTAGGACATTCACTCGAACCTTGCAGACTCTTGGCTGTCCTCCGATGCCCTCAATCCGGAGTGTTGTGTCATGACGCTTAAGTCCCAACATTGTCACAAGTCTTTTGGAAACAACGTTGATTTGTGATCCAGAGTCCAGTAGTGCCTTGAATGATGCTTGTTGTCCATTAGTTGCTTGAACAGCTACCTTTGCTGTTGCAAGTAAGTTATAGTTGTGGTTGTTTGCGGATGCCACAACTTGTGATAATGGCTCTGCTGCTGCTGTTGTGACAAGATTCTCCAAATGCACTAGAGTGTGGTGCTTTTTGTTGCACTTAAAATAGCTAAAGTTGCTTGTGCATGCCTTTGTTTTATGGTAATTTTTTAAGCAGTTGACGCATAACCAGAGCTCGCAAATAACAGTTGACCGTTTCTTGCAGTCACCAAAAAACTGTTTTTTGCGCACCACTTACGCAAAAAGTCAGAAAAGAGCCGTTCACCAGTGTCTCTTGAACAAACGGTCTGTGCTCAACCAAAAACCAATTTCGTGTTTCCCTTTTGCTCTGCTCATTCGCTGACCGTTTTGCAACGAGCAAAGAAAATAAAAGTCTTTTGCATTTGTATGAGTGTATATGCGAATGATCAGTCTACTTGTAAATCACACTTGCTTTTGTGGATTCGGTGCGTTACGCACTGAAAAAAAAATACCGTTTACGATGATTCTTTCGTTTTTTCGCTGTTCTGCTGAGCCTCAATAAGCGAGCGTTCAGTTGGATCGCTCTCTCTAAGTTGTTGTTGAGTGAGCATAACAAGAACCACGCAACTGAGAACAGTTAACCGAAAACCAAAACAAAGAGAAACGAAAAGTTCTGTTCAGAGCGAGAGCACACGCGCGTCGTCTTTTTCGGTTGTATTAGAGTGCAGACCGCAAAACGAAATACGGTCAACTGTTATTTGCGGACTCTGCGCATAACCTTTGCCTTTGCACCCAATTTAAGCGCTCGCTGACAGATTTTGCGCGAAATTCATCACATTTAGATAAATAATGACTGGTCTTTTTACAGAAAAGACATCCCTTTTTTGCACCTGAAGATGTTGCACATGTCGCGTTCTTTGACTCCTTTTTAAAGATTCCAGGTGCCTTTTTTCCAGTAGCCATGACCCGAACTCGCTGTTCGAGGAACTGGAGCATGGTGTTCAGTGGCTGGGTTTCCTTTTTCCTACCCAATGTTTGTTCATAGAGTGTTTTGTTTGTGCCATCCAACTTGTTTATGAGGATGGCAATGATGATTGGATCCCATGTTGAGATGTCAATCCCGAGTCCCTTCAGTGGGGCTAATGACTCTATGGTGGTGATTTGGAGCTCCTTTAAGGACTTCACATCGTCGCTGCAGGTTTGTTGCAGTAAGAGGCGATTTAAAACCCTAGATGCGATGTCTCTAGGATTGTTGTAGGTATCTACTAAGATTTCCCATGCGTAGAGCTAGTTCTCTTCCCTTAGATCGATGTGACGGATTAATCTTTCCGCCTCTCCGACTACGCTGGCTTTTAGATACCACATCTTGCGTATGGTTGGCATCTTTGTTTCATGTATCATACACAAACAAAACCAAGTTGCTGCTGTTTTCTGTCGGCGCGCGCTCGTTTACATTAAGACGATTGAAAGCGGCAAAGTTATCTGCATGACGAGCTTGCAAAAGCTCTTTCAGATAAGCGTGCAAAGAGAAGTTAATGAGTGCGAACACGACCGAGCCCCAGATAATCTCTTTCGGTCTTAATTCTTATCTAACTACTGCAACCTTGTTAAATGCTGTTTATTATCTAATTCTCTTAAATGTAATCCTTAGTATTTGTGTGTGCTCTTTAATTTAAGGTTATGATAACCCCCCAAAAACTGCATCAAAAGTTTGGATGCCCATCCCACCAACACCGCCGTAGCCACCTCCATCGGCCCCAACGCTTCGTCAAAAGCGGGAATGAATGTATCTTCCAGAGTAGTGGAGCTACAGCCACCAAATTTGGTAGGAAGATAGCTGACAACGACATCCAACAATCTGCATCAAAGTTTTGGAGTCACGCCCACCCATTCCGCCCCCAGCCTCCCCGCATTTTTAAGTCAAAATAGCCTATATCTCTTACAGTTTTTGAGCTAGAGCCACCATATTTGGTGCCAAGATAGGTGATGATGCCCCAACGCTTCGTCAAAAACGGGAATGAATGTATCTTTCGGAGTAGTGGAGCTAGAGCCACCAAATTTGGTAGGAAAATAGCATGCAACGACCCCCAACAATCTGCATCAAAGTTTTGGAGCCACGCCCACCAATAATGCCCCCATCCCCATTTTCCCACATCCCACAAAGATCTGCATCAAAAATTTGTCTGCCACGCCCACCCATTCCGCCCCAGCCCCTCGTTCCCCACTCTTACAAGCTTCGAGCTAGAGTCACCAAATTTGGTGTGAAGATAGCAATTGACATCCCACAAAGATCTGCATCAAAAATGTGGATGCCACGCCCACCAATACTGCCCCATCCCCATTTTCCCCACCTTTGACAAACTTTGAGCTAGAGTCACCAAATTTGGTATGAAGATAGCAATTGACATCCCACAAAGATCTGCAGCAACAATTTGGATGCCACGCCCACCTATACCACCCCCAGCTTCCCTTTCCCCACCTTGACAAACTTTGAGCTAGAGTCACCAAATTTGTTATGAAGATAGCAATTGACATTCCACATATATCGGCAGCAAAAATTTGGATGCCATGCCCCCCATACCGCCCCCTTTCCCCCACATTTCACAAACTTTGAGCTAGAGTCACCAAATTTGGTATGAAGATAGCAATTGACATTCCACAAAGATATGCATCAAAAATTGGATGCCACGCTCACCCATACCGCCCCAATCCTCCTTTCCCCACTTATTACAAACTTCGGGCTAGAGTCACCAAGTTTGGAAGGAAGATAGCAACTGACATTTCACATAGATCTGCAGCAAAAATTTGGTTGCCACGCCCACCCATACTGCCCCAGCCCCCCTTTCCCTACCTTTTAAAAACTTTGAGCTAGAGTCACTGAATTTGGAAGGAAGATAGCTGGTGGCATCCCCATCTGCATCGGAGAATCTTTAAGGCAGCGTACAACCCTGCCCAGTCCGTACCCCTTTGCAATCAGTCCTCTTTTTACTGGTTTTAATGCTGGTATCGAGTACACCGCAGTCGGTTGCGTCCGACTGCAACGTTTCCACTTGGTACTATTTGATCATTGTAGAGCAGCAGAATCTGGTACCTTGCATTGTAAGAGAGTGGGGCTTGATCCAATCTGCCACCAACTCGTTTAAGTCTATCGGATCCTTGCAGGGGGGACAGCGATGAAATGGAACTCCTTTTTCCACCATGTTGTGACGCTGCATCGTTTTTAGCTCAGCAGCAAATTCCACTTGTTATATTGTCCGCAAAATTACGTTTCGAGCGTGATTCAATTCCTCGACGCTTAGTGTGACAGTTGCTGGTCTGTTTTTTTTGTAGCAGAAGCGTAACATGTAAGCCACAATGCGTTGTAACTTGTGAAATGAATGGCTGTGTCTACAAGTGTACAATTATTCACCTATTGTAGATGGAGATATTGCAAGACTTATATGTATCGTTTTCCTTTCCAAGTTGCTGGGGGTGATACTGGGTAAGGCTGACCATTTGTCTGGAGAGCCATGCAGAAATAGTGGTCCATACAACCATAAGTTGTGCTCGTGTAGTTTTCGTGCCGATATTCCTCTTGAGAGTACATCTGCCGCATTGTTGGCCGATGATACATGCCGACATTGAGTCTGGCTTGTCAAGGCCAGAATTTTCGCTATTCGGTTTGCCACAAATGTATGACATGTGGCGGCAGCTGCGTTGATCCATGAAAGGACAACCGTAGAATCTGACCAAAAGTATCCTGGCACTGTGTTGCTGTCGAGGCTTAGATCGCGTCAAACCCTTTCAGCAAGCTCTGCACCCAAGAGTGCAGCACATAGCTCTAGTCGAGGGAGTGACTGTTTTGCTGTTAGAGCCACTCGAGACTTTGAACATAGTAGCCGAACAGATATTTTTTGTTTCTGTACGTTGCGCGTACGTAAGCTGCGGCGCCATATGCACGTTCTGACGCATCCACAAAGACGTGTAATTCTTTCGTTATCGGAGTCTTACCATCATAAACGTGCCTTGGGATTCGCATTGAGTTGAGGGTTGCAACTCGTATCAAATGGAAGGAGTTCCAATCATTCTAAAGACTTGTAGGTAGCTCGTCGTCTCAATCGAGCTTTAATTCCCAGAGGCGTTGCATGAAAATTTTTGCCTTTACTACGACTGGAGCGAACAAGCCTAGTGGGTCGAAGATCTGTGCCAGCTCCGAGCAGGCTGCACGTTTGGTAATGACTGTTGCTGCACTGCTGTGAGTTCGACCGCCAAGTTGTTCCTCTTTGGGCGTCCAAATAAGGCCCAATGTTTTTACACTGTACTGTTCCAGTGTTTCTCCGAGCTGTACGCCGTTAACTGTGTCTTCTTTGGGAATTCCCTCCAATACTTGTTCATTGTTTGAACACCATTTTCGTAGCTTGAATCCCAAAGGCTGAAGAATTTTGTTTAGCTCTTGTTGAACTTGTTTCGCTTCTGCGATTGTGTCGGTGACGGTCAGGCAGTCGTCTACATAAAATTCACGTTGTAGTGCCTTTGCACCCATCTGTAGCCTTTCCATATGCTTATTAGCCAGATGATCCAAACATTTTATTGCTAAAAATGGTGCGGATTTTGTGCCATATGTGTCTGTTTTCAATCGGTAGTATTTAATTTCTTCCGACGAGTTGTTGCGCCATACAATCAGTTGATGAAACTGATTTTCCGGATTGATACATACCTAACGATACATTTTTTCAATGTCAGCCGTAAACACATGTCTATGTGTTCTGAATCGTAGTAGAATAGACATAAGATCGCTTTGAACCGTGGGGCCTGCATGCAGTATGTCATTCAGCGATTTTCCAGTAGATGATTTGCAAGATGCGTCGAAGACAACTCGTAGTTTTGTTGTTGTACTGTCAGGCTTCAACACGCAATGATGCGGAATCACGTAGTGATTTTTAGGAATCTGTTGCAGTGACACTTGTTTTATGTGTCCCAGCGCTTATGAACGCTGCGTACTGCTTCCACGTTTCAGCGGAGGTTATGGGCTCTAACGATAGTAACCGTTTGGTCACAACCTCCATGGAATCTCCCAAGGCTGAATAATGTTTAGAAAATTGAAGTTGAACGATGAATCTGCCGTCCACCGCCACTTGTCAATGTTCTAAAAAGTGTCTTTCACAATGCGCTTCAATTGGTGTTCGGTGTTTTTCTGTTGTATCCAAGCTATCTAATGTCCAGAATCGTTCCATTAATGCATTTGTTTCCTCACTTGTTGCAACTGCGCAGATGGCTGATGACTTACTTGCAGCATTTAATTTTCCAGCAATGAGCCACCCGAACTCGGGTTTTTGCATTTTGTGTTGTTGTGGGAGCAATTTTGAAAGACAGTGCTCTGCTCCAATCAACATGTCGATTTTGCCTGGTCTGTTGAAGTTTGGATCCGCCAGTGGTAACTTGCTCAGCATGCCCCAATCGGCCGTGTTGATCGACTGGGCAGGTTGATCCGAAATTATATGCGGTAATACGAATACTTCCAATCGCATCGTAAAGTTGCTGTGTATTGATTTAACTAGGACATTCACTCGAGCCTTGCAGACTCTTGGCTGTCCTCCGATGCCCTCTATCCGGAGTGTTGTGTCATGACGCTTAAGTCCCAACATTGTCACAAGTCTTTTGGAAATAATGTTGATTTGTGATCCAGAGTCCAGTAGTGCCTTGAATGATGCTTGTTGTCCATTAGTTGCTTGAACAGCTACCTTTGCTGTTGCAAGTAAGTTATAGTTGTGGTTGTTTGCGGATGCCACAACTTGTGATAATGGCTCTGCTGCTGCTGTTGTGACAAGATTTTCCAAATGCACTAGAGTGTGGTGCTTTTTGTTGCACTTAAAACAGCTAAAGTTGCTTGTGCATGCCTTTGTTTTATGGTAATTTTTTAAGCAGTTGACGCATAACCAGAGCTCGCAAATAACAGTTGACCGTTTCTTGCAGTCACCAAAAAACTGTTTTTTGCGCACCACTTACGCAAAAAGTCAGAAAAGTGCCGTTCACCAGTGTCTCTTGAACAAACGGTCTGTGCTCAACCAAAAACCAATTTCGTGTTTCCCTTTTGCTCTGCTCATTCGCTGACCGTTTTGCAACGAGCAAAGAAAATAAAAGTCTTTTGCATTTGTATGAGTGTATATGCGAATGATCAGTCTACTTGTAAATCACACTTGCTTTTGTGGATTCGGTGCGTTACGCACTGAAGAAAAAATACCGTTTACGATGATTCTTTCGTTTTTTCGCTGTTCTGCTGAGCCTCAATAAGCGAGCGTTCAGTTGGATCGCTCTCTCTAAATTGTTGTTGAGTGAGCATAACAAGAACCACGCAACTGAGAACAGTTAGCCGAAAACCAAAACAAAGAGAAACGAAAAGTTCTGTTCAGAGCGAGAGCACACGCGCGTCGTCTTTTTCGGTTGTATTAGAGTGCAGACCGCAAAACGAAATACGGTCAACTGTTGTTTGCGGACTCTGCGCATAACCTTTGCCTTTGCACCCAATTTAAGCGCTCGCTGACAGACTTTGCGCGAAATTCATCACATTTAGATAAATAATGACTGGTCTTTTTACAGAAAAGACATCCCTTTTTTGCACCTGAAGATGTTGCACATGTCGCGTTCTTTGACTCCTTTTAAAAGATTCCAGGTGCCTTTTTTCCAGTAGCCATGACCCGAACTCGCTGTTCGAGGAACTGGAGCATGGTGTTCAGTGGCTGGGTTTCCTTTTTCCTACCCAATGATTGTTCATAGAGTGTTTTGTTTGTGCCATCCAACTTGTTTATGAGGATGGCAATGATGATTGGATCCCATGTTGAGATGTCAATCCCGAGTCCCTTCAGTGGGGCTAATGACTCTATGGTGGTGATGTGGAGCTCCTTTAAGGACTTCACATCGTCGCTGCAGGTTTGTTGCAGTAAGAGGCGATTTAAAACCCTAGATGCGATGTCTCTAGGATTGTTGTAGGTATCTACTAAGATTTCCCATGCGTAGAGCTAGTTCTCTTCCCTTAGATCGATGTGACGGATTAATCTTTCCGCCTCTCCGACTACGCTGGCTTTTAGATACCACATCTTGCGTATGGTTGGCATCTTTGTTTCATGTATCATACACAAACAAAACCAAGTTGCTGCTGTTTTCTGTCGGCGCGCGCTCGTTTACATTAAGACGACGTGAGTGCTCCTTAATTTTAAGTTCAAATATAATATATGCGTTTCTTTTGAAGTCATTTTTGTGTAAACAAACTGCCACTCCATAATAACAACTCTAAGGTGAACAGCCAAACAATGGTTCGGATCTTAAGCAAACAAAAGAATGGTCTAAAGATTTGTCATTTAAATGCCTAAAGCTTGGCTAATAAGATAGAAGAGTTTCGCTATATGTTCGCGATTCTAAGGTTGATGTTGTATGCGTGACTGAAACATGGTTTGTCATTGAATTTAGTGATCTGTCTATTATATGTGAAGGCTTTAATGTTTTTCGCTCAGATCGTTTAGGTCATGCTGGCGGAGTTGCCATTTTTGTCTCAAAGAGATTGACTTGTAAAGTTATTTCTAAGCAACCCAGTGGCAGTTCAATTGAATTTATTTTTATTGAAATGATTAATTTAATTTAATTAATTGGCTGTATATACAGACCAAACAAGAATATAGAATGCTCAAATCTCTTAGAATTAATATCTAATTTAACTTTACGGTATACTGATGTAATCCTGACTGGTGACCTAAACAGTAACATGTTAACAGAACATCACTTGACGGACGAAATGGAATCAATAGGTTTAAAATTAGTTAATTCAAGAACACCAACCCACTTTACTCGAACTGCTGCTACTCTACTGGACGTGTTTTTTGTGCAAAACCTAGAGAACATACTCCTATATGACCAGATCTCTGCACCAGCGTTTTCAAAGCATGACTAAATGTTTCTAATATATGATCTTAAACTTAACTATAATAATCAGAGTATAAAATTTAGAGATTTTAAAAATATAGATTTACTTCGGCTATTTGAGGATTAATCTTTCCGCCTCTCCGACTACGCTGGCTTTTAGATACCACATCTTGCGTATGGTTGGCATCTTTGTTTCATGTATCATACACAAACAAAACCAAGTTGCTGCTGTTTTCTGTCGGCGCGCGCTCGTTTACATTAAGACGATTGAAAGCGGCAAAGTTATCTGCATGACGAGCTTGCAAAAGCTCTTTCAGATAAGCGTGCAAAGAGAAGTTAATGAGTGCGAACACGACCGAGCCCCAGATAATCTCTTTCGGTCTTAATTCTTATCTAACTACTGCAACCTTGTTAAATGCTGTTTATTATCTAATTCTCTTAAATGTAATCCTTAGTATTTGTGTGTGCTCTTTAATTTAAGGTTATGATAACCCCCCAAAAACTGCATCAAAAGTTTGGATGCCCATCCCACCAACACCGCCGTAGCCACCCCCATCGGCCCCAACGCTTCGTCAAAAGCGGGTATGAATGTATCTTCCAGAGTAGTGGAGCTACAGCCACCAAATTTGGTAGGAAGATAGCTGACAACGACATCCAACAATCTGCATCAAAGTTTTGGAGTCACGCCCACCCATTCCGCCCCCAGCCTCCCCGCATTTTTAAGTCAAAATAGCCTATATCTCTTACAGTTTTTGAGCTAGAGCCACCAAATTTGGTGCCAAGATAGGTGATGATAGCCCCCCAAAAACTGCATCAAAAGTTTGGATGCCCATCCCACCAACACCGCCCTAGCCACCCCCATCTGCCCCAACGCTTCGTCAAAAACGGGAATGAATTTATCTTCCGGAGTAGTGGAGCTAGAGCCACCAAATTTGGTAGGAAAATAGCATGCAACGACCCCCAACAATCTGCATCAAAGTTTTGGAGCCACGCCCACCAATAATGCCCCCATCCCCATTTTCCCCACCTTTGACAAACTTTGAGCTAGAGTCACCAAATTTGGTATGAAGATAGCAATTGACATCCCACCTAGATCTGCATCAAAAATTTGGCTGCCACGCCCACCCATTCCGCCCCAGCCCCTCGTTCCCCACTCTTACAAGCTTCGAGCTAGAGTCACCAAATTTGGTGTGAAGATAGCAATTGACATCCCACAAAGATCTGCATCAAAAATGTGGATGCCACGCCCACCAATACTGCCCCATCCCCATTTTCCCCACCTTTGACAAACTTTGAGCTAGAGTCACCAAATTTGGTATGAAGATAGCAATTGACATTCCACAAAGATCTGCATCAAAAATTTTGAAGCCACGCCCACCCATTCCGCCCAGCCCCTCGTTCCCCACTTTTACAAGATTCGAGCTAGAGTCACCAAATTTGGTATGAAGATAGCAATTGACATCCCACAAAGATTTGCATCAAAAATTTGGCTGCCACGCCCACCCATTCCGCCCCAGCCCCTCTTTCCCCACTTTTACAAGCTTCGAGCTGGAGTCACCAAATTGGGTGTGAAGATAGCAATTGACATCCCACAAAGATCTGCATCAAAAATGTGGATGCCACGCCCACCAATACTGCCCCATCCCCATTTTCCCCACCTTTGACAAACTTCAAGCTAGAGTCACCAAATTTGGTATGAAGATAGCAATTGACATCCCACAAAGATCTGCAGCAACAATTGGGATGCCACGCCCACCTATACCACCCCCAGCTTCCCTTTCCCCACCTTTGACAAACTTTGAGCTAGAGTCACCAAATTTGTTATGAAGATAGCAATTGACATTCCACATATATTGGCAGAAAAAATTTGGATGCCACGCCCCCCATACCGCCCCCTTTCCCCCACATTTCACAAACTTTGAGCTAGAGTCACCAAATTTGGTATGCAGATAGCAATTGACATTCCACAAAGATATGCATCAAAAATTGGATGCCACGCCCACCCATACCGCCCCAATCCTCCTTTCCCCACTTATTACAAACTTCGGGCTAGAGTCACCAAGTTTGGAAGGAAGATAGCAACTGACATTTCACATAGATCTGCAGCAAAAATTTGGTTGCCACGCCCACCCATACTGCCCAGCCCCCCTTTCCCCACCTTTTAAAAACTTTGAGCTAGAGTCACCGAATTTGGAAGGAAGATAGCTGGTGGCATCCTCATCTGCATCGGAGAATCTTTAAGGCAGCGTACAACCCTGCCCAGTCCGTACCCCTTTGCAATCAGTCCTCTTTTTACTGGTTTTAATGCTGGTATCGAGTACACCGCAGTCGGTTGCGTCCGACTGCAACGTTTCCACTTGGTACTATTTGATCATTGTAGGGCAGCAGAATCTGGTACCTTGCATTGTAAGAGAGTGGGGCTTGATCCAATCTGCCACCAACTCGTTTAAGTCTATCGGATCCTTGCAGGGGGGACAGCGATAAAATGGAACTCCTTTTTCCACCATGTTGTGACGCTGCATCGTTTTTAGCTCAGCAGCAAATTCCACTGGTTGTATTGTCCGCAAAATTACGTTTCGAGCGTGATTCAATTCCTCGACGCTTAGTGTGACAGTTGCTGGTCTGTTTTTTTTTGTAGCAGAAGCGTAACATGTAAGCCACAATGCGTTGTAACTTGTGAAATGAATGGCTGTGTCTACAAGTGTACAATTATTCACCTATTGTAGATGGAGATATTGCAAGACTTATATGTATCGTTTTCATTTCCAAGTTGCTGGGGGTGATACTGGGTAAGGCTGACCATTTGTCTGGAGAGCCATGCAGAAATAGTGGTCCATACAACCATAAGTTGTGCTCGTGTAGTTTTCGTGCCGATATTCCTCTTGAGAGTACATCTGCCGCATTGTTGGCCGATGATACATGCCGACATTGAGTCTGGCTTGTCAAGGCCAGTGTAGTGTATTCATATATGTGATTTCAAATATATATAAAACGTAACTTGTAACACTTTGTTGCAAGTATAAATTAACCTAAACACGCTCAGCATAAACATATATATGTATGCGCATACCAAAGCACATACATACATATGGTCTGCGCGTGTAAGTAATATGAAGCCTCTTTAGAAGGCCACGCAAGCGTGAGACCGTTGCCCTACGGGAAACGCCGCGCTTGCACTTTAGCAAAACGTATGAGTACAATCTCTCTCCCTCTCTTTGTAGCTGTTAACTGATAACAGCATAAGTTTATAAATGTTAACCATAAGCTTAGAATATTTTTCAATTCCAATAAAGTCATTCAATAACGTGCCTTTCATGAAAGAGAGTCGAAGTGTTTCACTCTAACCATTTCACCAGAATTTTCGCTATTCGGTTTGCCACAAATGTATGACATGTGGCGGCAGCTGCGTTGATCCATGAAAGGACAACCGTAGAATCTGACCAAAAGTATCCTGGCACTGTGTTGCTGTCGAGGCTTAGATCGCGTCAAACCCTTTCAGCAAGCTCTGCACCCAATAGTGCAGCACATAGCTCTAGTCGAGGGAGTGACTGTTTTGCTGTTAGAGCCACTCGAGACTTTGAACATAGTAGCCGATCAGATATTTTTTTGTTTCTGTACGTTGCGCGTACGTAAGCTGCGGCGCCATATGCACGTTCTGACGCATCCACAAAGACGTGTAATTCTTTCGTTATCGGAGTCTTACCATCATAAACGTGCCTTGGGATTCGCATTGAGTTGAGGGTTGCAACTCGTATCAAATTGGAAGGAGTTCCAATCATTCTAAAGACTTGTAGGTAGCTCGTCGTCCCAATCGAGCTTTAATTCCCAGAGGCGTTGCATGAAAATTTTTGCCTTTACTACGACTGGAGCGAACAAGCCTAGTGTGTCGAAGATCTGTGCCAGCTCCGAGCAGGCTGCACGTTTGGTAATGACTGTTGCTGCACTTCTGTGAGTTCGACCGCCAAGTTGTTCCTCTTTGGGCGTCCAAATAAGGCCCAATGTTTTTACACTGTACTGTTCCAGTGTTTCTCCGAGCTGTACGCCGTTAACTGTGTCTTCTTTGGGAATTCCCTCCAATACTTGTTCATTGTTTGAACACCATTTTCGTAGCTTGAATCCCAATGGCTGAAGAATTTTGTTTAGCTCTTGTTGAACTTGTTTCGCTTCTGCGATTGTGTCGGTGACGGTCAGGCAGTCGTCTACATAAAATTCACGTTGTAGTGCCTTTGCACCCATCTGTAGCCTTTCCATATGCTTATTAGCCAGATGATCCAAACATTTTATTGCTAAAAATGGTGCGGATTTTGTGCCATATGTGTCTCTTTTCAATCGGTAGTATTTAATTTCTTCCGACGAGTTGTTGCGCCATACAATCAGTGGATGAAACTGATTTTCCGGATTGATACATACCTAACGATTCATTCAACGAAGACAACTCGTAGTTTTGTTGTTGTACTGTCAGGCTTCAACACGCAATGATGCGGAATCACGTAGTGATTTTTAGGAATCTGTTGCAGTGACACTTGTTTTATGTGTCCCAGCGCTTATGTACGCTGCGTACTGCTTCCACGTTTCAGCGGAGGTTATGGGCTCTAACGATAGTAACCGTTTGGTCACAATCTCCATAGAATCTCCCAAGGCTGAATAATGTTTAGAAAATTGAAGTTGAACGATGAATCTGCCGTCCACCGCCACTTGTCAATTTTCTAAAAAGTGTCTTTCACAATGCGCTTCAATTGGTGTTCGGTGTTTTTCTGTTGTATCCAAGCTATCTAATGTCCAGAATCGTTCCATTAATGCATTTGTTTCCTCACTTGTTGCAACTGCGCAGATGGCTGATGACTTACTTGCAGCATTTAATTTTCCAGCAATGAGCCACCCGAACTCGGTTTTTTGCAACATTGGACCAGATGGAACATTTTGTGTTGTTGTGGGAGCAATATTGAAAAACAGTGCTCTGCTCCAATCAACATGTCGATTTTGCCTGGTCTGTTGAAGTTTGGATCCGCCAGTGGTAACTTGCTCGGCATGCCCCAATCGGCCGTGTTGATCGACTGGGCAGGTTGATCCGAAATTATATGCGGTAATACGAATACTTCCAATCGCATCGTAAAATTGCTGTGTATTGATTTAACTAGGACATTCACTCGAGCCTTGCAGACTCTTGGCTGTCCTCCGATGCCCTCAATCCGGAGTGTTGTGTCATGACGCTTAAGTCCCAACATTGTCACAAGTCTTTTGGAAACAACGTTGATTTGTGATCCAGAGTCCAGTAGTGCCTTGAATGATGCTTGTTGTCCATTAGTTGCTTGAACAGCTACCTTTGCTGTTGCAAGTAAGTTATAGTTGTGGTTGTTTGCGGATGCCACAACTTGTGATAATGGCTCTGCTGCTGCTGTTGTGACAAGATTTTCCAAATGCACTAGAGTGTGGTGCTTTTTGTTGCACTTAAAACAGCTAAAGTTGCTTGTGCATGCCTTTGTTTTATGGTAATTTTTTAAGCAGTTGACGCATAACCAGAGCTCGCAAATAACAGTTGACCGTTTCTTGCAGTCACCAAAAAACTGTTTTTTGCGCACCACTTACGCAAAAAGTCAGAAAAGAGCCGTTCACCAGTGTCTCTTGAACAAACGGTCTGTGCTCAACCAAAAACCAATTTCGTGTTTCCCTTTTACTCTGCTCATTCGCTGACCGTTTTGCAACGAGCAAAGAAAATAAAAGTCTTTTGCATTTGTATGAGTGTATATGCGAATGATCAGTCTACTTGTAAATCACACTTGCTTTTGTGGATTCGGTGCGTTACGCACTGAAGAGAAAATACCGTTTACGATGATTCTTTCGTTTTTTCGCTGTTCTGCTGAGCCTCAATAAGCGAGCGTTCAGTTGGATCGCTCTCTCTAAGTTGTTGTTGAGTGAGCATAACAAGAACCACGCAACTGAGAACAGTTAACCGAAAACCAAAACAAAGAGAAACGAAAAGTTCTCTTCAGAGCGAGAGCACACGCGCATAGTCTTTTTCGGTTGTATTAGAGTGCAGACCGCAAAACGAAATACGGTCAACTGTTATTTGCGGACTCTGCGCATAACCTTTGCCTTTGCACCCAATTTAAGCGCTCGCTGACAGATTTTGCGCGAAATTCATCACATTTAGATAAATAATGACTGGTCTTTTTACAGAAAAGACATCCCTTTTTTGCACCTGAAGATGTTGCACATGTCGCGTTCTTTGACTCCTTTTTAAAGATTCCAGGTGCCTTTTTTCCAGTAGCCATGACCCGAACTCGCTGTTCGAGGAACTGGAGCATGGTGTTCAGTGGCTGGGTTTCCTTTTTCCTACCCAATGATTGTTCATAGAGTGTTTTGTTTGTGCCATCCAACTTGTTTATGAGGATGGCAATGATGATTGGATCCCATGTTGAGATGTCAATCCCGAGTCCCTTCAGTGGGGCTAATGACTCTATGGTGGTGATGTGGAGCTCCTTTAAGGACTTCACATCGTCGCTGCAGGTTTGTTGCAGTAAGAGGCGATTTAAAACCCTAGATGCGATGTCTCTAGGATTGTTGTAGGTATCTACTAAGATTTCCCATGCGTAGAGCTAGTTCTCTTCCCTTAGATCGATGTGACGGATTAATCTTTCCGCCTCTCCGACTACGCTGGCTTTTAGATACCACATCTTGCGTATGGTTGGCATCTTTGTTTCATGTATCATACACAAACAAAACCAAGTTGCTGCTGTTTTCTGTCGGCGCGCGCTCGTTTACATTAAGACGATTGAAAGCGGCAAAGTTATCTGCATGACGAGCTTGCAAAAGCTCTTTCAGATAAGCGTGCAAAGAGAAGTTAATGAGTGCGAACACGACCGAGCCCCAGATAATCTCTTTCGGTCTTAATTCTTATCTAACTACTGCAACCTTGTTAAATGCTGTTTATTATCTAATTCTCTTAAATGTAATCCTTAGTATTTGTGTGTGCTCTTTAATTTAAGGTTATGATAACCCCCCAAAAACTGCATCAAAAGTTTGGATGCCCATCCCACCAACACCGCCGTAGCCACCCCCATCGGCCCCAACGCTTCGTCAAAAGCGGGAATGAATGTATCTTCCAGAGTAGTGGAGCTACAGCCACCAAATTTGGTAGGAAGATAGCTGACAACGACATCCAACAATCTGCATCAAAGTTTTGGAGTCACGCCCACCCATTCCGCCCCCAGCCTCCCCGCATTTTTAAGTCAAAATAGCCTATATCTCTTACAGTTTTTGAGCTAGAGCCACCAAATTTGGTCCCAAGATAGGTGATGATAGCCCCCCAAAAGCTGCATCAAAAGTTTGGATGCCCATCCCACCAACACCGCCCTAGCCACCCCCATCTGCCCCAACGCTTCGTCAAAAACGGGAATGAATGTATCTTCCGGAGTAGTGGAGCTAGAGCCACCAAATTTGGTAGGAAAATAGCATGCAACGACCCCCAACAATCTGCATCAAAGTTTTGGAGCCACGCCCACCAATAATGCCCCCATCCCTATTTTCCCCACCTTTGACAAACTTTGAGCTAGAGTCACCAAATTTGGTATGAAAATAGCAATTGACATCCCACAAAGATCTGCATCAAAAATTTGGCTGCCACGCCCACCCATTTCGCCCCAGCCCCTCGTTCCCCACTCTTACAAGCTTCGAGCTAGAGTCACCAAATTTGGTGTGAAGATAGCAATTGACATCCCACAAAGATCTGCATCAAAAATGTGGATGCCACGCCCACCAATACTGCCCCATCCCCATTTTCCCCACCTTTGACAAACTTTGAGCTAGAGTCACCAAATTTGGTATGAAGATAGCAATTGACATTCCACAAAGATCTGCATCAAAAATTTTGAAGCCACGCCCACCCATTCCGCCCAGCCCCTCGTTCCCCACTTTTACAAGATTCGAGCTAGAGTCACCAAATTTGGTATGAAGATAGCAATTGACATCCCACAAAGATTTGCATCAAAAATTTGGCTGCCACGCCCACCCATTCCGCCCCAGCCCCTCTTTCCCCACTTTTACAAGCTTCGAGCTGGAGTCACCAAATTGGGTGTGAAGATAGCAATTGACATCCCACAAAGATCTGCATCAAAAATGTGGATGCCACGCCCACCAATACTGCCCCATCCCCATTTTCCCCACCTTTGACAAACTTCAAGCTAGAGTCACCAAATTTGGTATGAAGATAGCAATTGACATCCCACAAAGATCTGCAGCAACAATTTGGATGCCACGCCCACCTATACCACCCCCAGCTTCCCTTTCCCCACCTTTGACAAACTTTGAGCTAGAGTCACCAAATTTGTTATGAAGATAGCAATTGACATTCCACATATATCGGCAGCAAAAATTTAGATGCCACGCCCCCCATACCGCCCCCTTTCCCCCACATTTCACAAACTTTGAGCTAGAGTCACCAAATTTGGTATGAAGATAGCAATTGACATTCCACAAAGATATGCATCAAAAATTGGATGCCACGCCCACCCATACCGCCCCAATCCTCCTTTCCCCACTTATTACAAACTTCGGGCTAGAGTCACCAAGTTTGGAAGGAAGATAGCAACTGACATTTCACATAGATCTGCAGCAAAAATTTGGTTGCCACGCCCACCCATACTGCCCCAGCCCCCCTTTCCCCACCTTTTAAAAACTTTGAGCTAGAGTCACCGAATTTGGAAGGAAGATAGCTGGTGGCATCCTCATCTGCATCGGAGAATCTTTAAGGCAGCGTACAACCCTGCCCAGTCCGTACCCCTTTGCAATCAGTCCTCTTTTTACTGGTTTTAATGCTGGTATCGAGTACACCGCAGTCGGTTGCGTCCGACTGCAACGTTTCCACTTGGTACTATTTGATCATTGTAGGGCAGCAGAATCTGGTACCTTGCATTGTAAGAGAGTGGGGCTTGATCCAATCTGCCACCAACTCGTTTAAGTCTATCGGATCCTTGCAGGGGGGACAGCGATGAAATGGAAATCCTTTTTCCACCATGTTGTGACGCTGCATCGTTTTTAGCTCACCAGCAAATTCCACTTGTTGTATTGTCCGCAAAATTACGTTTCGAGCGTGATTCAATTCCTCGACGCTTAGTGTGACAGTTGCTGGTCTGTATTTTTTGTAGCAGAAGCGTAACATGTAAGCCACAATGCGTTGTAACTTGTGAAATGAATGGCTGTGTCTACAAGTGTACAATTATTCACCTATTGTAGATGGAGATATTGCAAGACTTATATGTATCGTTTTCCTTTCCAAGTTGCTGGGGGTGATACTGGGTAAGGCTGACCATTTGTCTGGAGAGCCATGCAGAAATAGTGGTCCATACAACCATAAGTTGTGCTCGTGTAGTTTTCGTGCCGATATTCCTCTTGAGAGTACATCTGCCGCATTGTTGGCCGATGATACATGCCGACATTGAGTCTGGCTTGTCAAGGCCAGAATTTTCGCTATTCGGTTTGCCACAAATGTATGACATGTGGCGGCAGCTGCGTTGATCCATGAAAGGACAACCGTAGAATCTGACCAAAAGTATCCTGGCACTGTGTTGCTGTCGAGGCTTAGATCGCGTCAAACCCTTTCAGCAAGCTCTGCACCCAATAGTGCAGCACATAGCTCTAGTCGAGGGAGTGACTGTTTTGCTGTTAGAGCCACTCGAGACTTTGAACATAGTAGCCGAACAGATATTTTTTTGTTTCTGTACGTTGCGCGTACGTAAGCTGCGGCGCCATATGCACGTTCTGACGCATCCACAAAGACGTGTAATTCTTTCGTTATCGGAGTCTTACCATCATAAACGTGCCTTGGGATTCGCATTGAGTTGAGGGTTGCAACTCGTATCAAATGGGAAGGAGTTCCAATCATTCTAAAGACTTGTAGGTAGCTCGTCGTCCCAATCGAGCTTTAATTCCCAGAGGCGTTGCATGAAAATTTTTGCCTTTACTACGACTGGAGCGAACAAGCCAAGTGGGTCGAAGATCTGTGCCAGCTCCGAGCAGGCTGCACGTTTGGTAATGACTGTTGCTGCACTGCTGTGAGTTCGACCGCCAAGTTGTTCCTCTTTGGGCGTCCAAATAAGGCCCAATGTTTTTACACTGTACTGTTCCAGTGTTTCTCCGAGCTGTACGCCGTTAACTGTGTCTTCTTTGGGAATTCCCTCCAATACTTGTTCATTGTTTGAACACCATTTTCGTAGCTTGAATCCCAATGGCTGAAGAATTTTGTTTAGCTCTTGTTGAACTTGTTTCGCTTATGCGATTGTGTCGGTGACGGTCAGGCAGTCGTCTACATAAAATTCACGTTGTAGTGCCTTTGCACCCATCTGTAGCCTTTCCATATGCTTATTAGCCAGATGATCCAAACATTTTATTGCTAAAATGGTGCGGATTTTGTGCCATATGTGTCTGTTTTCAATCGGTAGTATTTAATTTCTTCCGACGAGCTGTTGCGCCATACAATCAGTTGATGAAACTGATTTTCCGGATTGATACATACCTAACGATACATTTTTTCAATGTCAGCCGTAAACACATGTCTATGTGTTCTGAATCGTAGTAGAATAGACATAAGATCGCTTTGAACCGTGGGGCCTGCATGCAGTATGTCATTCAGCGATTTTCCAGTAGATGATTTGCAAGATGCGTCGAAGACAACTCGTAGTTTTGTTGTTGTACTGTCAGGCTTCAACACGCAATGATGCGGAATCACGTAGTGATTTTTAGGAATCTGTTGCAGTGACACTTGTTTTATGTGTCCCAGCGCTTATGAACGCTGCGTACTGCTTCCACGTTTCAGCGGAGGTTATGGGCTCTAACGATAGTAACCGTTTGGTCACAATCTCCATGGAATCTCCCAAGGCTGAATAATGTTTAGAAAATTGAAGTTGAACGATGAATCTGCCGTCCACCGCCACTTGTCAATGTTCTAAAAAGTGTCTTTCACAATGCGCTTCAATTGGTGTTCGGTGTTTTTCTGTTGTATCCAAGCTATCTAATGTCCAGAATCGTTCCATTAATGCATTTGTTTCCTCACTTGTTGCAACTGCGCAGATGGCTGATGACTTACTTGCAGCGTTTAATTTTCCAGCAATGAGCCACCCGAACTCGGTTTTTTGCAACATTGGACCAGACTGGAACATTTTGTGTTGTTGTGGGAGCAATATTGAAAAACAGTGCTCTGCTCCAATCAACATGTCGATTTTGCCTGGTCTGTTGAAGTTTGGATCCGCCAGTGGTAACTTGCTCGGCATGCCCCAATCGGCCGTGTTGACCGACTGGGCAGGTTGATCCGAAATTATATGCGGTAATACGAATACTTCCAATCGCATCGTAAAATTGCTGTGTATTGATTTAACTAGGACATTCACTCGAGCCTTGCAGACTCTTGGCTGTCCTCCGATGCCCTCAATCCGGAGTGTTGTGTCATGACGCTTAAGTCCCAACATTGTCACAAGTCTTTTGGAAATAACGTTGATTTGTGATCCAGAGTCCAGTAGTGCCTTGAATGATGCTTGTTGTCCATTAGTTGCTTGAACAGCTACCTTTGCTGTTGCAAGTAAGTTATAGTTGTGGTTGTTTGCGGATGCCACAACTTGTGATAATGGCTCTGCTGCTGCTGTTGTGACAAGATTTTCCAAATGCACTAGAGTGTGGTGCTTTTTGTTGCACTTAAAATAGCTAAAGTTGCTTGTGCATGCCTTTGTTTTATGGTAATTTTTTGAGCAGTTGACGCATAACCAGAGCTCGCAAATAACAGTTGACCGTTTCTTGCAGTCACCAAAAAACTGTTTTTTGCGCACCACTTACGCAAAAAGTCAGAAAAGAGCCGTTCACCAGTGTCACTTGAACAAACGGTCTGTGCTCAACCAAAAACCAATTTCGTGTTTCCCTTTTGCTCTGCTCATTCGCTGACCGTTTTGCAACGAGCAAAGAAAATAAAAGTCTTTTGCATTTGTATGAGTGTATATGCTAATGATCAGTCTACTTGTAAATCACACTTGCTTTTGTGGATTCGGTGCGTTAGGCACTGAAGAAAAAATACCGTTTACGATGAGTCTTTCGTTTTTTCGCTGTTCTGCTGAGCCTCAATAAGCGAGCGTTCAGTTGGATCGCTCTCTCTAAGTTGTTGTTGAGTGAGCATAACAAGAACCACGCAACTGAGAACAGTTAACCGAAAACCAAAACAAAGAGAAACGAAAAGTTCTGTCCAGAGCGAGAGCACACGCGCATAGTCTTTTTCGGTTGTATTAGAGTGCAGACCGCAAAACGAAATACGGTCAACTGTTATTTGCGGACTCTGCGCATAACCTTTGCCTTTGCACCCAATTTAAGCGCTCGCTGACAGATTTTGCGCGAAATTCATCACATTTAGATAAATAATGACTGGTCTTTTTACAGAAAAGACATCCCTTTTTTGAACCTGAAGATGTTGCACATGTCGCGTTCTTTGACTCCTTTTTAAAGATTCCAGGTGCCTTTTTTCCAGTAGCCATGACCCGAACTCGCTGTTCGAGGAACTGGAGCATAGTGTTCAGTGGCTGGGTTTCCTTTTTCCTACCCAATGATTGTTCATAGAGTGTTTTGTTTGTGCCATCCAACTTGTTTATGAGGATGGCAATGATGATTGGATCCCATGTTGAGATGTCAATCCCGAGTCCCTTCAGTGGGGCTAATGACTCTATGGTGGTGATGTGGAGCTCCTTTAAGGACTTCACATCGTCGCTGCAGGTTTGTTGCAGTAAGAGGCGATTTAAAACCCTAGATGCGATGTCTCTAGGATTGTTGTAGGTATCTACTAAGATTTCCCATGCGTAGAGCTAGTTCTCTTCCCTTAGATCGATGTGACGGATTAATCTTTCCGCCTCTCCGACTACGCTGGCTTTTAGATACCACATCTTGCGTATGGTTGGCATCTTTGTTTCATGTATCATACACAAACAAAACCAAGTTGCTGCTGTTTTCTGTCGGCGCGCGCTCGTTTACATTAAGACGACGTGAGTGCTCCTTAATTTTAAGTTCTAATATAATATATGCGTTTCTTTTGAAGTCATTTTTGTGTAAACAAACTGCCACTCCATAATAACAACTCTAAGGTGAACAGCCAAACAATGGTTCGGATCTTAAGCAAACAAAAGAATGGTCTAAAGATTTGTCATTTAAATGCCTAAAGCTTGGCTAATAAGATAGAAGAGTTTCGCTATATGTTCGCGATTCTAAGGTTGATGTTGTATGCGTGACTGAAACATGGTTTGTCATTGAATTTAGTGATCTGTCTATTATATGTGAAGGCTTTAATGTTTTTCGCTCAGATCGTTTAGGTCATGCTGGCGGAGTTGCCATTTTTGTCTCAAAGAGATTGACTTGTAAAGTTATTTCTAAGCAACCCAGTGGCAGTTCAATTGAATTTATTTTTATTGAAATGATTAATTTAATTTAATTAATTGGCTGTATATACAGACCAAACAAGAATATAGAATGCTCAAATCTCTTAGAATTAATATCTAATTTAACTTTACGGTATACTGATGTAATCCTGACTGGTGACCTAAACAGTAACATGTTAACAGAACATCACTTGACGGACGAAATGGAATCAATAGGTTTAAAATTAGTTAATTCAAGAACACCAACCCACTTTACTCGAACTGCTGCTACTCTACTGGACGTGTTTTTTGTGCAAAACCTAGAGAACATACTCCTATATGACCAGATCTCTGCACCAGCGTTTTCAAAGCATGACTAAATGTTTCTAATATATGATCTTAAACTTAACTATAATAATCAGAGTATAAAATTTAGAGATTTTAAAAATATAGATTTACTTCGGCTGTTTGAGGAATGCAGTAACCTCAACTGGGATATTATTTACTCAACACCCAACGTTGATATTCAATTAGGTAAATTGCAAAGCAGTATTCGAGTATTACACGACAAGTTTATACCAGTGCGGACCCATATTATCAACTCGTCAAAAAAATCTTGGTTTAACTGTGATATTAAGCGAGCAATAGGAATTAGAAATAAGGATTATGACAAGTAAAAGAAACTGACAATCTATATAATATTTTCAGAAGTAGTAGAAGTAGAGTAAGTAAAATGATTGATAATGCTAAGCGAGCATATTTTAGTAGTGGGTTTGGAAGTGCAATATCAAATGTACAGAAATGGAAAAATATAAAAAAATTAGGGATATGAAGAGCGAAAGTAGAGATGTGTAGTGAGGTGGATGTAAATGAGTTAAATAACAAATTTGTCGATTTAAATGTACCAGTGACTATTATTATTATTATTACTAGGGCCTTGTTGCACTGCGACCAGATGTTAGGTCTTTTGTGCCGGCCTGTAGGAATTAGGGTAGAGCCTCTATACCAAGGCTTCTAATAAAAGAGAGCACTTTGGTAGGGTCTATATGTTCCCATATCCAGTAGGGGGGGATGAGTTCACCTCCTAGTTGTAGAAGTCGACGTCTGCTTAGCGAGGGGCATTCACATAGAACATGTTCTGATGTTTCAGGCTCCATCTCACAGAATCTGCATGTGTCGATTTCTGAAAGTTTTAATTTCTTAAGGTGATACCTTAGGTTGCAATGACCCGTTAGGTAGCCTGTTAGAATACGTATTTCGTTCTTTTTAGATTGATGATGCGTTTTGATCGCGTCATCTGGGGGACGAGAAATTGTTTGGCTTGTCTCAGCCCTGCACTGTCGGTCCAGTGGCGACTTATTTCCTTTTCCTCCCATTTCCTGACCAGTTATCTTTTGTGTCCTTTCGAGAGTCCACAGAACGGTTCAGGGCCGATTAGTGGTGACATCGCCCCGCGTTTTGCTAGGGAGTCTGCTACCTCGTTTCCTATGTGGCCTTCATGCCCCGGCACCCAGCCCATCGTTAAGATGTTTTTGGAGGCAAGGGCGTTCAGCTGCTGGAAACAGTTCTCTACAAGTCTGGAGGAGATCGTGAAGGATCTTAGCGCTATGAGCGCCGCCTGACTGTCAGAAAATATGTAAATCCGTGCACCTTGCATTTTCCTGCGAAGGCATTCACGAGCACAGATTTCTATAGCGTATATCTCTGCTTGGAAAATGGTTGGAGACTTTCCCATGGCTATGGACTTGTTGAACCTTGGTCCAAAAATACCAGCCCCGGTGTCGCCGTTTTCCAGTTTTGACCCGTCAGTGTACCACGTTTGTGATCCACTGGGCAGAGATATTGATTTTGTTTTCCAATCATGTCTGGTGTGCAAGACCACAGAGAAGTTTCTGTGGAAAACAAATTTTGTTTTCTGTTCGTCAGTTTCGCGCATAATGGGCTCATTTATTAGGGGTTCAAGAACCCGAAGATGCCCGGTAAGATCACCACTTTTTATGTTAGTGATGTTCTGAAGGCGAAGTGCCCCCAGGCAGGCCTCCTTTTTCAAGGTGATGGGTAGAGGGGGTATGCCAGTTATAACTCCAAGTGCTGCAGTGGGACATGTTCGGATGGCTCCAGTGATGCCTATGCAGACTAGTCGTTGTAGTTTGGTAAGTGCAGCCGCAGCTGTCTTCTGGGTAGATTTCGTCCACCAAGCAAGAGATGCATAGGTTAGGATCGGTTTTACCACAGTGTTAAAAGACCAGTAGATCATTTTGGGACTTAGGCCCCATGTTCTACCGAAAAGCCTGTTACAAGCGAAGTGTGCTCGAGTGGCTTTATTTATGGTCTTTTCAAGGTGTGCATTCCAGTTGAGCTTGGAGTCAAGTGTAACTCCTAAGTAGTTGGCTTCAACCGAAAAGTCAATGGTAGATTCATTTAAGGATGGTCTTGTTAGAGACAGAGACCTTTTCCTGGTAAAAGGAACTAAAACAGTTTTAGACGGGTTTATGGACAATCCTTTGTCCTGACACCATCTGTTGGCTATGTTAAGGGCTTGCTGCATGCGGTCCGAGATGGTTTGCTCATGCCAGCCCACTATATAGATGACTAGGTCATCAGCGTAGCCTTGAGTGGCGAACCCTAATTCGTTGAGCTTATAGAGTAGCTCGTCGATGACCAGAGTCCACAAGAGAGGAGAGAGTACTCCCCCTTGAGGGCACCCCCTTGTGGCTTTGATTGAGGTCATGGTTCCTCCAAGGTCTACAGTTATTATTCTGGATTTAAGCATTTCCAGAATCCACCTAATAATGGGTGTGGGTACATTTTTATGTGCAAGAGAGGCACGGATAGCCTGATATGACGTGTTGTCAAAAGCTCCTGATATGTCTAAAAAGGCACATAGTGCTATTTGTTGAGCGCCAATGGCCTTTTCAATGGTTGTTGCAAGGCAATGAATGGCAGTCTCAGTTGACTTACCAGCTTGGTACGCATATTGGTACTTATGTAAGGGAAGCTGCTTGAGATTCATCTCCCTGATGTGCTGGTCAATTATCTTCTCCATAGTTTTAAGGAAGAAGGAGCTAAGACTAATTGGTCTATAGGACTTAGGCAATTGGGAATCTTTCTTCCCTACCTTAGGAATAAACACAACTTTCACTTTAGCCCATTTGCTTGGTATGTGTTCAAACAAGAGACTAGCTCGGAATAAACGGACCAGGGGGATTGCGAGTTGGTGCAGGCCCCGCTGCATCAAGGATGGATATATTCCATCTGGCCCAGGGGATTTGTATGGACTGAAGCTCTGTATAGCCTATTGTACGCTATTTTGATGAAACAGTCTATAGGGCAAGTTTCCAAAACGTTCTAAGGGATAGGGGGGTTCCCTTCTCTCAGCCCTATTGGAGTCTGCCACCATAGCCTCTCGCAGGTGTGGGCACTCTCCAGTCCCAGAGAGGTAGGTTGGTGCCTCACCCTCTGAGCTGTGCTGCTCCACAGCCACGCACCCGGGAAAATGAGTAGTCAAAATAAGGCTGCTCGTTTCCCTTGGGTCGTTTGTGTGTGTTCCATCTGGCTTTTTCAGCGTACAGATGCCGTTTGAGTGGTCCTTGGAAAGGGCTTTTTGTAGCCTGACAGCTTCCGGGAGGTTTGAAATCTGCCCGCAGTGTTGGCGCCATGTAGCCCGTTTGGACCTTCTCAGCTCTTTATTGTAGAGCGTTAAAGCAGATTTGTAGGAATCATATGTGGTTTTCCCACTCTTTGCTTTATTGAAGAGCTTTCGCGCAGCCTTTTTGAGATCGTCAAGGCTCTTGTTCCACCAGGGAACAGCCCTTCTGGTCTTACGAACTTTTTGTTCGCAGCTAGCGTGATAAGCCGATTTAATGTTCGTATGAAGCACAGTAGCTTCACGCTCTAGCTCGTCAATGGACAATATCGGACGGGTGGAGCAGTCTCTGGATTGCTCAAGTTCAAAACGGAAAAGATCCCAGTTGGTGTTTTTGGGATTTCTAGTAACTAGGCTACATTGCAAGGCACATCCTATATCAAATCTAATGTGCTGGTGATCTGACATAGTGATCTCACTCGCAACGTGCCAGTTTGAGACAACGGACAACATGTTAAGACTACAGAGAGTTAGGTCGAGGACTTCCTCTCTGATTGCATTAATAAATGTGGGCTCATTGCCTCGATTTAGTAGGCTTATGTTGTTACTAATAATGTACTCAAGAAGGTTTTCACCTCTTTTGTTGATGTCACTGCTCCCCCAGACCGTGTGCTGTGCATTGGCATCACAGGCGATTAACCATCGGAGCCGGTTTCTCTGGCAATGCTCTACCAGGGCACAGGTAGCCGCCGTAGGCACGACATCTGAATCGCCGGGCTGATAGGCGGAGGCCAGCACTGCCTCCTGCTCGCCATGGGCAGTGGGTATTTTAACCCAGACTGCCACCAGGTCCTCAGTGATGAACTGTGAAAGGGGAACATATGTTAGATTTTTGTTAATTAACAACGCCGCTCTAGGGCGAGGTAGGTTGTTTGCATATAGCAATTTACCGGATGTGGTGCTTAGCCCCAGGACACGTCCGGCATTTATCCACGGCTCCTGGATAAATGCCATGTCCATGGTAGCAAACCTCTCGCAGAGGACGTCAGAAGCGGCCTTTGCGTGGTGGAGGTTTGCTTGGAGACATCTTAGGTGTCTCCGGGTGTTGGGAAGGGTGGGGGGAGGGGGACAGGACATTAGTCCGCCCTCTTTCGGCCTCTGGCCGCCATCTTCCGGCCTCGGTTTGTGCTCAGAAGGGCCTCTTCCTCTAAAGTGCGCCTCGCACCCTTATTCACGCGCCCGGTTCCGCGCGTGATGCGCCCGGTTCCGCGCGTGATGCGCCCGTAAAGGGGAGGGCGCAGGATCTTTTTCGGTGCTGCGGGCTCCTGGGCAGCTACGGTGCCACATGCCTCACCACCGCTGGAGGTCCGGACTGTGCTGTTAGCTGCAGGCAGCCCAGGGGTCGCATGAGTCTCCTCAGCGACACCCTGTGGTGTTGTTGCAGCCGCGTCCGGTATGGTAATCTTGGAGCAGGAAGGCTTCTCCGCTACGAGAGCATGAGCCACTGCCTGTTCTTTCGACTGCGCGCTGGCCTTAGGCTTAAGGGTAGCCTTTCCCCACGCGAAGTTCAGCTGGAATCCTAGCGATTTCAGCCGGTTGGCCGAAACAGGGTCCAGTGCTAAGGTAATAAAAGCCATGTGCTGCCTCATCTCCCGGTGAAAGACGCGCCAGTCTCCCACTCGCAGCCCGCTATTCTGACCTTCGACGAGCTTCAGAATCTCGTCCGTCTTCATGTCCGCATTCGGAAGCGGAAAGTAGCCGATGAAAACAACGGCACGTGAAGCCTCTGCCTCGGGGACTACCTTAATGCGGGCATCCTTCCACAGCCGGAGCGTAGGCACCTCTGTGCACAGCCACTCAACCGTCTCCGCATTTCCGCAAGTGATGGCCATCCATCCTGGTCTAAAGGTGCAGCCAGAGAATAACGGCTTCACAGAGCCATGCCTCAGCTCCATCACCCTTGACAAGATGGCGGCTTGGATGCTGCCAAGCCGCTCCGTAGTGAGCAAACTGTTGGGGTAGTCGGCTGGGAGTATTGCCATCTTCGATGAGCTGGCAACATCCCTATAAGAGGCCATACCACCGGTTTGGGGTGGCTGCTCCTGTGCTACTTGCCCAACCGCTGTTGCGGCTGCGGAGGCTACTGGAGCCACCGTGGCAAGCAACACGCTTGCAGGATCACCCTTCGCCAGGGCACTAGGTGCCGCGGTCTTCAGCATGACCCTCTTATTCGACGCCTCTTCTGGGGTCGTGTTTGCCGATCTACCCCGCTTGTTCGCTACACCACTTCTGCTGGGCATAGCCATGGGTGGGCCAATAGGCTTCTGTGCGAGCCTCTTAGCCTCCTCCATGGGAACGCCATTTGCAAGGTGTCTGCGCAGTCTCTTTCTTGCAGCTCCCGATAGCGCGATCCTCTTGGGTTTCTCGGCCTTAGGAGAGGCAAGAAGGGCTTCTTCAACCTCCTTGGTGATGGTGTCGGTGCTGGAGCTTTGTGAACAAACGTCCATAGCTACCTCAGGCTCCCGGATAAGTTCGACGTCAGTCGATTTGGGGCTGCTAGAGCACCCGGTTTCTATAATTTTATTTTCGTTACTTTCCATGTTTTGGTCCCACGAGTGATGAGGAAAGGGTATCCCCCGGGGCAGAGCCTCATACCCCGGATCGGGCACTTATACGACCGGAGGTGCCAGGTATCCGGAAGCCACCGTTATAAGACACACTAACGTAGTGCCATTCATCACAGGGGCACGGTACGGTAACACCGGTGATTACGTTTTTTTTTTTTGAGTTGTCCTCTCTAGATCCGCCATATTTAGTCTAGAGCAGGGGCACCTCGAGCAGGATGTGGCTCTTCACCACGTATGGTCGGTCTTCGGTAGTTGGCATGCGACTGCCAACTCCCTCTGGCTAAGTAAACTCGGCGCGGCGGCAGGCACACACGCCTCATTTACAAAGCCTTAGCCCCCTACCAGTGACTAACTGTAATACATATCTAAGTTCTGTGTCGTTCAATAATTGCAGTAACGTTTTTGATTTTATATGTGTCAGTCCATGTGAGGTGTTGTCAGCTATGTCATTAATTAAATCTAGTGCAATAGGCTTGGATGACGTCAACCCAAAATTCCTTAAAATAATATTACCGCATATAACTAGTCATATTACGCACATAATAAATACGGCAATTACAACAAGTTCTTTTCCCGACCAGTGGAAAGCAGCTAAAGTTATCCCAATCCCTAAGGGAGGTCATGAATACAGACCAATCTCAATACTGCCCTTCTTGTCAAAAGTTTTTGAGCAGTTAATTGCACAACAAATTAAAAAGTTCCTTGAGCTAAATTTACTTTTAAGCCAAAAAACAATCGGGGTTCAGATCAAACAGAAGCTGTACCACAGCACATATAAAAATAAGTGAAGATATAAGAAAACACTTGGATAATAGTGAAGTAACGTTTTTGACACTTCTTGATTTTAGTAAAGCTTTTGACACGGTCAACCACGAGATACTATTGACAAAGTTGCACAAGATGTACAATTTTTCCTCGACAGCAACAAAACTATTACGTTCATACCTCACTAACAGAAGGCAAGCCGTTGTTGTAGCTGAAAATAAATCGGACCATAGATTTGTTACTCGGGGTGTTCCGCAGGGATCGGTTCAGGGGCCACTACTTTTTACAATATATGTTAATGATTTGTCTGATGTCCTGACTAGATGTGAAGTCCATATGTATGCTGATGATGTTCAAATGTATGTGAGTCGTCCATTATGTCAACTTAACGAATGTATAAATATGTGTTATAATGGTTTAATATCTGTTAGTAAATGGGCACGAGAAAACGGGCTGGCCTAAAACCCGACAAAATTGAAATGCCTTGTAATATATAAGAAACCTTTGAGCACAAATAATTTAAACAAGCTTAATATAGTTGGAGTTGAAATAAATTATGTAGACAAAACAGACAATTTAGGAGTAACATTGAACAAAACACTTTCTTGGACCGATCATGTAAATAAAACTGTTGGTAAAGTCTACGGTACCCTAAGGCAACTTTCCTTAACCCAACGCTTCTTGCCAGTCAGCATTAAGACAACCATAGCAAAAGCAATGGTTGCACCCATACTAATGTAAGGTATTGAAATTTTTGGCAATGGAAGTTTAGCTAGCCAAAATAAATTAAAAGTGGCGCTAAATAACATAGCTCGCTATGTATTTAATTTAAAAAGAAACGAACACATCACCAGCCACGCAAATAAATTATTTGACTTGTCTTTAACCAACCTAATTAACTATAAGATTTTAATTCTTCTCTATAAGATTATATATACCAAGCAGCCTGAATATCTTTTTAGCAATCTTAGATATAGCACGTCCCAGAGAACCAATAACATAGTTTGTTTAAGAACAAAGCTTGCCTGTTCTGAAAGGCAGTTTTACATCTGGGCTGTTCGCCTTTGGAACCAGTTACCTACTCAATTAAAGACCATTAGAGACGCATCTCAATTTAGTAATAAGTTAAAAGCACACTATAGAGAAATAATGTAAAAATAATATATTTAAAATATAATAATATTAATGGAAATGTAAGTAATAATAATAATAATAATAATAATAATAATAATAATAATAATAATAATAATAATAATAGAGAAGTAATGTAAAAATAATATATTTAAACTATAATAATATTAATGGAAATGTTAGTAATAATAATAATAATAATAGTAAAAATAATAATAATAATAATAATAATAATAATAATAATAATAATAATAATAATAATAATAATATTAATAATAATAATAATAATAATAGTTATAATGATAATGATAGTAATAATAGTAGGTAATAATAATAGTAATAATAATTATAGAAAAATGCGAACAAAAGAATTATATGATTGTAATGACTAGCGCACTAAATTATAAGTTGTTAAACTTGTAGCGTTAGGAACAAAAACACAAATAAATAAAAACAATTGAAAAACATATTGAAGAATTGCGTCCATTTAAGCGTATCACCATCAAATTTTGGAATGGAAATACGTGGTAAGTTGATGTTATCAGCGCACTCACTGCTTGAATTTCTGGTAAGCGCA
Source organism: Scaptomyza flava (assembly GCA_030179655.1). NCBI lineage: Eukaryota > Metazoa > Arthropoda > Insecta > Diptera > Drosophilidae > Scaptomyza > Scaptomyza flava. The sequence continues at coordinate 55,896 of JARNME010000057.1, read as the reverse complement.
TTCCGAACGTCAGCCTCTGCCTTTAAATACTCGGTGGCGTTGTAGCCACTCTCTTCTGGGTCCTCAAATTCCTCGTATATTTAGAAATATACCTCTTGAGTTTTTGCCCATAATGACTTAATAATTTCCGCATTAACAGGCTTGTGTTGCAGGGTGCGATTGATTGACGCAATCATCACCTTTTGCCGACGGCACAATGAAACTAGCTTGGCATTTGTGTTTTCTTTGGCATCAACAATTCCTGCAGCAATGGCGGGTTTTGGTTCCGTCCTATTGCTGGTAGACAGATCTGCAATATAAGCTTGTTCTTTGAAGTAAGTTCTGGTTTTTTGAACCAAATCGTGAACCTCTTCGCAGAACTTAAGGTATGGTTGAGACTCCTCTTACCTAGAGTTTTTGATCAAGACATTGTTGTTCTTGAAAATAGTCCACTTTTCCTTAAGGATTTTGGCATTGGCTTGGTAGTAGCCAGATTTAGCCTTCCGTTCTGCTGGGTCCTTTCTTGTGTTCTTTATAAGCCTTGATACCTCTTGGCTTATTTCTTCCTGCGCATCTAGGACATCTTCCAATACGAGTGATTTCTCTGTGCTCATTTTGTCGCCTTGTTGACAATGACTAAGCTACCAGAATCACGTTTGTTATGTTGTTGTATATAGCTCTTTGATTACTCCCGACCCGGTGGAAGTGTTTTATTCGCTCGGCCTGAGCTGGATTACGCTTCTATTCGCAACCGTGTGGTGTGGTCGAAGGAGTAGCGAGCTATATGTTGTAGACAGGATCCTTCGTAGGAGTTCTTATTCGGGGTCACCAAAATGTACCTGTAAAAGGTGTGTATGTTTTGTTAGCATCCAGTACAAAATGACTTCTTATTTGTTGTCGCAACTGGCACTTGTAACCAGGTGGACTGCGGAGAATAATGAATGTATCTTTGTAGGTTGTACTAAGAACACTGATTTTATTAACGAAAATTAACAATATATATAGGAAATAATAATAATATAGGAAATAATAAAATTAGTTTGACAGTTTAGTGGTGTCAATTAAAATTAGGTTATTGTGTACTCAGCAGTTGCTTGCAATGCAGAAAAGCATATTTAGCAACTATCGAATTGGCTGACCGCTACCGTTGCGGCATCTTTTATGCATGCATTGTGCAGTCAGCGATATTCTGTGTGCTCAGCATAATTTGGTGTTGCTTAAAGTTTTATTGGGTTAATAAATGTAGCGTATTGTGTATGGTCTTGACCTAGTTTTACATGTGTTACACACAGAACAAAAATTTTTAATCGCATAACTTACACTTATGCCATGTTCACACTATGAAAAATTAATCGCTTGATTACGATAATCTACCACCGATAATCTTATGCGTTCACACAGCAATCAGCTGATTCGCATAAGATTAAGTTTGACATTGGTTTGTTTACATTTATAAATGAACAAAATTAAATAACAAACAGCAGAGAAAATTGAAATTAACCATTAGTGAATAAATATTAAGCATTAGTGAATAAAAATGGCACCAAATATTATTAAAATTATTTTTTTTATGATAAAAATGCTGGATATGGCGAAAATAATGGAGGATTTATTCAATACTTCAAGAGCACAAAGGAATCTTTTGCTAATGAAATATGAAATGCACCTCACGTTATGTGCAGCCATATCTGAGGCATCTGTGATGAAAAAGTGCTGGAGAAAAGTATGTATTAACTTATTATTATGTGTATATATGTGTGTATCTAAAAGTGTTTTTCTTTTAGGAACGTTCACAATTTTTCTGGGAAATTGATTGCCAAAACTGCTCAGATGCTTTCTTTAAGAGCAATTTGCGCATGAACCGGAAATCTTTCAACAAGCTTTGTGAGCTGGTAAAAAATATAGAAAAAAAAGATACCACTTATAGAAAGGCAATTCCTCTACAAAAACGTGTTGCAATAGCAATGTACGCGCTAGGTTCATCAGCTGAGTACCGGACAATAGCAAACATGTTCGGAGTTGGAAAGTCGATTATATTAATTATTGTTTTTTTAAAAATGACACCATAGCGTCTTTCAGTTCACTAAAATCTGAAACGCAGCGTTCCAAAAGTACCACCTTCTTCTCCTCTATTTCTTTATTCTCTTTAAGAGCTTCTTTAAAATCCTTAGAGGACTGCTCCATATAATCGCATATCTTCGCCTGAAAGCTTTGTTTTTTCTTTTTAGATGAGCGCTCACATTCGGAATCTGATGTTGCTGAAGGCGTTTCATTAAATAGCATTCTTGGCGATGTTGGAGAAGGCGACATTGGAGTTGCAGGTGCAGAATATGTTGATGAATCCACATTCAACGAATCATAACTTTCTTCTATGGATAATAATACTTTTTAGTACTTAATATATTAAACAATAAAATATTATATTTACCCATAATACTGTCTTCCACAATTGCTTCAGTGTCAATACTTTTGCAGCCATTCAATATTTGGTGCACAGCAGCATAGTGCTTCCACAAAGATGGCGCACCCCCAGACGGGCCAATTTTTGTCTTCTCCTGTCTGTGAATACAATTTTCAATAAATTTATCATATTTATAAGTGTTTTTACATATAAAAAATTGTACATACCTGTATCTATTTGTAAAATTGTGCACTTTAACTTTTATTTCTGCGCCCGTGAAGTGATAGCCAAAGTTCCGCATCTCTACCGCCATTTCCTCATATATATGCGAGTTTTTCCTAGCAGATCGGAGTTGTTGCAATCTGCTCTGCCATATCTCGATGAGGCAGATTTCTGCCCCATCGCACCAATTTATTCTTTTCATTTTTGCTGCCATATTCACTTACAAATCGCAAATAAAACCACAATAACAAATAACAGCTGTTCTCATATGGTAAAAACAGCGCCATCTGTCGTTTATGTTAGACAAACACAGGGTTGCATTGACGCTAATCAACTAGATAAGCAGGTAATCTCGTCAATGAGAGGATTACGTTTGACAGTTTTTGTATGAGTTAATCGCGCGATTATATGTAGATTAGTGCTTTAATCTCGTTAATGACCCTAATCGCGCGATTAAGTGCTATATCAGAACATGGCATTAGATTCTAAAATTTTTCGGAACGATTTTTGGTCTACACCTATAATTATACCCTTAACCCATAAAATGGGTAAATAAGGGTATAATGGTTTTGTGCAAAAGTATGTAACAGGCAGAAGGAAGCATCTCCGACCCTATAAAGTATATATATTCTTGATCAGCATCAACAGCCGAGACGATATAGCCATGTCCGTCTGTCTGTCCGTCTGTCCGTCTGTATGAACGCGTGGATCTCAGAGACTACAAGAGCTAGAGACTTCTGATTTTGTATTTAAGTTCTCCTATACCATGAGCAGAACAAGTTTGCTTCAAATTATCGATAACTATTCTGGTTTCCGATATACACATAATATCGATAACAATAAAATATCGAATTTGGAAAATCTAATCTAATCTGGATAATGATAGAACTTTTCTGAAAATTTCGTAAAAATCGGTTGAGAAACACCGGAGATATTGAACTTAATCGATGGAAGCTAAGCCAGTATACCAAAGTCTTATATAAATTAAATATATTTATTGCAACTGGGTTCAGGGTATCTTCTAGTCGGGCTCTCCCGACTAGAGCCTTCTTACTTGTTTTAAATTCTAAATGTGGAATTTTAAATTAAAATTTTAAAATTAAAATTTTCGGTTTAAATTTTTTATTTTATATATAATGTGCTTACATTTTAGTTTTCACAATGAAAACTGTTTGATTTAAAATGTTTTAATTTTAAAGTTAAGCATTAGAAACCTTAAATTAGCTAAAATATATTTGAATCGAAATGTTACATCCCATTATCAGTACTTAACACCACACATTGGTAGTTAATTCATGTACAAATGTATACTAGTATAAGCTACTATAAAATTTATATTAAACTTTTTGCTTGGGGCGCACAGGGTACACACTAGTAAGCATTATTGCGTCGTGATGGCTCTTTGTTATGATTAATAGATTCCGTGAATATATGCGTGAGAAATATTATGTTTATATACTTAGTGTGAATTATTTGTATAATTTTAAATTACTTTTTTAAAACTTACCCGATCACGAAAAGCCAATACCTATGCCGCGACTCGAACCTGAGACCTTACGATTACCACGCGAGTGCCATAGCCATTGCGCTGTTGCCGAGTGTTTTACAGACAGTTAATTTTAGTACACACGCTCTCTCGAAAAATAAGAGCGCCTCCCTCTCTCTCTCTCACTCTGTTAAGCGTAATTCTAAAGCGATTCGTACTGATTTCTAAAATTTTAATTATAAAATTAAATGTGCTCGTTTTAAATATGTTTTTTAATAGGGAAAATTATTAAATTTAAAATTTTTTATTTGAAATTCGAGAAGTAAAAATTGTACACTTTGCTTCAAAAATGAAAAGCCTTTAAACAATATTTTTCAATTTAAAATCTAAAATTTAAATTTTGCATCTTATAATTTTTCTGATTTCTTCAAATTTAAAATAGTAAATTACGATTTATAAAAGTTTGCACTTTAATCCTAAATCGATTCGGACTGATTTCTAAAATTGAAACTATCGATTTAAATGTGGTTGTTTTAGATATAGATTTAAAAAGCGCACATTCTTAAATTTAAAATTTTCATTTTAGGTTTAAGAACTAATTATTCAAATCACATTGATTTTAATACGAATCGTTTTAAATTTGATGTTTTAGTACGATTTATTTTAAAATCAAAAATTTTCGTATTGAAATTAAGAAAAAAAATTTAAAATCTGAATCTAAAATTAAAATGTTTGGTTTTACGTTTCATTTTTTTTCTCTGTGTACATAGCTATGTGCAGTTATTTGATATCTATCTCTATATATAAAAGAGTTTGTCCTAAGTGATTGTTGACATTGCCACAGCCTAAACGAAAAGAGCTACAAGGCTGAAATTTTCACACAATATTTTATGCAGGTTGAAAGTGAGCACTAAGAAAGGAATTTTTATTTGGACAACTCCTTCAAGTACCTCCCATACGATTTCGAGCACTTTTTACCCATTTTAAAAATCAAATTACAATTACAACAATTACCCATTCCACTACTGTCGCCAGATTGTCGGACAAGCTGAGAGCTCGATCGCGAGCGAGAATACAAAAACAAAACAATGGGCAATGACGCCTTTGAGTCCCGCAAGCAAAGTGTCATAAAAAAAAGGTTCGTACACTTGCAAGAAGCGTTTGTTGTTGTTGTTGTTGTTGGGCCCGCACTGCTACTTTTTGTTGGTGTGATTGATTTAAAAAAAAACAAAAACAACAAAACAAAACTTGGAGCGTCTAAAAAAATTAACCACACCAGAATATTTTATGGGGGTGGATTTGCCTACTTGCTGCTTATATAACTTAGACAAAACTAACTAACATTATTAATATATTATTGATATGCAATTTCGAACAAGCATAGGGCGTTCACATAAATGCGCGTGTTGCTCTTAAGATAATAAAATAATTACAACAATTACCCATTCCACTACTGTCGCCTGATTGTCGGACAAGCTGAGATCTCGATCGCTAGCGAGAATACAAAAACAAAACAATGGGCAATGACGCCTTTGAGTCCCGCAAGCAAAGTGTCATAAAAAAAGGGTTCGTACACTTGCAAGAAGCGTTTGTTGTTGTTGTTGTTGGGCCCGCACTGCTACTTTTTTTTGGTGTCATTGATTTAAAAAAACAAAAACAACAAAACAAAACTTGGTGCGTCTAAAAAAATTACCCACACCAGAATATTTTATGGGGGTGGATTTGCCTACTTGCTGCTTATATAACTTAGACAAAACTAACTAACATTATTAATATGTTATTGATATGCAATTTCGAACAAGCATAGGGCGTTCACATAAGTGCGCGTGTTGCTCTTAAGATAATAAAATAATTACAACAATTACCCATTCCACTACTGTCGCCTGAGTGTCCCACAAGCTGAGAGCTCGATCGCTAGCGAGAATACAAAAACAAAACAATGGGCAATGACGCCTTTGAGTCCCGCAAGCAAAGTGTCATAAAAAAAAGGTTCGTACACTTGCAAGAAGCGTTTGTTGTTGTTGTTGTTGGGCCCGCACTGCTACTTTTTTTTGGTGTCATTGATTTAAAAAAACAAAAACAACAAAACAAAACTTGGTGCGTCTAAAAAAATTACCCACACCAGAATATTTTATGGGGGTGGATTTGCCTACTTGCTGCTTATATAACTTAGACAAAACTAACTAACATTATTAATATGTTATTGATATGCAATTGCGAACAAGCATAGGGCGTTGACATAAGTGCGCGTGTTGCTCTTAAGATAATCAGGTAATTACAAATCTCGCTCCGATCATGTTCCTTTGATGTTGCTCATTTACGTTCACTCTCTATTTTATGTGCGCGCTTTGCATGTCAATCATAAAGTTTAATAACCCTAACTCCTCCGCACACACTAAATTACAGCTAAAGGCAATATGCAATTCACTTAGCTGCAGCCTCTTAGATATGTTTTGCGTTAATTCAGTGCGTGCGAAGAAGGTAGCGTTACTACGCTCTTTGTTAGACTTGCAGAGCGCGCGCATACATTGTAAATGCATGCATACATTGTTGACTTCTGAAGCAAGCTAAAAGAAAGCAATAAAATGTTCACCAAATATATACCGTGCAAAAACAAACACACTAACAAATAGAAACTTAAGAAAATGTAATCTACATCAGCAGCAGTAGCATGCATTGCAAATAAAATCTTACAAAATTGATTGACTGAACTTACCGCATATACATATAATATATACATACATATAATTGGGTCAGAAATACTTCCATCCACCTGTTACATACATTTGCACAAAAGCAATATACCCTCTGGTCTGTAGATCAAATGGTCATTCGCCAAGCAATAGCGTTCTGTGTACACATCGAGAATAGGCAAATGCAAAGAAAATACAAGCTAAACACTTGCAAGTTGCTTCGAAATACAAAGCACAAAATTTTAATACCCTATGTTTTAAAATTTCATAAACAGCCATTGCTAACAATTTGTTTTCGGTATTTAATTAACAAAATAATTTTATTTTTATACAGATTGTTTTTATCAATTATTTAATGCCAATAAGAAAGGTAATATGTATTATGAATAATACATTTTTATATATTGCATTTATTAATTAATAAGTCAATTAAGTCTATACCACCCTTTGTTACTAAGCAGGCGCAGCAACAGCAGGAGCAAAAGCATCATAAACGGCAGCAAGCGAATGCAATGCAAAGTGCGGTACAACTAATCTTTGTCTCGCACTTCGCACACTTTGCGAAAAAAAAAATTCGCGACTCCGTTATTTCGTCATTTCTCTATCAGCTGTTTGTTTTTAAATGCTCTTTGTGCGCACGCTCTGCATGTCAAACATAAATCCTAATATCCCTTCCTCCTCCGCACTCTCTAAGCTAAGTTAAGCATAACTAAGAGTTTGCATTTAAGGGAATGACATTGCCTAATTTGTACCACCTACACCTAGCTCTTAAGTACAAGCGTTGTATGTAAGATCTCGGTGTGTGTTGTGTAGAGGAATAACTGTAATACTCTTTCCCACTTTATGTTTTTACATACAATGGTTAGGGAATTGGTTATGCATTTTAGTTTATATTTATTTTGAAGATAGAAAGTTACGTTTCGTTTCAGTTCATTTTTAAATATAGTTTGTATTAAAGGATAACATCGAAAGTTACTTTTTGGATCAGTGAGTTATTTATTTTCTGATTTTCGTATTATTTATATACAATTCATATAAAATACGTATTTTAATGATAAGTTATAAAAAATATTTAATTTAAAACATTAACGATCAACGTATTTTAATTTCTTTTGTGGTTTTTTAAACACAAGAAAAATAAGTTGATTTTAGACTTAATAATTGAAGCAACATTATATATAGTTGTCTTCTATTTTGCATATTATATAATAGTTATATAGACGCTGCTTAAGTGCATTTAAAAATCAAATAAAACTAAGCAGTCTGAATATTCTTTTATAATAATATAAGTTGGCATATTCAATTTTATTGAACTCTATACTTTGTATAGACGCTGTAACGTTGTTCAGTGAAGTCAATTTTTGACTTATTTTGAAGTATTTATTTATTTATAATACTTACTTTAAATTAAGTTGTTAATTTGTTTTGTTGTTTTTTTTTGTAAACAAAAATAATAAGTCGATTTTAGACTTAATAATTGAAGCAACATTATATATAGTTGTCTTCTATTTTGCATATTATATAATAGTTAAATAGACGCTGCTTTAGTGCATTTAAAAATCAAATAAAACTAAGCAGTCTGAATATGCTATTAAAATAATATAAGTTGGAATATTCAATTTATTGAATTTTATACTTACCTATAGACACGTAACTTATTTATTTATTTATTTATTTATAGTCAGCTAAGAGCAGCTGACATTAAAATGAATGCAATTTAATTTAATATAAAATAGTTTAAAATAATTTAAATTAAGTAAAATATAGATAATATATATAATATGGTAAATCATGAAATTAAAAAGTTAACGTTAAAGCTCTGGGAAATGTCAATAAAAAATTGAGTAGTCCAACATTTGTTGCAAGGATTGGGAAAAACCCAGAAAAACCCAATCAGACCAGCGTTAGATTAGTAATTAGTGGTTACGATTAGATAAAGCAAAAAGGATCGATCTTTTTAGTACTGGAGTTGAGGCCTCCAAGGAGACAAGAGAATAAAGTTTGTTATAGTCAGAACATATAACACGAAATGGTTCATGAATTAAATAGTTGCTGAAGCAACGATCAAGGCTAAGGGGTAAAAAGTTACGTGAAGATCTAATTGGGACATTAAATTTAATTCGACTCAAAAGAACTGATGAGTCGATTTCACCATTAAGTAGGTTAGTAATAAATAATACTCCATGCATAGTTCTACGGTTTAACAGGGAGGGAAGATTTATTAAAAGGAGTCTACTTGAATACGGGGGTAAGTCAACTCCAGGAACCCAGTTAAAACTTCTAAGGGCAAAAAGAAGAAATTTCTTCTGCACAGATTCAATTCTATCCTGGTGAATCGAGTATTGTGGGGACCACACACAAGATCCATACTCCAGGATTGGACGTACTAGGGATGTATAAAGCGTTTTAGTGGTGTAGGGATCATTAAACTCTTTCGACCACCGCTTGATGAAGCCAAGGACATTAATGGCCTTATTGACCATATACGAAATATGAGCGTCAAACTTTAATTTAGGATCAAGAATAATGCCTAAATCTTTAATTTCAAACACGCGGTCAAGTGGTGAAGCATCAAGCAAGTAGTGAGCAGTATGAGGGGTACTTCTACAAAAAGACATGACTTTACATTTAGAACAATTTAAATTGAGTAAGTTAAAACGACACCAGGCCGACAATGCACCCAAATCCGACTGTAGTAAATTACACAGGGAAGCGTCATTATATGTGAAACATAGCTTCACATCATCAGCAAACATATATACATAGGAGTTAGTAATAACAGCTGGAAGATCGTTAATAAACAGATTAAATAGCAAAGGTCCAAGGTGACTACCCTGGGGAACACCAGAGGTAACAAAAATAGGTTTAGATACCGACGATTTAAAAACTACTTTTTGTGTTCGACCACACAAGTACTCCGAAAGCCACAATACGAGTTTTGATGGAAATCCAATAATATTTAATTTTTTAAGCAACAGAGAATGACTAACAGAATCAAATGCCTTACTAAAATCGGTGTAAACAACGTCAGTTTGCATTTTTTCCTGAAACCCTTGATAACAAGCGAAGTGAATTCAAGAAGGTTAGTGGTAGTAGATCTACGCCTAACAAAACCATGTTGGTAAGGCGATATAATTGAACTACATCCGTGTTGCAGTTGAGAACATATAATTTTTTCAAAGACTTTTGGTATGGCAGACAACTTGGATATACCCCTATAATTTTTAACGTTTGATTTTGAAGAATTTTTATGGAGTGGAATTATAAAGGATTCCTTCCATATATCAGGAAACACAGTTGAGTCAACAGACAAGTTAAATAATTTATTAAGGGCTTACAAAGAGAATCCGCGCAGTATCGGAGAATACAACCTGGCACTCCATCAGGACCAGGCAAGTAGCCAGGTTTAATAGAGTTAAATTCACTCAGGAGCGTAGACTCAGTAACTACTGGGACATATATGCAATTTGACGTTTGAACTTGAAAAGGATAGGAATTACTACTACTATACATACTCGATGAGTATACTGATTGAAAATACTCAGCAAATAGATCGGCTACTGCCTGATCAGAACTTGCTTTTGTATTATCAAGGTATACTGAAGACGGTAAGCAAGAAGACTTACGTTTAGAGTTAACAAATTTATAAAACTGTTTAGGGTCACGTGAAAAGTTTAGTCTACAACGATTAAGATAATTATTATAACAAGATGTGTTAACAGAAAGAAAACTAGATTTTGCTACTAAATACGAAGATAAATCTAAGGTAGTTCCCGATTTTTTAAATTTTTTATATGATCTTGTCTTCGCGTTTTTCAATTGCGATAGTTCCCTCGTAACCAAGGTGGTTTATTATCACTTGAAGAACAAGTGAGGGGAACACAAATATCCAAAAGCGAATTCAAGGTCCCATAAAATATGGCAATAGCAGTTTCTATATCAGTACAAGAATAAAGCCGAGACCAATTAGTATGCTGAAGAAGATAATTTAATTTAGTAAAGTTAGTTTTACGAAAGCAACGTGTTTTTAAAGTATTATTAGATACTGAACTAGGGTTAAGAATTTCGATGGATAGTTCTAATGTTGGATGGTAGGTATCTTCCGGAAGCACTAGAGGGGGTATTCTACTAGCATTACTGCAATCTGAGTAAGAAACAAATATTAAGTCCAACATTCTACCACTACAGTTATGCACCCTGTTAACTTGCGATAGGCCTAACTCCAGTAGGCCATCGATAAAATCATCAGAAGTGACTGGTATTACCACCGAAGATGTGTCATTCACAGACCATACAACATGTGGCAGATTAAAATCACCAACCACTATCAGATTATCCATATCTGTCAACAATGACGAAACAAGTTGCAGGGCACTAATATGAGATGAGTAAATGTTAGTATCAGAATCAGGAGGAATATAAGAGCAAGTAACATAAAGTGAACGGCCGTTTAGTAATATTTTAACACATAAAAACTCTATGTCCGGAAGATCATGAGAATGAATCTGTTCAGAAGAAAAACAAGAGTCAACAGCAATGAGAACACCACCCCCCTTGCGGGAAGTGCGATCGCATCTGTACAAGTTATATTAGAAGGAAAATGGAATAATCAGAAATATCAGGTTTTAACCAGGTTTCAGTGAGTGCAACTATTTGAGAATCAAAAGATAAGCTGTTAATATATAATTTAGCCAGTTTAGTGTTAAGGCCTCTAACATTTTGATAGGCCAAGCTAATTACTTCAGTTAGTTTTTTGCCGCCGAGGTGGAGGCAACAGGATGGCTAACAGGCGGTGTACTATTGATCCTTAAACCATTATTATTATTAATTCGCCTATTCGTATACTCCTTAACGACAAGCTGCGGCGGCCAAAACTTTTCAGAGCAAATTGTCGAAAAAAGTTCAGGCGGTACACCCAACTTGAAAGAAGATATACTTCTGGCATGTTTAAATTTAAACTTTTCAACAACAATAAGTGGGGAATCGATTTTACTTTTTACATATGCTGCAACATCATCCGATGACGTATCGGATGCCAGCCTAGAAACAAAAACAAATTTATTAAGTGGCACAACAACCAGAGGCTTGTGTGCCCTAATTGTAACGCCAGTAGAATCAATAGGCACACTAGCTGTTGGACCGGAGGACTCATTTATAGGATCACAAATTATGTTATTAGTGGCAAGGTTATTGTTAAGATTCCTTGCCGGGGAGTTAAATAAAATTAATGAGCTAGCAATAGTACCCATGGGGGGATTATTGCTAGGCACAAGAAGCGGTTTAGTGGGCAGGACAGGTGGGACAGTTATTGGATGAGGTCCCGAAGTCTTTTTACGCTTCGGGGATTCAGTTATCACTTTGCCTTTTTTGAAATTTGACTCTAGCTGCTCGAAAGACTTTTGCAGGTTATTAAAAGCAACATGCATAGCTTTAAAGCCTTCGTGAGTCTGCCTCATAAATTGCGAAGACTCTTTCACCGCCTCTTTGCAAGACCCACAATACCATTTAAGGCCTGTGTCGGCAAGCAGACATTCCCTGATTTTGGGTGTAAAGCCAACACATTTCATGTGGATGATGTTATCACATAGACCACACAAAATAAAATCTTGGTTGGTTGAACCAACCAATTTGCAATTTTCACTGCAACAGACAAGCATCATGCAAGTAATATGCTTTAGCAAAAAAAAGGTAGGGTGCAGGTATGTATAAGTTAAAACGTATCAATGCAAAGAGCACGATAAAACGGTAAAGATCTAAAGAGCGCTTAGGCGAGAGTGCGTGAGCGCGTAAGCAGTTATAACTGCAAGAACGACTGATAAGAGCGGGCGAGAGCGGGAGGACTGACGTTGGAGAGCGAGAGCAAGAAAATAGACAAAGTGCTTGGCGTTAGCAGACGAAATTACAGAATATACAAAAGCAAATATAAGTATGTATGGATGTACGTGTGTTTTCTGTAATTTTAGGCAACGCAGCGGCTGTTCGACCACAAATTAAAAATCAAATATTAAGCCGGCAATTTTATAACTATACACGTAAATACATACAAAGTACACTTGCGATCACTTTACTAAATGTTTACAAATGTTACCAATGAAACACCGTTCACAATCACAAGAAAACAGAAATTTACTGGGAGTACGCAAAAACACAACCGTCACCAACGAAAGTTAGATTAGTTATGGTACGTGCATTGTAAGCATTGTTGCAAGGCAGCATGCAGAATTTATGCTGTAAACTTTTCAAGTTGTTTCTACCAACTGGGAAACTTATATCTGATCCATTAAGGAAATGATAGTGCATCCTGTGAAAAAATTGCGTTTTACACGGCGAATTAATGAATGGACATTTTGAATGTTTATATTCCTTTAGAGGAATTTATAACTGCAACATGTTAAAAATGCCCGTTAAAAGACGTAGTCGGTTCACCGACAAAACAGCACAAACGGTACGAAAACATATAGTGAAAAATATCTTGAAAAAATAAGGGTAAGCACATAGAAGCATCAAAAAGATATCAGGTTAATAATCCAGAAGCTCATAAAGCTGCAAGAGAAGACATCAGGCTGATAATCCTCAAGCTAATAGAGATGCAGTGAGACGACATCAGGCTAATAATCCTAATGCACGTCAAGAAAGGCGTTTGCGTGCATGGAGTGTTAAAGCCATGTCTGGCCTAAACTATTATTTTGAAATAGCTTATAAGTCAGATAAAATTACTCAACTTGGTAGTATGAATTTGATATGCAAACATTGTAATGCTTTAAAGTGGAAAAATGAGCCTCTGGGTATCTGTTGCAAGGCAGGAAAAGTTAAGCTTTCACAAAATGAAAGTTTGCCTGATCCACTTAAGAGCTTAATAATTGGTGGACATCCCAAGCATGATCATTTCATTGATCGTATAAGAAAGTATAACAGCTGCTTTCAAATGACTTCTTTTGGTAGTACAAAAATTATAAATGAAAGTTGGTCAACCTTTAAAGTCCAAGGACAAGTGTATCACTTAATGGTAGTGTCCGACCTTTGCCAAATGAAGAAATGCAGTTTCTTCAAATTTATTTTGTTGGTGATGATGAAAAGGAAGCTCAACTACGTTGCAAAAATATTCCAAATGTTGATTTAAGCGTAGTAAAGGATCTTCAATGTATGTTTCATCATCATAATCGTTATGTAAAAGATCTAAAAATGGCTCTCAATAAAATACCAATAAGTACTAAAGATTATAAATTGGTCATACATGCTGATCGAACACCCGCTGGTGCACACAAAGGGCTTTACAATGCACCTCTATTAAGCGAAGTAGCTATAGTTATTTTGGTCAGCAATTTGCAAAGCGCGATATTATTATTGAAAGCCATAATAATAAATTACATCGCATTAGTGAGGTGCATCGATCATACGATGCCTTACAGTACCCTTTGCTATTTCCTTATGGCGAAGATGGCTATTCAGTGGATATACCACAATGGAATCCATTATTAAAAAGGGAGGATCCAAAAAAAAATGATATCTGCGTTAAGCTTCTACAGCTATTAAATAATGATTCGTCAATCCGAGATAAATCATTTAATTTATTGTCGTTCCTTTTATAGTCAATTTTTGGTTGATATGTATGCTAAAATTGAAACAGAAAGGTTAAATTATATTCGCTACAATCAAGCGAAACTCAGAGCAGATAGCTATATACATCTACAAGATGCAATAGGCCAACAAGATGTTGAAGCAGCTCAACTTGGTCAGATGGTAATTTTACCATCTTCTTTTACAAGCTTTGGGCGACCAGATCTTTTCATAACATTCACCTGCAATCCACAATGGAATGACAGCAAAAGTGTTTTGATACCGGGTCAAAAGCCACATGATCGTCCGATATTATAGCTCGAGTTTTTCATTTAAAAGTTAAAGCTTTAATGTCACTATTGATAAAAGGTTCTTTGTTTGGAAGCGTGCAATGTTTCATGTACTCTGTGGAATGGCAAAAGCGGGGCTTACCACATATTCATATTTTACTTTGGTTAGAAAATAAAATAAGACCAGATAAAATCGATAAAATTATCTGTGCCGAAATACCAAACGCAGATGAGGATCCTTTGTTATTTAACATTGTTAAGTCAAATATGATTCATGGTCCTTGCGGTGCATTTAATAATAAATCGCCATGCATGAAAAATGGAAAGTGTACCAAAAGGTTTCCTCGACAACTACTTAAAGATACTGTGATTGGAAAAGATAGTTACCCTCTATATCGTAGAAGAGCGATAGAAGGTGGAGGTAATGCAATTAATATAAATGGTAATTGCATAGATAATCGTTGGGTTGTGCCTTACAACTGTGTACTTTTGAGAACATTTGAAGCTCACATAAATGTTGAGTATTGTAGTTCTGTAAAGTCTATTAAATACATTTGTAAATATGTTAACAAGGGCAGTGATCAAGCATCATTTACTCTTGAAGACCAACGTAATGAAATTAATATGTACGAAAGTGGCCGTTATATAAGTAGCTCAGAAGCGGTATGTAGAATCTTTGCATTTCCCATACATGAACGTTTTCCGGCTATTACACACTTAGCTGTTCATTTAGAAAATGGTAAACGAATATATTTTAACCCCAATAATCCGCAACAATTACTTGACAGATTAAGCATTACACCCAAAACCACTTTGCTAGCCTTCTTTGAGCTATGCACACGT
This sequence comes from Scaptomyza flava, assembly GCA_030179655.1. Classification (NCBI taxonomy): domain Eukaryota; kingdom Metazoa; phylum Arthropoda; class Insecta; order Diptera; family Drosophilidae; genus Scaptomyza; species Scaptomyza flava. The sequence continues at coordinate 40,425 of JARNME010000057.1, read as the reverse complement.
GATGAGTTTGCAAGAACGCTTCTATATTGTGAAGTTCCATCGTATTTTACATGGAACAATAAAGAATTTCAAAGAAGAAAACGAGGGCATGATGTGCCAAATTTTCCTGGAGTTAAAAGAGATTCAGCTTTGGGAAGAGTTTACACTATTCATCCCAATAATACAGAATGTTTTTATTTAAGACTTTTACTACATTTTGTAAGAGGGCCAACTTCATTTTCAAATTTAAAAACCGTTAATGGTATAGCATACGCCTCATTTCAATTGGCGTGTAAAGCTCTAGGATTACTAGAAGATGATAAGCACTGGGATTCAACTATAGCCGAAGCTGTCATATGTCAAAATCCTACAAAACTGAGGGAACTTTTTGCAATAATGTTAGTATTTTGTCAAATTTCGGATGCTTTTAAACTTTGGAATATTTATAAAGAGAGTTTCTCAGAAGATATTTTAAGAGTCTTTCATATTTCACAAGACAGACATATTGATGAAAGTATTGTGAATAATGTATTAAATAGTTGTCTAATTTACATTGAAGATATTGTACTGTCTATTGGTGGTCAAAACTTGACTTATTATGGACTTCCACTACCAATTAGATCCGAGGAAATTGTGCCATATATTGAATATTATAGAGAAACAAATTATGAAAATTGCGATAATTTTGTTGTTAATAATGAGCTACTCCTTACTGCTGAGCAAAAACAAGTATACGAAAAGTTACTGCATAGCGTTGAAGCAGAAAAAGGATAAATCTATTTTTTAGATGCACCTGGTGGAACAGGTAAAACGTTTCTTTTAAATTTATTATTGGCAAAGGTACGGCAAAGTAAAAACATTGCATTGGCCGTTGCTTCTTCCGGTATCGCAGCCACTTTACTAAATGGTGGTCGCACAGCGCATTCTACTCTAAAGATTCCATTTAATTTGTTTCATTTAGAAACACCACATTGCTCAATTTCAAAGCAGTCTAATATGGCTGCTGTGCTCAAAAATTGCAAGCTCATTATTTGGGATGGAGTGTACTATGGCCCATAAAGGTGCTTTTGAAGCTGTAGATCGATCTTTGAAAAACAGTGAATAGAGATAGTGAATACCTAATGGGTGGCATAACTGTTCTCTTAGCTGGTGATTTTCGACAAACTCTTCCAGTGATCCCCACAGGAACAAGAGCTGATGAAATAAATGCGTGCTTAAAGTCTTCAATTTTGTGGCCCAAAATACAGAAAATTGCATTAACAAAAAATATGCGAGTGCACTTAAAAGGTGATAGCATAGCTGGTGAATTTGCAGAAATGCTTCTTAAAATAGGAAATGGATTATTTCCAACCCATGATGGCAAAATAACTTTACCATCAACTTTGTGTCATGTTGTGAAAAGTATTGAAGAACTAACTCTCAAAATATTTCCGGATATTACAAATATCTCTGAAAAATCACTCGAATGGTTTTCATAACGTGCTATTTTGACTGCGAGAAATGACAATGCATTGGAAATAAACGAGTTTTTATTAAAATCATTTCAAAGTGAAGAAATGACATATAACTCTATTGATTCTGTGACTGAAGTCGAAGATGCAGTTCATTACCCCGTCGAGTTTCTTAATTCATTAAATCCGGCTGGCCTGCCTCAACATAAATTAACTTTAAAGATTGGTTCACCTGTAATGTTGATTCGCAACTTGAAGCCGCCAAAACTGTGCAATGGTACAAGATTGCAAGTTAAAGCCCTTCATAAGAATGTTGTCGAAGCAATGGTCTTTACTGGCAGTGGTATAGGGGAAACGGTTTTTATACCGAGAATTCCATTAATACCTTCTGACTCTGAATTGCCATTTCAATTTAAAATATTGCAATTTCCTTTAAAAGTTTGCTTTGCCCTAACAATCAATAAATCACAGGGACAAACTCTCAAATTAGCCGGACTAGATTTAAGACACGATTGCTTCTCTCATGGCCAATTTTATGTAGCCTGCTCAAGAGTCAGTTCACCAAAAAGTTTAGTTGTATTAGCACCTGACGGAAAAACAACCAATGTCGTTTATCAAGAAGCTCTTAACAGTTGTTAATAATTGCAAATTAAATTCAACAAGTGGATAAGGCCTACTGGGGAAACCACAATAAAAAATTACGCACCTGATTCTCTACCTCAATGGTGGCGTGGAAAAGAGAATATTAAATACTCTACTTTAATTTGTTGTTAAATATTTTCTAATTTATTTATTTTACATCTATCTTTTATTGCTAAAATAATATAAACTATCTGCGCAGCGAAGTAAGCGGGGCACTTACTATGTCGTATAAACGGAAATGTAGGATTTCATCAGATGTGCAAGTGAATACACAGGGGCTTCAACACACGGTTATTTTCAAACGTTATAATTGCTTGCATTCGAAAATCGAGCGCGCAGCGCGAGGGGGGTTGGCGAGCGAAGCGAGCAGGGGGGGACCCCCTAGTCTTATAATATAAATGTGTGCTGACTTGTATATGACTTAACAGTCGTCATAAGCAGTTCCATATTGGAATACAAGGAAGACAGAACACATTCTCCACAAATATTTTGTATTACAATGAAAAGCCAATCTGAACTTAAATTATCGTTTATTTATTGGAAAGAACCTCTCTGCAGGAACATTCAATTGAACGATATCCAATTTTACATGTTAAGGTAGTCACATGGTTTGGCATAACTAATGCCCGAGCGGATTCTTTCTGCGGAGAGCGAACCACAATGAAACTATCTAAAAGAGAGGAAATGAAAATGTGAAGTGAAGTGTTGTGTTGCGTAAGCGTGTACCAAGAAAATAATATGAGAGTTAAAACAGAAAATTCAACCATAAATAGTTAAATATTAAAAAAAAAAATTCAACAACCCACCGGCGGCAATTTGTTCGTACGCATGTGCGACATATTTGCGGGTGCAAAATGTTTGAACTTTAAATAACAGAATAAAAACAAGTGGAAACGTTGCAGTCGGACGTAACCGACTGCGGCATACTCGATACCAGTATTAAAACCGGTAAAAAGAGGCCTGATTGCAAAGGGGTACGGATGCGGCAGGGGTGTACGCTGCCTTAAAGATTTTCCGATGCAGATGGGGATGCCATCCAGCTATCTATCTTACAAATTTGGTGACTTTAGCTCTAGGTTTGTAAAAGGTGTGGAAAGGGGGGGGGGGGCTGGGGGCGGCATAGGTGGGTGTGGCAAACATATTTTTGATGCGGATCTGTGTGAAATGTCAATTGCTATCTTCATACAAAATTTGGTGACTCTAGCTTGAAGTTTGTAAAATGTTAGGAAAGAGGGACTGGAGGCAGTAAGGGTAGGCGAGGCATCCAAATTTTTGATGCAGATCTATTTGAAATGTCAATTGCTATCTTCATACCAAATTTGGTGATTCTAGCTTGAAGTTTGTAAAAGGTGTGGAAAGAGGGACTGGAGGCAGTATAGGTGGGCGAGGCATCCAAATTTTTGATGCAGATCTTTGTAGAATGTCAATAGCTACCTTCATACCAAATTGGGTGACTCTAGCTCGAAGTTTTTAAAAAGTGAGGAAAGAGGGACTGGAGGAAGTATGGGTGGGCGAGGCATCCAACTTTTTGATGCAGCTCTTTGTGGGATGTCAATTGATATCTTCATACCAAATTGAGTGACACTAGCTCAAAGTTTGTAAAAGGTTGGGAAAGGGGCGGCTGGGGGAGGTATGGGTGGGTGTGGCATCCAACTTTTTGATGCAGCTCTTTGTGGGATGTCAATTGATATCTTCATACCAAATTGAGTGACACTAGCTCAAAGTTTGTAAAAGGTTGGGAAAGGGGCGGCTGGGGGAGGTATGGGTGGGTGTGGCATCCAAATTTTTGATGCAAATCTTTGTGGGATGTCAATTGCTATCTTCATACCATGTTTGGTGACTCTAGCTCGAAGTTTGTAAAATGTAGGGAAAGGGGGACTGGGGGCGGTATGGGTAGGCGTGGCATCCAAATTTGTGATGTAGATCTTTGTGGAATGTCAATTGATATCTTCATACCAAATTGAGTGACTCTAGCTCAAAGTTTTTCAAAGGTGTGGAGAGAGGGGCTGGGGGCGGTATGGGTGGGCGTGGCATTATTGTGGATTTTCAATTGCTATATTCATACCAAATTTGGTGACTCTAGCTCAAAGCTTGTAAAATCGGGGACATGGAAGCTGGGGGTGGTATGGGTGGGCGTGGTATCAAAATTGTTGGTGCAGATCGATGTGGGATATCAACAACTATCTTCATACCAAATTTGGTTACACTAGCTAAAAGTAAGTAAAAGGTGTGGAAAGAGGGGCGAAATGGGTGGGCGTGGCTCCAAACTTTGATGTCGATTTTTGGGGGTCATTGCCAGCTTTCTTCCTGTCAAATTTGGTGGCTCCAGCTCCACAACTCTGGAAGATACACGCATTCCCTTTTTTGACGAAGCGTTGGGGTGGATGGAAGTGGCTAGGGCAGTATTGGTGGGCGTGGCATCCAAACTTTTGATGCAGTTTTTGGGGGGTCATCATCACTTATCTTAGCAACAAATTTGGTGGCTATAGCTCAAAAACTGTGGGAGGTATAGGCTTTTTTGATTTATTTTGCAGGGGCTGGGGCATGGGTGGTCTTGGCTCCAAAATTTTTGATGCAGTTTTTTGGGGGTTGCTAGTAGCTATCTGCCTACAAAATTTGGCACTTCTAGCTATAAGGATGTGCGAAATATGTGGACTTATCGATTTTGAGTTATCGAATTTATCGATTTGCCAGCCCCCTAGTCATCGTAGAACCCCATTTTGACACTTTAATTTACTTTCCCATAGATAAAGAGAATTGCAAACTTTCAAGTCTCTAGCATGAAGGGTGTGGAAAAAAGTTGCAACCATGCGGACGGACAGACGGACAGACACCATGACGGACATTGCACAAAACCAATATTCTCTTTACCTTCGGTATCGAGTATTAAAAGTCTACAACCCAACGGCGGCAATTTGGTCTAACGCATGTGCAACATATTTTCGGGTGAAAAATGTTTGAATTTTAAATAGCAAAAGAAAACAAAGAAGAAGGCTCTAGTCGACAGAGCCCGACCCTGAACCCAGTTGCAATAAATATTAAATTTATGTAAGTCTTTGGTATACTGACTTAGCTTCAATCGATTAAGTTCAATCTCTCCGGTGTTTTTTAACCGATTTGGACGAAATTTTCCGAAAAGTTCTATTTTTACCCATTACTTTAACCCTCATTTTTAAATTTTGCTTGTTTTTTTTTTTTTTTTTTTTGTTATTGATTTCATGTGTATAACGGAAACCAGAATAGTTATGAATAATTTGAGCAAACTTGTTCTGCTCAAGGTATGGGAAAACTTAAATACAAAATCTGAAGTCTCTAGCTCTTGCAGTTTCTGAGATCCACGCGTTCATACAGACGGACAGACAGACAGACAGACAGACAGACAGACAGACAGACAGACAGACAGACGGACAGACGGACATGGCTATATCATCCCGGCTGTTGATGCTGATCAAGAATATATATACTTTATGGGGTCGGAGATGCTTCCTTCTGCATGTTACATACTTTTGCACAAAACCATTATACGCTTATATACTAGAGGTCTGCATGGCTGCATTCACAACATACGCCAAGTTGAATGAATTCGAATTGAATTGAGTTGAGTGAGTGCGAAGCACAAAACGAAACGAATGAATATGAACATCGATGCGTGTTGCTTCATTCCATACGGTTCACAGTAAAAATGAATTAGAATAAATGAAGCGTAAAACGGAATGAACAATTTGGCAAAGCCGAAGACATTCGAGTTACTCGAGTTACTCGAGTTGTAATATTGTGAAGCACGCGGTCATCAAAAATGGACGGGGGTAAAAAAGCGGACGAAATTATATGTTGTTTGTGTTTCGCTGTTGTTTTTATGCATATAATATATGTATTTTGGTTTATATCTCTACATTGACTTTCGTTTTTTTCCATTCTTTTATTTTCCTACGCACGAAAACAAAACAACAACAAGCCGGCGTTGCATTCGAATGCATTCGAAACGCAAACTCTTATTCTCACGCATTCCCACTCATTCAATTCGTCTTTTTTCGTTTGAATGTTGTGCGACCGAGTCTGACGCGAGCACACTCATTCACTCAAATTTGTTCGGTCTTGCATTCAAATTCACTCAACTCATTTTGCGCATTGTTCGTTCGAACATGTTATTTTTGCCATTCATGCAGACCTCTATTATATACCCATTTTATGGGTTAAGGGTATAAAAAAAGTCAACAACCCACCGGCGGCAATTTCTTCGTACGTATGAGCAACATATTTGCGGTTGCAAATTGTTTGATCTTTAATTAGCAATATAAAAATAAATAACAACCCACCGTCTGCAATTGTTCGCGTATCTGTGACATATTTGCGGGTGCAAAAAGTTGGATTATTTAGTTATAATGGTGTGTGGTAGTCGACTAGAAACGCTAAGTAGTGTGGAATGCAATTAAAAAAAGCTGCCTAGTGGACTGTGTGGCTACCGTAACTTAGTAGGCGAAATGCTAAAAAGGATAACTACGGACCATTGCGCCCAATACCAATAAAATTTTTTTTTTTTTTTTAACTATTTGAAATTATGATATTATAAACAAATAAAAATAAAAAGTAACATACGCTATCGCACGCAACAATCAAAAGCATTTGTTACATATTCTTCATTTTTGAACATTTTTATCAAACACTGTTAAACATATTTTCTTTTTAAACAGAATCATCAAGACATCAACTTTAGTACACTACACATCCATAAGCAACAACAATTAACTACAACTATAAGCAACAGCAATTTTATTACAACTATAAGCAACAAAAATTTTGTTACAACTATAAAGAACAACAATCACACTGTAACGGATGATTGAAGCGTTTTCCCATTCTGTTCATATTCTTACCCCTGCAATTTTCGTTTTTTTATAAAATGAAAAGAATGAAAAGTCAAATTTGAGTGAGAATTTAAAGCAAAATATTTATTTGCATTTCAAACAGTTTATCATACCTTGTCTCCTTTTTACCGATTTTAATATGGAGGAAATTAAGGAGACACTAGGGAAGTTCGACGAGTCTTGAAAGGCCCTGTTGAACCAAGTAATGTCAGTTAAGGATGACGTCAGGAAGATCAATGGTAGATTGAATACTTAAGAGACAGAGTATGATAGCCGAAATCCAGTAGTAGCTCAGCCTTTACCTTAAGCCCTCCACTACGCAGATAAGCGCGACGTTCGAACTTTAGAATATCATTTGAGTCAACCGAACCAAGGTAACAAGACAATAGAGGAGTATTACATGGAGGTAAGCAACCATGTTTCCCTTATTATGAACAAATTAAAGGCGGGAACTCACCCACCCAACGTTATAACCGCTCTAATCGAAACTTATAGAGATAAGGCACTTCGTATTTTCATAAGAGGACTCGACGGTGATTTTTTAAATTATTAGTGATTCGTAGTCCCAAAAATTTACCTGAGGCATACGCCTTTTGCCTAGAATTACAACATGTCACGTATAGGGGTTGTTTAGAGGAGGCACTTTTTTGTGTTCACCTATGTTCGAGCTGGTTCAGAAGGTTAGGAACCCTTTGCCATATATAATACACGATCCCTTTTTTACTAGACTTTTATATTCAGTTCAAGTTCAATATTCTTAGGTTATTTGATTATTTTGTACAGAAGTGTGTTCCTCTTTGCACTTATTTATATGTAGCCAAGTAACAAGTGTGTATTATGTGTGGGCTTGCGCCAATGCACGACCGTAGCGAACAAGACGAAAAACAAGAGTGAGTCCTTTGACTATGATGAGTTGCGAGAGTTGTTATCTATGCAATTAGATAATTACGCATGTGCAAAGCTAAGACGAAGATTAGTGATGAGCAAGCAATCGGCTTATAGCTAGGTTAAATTTACGTTGGCTCGCTCTTCAGTTGTTTGTTGTCTGCTGCTGCCTCCGACATGCTCCCCCCGTTGGAAGTGCGAGGCTTTCAACCGACTTGGTTTCAAGGGGCAGTACAGCAATCTTGTTCACGACTCTTCTGACGGTACCAGTTGCGGTTTTAATTATTGCAACTCGCGAGACGCCATCTTCTCCAGATATAGTGCTTTCTATCCTGCCAAGACGCCATTGAAGAGGCGGCACGTTTTCGTCCTTCAAAACGATGGAGTTGGGCACAAGATTGGGCATTGATGAGCGCCGTTTGGAACGTTCTTGAAGCAATGATAAGTAGCTGGTGCTCCATTTGCGCCAGAATGCCTGCTGCATTTTACAGACACGCTGCCAGCGACTAAGGCAATTGATATCGAGATGAGTTGTATCTGGTTCTTAGATTGTGGCATATGGAGCTCTTATCAAAAAGTGACCGGGCGTAAGAAATTCAAGATCATCAGGATTTTCTGAAATGGGACAAAGAGGTCGTGAGCTTTACATTGCAGAAATTTCGCATATAAGGGTTCGAAGCTCGTGAAATTTGAGAGCAGACTTTCCAACTACGCGATAAAAGTGGTGTTTGGCGGATTTGACCGCAGCCTCCCATAAGCCACCAAAATGAGGAGACCGAGGCGGAATAAAGTTCCATTTGATTCCGCTTGAGAGACATGAGTTCGTAAGCTCCTTAATGTGAGGCTCACTAAGAAAGAGTAGCCTCAGCTCGTTCAGTTCATTCCGCGCTCCAACAAAGTTAGTTGCGTTGTCTGACCATATTGAACTGGGCTTGCCTCTGATGCCGATAAATCGCCTCAATGCAGCGATAAACGATGCAGTTGATTAATCCGCCACCAGTTCCAAATGTGTTGCTTTGGTAGAAAAACAAACGAATATTGCTTTGTAGCATTTTGTGGGCGACCTGTTCCTGACTCCTGACTTTATGAAGAATGGTCCACAAAAATCGATTTCAGTTGTAGAGAATGGGCGGCTGGGTTGCACTCGATCAGCTGGCAACCAGGCAATGATTTGCTCGGGCTTCATTCGAAAGCAACGAATGCATTTGCCAAGTACTGCAGACACGGTTTTTCGTCCGCCAATGGGCCAGAATCTCTGACGCAATGTGGCTTACAAGCTTTGTGGTCCACTGTGTAGGAATTCGTGGTGAAAGTGATCAATGATAGCGCTGGTGACGGGGTGCTGAGCTGGCAGAATGATTGGGTGCCTAGCCTCGTAATCCAACAATGAATTTTGTAGACTTCCGCCAACTCGAATTAGCCCGCAACTGTCCATGATGGGGTTTAACGATATAAGCTTGGATTGCTTTTGTTTAGCAAATCCTTATGTTCGTTGGCAAAGTGCACTATTTGAATTCCTTTGAGTAGGAGGTGTGTACCCGCTTTTAAGTCATTGACTGTCAGTGTGCCTTTGAAGCGCTCTTGAGCCTTTGTTTTAAGTTGCAAGAATCTGCTAATATCCAAAAACTCGTTGCATCTTGGCAAAGGAGTTTTGGTATTTGCAGCTGAACGAGATGTCAAGCTTGTTTGTTAAGGTTAAAGCATGGCGACGACGTTCTGGCAAATCCAAACGAGTAGGTATAGTGGGCGGCCACTCAGCTGTGATCGTAGGAATGCAGGTCTTTACGCCAAAGATTCGAATCTAAAAGTTCTAGTGCTCCACAGCCTCGCGATATGATGTCGGCTGGATTCATATGGGTGGGAACGTGGTTCCAGATTATCCCTTTGGAACGCTCCTGGATTTGGGCTATCCTGTTGGATACAAAAATATTAAATTCAGATGGAGTGTTACGAATCCAATACAGTGCAATAGTAGAGTCGGACCAACAATAGAACTGGCAAGGCGTTGGCATATATTGGGCGATGTTGGCCACGATCTCTGACAGCAGATGTGCAGCGGCCAATTCCAGCTTGGGGATTGTGAGTGTTTTTGGTGGTGAAAGTCTTGATTTGGCGCATAAGAGATGTGAGGAGTAAACACCGTGCGCTTCTGATCGCACGTAGACACAGGTGCCGTATGCGGCTAGGCTTGCGTCGCAAAATGCATGTATTTCGTATACTGAATGTGGCTGCAAAACAAATCGAGGGAATTTAAGAGAACCAGCGTCGGCTATTTGCGATATATGCATAATCCAATCAGTGTGTAGAGACTGAGAAAGGGCTTCGTCCCGATTGAGTTTGTCCTTCCACAGAGTCTGTAGGAATATTTTAAGCTTCGTAATTAAAGGAGCTATTAATCCGAGAGGGTCGTAAAATTTGGCGATCGTAGCTAGTATAGTAAGTTGCAAGGTTGTTGTTGTTGACGAAGGTATGCGACAGACTAAATAGGAGATGATCAGAGCAAGTATCCCAAGCCAAACCAAGGTTTTTTCGCAGTGCGCTTCCAGCTCGCCATCAAGCGCAGCTTGATCGTTTGAACACCATTTCCGTATAGGAAAGTGCCCTCTACGTAGCATTTCCTTGACTTGGTGGCGGATTTCAACAACTTCTTCAATTGTGTCGCCTCCGGTAATTAGATCGTACACACGACCCTTGATGCTAGGGCAGTGAGTCTTCTTCGTCGCGGGCCAGCTGCTGCATGGCTCGAATGGCTAGAAATGCAGCAGGCTTTGTGCCATATGTAACCGTGTTTAAGGTATATACTTAGACTTCCTCGCTCGCGTTGTCACGCCATAAAATGCACTGTAAATATTGATCCGGGTGTGTTACACGTACGCAGCGGTACATCTTGCAAATATCACCACATAGTGCAATTTTATAAAAGTGAAATCTGAGCAATGCAGTGAATATTTTAGGCTGTATGGAAGGTCCTGCGAGTAATAAATCGTTTAGTGAGAGACCAGAAGTGGATTTTGCCGAGTCATCGAATACGACTCGCAACTTAGTAGTTGTACTATCGAGTTTCTGCACGCAATGATGCGGCAGAAAATATTGAGGTACAGCAGATTGTTTGGAGGATAAGGACATGTGGTATAAGTTAATGTATTCGTTTATAAATGCAACGTACTGCGACTTTAGCGATGGGTTCTTGGCCAGTGTCGAGTGCGTTGAATCGACGTAGAGCAGATTGTAAGAAGCGATCTTTGGCACGGATTCGAACAGAATACTCGCCTGATTTTAGACGCGTATAGTTTTGAAGAAATAACTGCTCGCAAAGTTATGTATTTCCCAGAACTGCTCTTCTAAGTCAGACAAAAGTTCTGGTTCTGAATGTACATTAGAGGGCTTGATGACAGCAGAGTGTGATGAATACGTAGGGTTTGCACAGCCTCCTGAAACTATCCACCCTAATTTGGTTTTCTGCAACGTAAGTAAATGATTTGCTAGACGAACTTGACCCACGCAAAGCAAGTCGAAAAATATGCCAGCGCCGATAAGCATGTCGAATTTTTGACCCTTGTAGAAGAGCGGATCAGCGAGGCGTAAATTGTCGGGTACTTTCCATCCTGTGTTGTTGATATCAAAGTGAGGCTGGTTATCAGTTATCTTTTGCGTTACGACGGCAGAAAATGATCCTTGATATGAGCCAATGTTTGATTGTGCGAAAAAATCAACTGATTTGTTAAGAGAGAAAGAAGATTCACCTATACCGGATACTGAGATATGTGAACGATGCAATTCCAACTGAAGCTGGTTAGCGAGTAGAGTAGTGATGAAGTTTAGCTGCGATGCTGAGTCCAGCAGAGCTCTACAAGGTACGAGGGTGCCAGATCGATTTCTGACGTGTATGATTGCCGTTGCGAGCAGTACGTAATCGGTCTCATTATGTTTCAGGACTCTAGGAGCTGATGTGGAAACAAGCGAGGCAGTTTGAGAGTGCGATCCGACGGGTAGCTGAGGCGCAAGGGAACTTGTGTCCATGTGCAAATAAGAATGATGCTTCTGCTGGCAATGTTTACAGTGACCAGATTTGCATTGCTGTGAACTATGCCCTTTGCGAAGGCAGTTGAGGCAGAGATGGAGCCTTTTAGTTTATTTTTAGCGAAGAGTGGGTGTTAAGCTTGTGAATCGTGGGCATTTAAACAAATACTGCTCAGCTAGAAATGTAGACATCTCGATCCATGTCGGCAACCCTTTCATTGGCAAGATTTCCTCCCACTTCTCTTTCGTTGCTTGATCCAATTTAGAAGTAACCAGGTGAATCAGCAATACATCCGCAATATCGTTTGCCGATGCCATCGTGTTCAACGCGCGTAGATGCGAATTAATGCTGTCACTTAAATGACGCAAACTGCTCGCCGAGCCCCTTTCAACACCTGAGAGCCTGAATATGGACCGTACGTGTGTGAAAATGCAATAGTTTATTATCAAAACGATTTATTAACAAATCCATGGCCTTGTCATAGTTGTCTTCTGTTGGTTCGAAAGCGCGAATCGCTTCCAATGCTGGGCCATCTAGACTTGATCGAAGACGTTGAAACTTCTCCACTTTGGTCAGATCTTCATTTTGGCCGACGACAGTGTTGTACATTGAAATATGGCCAGTCGATGGATGCCCCGCCAAAACGTGGAAGTTGAAACTGCAGTAATCTAGAGACACGCGGTGCTACTCTCGAGCTACCACTTGGCTCCTCAGGGATACGCCGAATAGCTGTAGAGTGCAAAATTGAAGACTTGCGCAGATTTGCGAGCTCACGAGAGAGCTTTGATGTCACCTCGCAACGGGTTTGATAAAATTGTGACCTTGCGTCAGTGGCCAGCTCCATAAGATTGAGCTTCTCCAACTTGGGTTTTGCAGCATCAAATTTAGCGTGCATTTCGAGGACTTATTCCAGTCGTGCCTGCAACTCAGGTTAGTCAAAAAGCACCAATTGTTCACTTGATAAAAACGTGCTCAGCGCATTTAGTTGCCGAGCCGCAGATTCTGCCTTGGCTTTGTAAAAGTCTAAGTCTTTGCAGTCGATTCATTTCAGTCATGTTTATTGTTAGAAACGATTCACTCACGCGAATATCACTTGGTAAATGTGAAAGTGGGTCTTTATGTACATATGTATGTTATATGCAGCTGGTGAAGTGACGGGCAAACGAAATGCGAGCAAGGTTACGGCGGGTATAAGTTCACTGACCACTGCGTTACCGAAAGTTCTAGCACAGCGCAATCGAAGCATTTGTTAGGCACCTTGCAGAACGGGAGCAAACTCTACCATTTACAAGCGTATGCGAATGCAAGAATGAAGGAGAAAGACGAAAATTATAAAACCGAAAGCGAAAATGTGCGAATGTATGAGTGTGTGTGCGTGTGCCGGCGAAAAACGAGCACGTGTGTGATATTTGCATCGAATTATGCAGAAGACGCTAAGAGATGATCATTAATAAGAACAATAGCTTGTGTTCTTTTTTTGTACATTTTCACAAGCGCGACGACTAGTACACAGTTCTACACAAAAAAATCACGTCGGGGTCACCAAATGTTTAGAGGAGGCACTTTTTTGTGTTCACCTATGTTCGAGCTGGTTCAGAAGGTTAGGAACCCTTTGCCATATATAAAACACGATCCCTTTTTTACTAGACTTTTATATTCAGTTCAAGTTCAATATTCTTAGGTTATTTGATTATTTTGTACAGAAGTGTGTTCCTCTTTGCACTTATTTATATGTAGCCAAGTAACAAGTGTGTATTATGTGTGATTAGTGATGAGCAAGCAAGCGGCTTATAGCTAGGTTAAATTTACGTTGGCTCGCTCATCAGTTGTTTGTTGTCTGCTGCTGCCTCCGACAGGAGTAATATTAATAGTTCCACTTACACCGGGCCACCACAGCCATATCGCCCAACAAATAACCCTAGGTTTGCAATCAACCATCAACAGCCTATTAGGACTCAGATAGTTCCGTTCTATAATGGGGGCTCACCCAGAACTCAACAAATCTTACCAAAGATTCCAGGGCTCCCGACCGGCTATCAAATTAAAGCCTAATAGATTTGGTCAATCTTACCACTCTAACTCGTCCGTCACCAAGAGGATGGTGGTAAGAGAGATTCGAGCGCCTCTAGTGTTTTGTACCCTTTTAGGAAAGCCCAAAGACTTTATCATATGACCACAATGGTGCCTTCCACTCAGAAAGAACACGCAAATGGTATAATGCAGGAAGTCGTCTATGAAGACAACTACGACAATGGGGCTGTTGAATCAGTAAATTCGACTTGCGAAGAAGCTCAGGACATTATTGTTGAGGAGCAGGGTTGTAGAAACAAAGGAGAAGCAAATTTTATGACCGACGCCTTTCCAGTGTACTATTCTTAGAGTACGATACTAATACCGGATTAAAGCCCACATCATCGACTTAAATAAGTTCCCACAAATCAGCGACGGCATCAGGGAAGAGACCAATTTAGTCACCGACCACCGGATTAGGGCACTTACGACCCACTATCTGGATGAGGCAAGTGAGGACCTTGCTCGTTTAACACAAACGAGAATTAGGAAAACAAAACGCGCCATTAACTGGATAGGATCGGCGTGGAAATGGATTGCCGGTTCACCGGATGCTTCCAATTGGACACCCATCCTGATGTCCAAGGCGTTGTTAAGAACAACAACCAGCAGATACAAATTAATAGACGGCTCTTCGAGTCTACCCAAGAAGCTTTCCAACGGCTTAACAATATGATCCGGATGGTAAACGCTATAGACGAGGATGTCCACGTTTTCACGACAGGCATGCACAAAGCCATCATTCATGGCAATCAATTAAAGGAGATCACAAGAGCGTGCCAATTAGCGAAATCAGGGGTAGTTAACACACATCTACTAGACCACGGAGAGATAGCACCGATACTGTCAGAAACAGAGAGCCTTCCCTACCAGAACGCCATCGAAGCCGTGGAGTTTTCTCGACCTTCGATCCTAACAAACGGGACATATTTACCATACATCTTAGCTATGCCTAAGGTCTTAGAAAGGGCGTATCAATTAATACTTCTCTTCCCTACAATCTTCGAAGGAAGACAAGTGGTGCTAGACTTCCAAAAGCTGGCCACGGACTATCAAAATACATACGCCGACTTGTACTCACTTTTGCTCCCCACTGTATATAGAGGCTACGGACGAAAGGAAAATGAGCAAGAATTTTTTTATTAGAAAAGCTTGAACGGACTGCGTTTAAGACTTATTAAAAATAAAATAATAAAATAAATATAAATTACTTAGGGGTCTTCCCAGCTCGCTTCGCTCGCCAACCTCTCTCGCGCTGCTCGCTCGATTTTGCAATGCTAGCAATTATAACGTTTGACAATAATCGTGTGTTGAAACCCCTGTGTATTCACTTGCACATCTGATGAAATCATACAATTTCCGTATATACGGCATAGTAAGTGCCCCGCTTGCTTCGCTGCGCGGATAGCTTATATACATTTAAGCAATAGAAGAAAGATAAAAAATGAATAAATAAGAAAATATTTAACAACAAATTAAAATAAATTATTTAATATTCTCTTTTCCACGCCACCATTGAGGTAGAGAATCAAGCGCGTTATTTTTTTTTTTTTTATTGTGGTTTCCCCAGTATGGCTTATCCACCTGTTGAATTAAATTTGCAATTATTAACAACTGTTAAGAGCTTCTTTATAAACGACATTGGTGGTATTTCCGTCAGGTGCTAATTCAACTAAACTTTTTGGTGAACTGACTCTTGAGCAGGCTACATAAAATTGGCCATGAGAGAAATAATCGTGCCTTAAGTTTAATCCCGCTAATTTCAGACTTTGTCCCTGTGATTTATTATTTGTTATGGCACAGCAAACTTTTAAAGGAAATTGCAATCTTTTAAATTGAAATGGCAATTCAGAATCAGAAGGTATTAATAAAATTCTCTGTATAAGGACCGTTTCCCCTATAACATTGCCAGTAAAGACCATTGCTTTGACAACATTCTTATGAAGGACTTTAACTTACAATCTTGTACCATTGAATAGTTTTGACGGCTTCAAGTTGCGAATCAACATTACAGGTCAACCAATCTTTAAAGTTAATTTATGTTGAGGCAGGCCAGCCGGATTTAATGAATTAATAAACTCGACGGGGTGATGAACTGCATCTTCGACTTCAGTCACAGAATCAATAGAGTTGTATGTCATTCCTTCACTTTGAAATGATTTTAATAAAAACTCGTTTTAGAGTTAGTTCTTTAATACTTTTCACTACATGACACAAAGTTGATGGTAAAGTTATTTTGCCATCATGGATTGGAAATAATCCATTTCCTATTTTAAGAAGCCTTTCTGCAAATTCACCAGCTATGCTATCACCTTTTAAGTGCACTCGCATACTTTTCGTTAATGCAATTTTCTGTATTTTGGGCCACAAAATTGAAGACTTTAAACACGCATTTATTTCATCTGCTCTTGTTCCTCTGGGGATCACTGGAAGAGTTTGTCGAAAATCACCAGCTAAGAGAACAGTTATGCCACCCATTAAGTATTCATTATCTCTATTCACTGTTTTTCAAAGATCGATCTACAGCTTCAACAGCACCTGTATGGCCCATAGTACACTCATCCCCAACAATAAGCTTGCAATCTTTGAGCACAGCAACAATATTAGATTGCTTTGAAATTGAGCAATGTGGTGTTTCTAAATGAATCAAATTAAATGGAATCTTAAGTGTAGAATGCGCTGTGCGACCACCATTAAGTAAAGTGGCTGCGATACCGGAAGAAACAAAGGCCAATGCAATTTTTTTACTTTGCCTTACCTTTGCCAATAATAAATTTAAATGATACGTTTTACCTGTTAAACCAGGTTTATCTAAAAAAATAGATTTCTCCCTCTTCTGCTTCAACGCTATGTAGTATCTTTTCGTATACTTGTTTTTGTTCAGCAGTAAGGAGTAGCTCATTATTAACAACAAAATTATCGCAATTTTCATAATTTGTTTCTCTATGATATTCAATATTTGGAACAATTTCCTCGGATCTAATTGGTGGTGGAATTCCATAGCAAGTCAAGTTTTGCCAACCAATAGACAGTACCATATCTCAATGTGAATAATACATTTATTTAATACATTAGTAGTAGGTAACTGGGGGTTCTACCCCAAAGGTATGCCGATAATTTATGACCCCATTAAATTTTATGACTCTTTTATCGCCCGCTTGTTTTTTGACCCTTTCTTTGACCCCTACAATATGATAATTTATGACCCTGTTTCCCCATGATCGTATCCCTCCTTTGATTAGACTAGGGTGGAGAACAAAGGATTAACATTCCTAGGCCACCACTTTAGTGATCAAAGGATTTAGAGTCAAGTGCGTGCCTGTTAAACCTGCGTTGCATTATACACCTGCAAGCAGGTGATCAGAGGAACAGATTTGGCTATTTACCTAACTAGTGTTAGAGTCAATTGTGCGCCTCTTTGACGTGCGTGGCATTGTAAACCTGTTTATGGTCATGAGGTGCAGTGTGCACAGGAAGAAAGGATAGATAAGAGAGAGTCGAGGGGGCGCCTGTTTGACGTGCGTTGCATTGTTAACCTGAAAGCAAGCAATCATGAATGAATGTTTATGATCAGGAGTAGTAGTGATCAAAGGATCTGGAATCGAGAGGGCGCCTCTTTGACGTGCGTGGCATTATAAACCTGCAACACACGTCAAAAATGAATGTTTATGATCATGAGTAGCAGTGTGCAAAGGAAGAAAGGATAGATAATAGAGAAAAGCGAACGCTTGTTCGATGTACTGGGGTTCTGCGAACGCAGCACCAGCAGCAGCAGCAACGGCAGGATCAATACATTGCTTCTAAGCAAGAGTATTGACACTTGTTGATTAAGATTAAAATGTGTTAGAGGGGGAAAGTGTTAGAAAGAGACTGTGTGCAAGAAAGTGTTAGAGGGAGGAAGACTTAGAGACAAGTTTGTGCATGCTTGAAGTGCGCTAGTCAAAGGTCAAGTACATTAGTTGGCTAATGTGTTATAGGTATCACCGTCCGTGAGGTTCAGTGAGCAAAGTACATTCCCTATGAAACTATTAAATGCTAGAGTCAAGTGTGCACAGGTTTCTTAGCTACAAGTTAGTAGATAAGAGAGAGAGAGAGTCAACTGTGAGCAGGTTTCTTAGCTACGAATAAGTAGATAAGAGAGAGTCGAGAGGGCACCTGTTTGACGTGCGTTGTCTTGCACACCTGCAGGCAAAACATTAACAATGAATGTTTATGATTGTGAAAACCAGTGATCAAAGAATAAAAGGATTGAGAAAAGATTGTGCTTTTTTGAAGTACGCTAGTCAAAGGGCAGTACATTCGTAGGCCGCATTGTTATGATCAAAAGCAACACCATCAGCAACAACAACTACAACCTTCGTGGGAGCGTTATGTGTGCAATGATGGGAATTTTCTTTCGCAGCGGCAGCATCAGCAACACACTGTTTTTAAACAAGAGTATTGATACTTGTACATTTAGATTATAAAGAGTTAGAGGGAAAAGGTGTAAGAGGGGGAGTGTTAGAGGGAGAAGGTGTAAGAGGGGGAAAGGATAGAGGGGGAAAGGATCAGTTTTTGCTATTCAACCAATTAGTGTTAGAGTCAAGTATGCTACTGTTTTAAATACATTGCTCTGCACACGTACATTGTTATTGTCAACAGCAACAACAAAATCCTTCGTGGGGGGTTATGTGTGCAAGGATGGGAATTTTCTTTCGCAGCAGCAGCAGCAGCAAGATCAACACATTGTTTTTAAACAAGAGTATTGATACTTGTACATTAAGATTATAAAGAGTTAGAGGGAGAAGGTGTGAGAGGGGGAGTGTTAGAGGGAGAAGGTGTAAGAAGGGGAAAGGATAGAGTGGGAAAGTGTTAGAGGGAGAAGGTGTTAGATACGAATAAGTAGATAAGAGAGAGTCGAGAGGGCGGCTGTTTGACGTGCGTTGCCTTGCACACCTGCAGGCAAAACATAAACAATGAATGTTTGTGAAAACCTGTGATCAAAGAATAAAAGGATTGAGACAAGATTGTGCTTGTTTGAAGTACGCTAGTCAAAGGGCAGTACATTCGTAGGCCGCATTGTTATGATCAAAAGCAAAACCAACAACAACTAGAACAACAACATTCGTGAGTGTTATGTAAGCAAGGGATGGGAATTTTTTCGCAGCAGCAGCAACAAGATCAACACAAGAGTATTGAGACTTGCAGATTTAGTTTGAAATATTATAGGGGGAAGTTGTAAGAGGAGGAAAGTGTTAGAGGGAGAAAGAGATAGTTAGTATTAGAGAGAGTAGGTGTTAGAGGGGGAAAGTGTTATAGGGGAAAGTGATCCTGCTTGTATTATTATATTAAAACACGCTCCCTTATGCGATTCTATACACGAGCGTCTATGAAATGCAGGTGGTATGTTTATTGATTGTCCCTCCTTCTAACGCACACCCAACTTATTCGCTACTTACGTTTATAACCTTTATTTGCATATATCTGTTTTGATTATTGCACTGACTTCTGTTACTTTTATAGAGCTAATTAGTATAACTTTTTAATAAACCAATGAACATTTTTTAAGTTGGTGTACTTTTTTAAGAAACTATCAAATTATGTTTTTCTTATGGGTATGTTTTAATTTTATTTCATATATATATATATTTTTATTTTTTTTTATAGATTTTTGTAGTATGTTAAATTTAAGATTTATATTAAGCTTGTTCCGTTGAGGGATTTAGCAAACACAAACACCGAACATTAAGATTAATGACAAGCCGGTAGAACACACAAGTCATACTCCATGATTTTGTTTCGGCTTTATAAAAAGCTTTTTTAAGTCAATATTATAAGCCTTAGTTCTAGTACTCACTTGAAAGCTTAACGAAGTTCGTGTAGCTGGTATAATAAATCATGTTTTAACAAACTAATTTTGATCTTAATATTTATACTTCATCGTTTATTGAGATTATTGTTTTTATTATTTTTTTAATCCCCATATATTGGATTTCGTTCTATCTCAGCAATAATTTATTTTGCTTATACATTCTTTAAATTCCTTAAGGTAATCTTTTAGGCTTATCAAATAATCTTTTCCTTAACTTTCCCTCTGCTCGCTTTAAGATTTTCATCAAATGACACTTTTCATATTTAAGATATCCGTCAAACTATTTCTTATACTCAACTAAAATTATTTTATCAAACTCACATATAAAATCAATTTCTAAAACAAAGAAAATGAAAACAGTAAGATGTTCTTAGCAGCTTGATTTTTTTTTATCCCCTTAACCCATAAAATGGGTAAATAAGGGTATAATGGTTTTGTGCAAAAGTATGTAACAGGCAGAAGGAAGCATCTCCGACCCTATAAAGTACATATATTCTTGATCAGCATCAACAGCCGAGACGATATAGCCATGTCCGTCTGTCCGTCTGTCCGTCTATCCGTGTGCATGAACGCGTGGATCTCAGAGACTACAAGAGCTAGAGACTTCTGATTTTGTATTTAAGTTCTCCTATACCATGAGCAGAACAAGTTTGCTTCAAATTATCGATAACTATTCTGGTTTCCGATATACACATAATATCGATAACAATAAAATATCGAATTTGGAAAATCTAAAAATTAAGGGTTGAAGTAATGGATAATGATAGAACTTTTCTGAAAAACTTGTACAAATCGGTTGAGAAACACCGGAGATATTGAACTTAATCGATGGAAGCTAAGCCAGTATACCAAAGTCTTATATAAATTAAATATATTTATTGCAACTGGGTTCAGGGTATCTTCTAGTCGGGCTCTCCCGACTAGAGCCTTCTTACTTGTTTTATAAACGGGTTTTACCAACTCTTTCTCAGTATGCTACCTACGATAAAAATGTATAAAGAATGTGTTTTGTACTCATTTACTGACTTCAAAAATTCTTCTATTTACGTTGTATGATACCCTATCGTAATTTGTGTTATATTTAATCGTTTTCTTCAACTTAGTATTCTACAGATTTTTAAACATTTTATGTTATGTAGTTAGCTATTTTGACTAGGCTTTACGCTTAAAACGAGATAGATTGTATTATTGTCCTCAACAAGTTAACTTAATTTTAGCAGGGAAATCGATCGAACATTGATTTTTAACTTTATAATTGATTGCTTTAATATATTTCAACTGTCAACCTATGTACATTTCTACTTTTTTAGTGATTATGTTAGATTTTTATATTTCCAAACTCATTGCTTGAACTTACAAAATTTCGTTACTAATTTCTTATAATTGATGGATGGTAATATTTTATTTCATTATTCTCCCCATTTTTCTTGCATTTAATAAGGAAGTGCATTGAACTAGCTTATCAGTTCGAGATATGAGTCTTACACTGTTTCGAAAAGTATGAATACGTTAAATGTTTTAATTTAAGGGTTAAGTATCTATTAGATGCCATGTTATTAGGGCGTATTTATTCATATAATTATTATAATTATTTCTTAAGGAGACTTATTTTCTTTAGTGCTCAAAACTTATTGTCGCTAAAGGATTTATTTTTTCATGATCTGAGTTATTTATTTAATTCGTGAAACCATTGTATTGTGTTTTATTATTCTTGAACCTTTGCATTAGTATTGAATTTGGATGGCAAAATACGGTTGTGATGTACTAAAGCTCGAGATGACTTGAGAGTCGGTATTTTGCAAAACGGGCGGTAGAGTACTTAAAATTTTTAATTGTAGTGTATTTTTAAAATAATGAACTTTAACTATCACCGGATTGGTTTATACCCACTAAATATTGGTATTTTCGGGTTTTTCTTCCTTTGTATTAGTCGTTTTATATACCCTAGCTCTTGATCCTGTTTTTTGATTTTAGATTAGGGTTTGATTTTATTGTATACTGTTTGTGGAGGAGGCTCCAAATAATAAGATTTGGTTTAATAATTGTATAGTAAGATTTATTTTTCTTTTTTATGTTGGTAAAGCAATAGTTGTATGTTAAACTAATAAAAAGAGCGCAAGCAAGTCATTTACAATAATTTTCACTAACTTAGGATTCATGGTCTTAAGACCGTTTAGACTTCAAGTAGTAAGTAGTAAGTAGTTTTGCTAGACTATATTCTATTATGATTCTTGTGGGTTATAATTCGTACATTGAAAGAGCGAGATAAAGCTGTTCTTGTTTAGGTCCACAATCTATTTTCTTGGTCCATTTTCCTGTACATATAATACGGCAGGGCGTAAGATTTAAAAGTAGTATGTCATTCCATTCTAATAATATTTGTATATTGTTTTTATTATTTTGCTATTTAATTTTTATTTTATTCTTTTATGTTATTTGACTTTATATATTGCCTTTAAATTTAAGGGTTTTGCCTCTCAATTTTTGAACCGAGTCATAGTATTTTTTTTTCTGTGCTGCATAAACGAAAGCATGCTTGATCCCAGATATGTTTATTCTTAATCAATATGTAGATCAACACCGTAGGCTTTCAAGTAATATATGTCTGTCTCTATATTTTATCAGCTTTTAGGTATTGAGATTAAATTTTGCTCAGAATCTTATCGCTGACTTAAACACATGAGTGTTACAACTTTCACAATTGAGGAGCATCAGATCTTTTCGTTTCAAAGTGTTAACTATTTGATGCTTTTAAGAAAAATTTGCTTGCCTGAGCTAGTTATGTTGTACAGTTTAAACAATTAGTGGAAAGACGGAACTGTCTTATAGAATTTCTTCAACATTATTAGTTGGTTCTTTCCGTTTCGCATTTTATCACGCACTTTGAGATTATTATATTACTTAATGGAATGTGCTCTATGTTCCTGATTGTTTGCTGATTATTGTTGTTAATTATTATTTTGTTTATTTATTTCTTTTGCATCTCATATAGTATTTTTCCCTTATGTTTATTTTTATTGCGCTCCACTTCTAAACTTACATTAATAATTTTCGATGTTTCCCACAATTTATATTCAATCGCCCTCTATTTGACAAAAACTGGCCTGTTAAAAACGAAAGCCAATTAATCTATCAAACTGATGGAAGGAATAGTTGTGTTTATTTTTCATTTAAAATAAAAATAGGCTGTTATACGGGTACACAAAATATTTACTTATATTAAATTAAAAGTACTGTCACTGTTTACGACAGCCTGGCATCCTAAAGAGACTCAATCGCTCACCATCATCACTTGACACCCCACCCTCCCATACGACGAAGCGATCCTCACCTGGACCATCAATCGTACACACATAATTAACTTTTACCTAGATAATGAACGGTTTGCATGTAGGCGCCTTATTTGAATAGTATTTCATTGTTCTACTCTGTACCGATTTTGGATCCCCTGATTTATATTATTTCCAGCTACTTTCCAAGGCTCACACCTTTAACTTTTAACACACCAGCCCACAAAACATATAATTTGGATATAAAAACATTAGACAACGACATCAAGCACCAAGAGCTATTAAAAAAATTTATAAAGTATTCGGAGGAAATTTGATCGAACAATGTAACACCCAAAATATTTATTATGGTTTACATTAAATCGTGAAGTCATAGTCGAGTCTACTACGTACTTCACATTTTTTCATGAGTTGTTCCCATCTAAAACCCCTATCAATTTATCCGTTTTTTCTTATTATTATTTTTTCAACCAAGTAAGTGCGTACCTGTTTTTTCAATTTTATCTCTCTAGAAAATGTCTGTAAGTTCGGTAGCCTCACAGTCATTCAATATGTTTGTTATAGGGATTTTGTATTGTATTTCTATTATTGTACATTTTAAGTTTTCCGGTTTGGTGAGAAGCTCTTCTCAATTAAGTATTATGTTTGCTTGTACACACATAATCATTTACTTAGATTTTTGTCTGACTTATAAAAATGTCTTCAAATCTTTTAAAAATTTAAGGATTAACTTTTATGTATGGAATTTTAGCTGTCCTATTATATCGCTGATTGTTCTAACTAAACAATTGATTGAACACTACCTCCATAATGTCTTTTAAACGTATCTTTGATTGAGTTTTCGATAATAACTTCTTATTAATTTTTTTAGATCGTACCCGAGTCACGTAAATATTGCAGGGTACGTAAAAATTAGCACGCAAACAAGATTGAGGGCAGATACACTCCTAAAAGGCTTTGAGCCGAAGTGTGACGTAGAAAAAGGTACAATAAGGTAGGAGCTAACGAACAGCGAGAGTCTTTAGATGGAAGCGAGCTGAACGAAGACATCTGATCTCAGACAAGACAAATGTTTATCGGGAGAAAGAATCCTCCTTTCACATTATAGCAGTATGCGTAGCCTTAGCAAGGAACAAATTTTATTGTCTTAGAACAACATATCAACCGTATTAAAGGCTAAGAAACCCTCAACTCATCATCTCGTACAGTTTCCATGTCCGGTGGAAGAGTTATAGATCTAGAAGGGGGGCACAACAGACCTCTCAGCTACCAAATCATTCATCGACGATTAAGGTTTATACAGGCAGGAGACATATTATTCTATTATTGATTCCCCTTTATGTTTAATTTTTTTTTTATTAAAGTTGTTACAAT
Organism: Scaptomyza flava; assembly: GCA_030179655.1. Classification (NCBI taxonomy): domain Eukaryota; kingdom Metazoa; phylum Arthropoda; class Insecta; order Diptera; family Drosophilidae; genus Scaptomyza; species Scaptomyza flava. The sequence goes on along the minus strand of JARNME010000057.1, from coordinate 15,997 downwards.
TCTACTGACTTTTATTGATTTTTTATTAATTTTTTATTATCTTGTCGGAAACTTAATTTCCGTTTGTTTTTCTTCACAAAGTAGTTTACATCTGTCAGCAATGTCAATTCGTGATTTTTTTTCTAAAAAATTTTTGAGATTCGAATCTAATTTTTTAAGAGTGCTTTCAATTTTTTTCACTTAAAGCCAACAAAAGTACTGACGCAATACTGCTGCGTTTTGTACTATAACTTTAATTTAACATTTAAATGAAAGAACAAGTCCACAATCGTGGCGATTAAAAACCGGGACTTAAAAGTACGCTGTTGAACAGAGTAAAGTACTCGTTGCAAAGTGAGGCAGCGGTGGCCATCTGACGTTTCCAGGCAAATATTTTCTCTTTCAACTCCAATTCTAGAACTCATACAATAACCTTGAAAAGAGGTAAGCCCAAAATACATGCAACTGGTGGCAGTTTTGCTGTTAAAAACACGTTTTTTTTTCGGTTTTAGAAACCGGTTGTTGTTTAACTGTTTAAAACAGGGAGCTGCTATTTTATACGGCTTGAAAACCCGGGTGCTGTTTTGCTGTTATTCAAGAATCAGGTTGTTGTTTGACTGTTATTTTTCCGTTTTAAAAACAGCTTGCTGTTAGCTGTTATTTTTATATAACATTCAAACATCAACCTGTTTTTATACCAGAAAAATCCCTGTTTTTTACAGCAAAAATTAAACCCCCCTCCCCTCAAATGTTTTAAAAAAAATAACAGCTTAACAGCCCCAGTATTTAAATCCAGAAAAAATAACAGCTCTCTATTTTAAACAGTTAAACACAACCGGTTTCTTAAACCGAAATAAACCTGTTTTTAACAGCAAAACTGCAGCCGGTTGTTTTTTACCGGTAAAATAACCGCTCTCTGTTTTAAAAGCTATATAACAACCTGTTTCTTAAAACATCAAAATAACAGCAAAACAAGAAGCTGTTTCTGAAACATGAAAAATAACAGCAAAACAGCACCCGGTTTTTCAAACCGTAAAAATAGCAGCTCCCTGTTTTAAACAGTTAAGGCCTGTACGCATGAGCCCCGTACAGCTCCCGTACCGTATACATGAGTTTTACGGACCTTAACGAGCAGTGCTAAAAATTCACATATTGTGGCGGTTGGTTGATAACTTTTTCTAAACTCATCGCAAGTGCAACTGTGTTTTGTGCACTTAAATTCAAAATAATGATTCACTTCCAAGCGCGCTACTTTGTGATTGAGTACAACCAACAACTATATACTATTGGTGCAGCTAACGCCCTGCTGCTGGCGGTTGTTAAAAAAAGGCAGGCTGCAAAACCAAAAAGCATTTTAGTGAACCCATATTTGATGGGCAGAGCTGAGATTACCATACATAACTGAAACCACTCAAAAGACTCAAAGCAAATTCACCTTACTGATCTATACCCTATAATAGATCAGTGCCAGTACAATCTAGTTTATATGTTGTTTAAATTGTATCTTATTAATTAGTTAATATATTTTTATTAAATACTTCTTGCGCAGCATTGACTGCCAAAACAATAAGCATGGCAACTTTGTTAAAATTTTCCGAAAAATTTATATGCCAGCTCTTGCCCGACAATTTCCGATTTCCTCCCACGCGCATTGAACGATTACGTTATTAAACTGCATAAAATTTTCGAATGTACTTTTGTTTGCCGACATCTTGTTTCACTTTTAAGGCCCGTAAACAATTGCTGAACATTGATTCCATCAGTAACAACAGCACAGCTTTTATTTACCATTTTCATTGTTCAACACTAAGCTACTGCTTGTAACTAACAGAGCTGCATACCAGAGTTTCGTAATACGGTACGAGTGATGTACGAGACTGTTTTTTTTATATGAAGTTTCTACGGTACGGGCGATGTACTAGCATCTGCGTAGAGGCCTTTAAACAACAACCGGTTTCTAAAACCGAAAAAAAAACGTGTTTTTAACAGCAAAACTGCCACCAGTTCCATGTATTTTGGGCTTACCTCTTTTCAAGGTTATTGTATGAGTTCTAGAATTGGAGTTGAAAGAGAAAATATTTGCCTGGAAACGTCAGATGGCCACCGCTGCCTCACTTTGCAACGAGTACTTTACTCTGTTCAACAGCGTACTTTTAAGTCCCGGTTTTTAATCGCCACGATTGTGGACTTGTTCTTTCATTTAAATGGTAAATTAAAGTTATAGTACAAAACGCAGCAGTATTGCGTCAGTACTTTTGTTGGCTTTAAGTGAAAAAATTGAAAGCACTCTTAAAAAATAGATTCGAATCTCAAAAATTTTTAGAAAAAAAATCACGAATTGACATTGCTGACAGATGTAAACTACTTTGTGAAGAAAAACAAACGGAAATTAAATTTCCGACAAGATAATACAAAATTAATAAAAAATCAATAAAAGTCAGTAGAATTGTAACAACTATTTAAAAAAAAAAAAAATTAAACATAAGGGGAATCAATAATAGAATAATATGTCTCCTGCCTGTATAAACCTTAATCGTCGATGAATGATTTGGTAGCTGAGAGGTCTGTTGTGCTCCCCTTCTAGTTCTATGACTCTTCCACCGGACATGGAAACTGTACGAGATCAAGTATTTATGATGAGTTGAGGGTTTCTTAGCCTTTAATACGGTTGATATGTTGTTCTAAGACAATAAAATTTGTTCCTTGCTAAGGCTACGCATACTGCTATAATGTGAAAGGAGGATTCTTTCTCCCGATAAACATTTGTCTTGTCTGAGATCAGATGTCTTCGTTCAGCTCGCTTCCATCTAAAGACTCTCGCTGTTCGTTAGCTCCTACCTTATTGTACCTTTTTCTACGTCACACTTCGGCTCAAAGCCTTTTAGGAGTGTATCTGCCCTCAATCTTGTTTGCGTGCTAATTTTTACGTACCCTGCAATATTTACGTGACTCGGGTACGATCTAAAAAAATTAATAAGAAGTTATTATCGAAAACTCAATCAAAGATACGTTTAAAAGACATTATGGAGGTAGTGTTCAATCAATTGTTTAGTTAGAACAATCAGCGATATAATAGGACAGCTAAAATTCCATACATAAAAGTTAATCCTTAAATTTTTAAAAGATTTGAAGACATTTTTATAAGTCAGACAAAAATCTAAGTAAATGATTATGTGTGTACAAGCAAACATAATACTTAATTGAGAAGAGCTTCTCACCAAACCGGAAAACTTAAAATGTACAATAATAGAAATACAATACAAAATCCCTATAACAAACATATTGAATGACTGTGAGGCTACCGAACTTACAGACATTTTCTAGAGAGATAAAATTGAAAAAACAGGTACGCACTTACTTGGTTGAAAAAATGATAATAAGAAAAAACGGATAAATTGATAGGGGTTTTAGATGGGAACAACTCATGGAAAAATGTGAAGTACGTAGTAGACTCGACTATGACTTCACGATTTAATGTAAACCATAATAAATATTTTGGGTCCTACATTGTTCGATCAAACTTCCTCCGAATACTTTATAAATTTTTTTAATAGCTCTTGGTGCTTGATGTCGTTGTCTAATGTTTTTATATCCAAATTATATGTTTTGTGGGCTGGTGTGTTAAAAGTTAAAGGTGTGAGCCTTGGAAAGTAGCTGGAAATAATATAAATCAGGGGATCCAAAATCGGTACAGAGTAGAACAATGAAATACTATTCAAATAAGGCGCCTACATGCAAACCGTTCATTATCTAGGTAAAAGTTAATTATGTGTGTACGATTGATGGTCCAGGTGAGGATCGCTTCGTCGTATGGGAGGGTGGGGTGTCAAGTGATGATGGTGAGCGATTGAGTCTCTTTAGGATGCCAGGCTGTCGTAAACAGTGACAGTACTTTTAATTTAATATAAGTAAATATTTTGTGTACCCGTATAACAGCCTATTTTTATTTTTAAATGAAAAATAAACACAACTATTCCCTTCCATCAGTTTGATAGATTAATTGGCTTTCGTTTTTAACAGGCCAGTTTTTGTCAAATAGAGGGCGATTGAATATAAATTGTGGGAAACATCGAAAATTATTAAAGTAAGTTTAGAAGTGGAGCGCAATAAAAAATAAACATAAGGGAAAAATACTATATGAGATGCAAAAGAAATAAATAAACAAAATAATAATTAACAACAATAATCAGCAAACAATCAGGAACATAGAGCACATTCCATTAAGTAATATAATAATCTCAAAGTGCGTGATAAAATGCGAAACGGAAAGAACCAACTAATAATGTTGAAGAAATTCTATAAGACAGTTCCGTCTTTCCACTAATTGTTTTAACTGTACAACATAACTAGCTCAGGCAAGCAAATTTTTCTTAAAAGCGTCAAATAGTAAACACTTTGAAACGAAAAGATCTGATGCTCCTTAATTGTGAAAGTTGTAACACTCATGTGTTTAAGTCAGCGATAAGATTCTGAGCAAAATTTAATCTCAATACCTAAAAGCTGATAAAATATAGAGACAGACATATATTACTTGAAAGCCTACGGTGTTGATCTACATATTGATTAAGAATAAACATATCTGGGATCAAGCATGCTTTCGTTTATGCAGCACAGAAAAAAAAAAAAAATACTATGACTCGGTTCAAAAATTGAGAGGCAAAACCCTTAAATTTAAAGGCAATATATAAAGTCAAATAACATAAAAGAATAAAATAAAAATTAAATAGCAAAATAATAAAACAATATACAAATATTATTAGAATGGAATGACATACTACTTTTAAATCTTACTCCCTGCCGTATTATATGTGCAGGAAAATGGACCAAGAAAATAGATTGTGGACCTAAACAAGAACAGCTTTATCTCGCTCTTTCAATGTACGAATTATAACCCACAAGAATCATAATAGAATATAGTCTAGCAAAACTACTTACTACTTACTACTTGAAGTCTAAACGGTCTTAAGACCATGAATCCTAAGTTAGTGAAAATTATTGTAAATGACTTGCTTGCGCTCTTTTTATTAGTTTAACATACAACTATTGCTTTACCAAGGAAGAAAAACCCGAAAATACCAATATTTAGTGGGTATAAACCAATCCGGTGATAGTTAAAGTACATTATTTTAAAAATACACTACAATTAAAAATTTTAAGTACTCTAACGCCCGTTTTGCAAAATACCGACTCTCAAGTCATCTCGAGCTTTAGTACATCACAACCGTATTTTGCCATCCAAATTCAATACTAATGCAAAGGTTCAAGAATAATAAAACACAATACAATGGTTTCACGAATTAAATAAATAACTCAGATCATGAAAAAATAAATCCTTTAGCGACAATAAGTTTTGAGCACTAAAGAAAATAAGTCTCCTTAAGAAATAATTATAATAATTATATGAATAAATACGCCCTAATAACATGGCATCTAATAGATACTTAACCCTTAAATTAAAACATTTAACGCATTCATACTTTTCGAAACAGTGTAAGACTCATATCTCGAACTGATAAGCTAGTTCAATGCACTTCCTTATTAAATGCAAGAAAAATGGGGAGAATAATGAAATCAAATATTATCATCCATCAATTATAAGAAATTAGTAACGCAATTTTGTAAGTTCAAGCAATGAGTTTGGAAATATAAAAATCTAACATAATCACTAAAAAAGTAGAAATATACATAGGTTGACAGTTGAAATATATTAAAGCAATCAATTATAAAGTGAAAAATCAATGTCCGATCGATTTCCCTGTTAAAATTAAGTTAACTTGTTAAGGACAATAATACAATCTATCTCGTTTTAAGCGTAAAGCCTAGTCAAAATAGCTAACTACATAACATAAAATGTTTAAAAATCTGTAGAATACTAAGTTGAAGAAAACGATTAAATATAACACAAATTACGATAGGGTATCATACAACGTCAATAGAAGAATTTTTGAAGTCAGTAAATGAGTACAAAACACATTCTTTATACATTTTTATCGTAGGTAGCATACTGAGAAAGAGTTGGTAAAACCCGTTTATAAAACAAGTAAGAAGGCTCTAGTCGGGAGAGCCCGACTAGAAGATACCCTGAACCCAGTTGCAATAAATATATTTAATTTATATAGGACTTTGGTATGCTGGCTTAGCTTCCATCGATTAAGTTCAATATCTCCGGTGTTTCTCAACCGATTTGTACAAGTTTTTCAGAAAAGTTCTATCATTATCCATTACTTCAACCCTTAATTTTTAGATTTTCCAAATTCGATATTTTATTGTTATCGATATTATGTGTATATCGGAAACCAGAATAGTTATCGATAATTTGAAGCAACTTGTTCTGCTCATGGTATAGGAGAACTTAAATACAAAATCAGAAGTCTCTAGCTCTTGTAGTCTCTGAGATCCACGCGTTCATGCACACGGATAGACGGACAGACGGACATGGCTATATCGTCTCGGCTGTTGATGCTGATCAAGAATATATGTACTTTATAGGGTCGGAGATGCTTCCTTCTGCCTGTTACATACTTTTGCACAAAACCATTATACCCTTATTTACCCATTTTATGGGTTAAGGGTATAAAAAAAAATCAAGCTGCTAAGAACATCTTACTGTTTTCATTTTCTTTGTTTTAGAAATTGATTTTATATGTGAGTTTGATAAAATAATTTTAGTTGAGTATAAGAAATAGTTTGACGGATATCTTAAATATGAAAAGTGTCATTTGATGAAAATCTTAAAGCGAGCAGAGGGAAAGTTAAGGAAAAGATTATTTGATAAGCCTAAAAGATTACCTTAAGGAATTTAAAGAATGTATAAGCAAAATAAATTATTGCTGAGATAGAACGAAATCCAATATATGGGGATTAAAAAAATAATAAAACAATAATCTCAATAAACGATGAAGTATAAATATTAAGATCAAAATTAGTTTGTTAAAACATGATTTATTATACCAGCTACACGAACTTCGTTAAGCTTTCAAGTGAGTACTAGAACTAAGGCTTATAATATTGACTTAAAAAAGCTTTTTATAAAGCCGAAACAAAATCATGGAGTATGACTTGTGTGTTCTACCGGCTTGTCATTAATCTTAATGTTCGGTGTTTGTGTTTGCTAAATCCCTCAACGGAACAAGCTTAATATAAATCTTAAATTTAACATACTACAAAAATCTATAAAAAAAAATAAAAATATATATATATGAAATAAAATTAAAACATACCCATAAGAAAAACATAATTTGATAGTTTCTTAAAAAAGTACACCAACTTAAAAAATGTTCATTGGTTTATTAAAAAGTTATACTAATTAGCTCTATAAAAGTAACAGAAGTCAGTGCAATAATCAAAACAGATACATGCAAATAAAGGTTAGAAACGTAAGTAGCGAATAAGTTGGGTGTGCGTTAGAAGGAGGGACAATCAATAAACATACCACCTGCATTTCATAGACGCTCGTGTATAGAATCGCATAAGGGAGCGTGTTTTAATATAATAATACAAGCAGGATCACTTTCCCTATAACACTTTCCCCTCTAACACCTACTCTCTCTAATACTAACTCTCTCTTTCTCCCTCTAACACTTTCCCCCTCTTACAACTTCCCCCTATAATATTTCAAACTAAATCTGCAAGTCTCAATACTCTTGTGTTGATCTTGTTGCTGATGCTGCGAAAAAATTCCCATCCCTTGCTTACATAACACTAACGAATGTTGTTGTTCTTGTTGTTGTTGGTTTTGCTTTTGATCATAACAATGCGGCCTACGAATGTACTGCCCTTTGACTAGCGTACTTCAAACAAGCACAATCTTGTCTCAATCCTTTTATTCTTTGATCACAGGTTTTCACAAACATTCATTGTTTATGTTTTGCCTGCAGGTGTGCAAGGCAACGCACGTCAAACAGCCGCCCTCTCGACTCCCTCTTATCTACTTGTTCGTATCTAACACCTTCTCCCTCTAACACTTTCCTACTCTATCCTTTCCCCCTCTTACACCTTCTCCCTCTAACACTCCCCCTCTCACACCTTCTCCCTCTAACTCTTTATAATCTAAATGTACAAGTATCAATACTCTTGTTTAAAAACAATGTGTTGATCTTGCTGCTGCTGCTGCTGCGAAAGAAAATTCCCATCCTTGCACACATAACCCCCCACGAAGGATGTTGTTGTTGCTGTTGACAATAACAATTCACGTGTGCAGAGCAATGTATTTAAAACAGTAGCATACTTGACTCTAACACTAATTGGTTGAATAGCAAAAACTGATCCTGTCATTATCACAACCATAAGGCTCAACGTATTGACATTGCTGCTGCTGCTGCTGCGTAAGAAAAGTTCCACCCCTTGTTCAAAGAGCCCCACGAAGGTTATAGTTGTTGTTGCTGTTGGTGTTGCTTTTGATCATAACAATGCGGCCTACGAATGTACTGCCCTTTGACCAGCGTACTTCAAAAAAGCACAATCAAGCATGCACAAACTTGTCTCTAAGTCTTCCACCCTCTAACACTTTCTTGCACACAGTATCCTTCTAACACTATCCCCCTCTAACTCTTTCCTCCTCTAGCACCTTCTCCCTCTAACACTTTCCCACTCTATCCTTTCCCCCTCTTACACCTTCTCCCTCTAACACTCCCCCTCTTACACCTTTTCCCTCTAACTCTTTATAATCTAAATGTACAAGTATCAATACTCTTGTTTAAAAACAGTGTGTTGCTGATGCTGCCGCTGCGAAAGAAAATTCCCATCATTGCACACATAACGCTCCCACGAAGGTTGTAGTTGTTGTTGCTGATGGTGTTGCTTTTGATCATAACAATGCGGCCTACGAATGTACTGCCCTTTGACTAGCGTACTTCAAAAAAGCACAATCTTTTCTCAATCCTTTTATTCTTTGATCACTGGTTTTCACAATCATAAACATTCATTGTTAATGTTTTGCCTGCAGGTGTGCAAGACAACGCACGTCAAACAGGTGCCCTCTCGACTCTCTCTTATCTACTTATTCGTAGCTAAGAAACCTGCTCACAGTTGACTCTCTCTCTCTCTTATCTACTAACTTGTAGCTAAGAAACCTGTGCACACTTGACTCTAGCATTTAATAGTTTCATAGGGAATGTACTTTGCTCACTGAACCTCACGGACGGTGATACCTATAACACATTAGCCAACTAATGTACTTGACCTTTGACTAGCGCACTTCAAGCATGCACAAACTTGTCTCTAAGTCTTCCTCCCTCTAACACTTTCTTGCACACAGTCTCTTTCTAACACTTTCCCCCTCTAACACATTTTAATCTTAATCAACAAGTATCAATACTCTTGCTTAGAAGCAATGTATTGATCCTGCCGTTGCTGCTGCTGCTGGTGCTGCGTTCGCAGAGCCCCAGTACATCGAACAAGCGTTCGCTTTTCTCTATTATCTATCCTTTCTTCCTTTGCACACTGCTACTCATGATCATAAACATTCATTTTTTGGCGTGTGTTGCAGGTTTATAATGCCACGCACGTCAAAGAGGCGCCCTCTCGATTCCAGATCCTTTGATCACTACTACTCCTGATCATAAACATTCATTCATGATTGCTTGCTTTCAGGTTAACAATGCAACGCACGTCAAACAGGCGCCCCCTCGACTCTCTCCTATCTATCCTTTCTTCCTGTGCACACTGCACCTCATGACCATAAACAGGTTTACAATGCCACGCACGTCAAAGAGGCGCACAATTGACTCTAACACTAGTTAGGTAAATAGCCAAATCTGTTCCTCTGATCACCTGCTTGCAGGTGCATAATGCAACGCAGGTTTAACAGGCACGCACTTGACTCCAAATCCTTTGATCACTAAAGTGGTGGCCTAGGAATGTTAATCCTTTGTTCTCCACCCTAGTCTAATCAAAGGAGGGGATACGATCATCGGGAAAAAGGGTCATAAATTATCATATTGTAGGGGTCCAAAAAAGGGTCAAAAAACAAGCGGGCGATAAAAGGGTCATAAAATTTAATGGGGTCATAAATTGTCGGCATCCCTTAGGGGTAGGACCCCCAGTTACCTACTACTTACATTATTTACAATTCTTTTATCAATATTTCTGTGCTGTGAAAAATGGAAGGCTCTTAAAATATCTTCTGAGAAACTCTATTCCAAAGTTTATGAGCATCTGAAATTTGACAACATACTAACATTATTGCAAAAAGTTCTCTCAGTTTTGTAGGATTTTGACATATGACAGCATCGGCTATAGTTGAATCCCAGTGCCTACCATCTTCTAGTTATCCTAAAGCTTTACATGCCAATTGAAATTATGCTTATGCTATACCATTAACGGTTTTTAAATTTAAAAATGAAGTTGGGCCCCTTACAAAATGTAATAAAAGTCTTAAATTAAAACATTCTGTATTATTGGGATGAATAGTGTAAACTCTTCCCAAAGCTGAATCTCTTTTAACTCCAAGAAAACCTGGCACAGCATGCCCTCGTTTTCTTCTTTGAAATTCTTTATTGTTCCATGTAAAATACGATGGAACTTCACAATATAGAAGCGTTCTTGCAAACTCATCACGTGTGCATAGCTCAAAGAAGGCTAGCAAAGTGGTTTTGGGTGTAATGCTTAATCTGTCAAGTAATTGTTGCGGATTATTGGGGTTAAAATATATACGTTTACCATTTTCTAAATGAACAGCCGGAATATAATAATAATAATAGCCGGAAAACGTTCATGTATGGGAAATGCAAAGATTCTCCATACCGCTTCTGAGCTACTTCCATTCTTCATGCATGGCGATTTATTATTAAACCGCAAGGACCATGAAACATATTTGACTTAACAATGTTAAATAACAAAGGATCCTCATCTGCGTTTGGTATTTCGGCACAGATAATTTTATCGATTTTATCTGGTCTTATTTTATTTTCTAACCAAAGTAGAATGTGTATGCGATTTATGACCCGGTAATAAAACACTTTTGATGTCATTCCATTGTGGATTGTATGTGAATGTTATGAAAAGATCTGGTCGCCCATAATGGCGAACATATGTCATAGAACCTTGAGTTTTTTGAAGCATATACCGTGCAGAGCTTGTAAAAGAAGATGGTAAAATTACCATCTGACCAAGTTGAGCTGCGACAACATCTTGTTGGCCTATTGCATCTCGCAGATGTAGCTGTAGATGATTGTAGCGAATATAATTTAACCTTTCTGTTTCAATAGTAGCACACATATGAACCAAAAATTGACTATAAAAGGAACGGCAATAAATTAAATAATTTATTTCAGATTGACGAATCACTATATAATAGCTGTAAAAGCTTAACGCAGATATCATTTTTTCCCTCCTTTTTTAATAATGGATTCCATTGTGGTATATCCACTGAATAGCCATCTTCGCCATAAGGAAATAGCAAAGGGTACTGTAAGGCATCGTATGATCGATGCACCTCACTTATACGATGTAATTTATTATTATGGCTTTCAATAACAATATCGCGCTTTTCAAACAATAGCTATAGCTACTTCGCTTGATTGAGGTGCATTGTAAAGCCTTTTATGTGCACCAGCGGGTGTTCGATCAGCATGTATATTGAGAGCCATTTTTAGGTTGACCCACTTTCATTTATAGTTTTTATACGTCCAAAGAAGTTATTTAAAAGCAGCTGTTATACTTTCTTATTCGATCAATGAAATGATCAAGTTAGGGATGTCCACCAATTATTAAGCTTTTAAGTGGATCGGGCAAACTTTCATTTTGGGAAAGCCTAACTTTTCCTGCCTTGCAACAGATACCCAGAGGCTCATTTTTCCATTTTAAAGCATTACAATGTTTGCATATAAAATTCATATTACCAAGTTGAGTAATTTTATCTGATATGTAAGCTATTTCAAAATCATAGTTTAAGCCAGACATGGCCTTAACACTCCATGCACGCAAACGCCTTTCTTGATGTGCATCAGGATTATTAGCCTGATGTCTTCTCACTGCAACTCTAGGAGCTTCAGGATTATAAGCCTGATCTCTTCTCACTGCAACTCTAATAACATCAGGATTATTAACACGATATCTTTTTGATGCTTTTATGCGATTACCCCTATTGATATCACTTTTTTTTTCATATGAACGTTTTTATACTCGATACCGAAGGTAAAGAGTATATTGGTTTTGTGCAATGTCCGTCATGGTGTCTGTCCGTCTGTCCGTCTGTCCGTCCGTATGTATGCAAGTTTTTTCCACACCCTTCAAGCTAGAGACTTGAAACTTTCCAATTCTTTTTATATACAGGATAGTAAATTAAAGTGTCAAGATGGGGGTTCTACGATAACTGGGGGGCTGGAAAATCGATAAATTCGATAACTCAAAAACGATAAATCCGCATATTTCACACACCCTTACAGCTAGAACTACCAAATTTGGTAAGAAGATAGCTACTAGCAACCCCCAAAAAACTGCATCAATAATTTTGGAGCCACGCCCCCCATTCCGCCCCCAGACCCCCCGAATTTTAAAGTCAAATAAGCCTATATCTCCCACAGTTTTTGAGCTAGAGCCACCAAATTTGGTGCCAATTTAGCTGATGATGACCCCCCAAAAACTGCACCAAAAGTTTGGATGCCACGCCCACCAATACCGCCGTAGCCGCCCCCAGATGCCCCAACGCTTCGTAAAAAACGGGAATGCGTGTATCTTCCAGAGTAGTGGAGCTGGAGCCAGCAAATTTGGTAGGAAGATAGCTGGTAACGACCCCAAAAGAACTGTATCAAAGTTTTGGAGCCACGCCCCCCCATTCCGCCCCCAGACCCCCCGCATTTTAAAGTCAAATAAGCCTATATCTCCCACAGTTTTTGAGCTAGAGCCACCAAATTTGGTGCCAATTTAGCTGATGATGACCCCCAAAAAACTGCATCAAAAGTTTGGATGCCACGCCCACCAATACCGCCCTAGCCACCCCCATCTGCCCCAACGCTTCGTCAAAAACGGTAATGCGTGTATATTCCAGAGTAGTGGAGCTAGAGCCACCAAATTTGGTAGGAAGATAGCTGGCAACGACCCCCAACAATCTGCATCAAAGTTTTGGAGCCTAGCCCATCCATTCCGCCCCCTTTCCCCACCTTATACAAACTTTGAGCTAGAGTCACCAAATTTGGTATGAAGGTAGCATTTGACATTCCACAAGGATCTGCAGCAAAAATTTGGATGCCACGCCCAAACATACCGCCCCCAGCCTCCATTTCCCCACTTTATACAAACTTTGAGCTAGAGTCACCAATTTGGTATGAAGGTAGCATTTGACATTCCACAAGGATCTGCAGCAAAAATTTGGATGCCACGCCCAACCATACCGCCCCCAGCCCCCCTTTCCCCACTTATACAAACTTCGAGCTAGAGTCACCAAATTTGGTATGAAGATAGCAATTGACATCCCACATAGATTTGCACCAAAAATTTGGATGCCACGCCCAAACATACCGCCCCCAGCCCCCATTTCCCCACTTTATACAAACTTTGAGCTAGAGTCACCAAATTTGGTATGAAGGTAGCAATTGACATTCCACAAAGATCTGCATCAAAAATTTGGATGCAATTCCACCCATACCGCCCCCAGCCCCCCTTTCCCCACTTTATACAAACTTTGAGCTAGAGTCACCAAATTTGGTATGAAGATAGCAATTGACATCCCACATGGATGGGCATCAAAATTTTTAATACTGGTATCGAGTATACCGCAGTCGGTTGCGTCCGACTGCAACGTTTCCACTTGTTTTACCTTTTTTTCTGTTTGGCCGGTGAATCGACTACGTCTTTTAACAGGATTTTTAACATTTTCAGTTATACATTCACTTGACGTATCAGAATCTCGAGTTAATACTTCCTCTAAAGGAATAAAAACATCAAAATGTCCATTCATTAATGGACCGGTAAAACGCAATCTTTTTACAGGATGCTTATTATTTCCGAATGCTTGTAATAAATTTCCATTCTGAAAAACTTGAAAATTTACATCATAAATTTCTGCTGCTGCTTGAAGCTCACATGCAGTACCATAAGTATTTGAATTTGACATATCGCACTCTTATTGTTCAGAAGAGCTATAACACTCTCCATTAAAGTTTTTGCTGAAGCAAGCAAAAGTTTCCCCAGTTGGTTACAACACGTTCAACAATATTTTGGTAGGAAATAGATCTTAAAAGGCAGGCTCCATCACCAATTATGTTAACAACAGAATGCGGCACCAAAACACCACTAATATCTAAAGTTTCAATAGACATATTTTAATTTGGCTGTGAGTCAATTGACTTCATTGTAAAACGATTGTTACAACGTTACAGTGTCTATACGTAAGTATAGAATTCAATAAAATTGAATATACCAACTTATATTAATTTAATATAATATTCAGACTGCTTAGTTGTATTTAATTTTTAAATGCACTAAAGCAGCGTCTATATAATAATATGCAAAATAGAAGACAACTACATAAAATGTTGCTTCCATTATTAAGTCTAAAATCGACTTATTAATTTTGTTAAAAAAAAAAACAACAAAACAAATTAACAACTTAATTTACAGTAAGTATTATAAATAAATAAATACTTCAAAATAAGTCAAAAATTGGCTTCACTGTACAACGTTAAAGCGTCTATAAATTAACAAATTTCAGGGCTATAAGTGAGAAGACTGGGGATTTTATCCACGAGGCGACGACCTTCGCGATTTATTCTCAAAGTTCAACTAAAGTCTAAGTACATTCTTTCTTACTTTTAAAGCTAGCCCTGTCCCTTAAAATGCTGATCCAGTGCCTCGTACAGAGTAGTTTTGGGTAAACATTGCTCACTTTGGTGAACATGTTCACTTGTTCTTTTTCCAAAGTGAGTTAACTCACTCATTTTGCTCACTTGCTCACTACTCACTGTTCACATTACTCACTACTCACTTGTTCAGCTATTCAGTTGCTCACTACTGACTGTTCACTTACTCACTACTCACTTACTCACTTGCTCAGCGGTTCAGTTGCTCATTGTTCAATGTATACCCAGTTGAATGTAAACTCCCACTTAAAATATTAACAACCTTCTCAAATTTTTTCAACGAAATAAGGAACTTCTGTTTATTATTTTAAATTCAATAGCTGAAGACCTGAACGCTAGCGCTCCTATATTTACTTAGCTTTAGTATTCTTTGTGTATTATAGCTTATATTAAAAAAAATAAAATAATATTTAAATTCAGCTCATGAAACAAAAAATAATAAAAAAAAATAATATATATATGAAAACTAAAAATAAATGATTTAAATTATTCCTTCCCTTAACTGTTTCGGACCAAAGATATGTTGTCATTGGCAGGCAATTCGTCTGAGCTGAAATAAATATGAGTTAGTTTTTTGTAAAATAAATATGTAATCTAAAGACTTACCATTCAGCATCTTTTACATAATATTATGCAAAAACGTGAGATTGTTTACCTGCGTTGGCTTTAGAAGTGTTTGCCTCTTTGTAATTGTCTCTGCCGCACCGGAAATATTATTTCGCATGGCACTGATGTGGCCAATAAACATAGGCGTTTCATCATATACAAGTGTAAGTGTGGATATTGCCCCTTTCTTTGCTCCCACCATTTTAAATCATCTTACTTCCGATTTAAATACTCTTCGGAGAGGTATTGTCCATTTCTCGAATGGATGACACTGTGTTGTTTGACGGCTTGCTCACTTGTCGAAAGGTTTCGTCGTATTCCTTCCAAACATCGCTTCTGTTGTTTGTTTAACTATTTCTTCTTCAACGGATACTGCAGAAACCGCGGTTTTAAAAGCGTCCGGGTTTCTAAAAACTCGCCCTTTAAATCGGGGATCCAACACAGTGCTTTCAGCGAACAATGCATTTGACTCCAAGTCCTTGAAGCGGTGCTCCAATTCCCTCAGAAGGACAGTTCCCACTGCAGAGGCTGACTCGTTTAGCCCAAAATTTAGACTACCGATCTTTCTTTGCAGAATTCCTGCCAACACTATCACTTTTGATAGAGTAACATTT